>JALAZF010000458.1:377500-1577500 GCA_022829125.1 Lathyrus tuberosus
ATGTGGCATCCAAAGCATTTTGGGTTAAGTTTTTGTGTTGGTTTTCGGATTCTCAGCGTTTTCTAAATATGGAGACATATTAGGAAACTTTAGATTGAAGACCTATTTTCTTGGAGTTTATTTTGCAGATTTGTGAGCAGTCTATTTGCTGCGTTTTTGAAGCCCAATCCAGTCCAGATTTAATGCTATATATTGACTGGTGTAAACCTAGTTTAGGTGTGGAACTTACGTGTGTTTTGTTAGGGTTTTCGAGTGTTATTTGTGAGCCTAACTGGTATCATTCTGATAACAGTATAAGGACTGGTGTTTTGTGTTGTAAGTTCTGTCAGTTACTCATAAGCTTTTAAGTATTGAGTTTCTTGTGTGTCAATTCTCATAAGCTTTGAAGTATTGAGAATTATGTGTGTTGAAAGTGTGGCTTTCCTTTTGTTACTTGTGTTGAAAGGAACCAATCACGGGCTGTGATTGTAGAGGGATTTGAGGAGGGTCTCATACCTAGGTGAGTCTTAGGTAGAAGTCATAGGAAGGGTAGTGATTAAGTGAGCAGATTATAACCGGGTGTGGTTGCTGTATGATCTGTGAATTGATACTATCGTATATTGATTTCGTCCCTGGCTTGGTAGCCCCCAGAGTAGGATTGTTGATCCGAACTGGGTAAACATATCGCTGTGTTCTTTACTTTCTCCACGGTTATTATTATTGTTATCTTGTTCATTGTGTTGGATATCCGTGTCTCAACATCTGTGTAGGACATCTGATATCTGTGCCAGAATTTCAATTGCCATCAAAAGCTTGTACCCTTGTTTGGCTCTGGGTGAGATTCAGGGAAGGTACTTTCTGGTACAATGGACAAGGATGGAGGATTTTTGAACAAACCACCTCTGCTTGATGGTTCCAACTATGACTATTGGAAACCGAGGATGATAACATTCATCAAATCCATGGATGATCAAGCATGGAAAGCTATTATAAAAGGATGGGAACCACCAAAGGTTAAAGATGGAAAAGGTAATCCTATTGAGGTGGTGAAGGAAGAGGAAGACTGGGATGATGCTGACTACAAAGGGTCCATGGGAAATTCCAAAGCCATGAATGCACTGTTTAATGGTGTTAATAAGAATATATTCAGGCTAATTGAACATTGCACCATTGTAAAAGAGGCGTGAGAAGTCTTGAAGGTTGCTCATGAAGGGACGTCAAAGGTGAAGATGTCAAAACTTCAGCTTCTCACTACCAAGTTTGAGAGTTTAAAGATGAAGGAAGATGAGAGCATTCATGATTTTCACATGAACATTATTGAGATAGCTAATGCTTCAAGTGCCCTAGGTGAAAAGATGTCTGATAGCAAACTGGTCAGAAAAATCCTCAGATCTCTACCTAAGAGATTTGACCTGAAAGTGACTGCTATAGAGGAAGCTCGGGACGTAGATAAGATGAAAGTGGATGAACTTGTGGGATCACTTCAAACATTTGAACTGGGGATCAGTGAAAAATCTGAAAAGAAAAAGAGTATAGCGTTTGTGTCAAATGCTAGTGATTCAGACGATGAAGGTAACCTGGTCAGAGATGAAGGGGTATCTTAAGATCTGGTATTGCTTGAAAAAAATTTAACAAAGTGTTGAAAAGGATGGACTGGAAGTCAAGAGCAAATGCTCAGAACAAGTCACTCGACATCAGTAAAAATCAGAATGGAGGCAGAAGGTCCAGAACTGAAGAAGACTCCAACCAAGGGAAGAGAGTTCAGTGCTTTGAATGTGAGGGATTTTGGCACATAAAAACTGAGTGTCCCGCGTATCTCAAAAGGCAGAAGAAGGGCTTATCTGTTTCTTGGTCAGAAGGAGAGTCTGAGAGTGATCTTGAAGAAGAATCAGCAAAGTTGGTGACAGCCTTGACTGGAATCTGTAAATCTGATGGAGAAACAACTTGTGAGTCTGATTCTGACAAAGAATCTTATATTGGAGAACTCACTAAGCAGGAAGTTATCACTGGGTTCTCAGAGTTGTGTATTAAGAATGAAGAGAGGTGCCAGATAATATTAGAACAGAAGGTTCTGATAGCTCAACTAGAAGCTGAGAAGGAAGAACATCTATCAATCATTGCTGATCTTAAAGAGGAGGTTGTATGGCAAAAGTCAAAACTTGACAATATGACCAAATCTATAAGAATGTTGAACAATGGTACCACGCAGCTGGATGAGATTCTTCAGACTGGGAAAAATGATGGAAATATACAAGGTCTTGGTTTTAGCAATCAAGCATAGAACTACAAGAAGTCTGTATTAAAGTTTGTTCCTCATAAAATAAAGCAAGAGGAGGAGATGTCAAAGCACATGGTTCAACATCAGATGAAACATCAGAAAATAGTATGTAGTGCAAAGTATAAACCATGGAGATGTCTTTACTATGGAAAGATTGGTCACTTAAAGTCATTTTGCTACAATTTGCATGGTTATCCCAAAACTGCTCATCAACGAAATAAAGGACGGAATTGGGCTGAAGTAAAGAAAAGATGGACTCCTAGAAATATGATGGCTGGTTTTATAGCACATACCTCTCTCAGAGCATCTGCAAGGGAAGATTGGTACTTTGACAGTGGTTGTTCAAGACACATGACTGGTGTGAAGAAATTCTTGTCAGATATCAAGCCTCACTCCACCAATTAGGTCACTTTTGGGGATGGATCAAAAGGTGAAATAAAAGGTGTGGGAAAGCTGGACTACACAGGACAACCAAATCTGGATCGTGTTCTATTTGTCAAAGGGCTGACTGCAAACTTGATCAGTATAAGCCAATTGTGTGATCTAGGACTCAAAGTAAATTTCACAAAATCTAAATGTCTAGTAACCAATGAGGAAGATGAAGTTGTAATGAAAGGAACCAGGTCTAAGAATAACTGCTATCTGTGGAATCCTCAAGAATCGGAAAGTTTATCTACCTGTTTGATGTCAAAGGAAGATGAAACCAAACTGTGGCATCAGAAATTGGGTCATTTACATTTGAAAGGGGTGAAGAAAGTTATGTCAAGTGAGGCTGTTAGAGGTATTCCCAAGCTGAAGATTGATGAGGATAGAATATGTGTTGAATGTCAAGTTGGGAAGCAAACAAGGGTGTCACACAAAAGGCTTCAACATCTTACCACAACTTCTAGAGTTCTGGAACTGCTTCACATGGACTTAATGGGACCTATGCAGGTTGAAAGTCTTGGTGGGAAGAAGTATGCCTATGTTGTCGTTGATGATTACTCCATATTCATCTGGATAAGCTTTATCAGAGAGAAGTCTGAAGTATTTGTAGCCTTCAAAGAGTTGTGTCAAAGGATTCAACGGGAAAAGGATTGTGGTGTTGTTCGAATCAGAAGTGACCATGGGAAAGAATTCGAAAATAGCAGTTTTGAAGAGTTTTGTTTATCTGAAGGAATCACTCATGAATTCTCATCACCAATCACTCCTCAGCAGAATGGTGTGGTGGAACGCAAGAATAGGACTATACAAGAGTGTGCAAGGGTCATGATTCATGCCAAAAAGCTTCCATATCATTTTTGGGCTGAAGCCATGAATACCGCTTGCTATATACACAATAGGGTGACTATCCGATCAGGTACTTCTGTTACTCTTTATGAGCTATGGAAAGGTAGAAAGCCAAATGTGAAGTATTTCCATGTTTTTGGGAGTAAGTGCTATATCTTGGCGGATCGTGAGCAGAGGCGAAAGATGGATCCTAAGAGTGAGGAAGGGATATTTTTGGGATACTCTACAAAGAGTAAAGCATATAGGGTATTTAATTCCAGAACTAAGGTGATGATGGAATCCATAAATGTGGTGGTTGATGACTCTGGCAAAGAAGAAGATGTCCCTGATGATGTTGGAGCATGTTTTCCCATGAACAATGAAATCTCATAAGACACTGAGTCCATAGAAGATAATGCTCAAGAGACCAACACTAGACCTGAGAATAAAGAAGTAGAGGAGGCTAACAGGGGACCCTCTATAAGGATTCAGAAGGATCACCCCAAGGAGTTAATTATTGGAAATCTGAATGAAGGTGTAAGAACCAGAACGAGGGAGGTTGTGTCAAATGCTTGCTTTGTTTCAAAGCTTGAACAAAAGAATGTTAAAGAGGCATTGACGGATGAGTTCTGGATAAGTGCTATGCAGGATGAGCTTTGTCAATTCAAGAGGAATGAAGTCTGGGAACTGGTACCACGACCAGCAGGAACAAATGTGATTGGAATAAAGTGGGTTTATAAGAATAAGTTTGATGAACAAGGAGTTGTTACCAGAAACAAAGCCAGATTAGTTGCTCAAGGATACACACAGATTGAAGGAGTAGATTTCGATGAAACATTTGCTCCTGTGGCTCGATTGGAATCCATCAGATTGTTGCTAGGAGTGGCATGTTTTTTTGAAATTCAAATTGTTTCAAATGGATGTCAAGAGTGCCTTTCTGAATGGCTATCTTAATGAGGAAGTTTATGTTGAGCAGCCTAAAGGGTTTGTGGATACAAATTTTCCTGATCATATCTTCAAGCTAAAGAAGGATTTGTATGGTTTGAAACAAGCTCCACGAGCTTGGTATGAAAGGCTGATTGAGTTCTTAGTCAAACATGGATACAGGAAATGTGGTATTGATAAAACACTTTTTGTCAAGGAGAAGGATGGGAAACTAATGATTGCTCAGATTTATGTAGATGATATCTTGTTTGGTGGGATGTCGGATGAAATGATGCAACATTTTGTAAACCAAATGCAGTATGAATTTGAAATGAGCTTGGTAGGTGAATTGACTTACTTCCTTGGATTGCAAGTCAAGCAGATGGAAGATTCCATTTTTATTTGTCAGAGCAAATATGCGAGGAATATTGTGAAGAAGTTTGGATTGGATAATGCCAAGCATAAGAGAACTCCTGCTCCTACTCACTTGAAGTTATCCAAAGATGAAAAGGGAGTGAATGTTGAATAAAGTTTATACAGAAGCATGATTGGCAGTCTGCTGTATCTCACAGCAAGTAGGCCAGACATAACCTTTGTTGTTGGTGTATGTGCAAGATACCAAGCCAAACCCAAGGTTAGTCACATCAATCAAGTGAAGAGAATTCTTAAGTATGTGAGTGGTACATGTGATTATGGGTTGCTGTACTCCCATGACTCAAGTTCCATTTTAGTAGAATATTGTGATGCTGATTAGGCTGGAAGTGCTGATGATAGGAAGAGTACCTCTGGAGGTTGTTTCTTTTTGGGAAATAATCTTATTTCATGGTTTAGTAAAAAGCAAAACTCTGTATCTCTTTCTACTGCTGAGGATGAGTACATAGTAGCTGGAAGTAGTTGTGCTCAACTGGTGTGGATGAAGCAAATGTTATCTGAGTATAATGTCACACATGACATTATTTTGTGACAACCTGAGTGTTATTAATATTTCTAAAAATCCTATTCAACATAGCAGGACTAAGCACATTGATATCAGGCATCACTTCATCAGAGAACTTGTGGAGGACAAAGTCATAACTCTTGAGCATGTGAGCACAGAAAATCAGCTTGCTGACATATTTACCAAGGCTCTAGATGCAGTTCAGTTTGAAAACCTGAGGAGCAGACTTGGGGTCTGCATTCATGAAGAACTATAGCAATTAATGTTTCTTCTGGCTGCCAGATTGAAAAGATTAAAAGTGGTTCTGGTAGTGCAGTGTGTGCATGACACCTGGTCATGTGATATGGTGGGCATTTACTCTCTGATGCTGTTTATTCTGGTGTATGACTCTCTGGTGTATAACTGTTCTACTTGCCTTTGTCATATTTCTGGCTAAAAAGGGGGAGTAGTGTGGTGCTTGTACTGGTGCTGTAGCTAAGGGAGAGAATGTTGAATGTTGTTGCTGCAGTTGAGGGGGAGTTTTTTTTGCTGCTATGTTGTGTTGTGTTTTTGGTATTATTGTGTGTTTTTTCGCTGCTGTCTCTTATATGAATGTTTTTTTTCGCTGCTGTCTCTGATATGAATGTTTTGCTTGTGTTATCTTCACAAGATTTGTTTTGGTGTGTAGTTTTAGCCAAAATAAGCCAAAGGGGGAGATTTTTATTTCTGTGTTTTTATGGTTGGCATTTATTTTGCTAAAACTATTCTAGCAGCAAGATGTTGGATAAAGATGTTCTAATTTTCTGCATTCAGCATGTCGAATAAAGATGTCCCATTCTGACTCATAGGACATCGCGTCTGATTTTGGTCTAAAAGGAAGATTTTGTTGCTGTTAATTGTTACTGAATATTCTGTGAATATTTAGTTATCCTATGTGGCATCTAAAGCATTTTGGGTTGAGTTTTTATGTTGGTTTTTGGATTCTCAGCGTTTTCTAAATATGGAGACATATTAGGAAACTTTAGATTGAAGACCTATTTTCTTGGAGTTTATTTTGTAGATTTGTGAGCAGTCTATTTGCTGCGTTTTTGAAGCCCAGTCCAGTCCAGATTTAATGCTATATATTGACTGGTGTAAACCTAGTTTAGGTGTGGAACTTACGTGTGTTTTGTTAGGGTTTTCGAGTGTTATTTGTGAGCCTAACTGGTATCATTCTGATAACAGTATAAGGACTGGTGTTTTGTGTTGTAAGTTCTGTCAGTTACTCATAAGCTTTTAAGTATTGAGTTTCTTGTGTGTCAATTCTCAAAAGCGTTGAAGTATTGAGAATTGTGTGTGTTGAAAGTGTGGCTTTCGTTTTGTTACTTGTGTTGAAAGGAACCAATCACGGGTTGTGATTGTAGAGGGATTTGAGGAGGGCCTCATACCTAGGTGAATCTTAGGTAGAGGTCATAGGAAGGGTAGTGATTAAGTGAGCAGATTATAACCGGGTGTGGTTGCTGTATGATCTGTGAATTGATACTATCGTATATTGATTTCGTCCCTGGCTTGGTAGCCCCCAGAGTAGGATTGTTGATCCGAACTGGGTAAACATATCGCTGTGTTCTTTACTTTCTGCACTGTTATTATTATTGTTATCTTGTTCATTGTGTTGGATATCCGTGTCTCAACATCTGTGTAGGACATCTGATATCTGTGCCAGAATTTCACTATTATTATTGTATTATTCTTAATACTCAAATTTTAACTTTAGATTTGAATAGTTTTTATTCATGTTTAATTTTAACCGACATGTGTAGAGCGATGGAGGGACATAATGCAATCTAAAAAATTTTATTTGGTAAAAAGCTACACTTTTTATGAACAAAAGTAAGTATATTACTTGTTCTTTTTTACTTATACTATTTTTGTTTATTAGTAATATAAATTTATAAAAATTATTTGTAGTGGCGAAAATAACTTAATGGCTATTCTTGTTGTTACTATGTTATGGGATATATGCTCTGAATTGTCTTCGCAGACATTACAAATGGATGGATGAAGCATCAGGTGTATATATATATATATATATATATATATATATATATATATATATATAGACACACACACATACATATTATATTTGTTAAGTTCATGTTGTTGTTGTTAACTTATCATATTTTAAATTTTGTTCTAATTATTGGAGTTTATCGATAGAACACCATACTCAAAAGAAGATATAGATGACATTCGATCACGTTGGACCAGTGTTTTCTTATCTTGTTTCGAATCTCTAAAACAATAGTTTTCTTGGTTGTTATAATCTTAATTTTTATAGGTACAAAGGTTTTGTCTATTTTATGTGCAAATATGTAAATGTGTGTATTCTATCTTGATGAGAACAATGTAAAATTGTATATATGGTTTTGAAAACAATGATAATTTTTTATTTTGTGTTTACAAGATTTAAAATGATATGATATTTTCCTATTATGTCACATATTTTGTAGTTTTTGTGTAAAATATGATACAGGCCAATGAAAATAAGATTTAAAACAATGTAAATTTGATATTCCCTATTTACATGATTTATAAAGATATGATACAGGCCAAAGAAAGTAAGATTTAACCCCTTGGTTATTACTTAAAATTGAGGTAAAATATACCTTATTAGCTTGTTTTTAAATGAAATCGAGAGGTATATTACACGTGCAACAAAATTTGAAAAATAAAAATATGTTGTTTTTAGAGATTGAACCAATGACCATTTACTTTCTAACCTCGATTTAAAAAAAAAACCGAGGGGAAAGTGCAACTTTTTATATGTTGATAATAAAGGAATCTCCCCAAAAAGCATAAAATCAACGTCAAACATTAATCCATATTAGATATATCATCTAAGTAAAGTAAATTTACGAAGTTATGACACATGTCTTTGAACTTCTTGATTTCATCTATCGTAACATCATTGATTATTAACTTTGTGTTATTCCATGCATTGGACACAGTCAAGGGAAAACTTCCTAAATATATATAAATTAGTATACTAGACATGAGTTATATTGACAATAGATAATATTAATGTTGATTTCAATCTTAAAATGAATCGGGAAAACTCATTGTTTAATGGAGAGTTAAACAAATAGCCAATATCAATACCTTCAGCTCATTTGATTCTTGCGTTTTGTAATAGTACAGTGACATGATCATGGTCATTGTTGTTGTTGTAGTAATTGTAGAATTGTGATGTAAGGTCACCCGAAAAGTACAATGAACCAAACAACTATTACAATAAAAGAATCAAGCAATAATGCATTAGATTCAATAAAGTAATGAAATATAATCTAAACTTCATAACTTTTCAAATAATAATATGGAAATACCTCATATTTGTTATGGTAAAGATAATTATATTTTGGTTGTTTGACGTTGTCGTATGGGTCTGAATGATTTCACGCACTTATTAAATAACATCTATAAATAAATGACATCGTTAAAGAAAGCATAAAAATGTGATTACAAATAAGGAAAAACTAATATCAAGAATTAGATTACCAACTAAGAATTCGGGTCGACATTTTCCCACAAGTATGTCAGTCAAACTAATTAAATTCAAATGCATCGAAGGAATGTTAGGAAAATTTGTATTTTTAGCTGACAATGCACCACGAAATATCAACTTGAAGTTATAAGTGGTTGCTTTGAAGGAGAAATCATTTTTAGCAACCTTGAAGTTCTGCATGATGTATGTATTTCCTTCAATAAGTGTAAATTTATGTTTCTAAACCAAATGGGGTGGTACGATGTCTTGGATCATGTCACACTAAAATATCAAATAAAAAATAAACTGCATGAGATACGAAAGAATAATTCTGTTTGAAACAACAACCTATAATTATTATCAGGAGAGATAAAACATATACCTTTGCATCCATTATAACCATTTTCAAGTGCTCTTTGTTTGACATGTTTGTGACAGATCGCATATCTTTAATCCTAACAACAATTTTCCACAAATCTTCGGAATCATTGATATCTTTAAATTTTCAATTGGACGTGCCATTTGTTTTGTGTGATACACTTAAACAACAAAAAAAATTGAAGAACATTACCAACTTGAAAATTCATATTCGCTCGGATATTAAATAATCAACAGCATTATCAACCGATTGAACCTATTAAGCATAGCGTAAAAATTTTGAATCTATAACTTCATTATTTTTCAAATAATACAATTGTAGCCACTGAAGATGTGGAAAAACGAAGTACAGTACATAACAAATAACAAATATATAGACAAGTAAAATAAACATAGCTACTAAATAAAGTACGTCTTTGAAAGCGTAAAAGACAAAGAAAATAAGAAACCAAGAACAAAATGGTTATTCAAAAATCAAGGTCATAGCTTGAACTGTAAAACGAAGATTTCATAAAAAAATTCAAAAACTCATGACATGAAGAGTGGATATAACAGCGACGTTAAAGAATGAACTTCGTTGTTCGGAAACTTTGAACTCAATCATAGCTTGAATCAACCAATTCTTCTTCCTTCTTTTGTTATCTTCGGTAAGACTGCAATAAAAAATCAATGTGGGATCTTAAATGAAATCGTGGCTTTTTAATGGTTTAACAGAGAAAGATGATTTAGTAGAGAAGTGACTTTACCTTTTCCAAAACAGAGTGAAAGGTGTTGCAACTTACAGTGTGACTTTTTAGGAGTTGTCCATGCATTAGGTTTAAATTTTATAACAAAAATGGAATGTGACTCTTAATACTTGCATGAAGAACTTGAAATGTAATTAATGTGTATGTTAAATAAGTACGGTAAAAGATGGGTAAACTAGTGAAAGTCATCAATTAATAAAATTAAGTGTGTTTAATCTAAATTAACCCACGAGGCTTAGGAAAATTAATTGTATGAGATTTTCATAGATAAATATTAGATCATTTTGAGTTGATTGTTTATCATCAAATGTGAAAAAGTAATAAGGTGATGTCAAAGGTGAGTGCTTTTGCATGACAACTTTTTATAGATCGCCTTAACTCGAAAGGAAATATGTTTTCTTTCGTATTTTTTTCTTTGATTTATTAGTAAAATTCAGTTCGCATGTTTATTTTTTCCGGCAAGTTTAGTAAAATCTGTTTGTCCAACAGATAAAAATTAAGAATAAAAATGATAATTTAGTCACGAGTTAGTACTCAAGATTCAAGAATCTTTAAGGTAAACTTTCTTTTCTTCCCGTTTGTCTTTTCACGGATATTTGCCTTTGATCAAGACAGAGTATTCATGCTACGTACTAATATGACAAGTTAACTTCATTAAAGATTTGTTGAAGCAATACAAAACAACATCTAAATCATAATATTCTTATTCATAATACGGAGAACAAAAGCACAATTTTATTCCCCGCTTTACAGTGCCATTCATGTCTTGGCAATATCATTGTAAACAAAGGATTGAAATGAAGATAACAAGAATATATATTCCTTGCCTTCAAACATTATATATCTATTTTATTTAACATATATTCTTAATAGCATTTTCTAGACACAAGTACCATCATATGTCGCAGGGGGTATTGGAATGTGAGGTGGCTTTTAGTACGGAGGTTTGTACACTGGTGGTTTGTAGACAGGTGGCTTGTAGACTGGAGGCTTCTCGACAGGTGGTTTGTAGACAGGTGGCTTCTCTACTGGGGGTTTGTAGACAGGTGGCTTATACACAGGAGGCTTTTCGACAGGTGGCTTGTACACAGGTGGCTTGTACACAGGTGGCTTGTAAACTGGAGGCTTCTCGATGGGTGGTTTGTAGACAGGTGGCTTGTAGACTGGAGGCTTCTCGACAGGTGGTTTGTAGACAGATGACTTCTCTACTGGGGTTTTGTAGACAGGTGGCTTGTAAACTGGAGGCTTCTCGACGGGTGGTTTGTAGACGGGTGGCTTCTCTACTGGGGGTTTGTAGACAGGCGGTTTCTTTACGGGTGGCTTGTAAATCGGAGGCTTTTCAACTGGTGGTTGATACACGGGTGGTTTCTCTATAGGTGGCTTGTAGACTGGAGGTTTGTATAAGGGTGGTTTTTCTACAGGTGGCTTGTATACAGGTGGTTTCTCAACTGGTGGCTTATAAACGGGAGGTTTCTCATAGTTGGCAAACCCCTGTGGAATGATAAGAGCAAGAAGAAGCAACACTAGGAAGCTTAAGGAAGCCATGTTAGTGACTTTTGAGTTTGATGCATAAAACACAAGAGTGACTAACTGCTTTTATACTAATCATGGTCTTACTGATTCCCCTCACAGCTGCATATCAAGATCTTATCGGGAATGACTTGGCACTCTCTTGAACCAAAAGTCAATAGTTTTTGTTACATACCATTTTATTTTCTTATGGTGCGAAGTTTGAAATTATGGGTGAATTTGCAAGTACATGTTGTATCATGATAACATTTTTAATACACCGACGCGATCAATAATAATATATGCAAAATATGTATTATTTTCAACATGACTAATGAGGATCTGGTACAAGTACAAGATGGTACAAATCTTAAAATAACATGAGAAACAAAGACGTGAAATTATTTTTATAATTATGGATTGAACTTGCCATTTTGAACTAGTAGTTGTATTTCGTCATAATGGATCAAGTATATATATGCAAATTGTAATATCTAATGCTTTGTTGTTTTCCACTTAACTTTTCTTAATTATGTTCCCTTTCACCTACTCCTTTGTCTTAGTGAAAACATTGCTTTGACTAAAATTAGGTGGGACTAGAGTTTTGTAAAATGGATTAATTCAATGACCTATGTTGATCATATTTGCACCGTCAGAGTTTTATATTATTATGGCAAATTTTTGACAAATTGTGAGAATTAGAGTTGCACCAAAAGTGCATATAAAGGGAAATGCATCACTATGTTATTAGATAATCAAAGTTAGGACTGAAATGATTTTGTGATCAAACCATATAAGAGTTTTTTCTATCAAGACCCTGAAATCAGGGTTTAGTGTAAATTCTTAAATAACTCAATAAAATAAAACATTTTTTATTCATTGCCTAATTTTCACTCTCTCTTACACGTATATAATGATAATAGCAGAAATTAACCTGTCACCCCATTATACCTCACATCCCTTCATTCTATATAAAAAAATAAAATTAACTCTGCAAAATATTTTTTAAAAATTTCATATTTGGGGCGATGTCGAAAATTTCAAGTGAACTACTTTAAATTTAATAAACAGTGAAATTTTCAACGGAAATTATAGAATTACGGTATTTTGTATTGGAAATTTCAAAATTTCCGATATTTCCTACCTGAAATTTCATAATTTCTGATATTTTCTACCGAAAATTTTAAAATTTCAAGGACGGAACCGATTTTTTATAGGAATTTTCAAAATTTCCGGTAGTTTTGTACCGGAAATTTTGAAATTTCCGATAATTATAAAAATCTAGTTTTGTATCGGAAATTTTTAATTTTTCGGTAGTTATAAAAATCTAGTTTTATATAGGAAATTTTGAAATTTCCGGTAGTTCTAATTATTATTTTGTTTTTCAATATTTTTTCCTTCTTTTACAATGAAATCTAGAGGCAGAGACAACACTATTGCAGGGAGAGCTGTTGAACGAGTAGCAAACTAGATTAGGGGTGCTGATGCAGAGTCTTCCCAGCTACGTGCAGGACGAGTGGTTCCAACTGGTTCACACCGGAAGCGGTTGGCAGAGCGGGGTCATTTTCGAGCACCTTGTTTCACTCGACGTCGACCAGTTTGATTAGTAGAGCAAACTATGGATGAGGTTCTTGTATCTGATCTCGTTGGTGTGTCAGTGGTTGAGCATGTAGTTGATCTAATTGTTGCTAAAAAGGTTGCTCAACAAGTTGTTGGGGATGTTGGTTCGGAGGAGGTTACTCGGGTGGTACAGGCAGATGCTACTGTTGGTGAGTCGGGATAGTTAGAAAATGATTTGTCCTTGATATTTTCTATTTTAGTTTTGATGATAACAAAAGTATTAAAAGTATAATGGTTTATTTGATGTGTGTTTTATTTATGTAGGTTCTTATTCTTGTACATAAATAATCAGAATTTATTTTACTCAAGACACACTTGGAGTTGCTTCATTGCTAGCTTTTGGTGGCAGAGTTTGAAGAACAATTTCTAGTGTGATTTGATGAAGACTCTGAACTGAAGTCCTCAGTATTCAGACGAGTTTCTACACTTAGTAATTGTATATCAGCATCTGGTACCATTCAAAGTAGGTGATAAAGTTGTGGACTATCCATACTACTAAAAGTAGTTGTATTGTCTTATCAGCTTGTCAGCTCGAGTCTACAAGATTGCAAGGCACAAGAAAAGCTGGTACATTCTATGGATGTCTGCTCCCAATGACTCTATTAGTACAGAACCTCTTGAACACTCAAAGGTTAAACGTGTTACACACTGGATTCAAAATCAGATGTCCATCCATCTTCAACGTCTCTTGTACTATAGAGCAAAAGCAAAGACACTTGATCAAGTCACCTTCCCAACTGCTAGTTTCTGGAAAGCCTATATATATGGCTAAAGATTCAAGCCTGAATTTTTAACAAGGATTCTTCTGTTGAAGGAGTGGCAAGATCAAGCAATTATCAACTCTATGTAATATGCAGATTTTCTGTTTTAGGTTGTAATTGTAAAATCCTTAAGATTTCTTACCCATGTACATATTAAGAAATCTTAAGTGCTTTAGGTATTTGTTATGGTGATCTCCCGTACCCCTGATGCTTGCATCATGTACACCTTGTTCTCTATTCTGTTGAGCCTTCAATAGATTAGATTAAGTCTAATGCTATGTGCTTGAGCAAAAAGTCTTGTCTCATTGGAATTCAAGCAACAATTCTTGAGCCAAGATGCTTAAGCCATGTAAGTTTCATTGCTTAAGTGCTTGACCTGTGAAAGTATTATTCAGCTACTATGGTTGAGCAGAAAGTCTTAAGTGCGGCTTGATCGAGGGAAGTCTCAGTCTTGATGGCCAGAAGAGCAGATGGCTCGGCCAAAGGATCTGAGCAAAGGGAAGTCTTAGACATGTGCTCTAAGCAAAGGGAAGTCTCAACCAGAAGATAGATGACCAGGTGGCTCAGTCAGATGGTGTGAGCAAGCGAAGTCTTAGACACGAGCTCCAAGAAAGGGAAGTCTCAGATAGTTGGTCTGAGCAGTTATAAAAGTCTTATGCAGAAGTATAAGCGTTTGTAATCCTGAAGTGGTTATAATAAAAAGCTCTTGTGAGACAAGGGGACTGGACTACTCCCAGCTATGGGAGGAACCAATATAAATCTTTTGTGTCTTCTTTTGTTATTTTATTTATTTCTGTTGTATCGGTTTGTAGGTTGCTATTTTCGACGCCTGAATGTTTGTTCAGAAAATAAATTTAAGAATTTGCCAAGATAGTTCGACAGAGATTTGATACTGAAAAGAGAAGATCAGTTGAAAATGCGTGGTTAATTGGAGGAATATATTTGGAGATTTTCTCTAAGTATTGGAAAAAGTTTCGATAATTTGGTAGAAAGGCCTTATTCGACAGATATTTTGAAATTCAAATTTAGGAGGGAGATTCACATTGAAAATAAGACGCGTGGAGCACATCCAGGAAGTAAATGCATGCAGATTGCCATTTGTCGCCATTAGGAAAAATAGTTGTTGTTGACAGTTATTTCGATTGTATATAAATAGGGAGTCTTAGTGTTAGATTTCGTGTGTGTGTTCAAAATTTGTACAAGTTACTCAAGAATACTGAAAGTAACCATGTGAGAGAAAAGAGTAGTTACTGAGAAAATGTACGTTTGAAAAACACCAGTTTTATTCCTTGCATTTTAATAAAGTTCTAAGTTATTCATTTACAATTCCCTTTACATTTCTGCAATTTCATTCTTGCAATTTACTTACATTTTCACCATTTCTTTCAAAAAGCAAAGTTTTTATTACTTTTTAATCGAAATACATTAGTTTTTGAAAACAATGACAAATTCAATACACAAAAGGTTTGATTTTTACATAAATTGTCAACATCTTTAAAGCACATTGTCCTAGGATTTGTTTGATCGGTCCTGCAAGTAAACTAATTTTTTTTCATAAATTAGGAGATTAGCGGTTGTTTGCTAATTTTCCAGGAAAACCAATTGGCACGCCCAGTGGGACATTGTGCTATTGACAATTGAAAACCTTTATTTTACACTTTGCTCGTACGAAACTTTCTTCGCTTCGTTGCATGAGACTAAGGATTGGTAAGATAACCATAAATAACGAAGAAAGACCTAGAAGAAGACGAGTAGGCAGAATGGCGAATTCAAATCTGCCAAACAATCAGAATTCCACAAATAATGAAATACCACCCCCTAATCCTTCGACTGGGGGCAATACGGCTTCAATATCAGTATCAGAGGCTATACCATCAACAGCGGGTTCGACACCTGCGGATTCAATTCCCTAGAGTGCGCCTAGTTTTTCAACTATGGGACCCCAAATGCCTCAAATGACTCCTCCCTCTTCAGGGAATATGTACAGACCCTTTATATCTGGTTTTTCGATGCCTCTAAATCGAGAACAACCGTATGGAATGCCAACATCAGTAATGACAAGTTTACACAATGCGTCATCAGCATTTACAGATCCAATGATGAACGTAACTTCGCCTTTACAAGGGTCCGGTTCTGGTATAAACCATATAGGTAGAATTAGCCAGCCTTTAGGAACAAGATATCAAACTTATATGCCAAATATTACCAAGAATTCTGCGCAAGTAATTAGGCAAAAAATGGATGAGAGCAACCATGATATGGTCCAGATGCTAGCCAAACAAATGGGGGTTATATTTAACCCTTTGATTCAAAACACGACGCAAAGGAATCAACAATTGGCAGCACAGATGACGCGCATTGCCGATTTCTTTGGTGTCCCCCAACCTCCTCCAAGGGGATAGGTAGTTCAGAACCCAAGGGTAGCCGTCGAAGAAGAACCTACCATAAATCAAAGACAACCAAACATCCCTCAGGCGAATGTAGCAAACCAAGAAGGCGTAGTCGAACCACCAGGGGTCGAAATCCCTGTTCAACAAGAGCCAAGGGTGTTATTAGTAAACCGAAACCAAAGTGTTGATAATATTATACAACAAATGCGTTGTAATGATATGCCAGCAGAAAATAATTTGGCTGCCATGGTCGAAAGAATTATGGCGTGAAATGGGATGGATGTAGGATTACAGAGGCCCAATTATACTCCCCTCTTATCATAATATATTCTGCAACAAGAGTTACCACATAGATGGAAAGTGCCCAAGTTTACAAACTTTTCAGGGGATACTAGTGAATCGACGGTCGAATATGTGGCACGGTATTTAATTGAAGCAGGCAAAATAGCGCACAACGAGAATTTGAAAATAAAATATTTCCCTAGTTCCCTAAAGAAAAATGCTTTTACTTGGTTGACCACATTGCCTGTGAATTATATACATACTTGGACCCAATTGGAGAGATTATTCCATGAGCAATTCTAAATGGGACAAACAAAGATAAGTTTGAAGGAATTGGCTAACATCAAGAGAAAGTTCTCAGAGCCAATTGATGATTACTTGAATAGGTTTAGGCTGCTCAAGGCAAGGTATTTTACACAAGTTCCTGAACACGAGTTAGTCAAAATGGCCGTTGGTGGCCTCGACTATTCGATTAGAAAGAAATTAGATACCTAGTACTTAAGAGACATGGCCCAATTGGCTGATAGGGTTAGACAAGTCGAACGACTAAAAGCCGAAAAAGCTAGGGCTAATAAAAAAAAGAAAGGGTAGCATATGTCAGAGTTTGTGAGGATGATGACGAAGACGAATTATCAAATTTCGATGAACAAGAGGTTAACTTGGCAGAATTAAAACAGGGGCCACCATATGCGTGCAAAGTCTTAGCTCCGTCGAATGGGAAAAACCCAGTAGAATCGGAAAAGAACGACAAGTTCCCCAAAAGAACTTATACGTTCGACGTCACAAAGTGACGAAATATTTGATTTATTAGTGTAGGATGGCCAAATGATAGTGCCACCTGGTACTAAAGTGCCTCCTTTAGAACAGCAGAAAAAGAGAGGTTTTTGCAAATACCATAATTTTTGGGGTCATAAAACGTCTCAATGTTTCCTTTTCAGGTATCTAGTGCAGAATGCAATCAGAGACGGAAGGCTCAAATTCGGCGACAAGTCGAAGTCCTAGGTGAAGGTGGATTCAAACTATGTGCAAGTGGCAGAGGTCCACTATGCGGAGCCATCCACAATGAATATGGTCGAGGTTGCTGAAGGCTTCGACGACAACGTGGATATGATCAAGGTTGCTGACGACTTCGACAACAACGTAAATATGGTGGAGGTTGCTAATGATCCCGCCAACAAATGTGACATGGTCGAAGTTACAACTGACTTCATGAACCAGGCTGTGATGGTTAAGGTTACTGAAGACCTTGATGAAAAGATCATAGAGAACTACATTGTTGAGGCCAGTGATGGCATCAACAACGAAACTACTGACGATTTCGTCCAAATCAACAATGAAACTACTGAAGGTTTCGCTAGATTTAACGACGAAACTATTGAAGGTTTCGTCCAAATCAACAATGAAACTACTGAAGGTTTCGTCAAAGTCAATAACGAAACTATTGATGGTTTCGCCCAGTTTAACAAGGGGAATACTGATGGTTCCTATAAACAGGCTGTTGTGGGCCTCCTTTGTAGGACCATGGACGATCCTAAGGAAAAGGCTGTCGAATTTTGCTGCCAACATGATACCAAAGGTTTGCTTCCAAAAGCTCCAACAAAGGAGGCAATTGAAGGTTTCAACCGTATCAAGAAGGAACATGAGTCCAATGAGGGCCTCAGTTTGAAGATGAATAAACTAAGCATTGCAATTGAGTCAACTGCCAATGTGAATATGGTAAAAGTATCTCAGAACGTTTCAGTGCAGGTTGACGAAGAACGTCGACGGGAGGAGTACCATAAACTGGCGTATCCCAAGGAGGAAGAAAATCTGGCAGATTTCATACATAGATGCCAGAGGAAAAGATCTGAGGTAATGCTTTTTCCTCGTTGTAGTGTCGTCTTCGACAAAAAGGTAGCACAAAACTTAGAGGGAGTGGAGAGAGCAAAAAGAATGGGAAATTGGAAGCATTCAGAAGAAAGGTTCAACCCCAGAAGAGGAAACCAAAGCAGGGAGAGGTTAGGAGGAAGATACCCTAACAGATTCAAACCTACAAATAAAGCTCCAGACGACAGGTGGGTCAATCCAATCCGACAAGCCCAAGGACAAGGAAAATGGAAGGATTTCGAAGTACAATGAGGATCTTCCCTATCATACAGGAAATAATTCCAAAAGTCTAAAAAAGTGACTTACCCCTCTGAAAATTATAAGGGCAAGAACCCTATGACGAAGTCACAGTGGAGGAGGTACCAACATCGAAAGAAAGCTGAGAAGGAGGTTGCGGGAAAAGCCAAGCCAGGAACCAGCAGCAATGTGTCGCTCCCGGGATTTTCATCCTAGTACAAACGCGAAAGTGGCACCGAAACAGAGTCGCCAGCAATGTGTATTTATCCCATGAGAGGGAAAGGAAACACTGCATAAACCTGAAGAAAAGGAAAGAGCATGGTCTCGCGACCAAGAGAAATGGGTTCGGGAGTCGGTTACGCGAGAGGAAGGTATTAGCACCCCCTCGCGTCCATCGTACCCGATGGGATCCACGCTTGCTGCTTCGATCAAAGGGTGTAAAGAAAAGATACCGGAAAAGGAACTGAAAGAAAGAAAGGAGAAAGAAGAACAAATGTAGGGAAAATAAAAGAAGTGCTCGCATGGGCCCTACCCCACTGCCTACGTATCTCATCGGGTGCATGAGAATCAGAGCGACGTAGTTCCCCTCACTAGGGATGAATTGTTTGTGTTTTTTAGAGAACGGCTTACGTCCTAGCTCAGGTGTTGCAGGCTCGCCGGTCCGAGTGCGTTACCATCTTGCAAGAGAACGAGTAGGAGCGCGTTCGTGCGTTGAGAATGAATGAGATGAGAAAAGAATTCCCGAAGGAAAGACGTTATTGTTTGTTTTTGTCTTTTAAGAGTCTTTTCATTTGTTTGCATATGACAGTGTATCTGAATCTTAGTCATTGGAATGTGTACCTTCTCACATTCCAAGATGGAATGGGTAAGAAAGCACACTAAGGGTGAAGAAGACCCTCACACTTAGTTCCAATTATCAAGGTTCAAACACACTAGCATACTTGTGTTTATTAAGTGTTTTGTTGATTATGAAGTGAAGAAGTGTTTTTTATCATTTGCACCTTCAACAAGTATTGCATTTAAGTCCCTCATACAAGATCAAATGTTTAACACATTGACCCAAGATGGGCTATATGCTACACATTCTAAGATTACAAGAGAAGACCCCTTATAATCTTTTCTTTATATGAAAGGCCTAAATGCAATAAATGCCTACCTTTATTATATATTTTGAATTTTCTTTGAGATAAGAAAAGAGACTCAAGGGAGGAGAAAAGGTAAAACCTATATGGACTAAGACTCAATCCTAATTGAAGATTAAAGAGAGTGATCCTAAAGTTTGTGAGGTTTCAACCTAAAGTCTAAAGAAAGAAAGAATTAAACAATTCACTTCCAAAATGGAAGATGAATTGTAATTCACAAAGGGAAAGTGATGAGTTATTAAAAGAAAGCACATAAGTGCTTAACAAAACACAAAATGGAATTGTAAAAGAGAAAGGATAGAAGTTGAATGTGGATTCCTTATCCACACTCAATTGAAACTTACCAAAGCCCCTACATGGTTAGTAAACATGTATAAGAAGTATAAGAAGTAAAAGAACATGTAATGCATCATAAAACTCAAAAGAATTAAATGAGAAAACAAATCCTAGAACCACAACCAGAATGGGCATCATATGGACAACAAATGAATATCATCATACAAGTGCAAGTGAATAGGCAACAAACATCATCCATTAGCATTTAAACATGTTACAAGAAGAAAGGGTAGATGAAAGATGGAAAGAAATGAAGAGGACATGCATAAATGGAACATGTAAATCAACAACCAGAATTGAAAATAAATGAAAAATGGTTTATAAACATCTCAAAAGTATTTATGAATCAACCATCAAGACTTTCAAGAAGTAATAGAAGAAGAAGAGAGATGAAAACTCAAAAAGAAGGTGCAAACAATACATGTTAATGATGCACAAAGTTCAAATTGAAATGAACATGTAAAGATGACCTATAATGTGTATCAAAGACCTATAATATCATATGAATGGCTCACACAACTATGCAAATGCTCATACAAATATGCACAAAAGAACTCATGCAAACATGCACTAAAGATTACAATGATATAACATGTTATAATGCTTTAAATGAAATGCATCAAACAAAAATCACATGGCCTCATGAAAATTATGAAAACATGGTATTGGAGTTCACTAATCAGAGATGAATCACATACCAAAATAGCATATCAAAATTCAAAGCAAAATGACTTCAAACAAAGCAATTAGGTCAAGTTGAAATGTCATGCAAAGTGGTACAAATATAGGCCTCAAGACATGTCATAAAGTGACCTAAAAAATCAAACAAAAAACATCTAACATGCTTCAATGTATTAGTGAATCAATGCAAAAAGAACCATGCCAAAACAGTTTATAATGAGCAAGAACAAAATTAAACAAATTCAAGTATCATGCTTATGATGCATCTAAATGGAAATTCAAAGAAAATTATGGAACAGGGGTAAAAAGGTCATAAAATCAGAAAATAAAATCATGAAAAATTTCCTAAATGTTTTAAGAATACACATGAATTTTTGTAGAATTTTCCAATATGTTTTGGTATTTTTAAAAATTAATTAGCAAACGTGCATAAAATGAAGAAAATAAAAGGAAATAAAAAACAAGAGTGGGGTGCAAATATAGTAAACCAACAGTTCAAAGTGTTTGGGCTTTTTAAAAAGGAGGTGTGGATAGCAAAATAGTCTAGGTCCATTAAGCGCGTATAACACAATAACAAGCATGGACTGCACCATAAAACGTTTAAGTGAAATCAGAAATAATGCACGTGATTTGCACGTGAATTTTAATGTGCTGTCAACTTTTGGACCACACGATCACACACATCCAACGGCCATGATTTAAACTGCAACCAAAACCCTAACCAAAAACCACCGGCCGGAGAGGGACCTCCGGTCACCTTCTCCGGTCACACGCCACCGTCTGCAACTTCACATGTCTCAGAAATGCCCAACTATTATACCAAAATGAAGCTGAGCTCACGTAGATTAAGAATTCACAATTGTTTTTCACATACCAAGCACGCACATAGAGAACAGAGGAGATTAAATCATGCCCTAAGTTTTGGATCTAGGCTTCTAAGAAGCTCTATCAACTAGCCGGAGTAAGCATAGCTTCTATCAAGCTTAAATTAACAAAAACAAGCTAAAATTAATGAAAATCAACTGAAGCGAAGTTGAATGATGAAACCTGAAAATGTGGAGCAATTGGAGATGCTGAGAAAACCAGAGATTCTTGCTTCCTTTTTGAGCTTCACTTGGCCAAATAAAGGCGTTCAAACTCTGAAGAGTGATAATGGAGATGGATTTGCAGTGTGCTTACTTCAACAATCCAAAGCTGCTTCAAGTTCAGCGACGATTGAAGATGAAACTTGAAGGTGGAATTTGAAGAGAATGATGAACTCGTGCAATGGAGAGATTTGATGAAAAAGAGTGGGAGAATCAGAGAGAAAATTAGAGAGTATTTGGCAGTGAAATGAGAAGAATGAAGCTGAGTGAAAATGTGAAGTGAGATTTTGTTTTATAGTAGGCTTTAACCACGGTTAAACTGAGTGAGGTTAACTGAGTTAAAGTGGTTATGCTGAGTCCACCCTAACTAACTGAGCCAAGTTAGTTAGGGCGAGTTATCCATGGCTGTGATATGGTGAGGTTAAGCTTATGACAGTTGTGGTGAGGATGAGAGTGAAGCTGGGATGATGAGGTTATGTTATGCAGCATGTCATGGCATTGCTTATGGTACAAGTTTCTCCTTTGAAAACCTTCCTTCTCAATGTATGATGGCTGATATGCATAAGTATGGTCATAAGGATGTTTGTCCAAATGAGGAAATAAAGTACATGAAGTGTTTGTGGGATGACTGAACCAAATCGTGTACACAGCCTACTAACATCATTTACTGCATCAGTGATAATTATGGTACTTTGCCAATGAAATTCTCCCTACTTAATGGATGATTTGATGAGTTCTTGGGGTCATTGGAGAGAGGACACATAGTAGAACATGTTTGGTATGAAAAATGAATTGAAATAAGGCCTGAAATAAATTGCAAAATGACTTATAACATCCACATTTGGAACTGATAGAAGGGCGTGGCAACTGGTTGGTTGACAAGGCATCTTGGCACCTAGATTTTCAGCATGATTACCATGACTTGAGGCCACTATTTCTCCATCATAACTTGATCAGATGAAATTTTGCCCAACATGAACATTGAAGAGGACATTGCAAGGAACAATATTGATGTTGACAAGTTTTTCATTTGAGGCCTTTAACCACGAGAAAAATAGGCGAGTATATGGCACACCAACTGTTTGTTAAAATGACTGCGCGCGTGCCCTGAAAATCTTGGTCATGACATGGTTTTGACCTACTTTCCTCCAACTTTGATCATCCATATCTCTCTCAATATTTATCCAATGGAGATGTTCTACCCATGGATTTGAAGCTTAAAACAAGATCTTTCATTGAGGCAGAGTGGATTTTTCATTTGGTGCTTCAATTTTGAATGGCCTTGGTTCCAATTCTGATGCAAAATGGCCAAAACTTGCTATTTTTAGTAACCCTACTTCATCCAAAAATGGCAACTTTCCAAATCTTGATTTTTTCATGATTCCTTTGGAGTTTCTTGATCAAATTTTGTACATTGGTCACATATAACATGAATTTCATGAATTTGGCTTTAAAAAGTCAAGAGTTGACTTTTTCCTCTGATTATTTGACTTTGCCCCAATTTCTCTGATTCTTGATCTTTCTTCCAATTGAACCACCTCCAAAACTAATTGAGATGCAATCTTCCACATCCATATACCTAGGGACATATAGAAAACCATGACATCAAGTCTTGCCCAAAAAATCAAAGATTCCCTGATTTAAATGGAAACCCTAATTTTGGCCCCCTTTGGTTAGGAGGTAAAAGTGCAGTCTTCAATTTCAAATTCCTCAGAGTATGCTGTGTGTCCCCTTAAAGGATGATGAGAAATGCCACTTGAGAATGATTTTGGATCAATGAGCTATCTCTTTTGAGGGTTTTCCTTCAATTTTTGAACCTCTTGCATGATGAAAGATGTATTGCTTCAATCTCCCATTGAATCTCACTTCCTTGAGGTTGTGGATGATCAATTGAGGTAGTATGAGACATGAGAGACCTCTTGGCTTGTCTAGAGCCAACTTGATTGACCTTTTTGTGCTTTGAATGATCCCTTGATTGTCCACCTTCCACCTGATCACATGCCCTGATGGTAAGAAGGATGCCATGCTTCATTTTTCTATGTTAAATGCAATGCAATGCTAATGAGATGGATATGATATGATAAATGATAATGCCATGCTATGATGACAAAAGGGGAGAGCAAATTTTGGGGTATTACAGCTGCCCCTATTCAAGCGCTGTAGACCTGAATGCCTGAAAGCAATTGCTTTCGGACTTTCAAGGTATATAGTGATTGAATACCAAAAATAACCAAAAATTTGCTCTGGATGATGAAAAAGAAAAGGGATATAAACCCAATGAGACTGCTGGATTGAATCTTCGATGAAACGTCGGAGAGATCTGTCTTTTGAACGATGCCAGACGACTACTGGCTTGCCACACTACTGGTGGACTTTAACAATGTCTTTTGAACGACGCCAGACGACTACTGGCTTGCCACACTACTGGTGGACTTTAACAATGTCTTTTGAACGACGCCAGACGACTACTGGCTTGCCACACTGCTGGTGGACTTTAATAATGTCTTTTATGCAATTCCAGACGACTACTGGCCTGCCACACTGCTGGTGGACTTTAATAATGTCTTTTATGCAATTCCAGACGACTACTGGCCTGCCACACTACTGGTGGACTTTGAAATATGCCACCCTTAGATGGACTTTTCGCCAATCCACTGTTGGACTTTTGCCACCCGAAGACGGACTTTTGCCAATCCGCTGTTGGACTTTTGCCACCCGAAGACTGACTTTTGCCAATCCACTGTTGGACTTTTGCCACCCGAAGACGGACTTTTGCCAATCCACTGTTGGACTTTTGCCACCCGAAGACGGACTTTTGCCAATCCACTGTTGGACTTTTAGAACTTGCCACCCTTAGATGGACCTTTCGCCAATCCACTGTTGGACTTTTGCCACCCGAAGACGGACTTTTGCCAATCCGCTGTTGGACTTTTGCCACCCGAAGACGGACTTTTGCCAATCCACTGTTGGACTTTTGCCACCCGAAGACGGACTTTTGCCAATCCACTGTTGGACTTTTAGAACTTGCCACCCTTAGATGGACCTTTCGCCAATCCACTGTTGGACTTTTGCCACCCGAAGACGGACTTTTGCCAATCCACTGTTGGACTTTTGGAATTTTAAAATCGAATTACTCTCTGCCTCCGCGCCAGACATCTCTGCCGACTCTGCTGAGGAACCACAATCAATGATTTAATCTCGGAGACTCTTAAAAGGATAATATCTCTGCTGGCGAATGGATGAACAATCCGTCTGCTTCGAATGGTCAAGCTTGCCAAAAATAAATTGGACTTTAAGATATGAGGGAATGACGACTCTGCCAGGAATTATTCCATCTGTTTGGGGCGGGATTCTGGTCACAGCAACTCCGCTGGGGATGAGAATTCTTAATGACGTCCTGCTGGGGAAATGAGCCATTAAAACTCTGCTTGGGGATTTATTCAACCCAAGATCCTTTATAGGGATTATCAACCTTCTGACCCGGCTGGGGAAAGGCTGTACCATCCTTGTTGAGGAATAGATTCTGTCGATCTGATAAACCTCTGCGGGGAGAACGACAACTCAGCTGGGGAGTATTGCTGACAAGATTCGATGCTGACCTTTGTGGGGATACCATGACCAGAGATACGATCTTGCTGGATATCAGGGCTACTCTGCCAGGGATATGCAAATCCTGGTTAGAAAATTCCCCTGCAACTTACTAGGAAAGAGTCCTTTGGGGAAACTCAAAGCAAATCCACAGTAGTCTGCCGCAGAATATGACTGTCAAGCTTAGGATAAGTACCACAATGCCCCATGTTAGGCGAGCTTTCCTTTAGACAATTCCGTTGGGGATGACGAGTTTATAACAAACTCTGCTGGAGGAAACTGCTTTAAAACGTCTCGTGCTGGGGAATGCCTTTTGAGAGGATTTTACAGAAGACCAACTGTCCTCAAACTCTACTGGGGGTGACCAACACTTCATGCTGGGGAAACAATCATGCCCCATGCTTGGACAACACAACAATTCGTCCCCGCAGAGGATGTCATAAGAGGATTTTACAGAAGATCTAGCCTCTTCAAACTCTTGTGACTTCGCTGGGGATAATGACCATCAGTTTCGGTGTCGACGAGACCACTCTTTTGGGGAACCTGTGACCGTTATCGACATAGAAAAGCTTGTAGCTGTTGGAAATACTGTATGAGAGAATCGACTTAATAAGATGCAACGGTACCCAGTTGAACTTAATTCACTGATATCGACCCGTCATGAACAATCGTCGACCGAACGATGAACGCCGATCTCCTTACCCGTAATTGCCCCAGTCTTTTGCGTGGGGTGATTTATTGCTGGTCTTGTGCTTAAAATCATCTGCACCTGCTACCTGCAACAAAAGAATATGCCCACATGCCCCGCATATTGCGTGGCTAGAATCCACCATCCGGGAGTATTCAACATTCGAAGTAATTTCAAATGTTTTTTCTGCGCATGTTATTGCAAGGCTGCCATGTTTTCAAATGCAATGTTTTATCAACAATTAGGACGTTTTTGCAAACAAAGCAATAAAACAAAAATAGAAAGCTTTTTATTGAAATTCAATTTATTGACTGAGAGCCCAGAATAGGCAATTACATCTGGAAGCAATCCCTGGAAAGAGGTGATCGCTGAAAAATTGAGAAAAGAAACTATCCTAACGGCAATGTGAAAACGGAATTCCACTGAGTTTCCATTCTGTTATGACCAGTATGTCTTCAAAACTCCCCGACCTTGCCTTCTGAGGAATGATCAGACCGATTCCTATCCTTCAGAACGTCAGTTGTTCAAACGGTGACAGGGTACAGATAACTCAAACCGTAGTCATTCGCTTAAATCCCTCTTTTGTGTGGACCGCCCTTTCAGGTTTTCGATCCACCAGGATACCCTTTTTTGCCTAAGTTGCCCTTTCGGGTTTTCAACTTACCAGGTGTACAAAAATTTTTTCAACTATATCCCTAATTTTTGCCCGAACCTTATTCTGTTTTTGGTTCGCCGGGATGCCCTTTTTTGCCTGGATTTTTTTTTATTTTTATTATCCAGCGGGTCTATTCATGCGAAGTATTTTTTGACTACGTCCGAGTTAACAGGGGATGAAAAGTCTTCGCCATCCATGGTTGTAAGCAATAAAGCTCCGCCCGAAAAGACCTTTTTAACCACGAATGGACCTTCATAATTAGGAGTCCATTTGCCCCTGTGATCTGTATTGGGAGGAAGGATCCTTTTGAGTACCACATCTCCGACTTTATAAACCCGAGGACGCACCTTTTGGTCAAATGCCTGCTTCATTCTGCGCTGGTATAGTTGCCCATGACATACAGCCGCCAATCGCTTTTCCTCAATAAGGCTCAACTGATCAAATCTGGCTCGTACCCATTCAGCTTCATCTAGCTTAACATCCATCATGACTCTGAGGGACGGAATCTCTACTTCAACCGGTAGCACTGCCTCCATACCATATACAAGTGAGAATGGGGTTGCCCCAGTGGACGTGCGTACCGACGTTCGATACCCATGCAAAGCAAACGGCAACATCTCATGCCAATCTTTGTACGTGACAACCATCTTCTGTACAATCTTCTTGATATTTTTGTTGGCCGCTTCGACCGCGCCATTCATCTTTGGGCGGTACGGAGAAGAATTGTGGTGTTCGATTTTGAAGTCCCGGCATAATTCAGCCATCATCTTATTGTTCAAATTAGAACCATTATCAGTAATGATTCTTTCGGGAACTCCATATCGGCAAATGATATCCCGTTTTAAGAAACGAGCGACCACTTGTTTTGTAACATTGGCATAGGATGCGGCTTCAACCCATTTGGTGAAGTAATCAATTGCCACCAAGATGAAACGATGACTATTGGAAGCTGTAGGCTCAATCTTTCCGATCATATCAATGCCCCACATGGCAAACGGCCAAGGCGACGACATGATACTCAACGGATTTGGAGGCACATGCACCTTGTCTGCATAGATCTGGCATTTATGGCATTTGCGGGCATATTTACAACAATCTGACTCCATAGTCAACCAATAATATCCCGATCTTAACAACTTTTTAGCCATTGCATGCCCTCCGGCGTGAGTACCGAAAGAGCCTTCGTGCACTTCAATCATCAACAAGTCTGCTTCATGTCTATCCACACATCTAAGCATGACCGTGTCAAAATTTCTTTTATACAGCACGCCATCTTTGTTCAAGAAGAAACTACCAGCTAACCTTCTCAACGTCTTCCTGTCTTTGGACGATGCCCCTGACGGGTACTCTTGACTTTTCAAGAAACACTTAATATCATGAAACCATGGCTTGTCATCAGACGTTGCATCGACCGCAAACACAAATGCTGGTCTGTCAAGGCGGGATACCTCAATCTTAGGTACATGGTTCCATCCTTGCACTTTGATCATGGAAGACAGAGTGGCCAAGGCATCAGCGAACCTATTCTCATCTCGAGGAATGTGGTACAGTTTCACTGTTGTGAAAAATGTCAGCAATCTCCTCGTATAATCTCTATACGGCACTAGATTTGCTTGGTGCGTGTACCAACTCCCTTTCACTTGATTGATTACCAAAGCTGAATCACCGAATATATCAAGGGTTTTAATCCGTAGATTAATCGCCTCCTCGATCCCCATTATACAAGCTTCGTACTCTGCTTCATTGTTGGTGCATCCGAAAGTTATTCGGGCAGTGAACGGCATATGAACACCTTCCGGCGTGATAAGAACTGCTCCAACTCCGCACCCATTCATATTGACAGCCCCATCAAACATCAGACTCCATTTGGATTCAGGGTCTGGCCCCTCCTCCGGGAGTGGTTCCTCACAGTCTTTAGCTTTGAGAAACATGATGTCCTCATCAGGGAAGTCAAACTTCATGGGTTGGTAATCATCCATCGGCTGTTGCGCAAGATAGTCGGACAAGATACTTCCTTTGATGGCCTTTTGTGAAGTGTACTGAATGTCATACTCTGTCAAGACCATTTGCCACCGTGCAACTCTGCCTGTCAATGCTGGTTTCTCGAAAATATACTTGATAGGATCCATTTTTGAAATCAACAAGGTCGTGTGCCTAACCATATATTGCCTCAATCGCTTAGCGGCCCATGCAAGTGCACAGCATGTCTTTTCAAGTATTGAGTATCGGGACTCACAATCATTGAACTTTTTGCTCAGGTAGTAAATAGCATGCTCCTTCCTACCTGTCTCGTCATGTTGACCGAGAACACAACCCATGGAACCTTCAAGCACTGTCAGATACATTATCAGCGGTCTCCCTTCAACTGGAGGCATTAGAATCGGAGGTTCCTGCAAGTATTCTTTTATCTTATCGAATGCCAATTGGCAATCGTCATTCCACCTGACCGTTTGATCTTTCTTTAACAATTTAAATATTGGTTCGCACGTGGCTGTTAGGTGAGATATGAACCTCGCAATGTAGTTCAATCTACCCAAGAAACCACGAACCTCTTTTTCTGTTCTCGGTTCAGGCATTTCTTGTATTGCTTTCACTTTGGCAGGATCAACCTCGATTCCTCTTTCGCTCACAATGAAACCTAACAACTTTCCAGAACGCACCCCAAACGTGCACTTGTTTGGATTTAATCTCAGACGAAACTTTCTCAACCTTTCAAACAGCTTTTTCAGGTTAACCAGATGTTCCTCTTCTGTTCTCGACTTGGCAATCATATCATCTACATAACATTCGATCTCCTTATGAATCAAGTCATGAAACAATGTCACCATCGCCCGCTGGTACGTTGCCCCTGCGTTTTTCAACCCAAAAGGCATTACTTTATAACAATATGTACCCCACGGAGTAATGAACGTGGTCTTCTCCATATCTTCAGGTGCCATCTTGATCTGGTTGTACCCGGAGAAACCGTCCATAAATGAGAACACTGAAAACTGAGCTGTATTATCGACCAGCACATCAATATGAGGTAGTGGAAAATCATCTTTCGGGCTAGCTTTATTGAGATCTCGATAATCCACACACATTCTCACTTTTCCATCTTTCTTCGGTACTGGCACGATGTTGGCTACCCATGGAGGATACTTTGTCACAGCAAGAAAACCAGCATCCCACTGCTTCTGGACTTCCTCCTTAATCTTTAAGGCCATGTCGGGGTGAGTCCGACGAAGTTTCTGCTTGACTGGCGGACATTCTTCTCTCAATGGTAGCCTGTGCACGACAATATCCGTATCCAACCCCGGCATGTCTTGATACGACCAGGCGAAGACGTCAACATACTCGCGCAACATTTCCGTCAAAGTTTGCTTCACATCTGCTTGCAAGCTGGCACCGATCCTGATCTCTTTCTTGGCGTCCTTGGTACCAATATTGATGATTTCTACAGTCTCCTGATGAGGCTGGATGACCCTTTCCTCCTGTTTCAACAATCTGGCCAGTTCTTCAGGGAGTTCACAATCTTTCTCATCCCCTTCTTCGGCTTGATAAATCGGATTGTCAAAGTCATACATGGCCATATCAAAATCGTTATCAGTGGTATCCGGAGGATCAAGTCTGCATGAACGGGTTCATGCCTTATTTTAGAATTTATTTTTAAGCAAAACAAAAGAAAATGAAACACTGCCATTTTATATTTTTTGTGCAAAAATAAAAACTGAAAGACAGAGAACAAAATTTGATTGCAAAACGTCCTTTATTAATGATTAAACATTGCCAATGCAACCATGGTGGCCCTACAAATGAATCTATACGCCTTGGGCAGAGCGCAAGATTTTGTCATGCATTATGGTTAGAAAAAACAAAGAAAAATTACTCTGTCTGAAGAGTAACCCGGATGACTTCTTCAACGAACCAGTTCTGCACTTGTTGTCCCGAAGCATGAGGGCGTACCCAGTTGTCCAGGTCACAATCACTGTCAACACTATCCTCCGTGGCTGCACAAGACTGGTCCATGTAGATAATTCCCCCACTATTGAAAGTAATGGGTCCCCTGCTCCCCGCATCTGAAGTTGTAGAGGGATGATAACCAATACCAAATTTGTCTTCCTTCATTGGGGTCTCTATCAACCTGCCCCAACCTTGGGCGTTGCCTGCCCTGACGACTTCGACAGCTTGTTTGTAAGATGAAATGGAGGTACCAGCCCCAACTGGTACAGAAGAAGACTCAGGTGCATCGTCAATATTGACTGCTTCAAACGATTGGCACAGCATCTCATGAATTTCCCCATCCATTTCAATGTACTTGAACGTGGACAAGTGACTCACAAAGATGTCTTCTTCCCCACACACTGTCACAACCTGCCCTTCAAACTCATACTTCAGCTTTTGATGTAGAGTGGAAGTAACAGCTCCAGCTCCGTGAATCCAAGGGCGCCCCAATAGGCAGCTATATGCAGGTTGTATGTCCATTACATGGAACGTGGATTTGAATACCTGTGGTCCAATTTGTACGGGCAATTCCACCTCACCAAACACAGATCGTCTAGTTCCCTCGATTGCTCTGACCACCAACTCACTAGGCCTTAAGATCAAACCATCAACTTCCAGTTTCATTAATGCCTTCTTGGGCAAGACATTGAGTGATGAACCAGTGTCTACCAGTACATGAGATAACACTGCGCCCTTACACTCCATCGTGATATGCAAAGCCTTATTATGGTTTCTTCCTTCAACAGTCAAATCTCTACTTGTAAAGCCCAAGCCATGGCTGACATTAACATTGGAGATTACGCCTTCAAGCTGATTAACAGTAATTTCTTGTGGCACGTATGCACTCTTTAACACTCTCAACAACGCCTGTCGGTGCGCATCAGAGCACATCAATAATGACAAGATTGAAATCTTTGAAGGGGTCTGATTCAGTTGGTCCACAATCTTATAATCGCTTTTCTTGATTATCTTCATAAATTCTTCCATTTCCTTATCAAAAGTAATCTTTGTCTCTGCTTCAGGTGTAGGTGCACTTTCAACCACCTGTTTACCCTTATCCTTTGCTGCAGCTTCTACCTCCTTATCACTTCTCAAGGTTTGGGGAGCGAACAACCTTCCACTCCTTGTAAAGCCCCCTACGCCCCCTACGTTATCAACATTTGGGCTGACTGACGACTCAACTTCCTGCTTTTTACCTTCGTAATATACATCTGCCCCATAGTGCCATGGGATAGCTTTCGTAGACGTGAACGGAATTGGTCCTGGCACCGTGATAGTGACAGGACTGGGCCTTTCTGGCGCAACACTCGCCACGGGAACTGCATTGACCGGCATTTGAATCTCAGCGGGAGTGTAATAGATGGTCACGGTTGATATCTCATCAGTGTCTTTCACGACTCTGTCGAACTGTAGACATCCTTCATCGATCAGATTCTGTAAACCCATCTTCAACTTATCACAGCCGTTCTCCTGATTCATACACTCAAAGCAATCTTGATTACAGCCCGGGAACACCTGTCCCTTCAATAAACGATCTTTTACAACCAACAAAGAAGTTTTCACTTGACGGATATCTGTCACCAGATTCAATCTCCTCCCATCTTCAATAGCGTACACATTTGCTGCACTATGATCAGGCGTGGGATGCTGAGTAATATTAGGAGCGGGAGAGAAATTGATGGCTTTAGTATCAATCAAATCTTGTACTTTATGATGGAAAGCCCAGCATTTTTCAATGGAGTGCCCCTGAGCACCTGAGTGGAACTCACAACGAGCATTAGCATCGAAGTTAGGTGGCAGGTTTCCAGCAACCGGAGCTTTCATAGTACGGAGTTCTACCAACTTTAACTCGAGTAGCCGGGGCAACAGCGCGGCATAAGTCATAGGGAGAGGATCCATCTTACGATCCCTCTGTCTAGACCTTTGCTGGAAAAAAGGTTGTTGCTGTTGAACTTGTTGTTGGGGTTGTTGTTTCTGAACAGACGGTGTGGGGATTGTTACAGCATCTACCTGATAATAAGCTCGAGAACGCCCTCTGCCTCGTCCTCTAAACACAGCATTCGTATCACCTTCTCTTCTTTTCTGGTTACTAGCAAACGGTTTCTTCGTCCCCGAAGAGCCAGCCCCACTCACATCCTGGATCTTTCCAAGCTTTAACAGACTTTCTATTCTTTCTCCCGCAATCACAATATCAGCAAATCGAGTCGACGGACAAGCAGCTAATCTATCCAGATAGGCCCCTTGCAAGGTGCCCATGAACATATCTGCCATTTCTCTGTCTGACAAGGGAGGTTGGACCTGGGCAGCCATTTCCCTCCACCTCTGTGCATATTCTTTGAAACTCTCCTTGGCATTTTGTGACAACCCCTGCAATTGAGTGCGGTTGGGCGCCATGTCAATATTATACTGGTATTGCTTCAGGAACGCTTCTGCCAGATCTTTCCAATTCTTCACAGCAGCTCTATTCAACTTCATGTACCAGGTCAAGGATGCCCCAGCCAGACTGTCCTGAAAATAGTGCATCCATAGCTTCTCGTCATCCGTATGGGCTGAAATCTTCCCAAAGTAAGCTTGAAGATGCGTTTGGGGACACGCATTGCCGTGATACTTATCAAAAGTAGGAGGTTTGAATTTAGGGGGAATTCTGACTCCTGAGACCAGCCCCAAGCTAGTAACATCAATACCCATAGAGTTCTTGCATTCTATGGCCCTGATCTTTTCTGCTAACTCCTCATACCTTCGATCACCTTGATTACCCACATCAGCGTCTAGTAGAGTAAATTGGTCTTCCAGAGTATCTTCAAGAGTAACACCAGCCTGCCTACCATTTCCATTACCCCGATTGTTACCACCAGGAGGAGGGTTGCCACCGGGGGGAGGAATGCCATGTCCCTGTGAATTGTCATGATGATCACCTTCGGGCCCATTGTCGGGACGCTCTACCAGAAGCCTCAGTCTCTCCTGATTTTGCGCCATGCCAGTCATGAGGGTCATGAACTGGTCCATACGCGCCCTCATTTCCGCCAAATCACTTTGCACTTGATCCATGATTCTTACTTGATTCCTTCGCGTCGAATATCGGTGAATATGACTCTCCGCTATACTGCCTGAAACCAAATAAAGGTTAGAGACCCCGCAACGAGTACCTGAAAAGCAAGTAACAAAAAATGCAAAATGATATGCAATGCCATGCAATGCCATGTTTGTCATTTCCGAGGTGCTTTATACCCTGATTCCAATCCCACCACAGAAATCTGAAGACCAGAAATTGTGATATAAAGAGACGTGTCGTGGTCATGTGCTTGTGTGCAGCTATCTGATAAGGAATAATTCTGAATAAAACTGCTCATACTCATTCAACGAAGTATTCAAGTACATTTAAGAAAGGTTCAACCGCAAATGCAATACAAGGAAAAATGGATCCATCAACAAGCCTGATGGTAACCATTAACAACAAAATATAAGGAAAAGAACATCAGTCTGACAATTCCACACCCTTCAGCTTATCACTTGAGTATTTGATCTCCTCAAAAAGTATACGGGTACGCTGATGATTCGGCTTTTCAATCATTTCTTTGATCAAGACATCCCTTTTCTCAAGAGCTTCAGTTAAAGAACCCATATGCAGCATCAGAGCCTCGTCATCACACACTCCTTTGTGTCTCTTTATGCCGGCTTGCGTCTTGAGTATCTCCCTTTCTATCATGACTTCTTCAAGCTCTTTCTTGGTATTCCTTAGCTCACCTCTAGCTTCTTCTAGCTGTTCCTGACTCTTACCGAGGCTTTCCCGATACTTTCTCCTCTGCTCATGCGCCTTTTCAAGCTCTTCGTCCTTAATCTGCAACTGTTCCTGTAATTCGGCATTCTCTATCCTAACTTCGTCCCAAGCGTGCTGAAACTTTGTTAACTTTTCTTTGGTCTGTGCTAACGTCTGTTTGGTTTGCTTGTGGGCTTGAGTAGCATCATCAGCACCTTTACTAATCTTCCGGAAATGTTGGGCTCTTCCAGCAAAGTCTTTTTCTTTTGCAGTTAGGATTTGTTCAGCATCTTGGGCTTTCCGCTCCAGCTCTTTGTTGGCATGTAGAGCATTCTGAAGACGGCTACTCAACTCGGAATTCTCTCCTTGGAGCTTTTTCACCAAGGCTTGCAACTTGTCAACTTCTTCCACAGTAGCAGTGCTTCTTGCTTTCTCATTCTCCGGATACAAAAGGGGTGCCTTACCAAAAGGCAAGAGAAAATCTTCAACTCTTTTCTTCACCCACTCTTCATATGCTGGATAAACCCGGTTGTTAGGCTTTCCTAGAGTAACTTTCCCCTTTTTCAGTATGCTACCCCAGCTTTCAGAAGCTTTCTGTGCTGCTTCCCAACCATCTGATGTATGAAAATAGAGGGACTCCTCCACATCTCTCTTGATAGGCGGACCTGTCAGGGCATATCCAAATTGCCGAATGGCCAAAGAAGGATTGTAGTTAATCCCACCCAGTCTTCCTATCAGTGGAACGTTAGGGAACTTACCACAGCTGTGGATAATATTCTTACCAATCAGCCCATGATCTACCCATACGATGTCCTTGGCCACCAATCCCATTAAACGCTGTTTCCACTCTAGAGAATCTTTGGAATCCACAAAAGCCCCTGATTGTGGTAAACGGCCCGCAAACCACTTATAGAATAAGGGTGCACAACAACGAATTATCCCTCCTCTTTTCTTTTCATTTCGGTTGTACAATGAGTAGTGAAGATCTCCCAGTAGCGTTGGCACCGGGTTCTTCATCATGAATATTCGTATGGCGTCCGTATCAATAAAATCCGGCTCGTTGGGAAACAACATTATGCCGTATATACAAAGGGCTAACAGAGCATTAAAAACAAGCCAATTCTCGCCTTTAGCTGCTTCCTGGGCCTTCTTAATCAGATATTCCAGCTTGTAACCACGAATCTTTCCTTTGTTGGAGACATTGTCACTTAGCTCTGATTTGCTCAAATAAAGAGCACCAGCCAACTTCCCAAAGTCAAGATCCCCCACCGATCCAAAGAAAGGGGGCTCCTCCTTGATAGCAATCCCCAACATGTTGGAATACTCCTCCAGGGTAGGAACCAACACATAGTCTGGAAATACAAAACACCTCAGAGGTGGATCATAGAACTGCACCAACGTATGGAGACCTCTGGCTTCATAATCACTGACATTACGGACCATAGATAAAATCCACCCATATTTCTCTTCAAAAGCTTCTCGTACTGCAGGACTCGCCATTCCCTTCAGCATAACAATAGGGCCCAAAGTAGGCGTAAGGAACTTATAGCTGATGATATTCTTCCTCTCTTTAGTGTTCATCTTTGCAGGGACCTGATGACTGGAATCAAGGGTAATATATGCACCTGGAAATGAATAAACATGTATGTTAGGATATGATAATGCAATGCAAAGGGCAATGTGATCAGGTAATCAGGTGTCTGTGCTGAACTGTGAGCGGTGTCAGTGTAGCTCTGAGACTAATATAGAACCATAGATAAGAACCATCTGAATACAATAGGATGAAACTTCCTTTTTGTGCAATGATGATAGAAAACCGGGTATGTAGGAGGTCATGGTTACCTGCAAACCTGTAAACAACCCGCCCTTCTCACATGTGGGTACTAGGATGTTCAGTATCCCGGGCTCTCAGGTCGAGAAATGATGATACGTTCACCATTTCTGGTTTGGCATCATCATCAATCGAGGAGGCCTCAACTGATTCTCCAAAACAAAAAGGTCCTCAGCTTCTGGCACTGAGGTCGAGAAGCAATAGTACATTCATCCCTCAGGGTACAGTACTACCGCCAATCGAGGAGTGCCTCCGCTGATTCTCTTTCACAAAGGGATGTCCTATAGCAAGTTCCCAGCATTGGGTCCTCGGATCGAGAATGTGCAATGGGTTTGCCACGGAATGTGGTCTGCCACTGTCACAACTCGGGAGGAGTGCCGCAACTGAGTCCTCGGGAATGGTCACCAGAGTCGACAGTTCCTCAAGAGAATAACCACTGGCCTGCATAACATGCAGTAGCAGAAAGCTCCTGATAGAACCTCGTCTGGTTGTGGGTCTCATGAACAACAATACGTGGTCACCACCACGCAAGCGTCATGACTATCCACTCTAATACCTATGTATGTACTCAAGCCTTGGTAGTGGGCTTATCTCTCAGAACACCCATCCCGCCAAACAGAAAACAACACAGTCCAGTATAGCATAATATATCATGTGAAATGAAAATGCTAAAATGCGGTAAATACAGTAATGTACAGTAAAGCAGTAAGTAACCATACAATAAAACAGTAAATACAGCACAACAGTAAACACCCAATGAAAGAAAAACAAACAAGCGCTAGGATTGACTCGCTAAGGAAACCAGAGATTCTGGGTTCGATCCCCAGCAGAGTCGCCAGCTGTCGCTCCCGGGATTTTCATCCTAGTACAAACGCGAAAGTGGCACCGAAACAGAGTCGCCAGCAATGTGTATTTATCCCATGAGAGGGAAAGGAAACACTGCATAAACCTGAAGAAAAGGAAAGAGCATGGTCTCGCGACCAAGAGAAATGGGTTCGGGAGTCGGTTACGCGAGAGGAAGGTATTAGCACCCCCTCGCGTCCATCGTACCCGATGGGATCCACGCTTGCTGCTTCGATCAAAGGGTGTAAAGAAAAGATACCGGAAAAGGAACTGAAAGAAAGAAAGGAGAAAGAAGAACAAATGTAGGGAAAATAAAAGAAGTGCTCGCATGGGCCCTACCCCACTGCCTACGTATCTCATCGGGTGCATGAGAATCAGAGCGACGTAGTTCCCCTCACTAGGGATGAATTGTTTGTGTTTTTTAGAGAACGGCTTACGTCCTAGCTCAGGTGTTGCAGGCTCGCCGGTCCGAGTGCGTTACCATCTTGCAAGAGAACGAGTAGGAGCGCGTTCGTGCGTTGAGAATGAATGAGATGAGAAAAGAATTCCCGAAGGAAAGACGTTATTGTTTGTTTTTGTCTTTTAAGAGTCTTTTCATTTGTTTGCATATGACAGTGTATCTGAATCTTAGTCATTGGAATGTGTACCTTCTCACATTCCAAGATGGAATGGGTAAGAAAGCACACTAAGGGTGAAGAAGACCCTCACACTTAGTTCCAATTATCAAGGTTCAAACACACTAGCATACTTGTGTTTATTAAGTGTTTTGTTGATTATGAAGTGAAGAAGTGTTTTTTATCATTTGCACCTTCAACAAGTATTGCATTTAAGTCCCTCATACAAGATCAAATGTTTAACACATTGACCCAAGATGGGCTATATGCTACACATTCTAAGATTACAAGAGAAGACCCCTTATAATCTTTTCTTTATATGAAAGGCCTAAATGCAATAAATGCCTACCTTTATTATATATTTTGAATTTTCTTTGAGATAAGAAAAGAGACTCAAGGGAGGAGAAAAGGTAAAACCTATATGGACTAAGACTCAATCCTAATTGAAGATTAAAGAGAGTGATCCTAAAGTTTGTGAGGTTTCAACCTAAAGTCTAAAGAAAGAAAGAATTAAACAATTCACTTCCAAAATGGAAGATGAATTGTAATTCACAAAGGGAAAGTGATGAGTTATTAAAAGAAAGCACATAAGTGCTTAACAAAACACAAAATGGAATTGTAAAAGAGAAAGGATAGAAGTTGAATGTGGATTCCTTATCCACACTCAATTGAAACTTACCAAAGCCCCTACATGGTTAGTAAACATGTATAAGAAGTATAAGAAGTAAAAGAACATGTAATGCATCATAAAACTCAAAAGAATTAAATGAGAAAACAAATCCTAGAACCACAACCAGAATGGGCATCATATGGACAACAAATGAATATCATCATACAAGTGCAAGTGAATAGGCAACAAACATCATCCATTAGCATTTAAACATGTTACAAGAAGAAAGGGTAGATGAAAGATGGAAAGAAATGAAGAGGACATGCATAAATGGAACATGTAAATCAACAACCAGAATTGAAAATAAATGAAAAATGGTTTATAAACATCTCAAAAGTATTTATGAATCAACCATCAAGACTTTCAAGAAGTAATAGAAGAAGAAGAGAGATGAAAACTCAAAAAGAAGGTGCAAACAATACATGTTAATGATGCACAAAGTTCAAATTGAAATGAACATGTAAAGATGACCTATAATGTGTATCAAAGACCTATAATATCATATGAATGGCTCACACAACTATGCAAATGCTCATACAAATATGCACAAAAGAACTCATGCAAACATGCACTAAAGATTACAATGATATAACATGTTATAATGCTTTAAATGAAATGCATCAAACAAAAATCACATGGCCTCATGAAAATTATGAAAACATGGTATTGGAGTTCACTAATCAGAGATGAATCACATACCAAAATAGCATATCAAAATTCAAAGCAAAATGACTTCAAACAAAGCAATTAGGTCAAGTTGAAATGTCATGCAAAGTGGTACAAATATAGGCCTCAAGACATGTCATAAAGTGACCTAAAAAATCAAACAAAAAACATCTAACATGCTTCAATGTATTAGTGAATCAATGCAAAAAGAACCATGCCAAAACAGTTTATAATGAGCAAGAACAAAATTAAACAAATTCAAGTATCATGCTTAGGATGCATCTAAATGGAAATTCAAAGAAAATTATGGAACAGGGGTAAAAAGGTCATAAAATCAGAAAATAAAATCATGAAAAATTTCCTAAATGTTTTAAGAATACACATGAATTTTTGTAGAATTTTCCAATATGTTTTGGTATTTTTAAAAATTAATTAGCAAACGTGCATAAAATGAAGAAAATAAAAGGAAATAAAAAACAAGAGTGGGGTGCAAATATAGTAAACCAACAGTTCAAAGTGTTTGGGCTTTTTAAAAAGGAGGTGTGGATAGCAAAATAGTCTAGGTCCATTAAGCGCGTATAACACAATAACAAGCATGGACTGCACCATAAAACGTTTAAGTGAAATCAGAAATAATGCACGTGATTTGCACGTGAATTTTAATGTGCTGTCAACTTTTGGACCACACGATCACACACATCCAACGGCCATGATTTAAACTGCAACCAAAACCCTAACCAAAAACCACCGGCCGGAGAGGGACCTCCGGTCACCTTCTCCGGTCACACGCCACCGTCTGCAACTTCACATGTCTCAGAAATGCCCAACTATTATACCAAAATGAAGCTGAGCTCACGTAGATTAAGAATTCACAATTGTTTTTCACATACCAAGCACGCACATAGAGAACAGAGGAGATTAAATCATGCCCTAAGTTTTGGATCTAGGCTTCTAAGAAGCTCTATCAACTAGCCGGAGTAAGCATAGCTTCTATCAAGCTTAAATTAACAAAAACAAGCTAAAATTAATGAAAATCAACTGAAGCGAAGTTGAATGATGAAACCTGAAAATGTGGAGCAATTGGAGATGCTGAGAAAACCAGAGATTCTTGCTTCCTTTTTGAGCTTCACTTGGCCAAATAAAGGCGTTCAAACTCTGAAGAGTGATAATGGAGATGGATTTGCAGTGTGCTTACTTCAACAATCCAAAGCTGCTTCAAGTTCAGCGACGATTGAAGATGAAACTTGAAGGTGGAATTTGAAGAGAATGATGAACTCGTGCAATGGAGAGATTTGATGAAAAAGAGTGGGAGAATCAGAGAGAAAATTAGAGAGTATTTGGCAGTGAAATGAGAAGAATGAAGCTGAGTGAAAATGTGAAGTGAGATTTTGTTTTATAGTAGGCTTTAACCACGGTTAAACTGAGTGAGGTTAACTGAGTTAAAGTGGTTATGCTGAGTCCACCCTAACTAACTGAGCCAAGTTAGTTAGGGCGAGTTATCCATGGCTGTGATATGGTGAGGTTAAGCTTATGACAGTTGTGGTGAGGATGAGAGTGAAGCTGGGATGATGAGGTTATGTTATGCAGCATGTCATGGCATTGCTTATGGTACAAGTTTCTCCTTTGAAAACCTTCCTTCTCAATGTATGATGGCTGATATGCATAAGTATGGTCATAAGGATGTTTGTCCAAATGAGGAAATAAAGTACATGAAGTGTTTGTGGGATGACTGAACCAAATCGTGTACACAGCCTACTAACATCATTTACTGCATCAGTGATAATTATGGTACTTTGCCAATGAAATTCTCCCTACTTAATGGATGATTTGATGAGTTCTTGGGGTCATTGGAGAGAGGACACATAGTAGAACATGTTTGGTATGAAAAATGAATTGAAATAAGGCCTGAAATAAATTGCAAAATGACTTATAACATCCACATTTGGAACTGATAGAAGGGCGTGGCAACTGGTTGGTTGACAAGGCATCTTGGCACCTAGATTTTCAGCATGATTACCATGACTTGAGGCCACTATTTCTCCATCATAACTTGATCAGATGAAATTTTGCCCAACATGAACATTGAAGAGGACATTGCAAGGAACAATATTGATGTTGACAAGTTTTTCATTTGAGGCCTTTAACCACGAGAAAAATAGGCGAGTATATGGCACACCAACTGTTTGTTAAAATGACTGCGCGCGTGCCCTGAAAATCTTGGTCATGACATGGTTTTGACCTACTTTCCTCCAACTTTGATCATCCATATCTCTCTCAATATTTATCCAATGGAGATGTTCTACCCATGGATTTGAAGCTTAAAACAAGATCTTTCATTGAGGCAGAGTGGATTTTTCATTTGGTGCTTCAATTTTGAATGGCCTTGGTTCCAATTCTGATGCAAAATGGCCAAAACTTGCTATTTTTAGTAACCCTACTTCATCCAAAAATGGCAACTTTCCAAATCTTGATTTTTTCATGATTCCTTTGGAGTTTCTTGATCAAATTTTGTACATTGGTCACATATAACATGAATTTCATGAATTTGGCTTTAAAAAGTCAAGAGTTGACTTTTTCCTCTGATTATTTGACTTTGCCCCAATTTCTCTGATTCTTGATCTTTCTTCCAATTGAACCACCTCCAAAACTAATTGAGATGCAATCTTCCACATCCATATACCTAGGGACATATAGAAAACCATGACATCAAGTCTTGCCCAAAAAATCAAAGATTCCCTGATTTAAATGGAAACCCTAATTTTGGCCCCCTTTGGTTAGGAGGTAAAAGTGCAGTCTTCAATTTCAAATTCCTCAGAGTATGCTGTGTGTCCCCTTAAAGGATGATGAGAAATGCCACTTGAGAATGATTTTGGATCAATGAGCTATCTCTTTTGAGGGTTTTCCTTCAATTTTTGAACCTCTTGCATGATGAAAGATGTATTGCTTCAATCTCCCATTGAATCTCACTTCCTTGAGGTTGTGGATGATCAATTGAGGTAGTATGAGACATGAGAGACCTCTTGGCTTGTCTAGAGCCAACTTGATTGACCTTTTTGTGCTTTGAATGATCCCTTGATTGTCCACCTTCCACCTGATCACATGCCCTGATGGTAAGAAGGATGCCATGCTTCATTTTTCTATGTTAAATGCAATGCAATGCTAATGAGATGGATATGATATGATAAATGATAATGCCATGCTATGATGACAAAAGGGGAGAGCAAATTTTGGGGTATTACACAATGTGCAAACTTCGACTCAGAAGGAAAAGTTGAAGGTCGAAAAGCCACCCGTTGCTCCAGTACAAGTGTTGTCAAATGAGGAAGTAACTAGGGATGATGAAATGACATACGATTTTAACTCAGAGTCAGAGGTATCCTTCAACGTGATGTGTAACATGGCCTCAGTGCTCCCCAGTGAGTATGACCAGGTAATGGAAGTCGAGGATGAAGAGGAAGCTATGGAGGTCGAAAAGGCCAGACACAGGCTCGTATGCTATTATATCATGAACAATGGATGCGTTGAAGAACAAAACGCATTTTTCGAAAGACCAGATGACTCAATGAGGAGCCACCTGAAACCCCTGTTTATAAAAGGAAAAGTGGGTAACATAGGGGTGAATAAGATTTTGGTTGATGGAGGAGCGACTGTCAATTTGATGCCGCATTATATGCTTTAGAAAATTGGAAAAGATGATTCCGACACCAAACCTCATAACATGGTGTTGTCGAATTACGAGGGAAAAGTGGGAACCACTATGGGTGTGATACAAGTAGATCTGACTGTCGGAACCATCACAAGGCCGACAATGTTCATGGTAATTGCGTCAAATGTAACACTCCGATTTATTTTAATTATTTTTTCGTAATTAAAATTGAAGGGGGTGGTGAATTTGTGTATGTTTATGTGTGGGTTGGTGGAGGTTGGGTTACTTTGGTATGGAGTAGAGACCTTGGAATTATTTGGATTTAAAATAATTAGTTTAATTATTTTATTGGATTAAAATTTGATAATATGAGTAGAAAGAAGAGGAGGGCAATATGGTCCATTTATGAGGAATAGTAAAGATAAGAAGGGAAAAGCATAATTGGGGTCCAAGGGTCATATTTGGAAAAAGGAGAAATTGGAAAGAAAAGAATCAGTTTTGGGGAACCGATCGAATTCTGGAGAAAGGAGAAGAGGAACGGGAAGCAGAGCTAGGGCTTAGAGATCCTTCGAGGAATCGTCACTAAGGTAAGGGTGGGGTTCTTTAATCTCTAAGGGTTGCATAATTTGTGTATGAGGGTAGATAACTCATTAACGATCATCCTATGTGGTATTTGTGTTGATTTGGGGGTTTTGGGGAGAATCCATGACTAAGGGGTTGAAATTGATGCAATTAGTGTGTTTTGATTGTTTGGTTGAAATGCATATGTTAGGTATAGGATATAATGGCATAATCTGTGAAAAATCTGAGTTAAAAACTAGTTTAAGGGTGCAGAAACGCAGTGGGGAGAATGATGTCATCGTAGGGTTTTTGTGAGAAAAATCACGTAGCACGCTTAGCGCGGTCTGGAGAAATTTCGCCTCTTCGAGGCAGAGAGCTGCGCGCTTAGCACGGTGGGGCGCGCTTAGCGCGACCTGGGACTTAAAAATATTATTTTTATTGACTTAAAATTCATGGAAAATATCTGTTTTACATTATATTAATGCTGTGTTGTTGCTGTTGTATGGTGAGCATGTATCGAGGTGTTAATTTGTTTGTTTTGTTGATGTTGATGTGATAATGTGAAATGCATGATTGAATGATGCAAAGATGTGTAGTTGTTGTATTGGTGCAATGATGTATTTTGGGAGATTGTTAAGGAAATGCATAATTGAGTAGGTGTATTATAGTCGTGTTGTTGTTGGATATGTTGTGAGTGGGAATGATGGGTTCGGTGGTGAGTATGTGTGTTATAGTTGTGGATCGTTGTTGTTGTATGAGTTGGCAAGTAGGAACTGCGTGTTGTATAGTTGTAGTGTGATGTACTTGATGCATTGATAGTTATCTGTTTGTGTTGGAAATGCTAGTTGTGTTGATGTTGTTGTATTTGTGTTGATGTTGTAGTATTCGTGTTGATGTTGTGATGATAGGGTAGATTGCATAATGTTTTATGTTCTTTCATACTTGTATTATGCATTTCTTATGTGATTTTGAGAATCTCACCCCTTCTGTTTGAATGTTGCCTCCACGCGGGTAACGTGCAGATACGCAGGTTTAGTGCGGAGTTGGAGTCAGTGAAGGCGAGGTCTTCTCTTTTATGTCATTGAGTCGCGTCTGCTTTGATTGTAACACCGAGTTGTCAGAACATTTGTAGTTGTCTACTTTAGTACTTGATGATGTGTATATGGTGTTGAACATGATTTGACTTTTTTGAATTTTCGTTGCTGTAGAAATACGTAATTACTATGTTTTAATTTGTATGTTGATGTATTACTTTTAATACACATGAGAAGTTGACAAGTTGAAGTAGCATCTTAAATATATGTGTGTTATTTGACTCTGATATTCTATTTTGTTTGTCGCGGGGGTTTAGGGTGTTATAAAGTGGTATCAGAGCAGCTCGGCCTGTCCTGCCAAGTTGTCGAGTCGTTGTCGTGTGACAGTTGAATACTGTCGATGTTGTTTGTTCCTTAGTACGTGATATGTGTGTGAAACACTATCAATACTTTCTTGTTTTTCTGATTCCTTGATGAGAGTGAGACAAGTGGGGGAGAAGCTTGTGTTTCTGTGAGATTCTTCGGGTGTGGAGTGTAGGCTTAGTGTGTCGTTGGTGGCAAGAGTGCAATTGTTGAGTAGGGTAGTGTTGTTCTGTTGTTGGAATGATCGGATAGCATGTCGCTGCATGAAGAGGTGCAGTTTTGGATTTTTCACCTGTTTGAGAATGGTGTGACCCTTGAGGGAAGAGGAACATGTGTCCTCGCTGTTCGCTTCCCTGTGAGAGAGAATGCGATGTTTTGGCTAGAGGTTAGTAAATGATGGGTGGAGTATCCCGAAGTGTTTCCTAAGGATGGACACAGTTTGTCTTCAATTAGAACAAGATAGTGTTATTTTGGGACGTATTGGTAGGAGCTAAACCTTGTGTTTATCAATAGTTGGATGAGTTGGGCAGTGTGCTGCTGATATCAAGAATGTAGTTGTGAGAGTGTGTTATTTATGTTGTTGAAGAGATCAGATATCATGTTACTGCAGAGGGAATGCTTGTGTTAACTAAGGATTGTGCCTTAGATAGCTTGGCGCAAGATGCAAGGAACACTATTATAGTTGGTGAGGATGGTTTATGCCTCCTTCATGATTGTCAGCTGTCTACTGAAAAATTGAGGAACTGATCACCCTCAATCTCTTATTGATAGTAGACGAGATCATGCGTGATGGAATAGACATATCTTGTCGGCTTAGATATTGTGTTCGGTGAAACATTCGGAGTTAAGCAAAGTGCCCACCGGTGGTTTTGATGGGCCAATGCAGATTCGGATGTATCTGAAGATGAGGCAGATTTAAGGTTTTGTACGTCGGTAAGTTGGGGTGTCTCTAAGAGAGAGTGATCTGGTATTGTGAATGGTTTCTCTTTAGAGATTAAAGAGTGGACTTAACTTTGACGGAAGTGAAAAGTTAAGGTTATATCTGTTAAATAAGTGGAAGATTTATTAGGAAGAAGGTTGGGGAGACCAGGGGTGTCGCCCTGGAGAGCTTCAGTATCGTTAGCAAAGAAATGGATGATAGTATGAGGTTGGGTGTTAATCATTGAGTAGTATGGAAACCATAGTGGTATTCTAGTTAGCTTGAGTTTTGAATTGTGACGAATTACGGATGATTTGAAGTTCCTTGATGGTATTACCTTGTTGTGGGTTGAAATATCGTGTCAATAGAAACTATGAGTGGGTCAAAACCCCATAAGAAGAATTGAGATAGAATGTGGTAATCAGAACCAGAGTTGTTAAGTTGTTTCAGATAAATTGTTTCGGACTCGGGATAAGTTTCGAATGTTGCGTATGTTATGGTTGTAGTAGTAGTAGTCTTCCATCTCTATCGTTGGAGAGTGTTGGACCTATATTAAGCGGTTGTTTGGGGAGTGAGAAGTTATCCTATTGATGGACATAAATGAGATTGTGTGTTGTTTGATGAGTAGGCACTCCAGTGGATAAGTTTGTTCTATACGGATTGATAATTCTCCAAAGTGCTTAAGGATAGGTGTTGTAGCGAGCGATTTTGGATGTGGTTCTTAAGCACTGTCGCTCTTTGGGGTTTACTACAGGTCGATTCATTTTTTATCCTATTGTGAGCTGATGAAGGAAGGGAAATAGTTGTCTCCAATTAACCCTGCTTGCATACTGAGGTCAAACAGTCCAAACTGTTGGTTTACAGATGCGATCAATGTGGGGGGCCTCTCTCTGGTTATTTTGATTAAATGTTGATCTTTTAGTTAAGAAGTTAGGACAATTACCTTTCAATTGGTAGGAGGGTACGGGATTTGAATTTTGGATTAGTGTGCTCTCTAAGATTTTTCTTTCAATCTTATGACTACGTATTCCCGTTTACCGAAACAGGGAAATCAGAGCGATCGTAGTTCCTCATATTCTATGGGAGGAAATGGTGTTTTGGTGTCTTGTTCAAATCCCAAGATGTGAAGCGAAAGGTGATATATATCTTGTTCAAATCCCAAGATGTGAAGCTGAAGGGTCTATTTGTATCTTGTTCGAAGCCCAAGATGTGAAGCTAAAGGTGTTGTCTTTAGAGAGAATTTGTCATCTCTAAAAGGGGTCTGTTTGTCACAACTGTTGGGTAACTGACTGCAAAGAAGGATTACTTTAATCGGGATACACGGATCCTAGAAATTCCATAATTTCCTTTATATGGGGTTTTAACCTGAAGGAGAAGACTTTAACTCAGTGTAGAGAAATGTCATCTTTCCTTAGGAATTTCTCATGCTAAAAGAAGGACAGTGGCATGGATGTAAATAATCCAGAGGCTTGCCGCTTACAAAGATTAGATGAAATGAGTTGTTGATGTTTATGTACTGTGAACGAGGCACAACTTTGATGCTAAAAGGTTGATCGTCTCAACCTGGGTTTTCTTATACAAAGCCTAAGAGGAGGCTAATGGCCCAACAAGAGGGAGTTTTTGTGTGTCTCGTACGAAGCCCGAGAGAGAGGCTAAAAAGGGTTGACTCAACAAGGGAGTGTTTTTGTATCTCGTACGAAGCCCGAGATGGAGGCTAAAAGCGGACTCAACAAGAGAGTCTTTGTATCTCGTACGAAGCCCGAGATGGAGGCTAAAAAAACTGTTTCAGTTGAGTGACAAGTCCAGTTGGTTGGTTAAGAGAAAATCAGTTCTTATATGAGTAATGTTGCGCTCATGGATTTGATCTGGTGATCGGGGTTATTTCCTATTTTTTAAGGAAACGGGGAATCCGGAGGGTATTGGAGACTGCACAAGTCTACTGGTGCTTGAGGATGTCTTTGGGACTCAAGGGTCTTAGACTGTCCGAGTCTAGAGTTTCATCTTTTGTACTATGTTTTGAGAAACAATAGTAGTGTGTTCACGGTAGAAAGACCTAGACTCTTTGAAAGACTGTTCTATTAAGATGACTAATTTCTGTTCCTATTCCTTTAGGAGGTCGTCGGGATAATTTGTACGAAGCCCAAGAGGAGGCTGGAAACTTTTAAGAAGCCGATAGGTCCTTGTACGAAGCCCAAGAGGAAGCTATCATTCCCGAAGGAAGAAATCATTATATGAAGCCTAAGAGGAAGCTGTGAATGCTTCTAAGAAGCCGACAGGTCCTTGTACTAAGCCCAAGAGGAGGCGGGTATGCTTTTAGGAAGCCTGTGGGTCCTTGTACAATGCCCAAGAGGAGGTCGATGCTTTTATGAAGCCCGTGGGTCCCCAAACCCCGAGAAATTCAAGACAGGCTATTCACAAGGAATAGATCAAGCCAGGAAAGTTTGAGAATTTGGAAGAAACTCAAGAGATGCCATTCATGGAGAATACATTCATCTCTGGGGAGGTAGAGCCTCTTGACAATTCCTAAGGAGGACAGCCAAAGAGAAGACTGTATCTGGTGCTCCTATTGGGGATCTAGCTTGTCTATTTCTAAGAGTAATCGAAACGGCTTTTCTTAGATCTAGACGTTGTTGCCGGGGAAACTCTAAATATCTATACTATTATTACACAGTTGATATGAGTTTATGAAAGGAGACTTACAGTGAAACAGCCCCACAATACAGTTATATGCATATGAAAGCGGTAAATGAAAGCAGGTAAACACTTACTCGGTTGTAGAGCTTCCATGTTGTTTTGTTAGTTGTACAACAAAGAAAGATTGAAAACAACAGTATATTTCAAAATCAAAGGAGAAAGTGCTTTGAAAAGAAATGTTGGGGCTTACAGCTCAAGGAGAGGCCCAAGGTTTATCAGTGATCGCACTGTAGTTTTGTACAGAGGGACTTATACAAGTGACTGAGGCCCAAGAAAGGTTTTATGTACAAGGGGATGGGCAAAATATTGAAAGAGTTATTAATTTTCCAATTAATTAATAAAACATAAAAATATTGAAAAAAGTGGCAAAATGTGAAAAAACACAAAATGGTATGGGTAGGGTTTTAACCCAAGACCTCAAGGTTACAAGGCGCGTGCCTTACCACTGGGGTGGTGATACATCCATTATTTGAAGTGAAAACACAAATATACAAGTCATGCCTTGGTTTTAGGCCTGGCCCAAGGCAAGGCAAGGCAAGTTTTGGCTCAGAAACGTGAAGGTCATAAATTTCTCATTTCTCCATGTTTGGGGACAAAATTTATATGTATCTGGCCTAGAATTTCACAAGGAATCCAATGGTGGTGGTAGTTTTTTCAGATCACACTCCCTCATCAAAACCCGATAGTGGTTTTGAAAAAGACATATAATTGCATTTTCTATGCTACACTCTTGTACAGTCATGGATTACATGGTGAATTAGCTCAAACACAACATATACAACATGTATGAGATGTTTATGATCAATGGACTTCAAAGCATTGCATGATTCAAATATTCCAAGTTGTGAGGCTTACCCTTTTTTTTGAGATTTTGGAGTTTTTGTGAAATCTGTCAAGCCACTTGTTCCAGAAATGATTTGATACTTTGGACACACTCAAATGATCTCCTAGAAGCTTTTAGGATGATTGGAACTGACTGGTACCTGCAAAAACACAAACAGTCCCTTTCTTGCAAAAGGGGTTAAAAGTGACCAAAATAGCAACTTCCTCAAATGATGTTCCAGATGGGGGGAACCATTTGGGACAGTTCAAGGATGATATTTGGAGTGTGTTTGAGGTTTTATCTGGTTTGGAAAGTGACTGAATCAAGACATGGCTTGAAAAATGCACAAAAGGCCTATTTTGAGGTTTTGAGAGGTGACTTTGTGATTTTGTGATTACAGGTCACTTGTGATAGTTTGCACAACTTACATATGATATATATGAGGCGTGTTTGTGATTGATTGTGATGGAAAAGCTCTCAAGCTCAAAAACTCAAAGTTGCCTTGCTAAAGAAGGCATTTTTGCCAAGAGAAAGAGATTTTGAGGAAAGCATCTGTTTGATGGCTTTGGTGTACTCAAACTGAGCACAAATGAGCTCTATTTATAGTAGAGCAAGTTTGTTTTGGAAGGAATAGTGAATGGCAACTGCAACAGAGGTTTCTTCAATGTTGGCCAATGGAAATCCAAGTCTCCTCTAGCCATTGACTAGAGGTTAGAGCACAGAGCTTTGGTTCCCTAGTTGTTGGAGGAATCTTGACCGAATTTAGTTGCAAATGTGTCAGTCCATGCCACCTTTAAGCATCTATTGAATGCTCCAATCCAAAATTGGAGTCTTGTCCCTATTTTAGGCAATTATAAGTTTGGCATGCTACTTCTTGTTCCAAGGACTTTGGAGGCTTGGCTCAGTGATTGTCCCCTTTAGATTTGATCCTCAGATGTGTTCCAAATGGTGACAAGGCTTGGAATTGGCTGATTTTGGCAAATCGAGCAAAAATGCAAGATTCTGTCTTGCCTTGGCAGTTTTCAGCAAGGCAACTTGCTAATGTCATATCTCATGGCTCAAGTGGAGTTTGATGATGTTCTTGGCCATTTTGGAAAGCCCTTATATGATACAACAACTGTTTGATCATATTTGGTTTTGATACTTTTTGGATCCAAGTGAAAAATGCCCATACATTTGGAAAAAAGTGAAGGCAGATTTTGACTTAGTGAAAATTTCACTAAGTGTTGGAAAAAGTGACATTTTCACTTTTCAGCCATTTTGATCATTCCATAACTCAAAATCCATAATGAATTGGAATGAGGTCTAGTTGAAGTTTTTGTAGAGGGTAATGAGAGCTATTAATCAAGCTTTGGATGGAGAAGAATGGCTTTGTGGTTTAGGAGTTATGACCCTCCAAAGTTGGTACCCTTGCCACTTTTTCATAACTTAGAAAATTTTCTAAGTTTTTATGGTTACCCCTTTTACAAGTTATCCCACTTTTCTTGATTTTTCTTGATGAATGATGATTTAAATTATACATTAACATCATTTTAGGGTTAAAAATCGATTTTTGTGAAAAATCTCAAAAAGTCAAAGTTGACTTTTGTGCACAGTTGACTTTTTATCAGATGAATTCCAAACCGTGCAATTCCTTAGGAAATCATGTCCTTTACCTAAATCAAACTTGATGGACATGTTCCATGGGTGTCATAGGGTATATTGATGCATGTCATAGGGCTTGGGAGCATGTCTTGGTCAAAAGTCAAAGTTACAGTTGACTTTTCTCGTGAAACCCTAATTGTGGTACTGATGAAATTGAGACTTTTTGATCAAGCTTCTTGGATCAACCCATTGTTGCAAATGGATCAATATAGTATATTAGAGACCTTAAAATCATGTCTTGAGGTATTGGCTCGTGATTTGTCCCAAAAGTCAACTTAGGGGTGAATTAGGTCAAGAAACCCTAATTCCTGATTTTTGATGGATGCATCCCCTGAGGTCAAATTGACTTGATGCTTGGGCCCATGAGGTTCTATGGAGTATATTAGGATATACGTTGAAACAATGGCTCATGCCCAGAGGAAAATTTCCATCTGGAGGCCCTGGTCGACCAAAACCCTAATTTGGTGACATTGGCGATCTTGAGGCTTGATCCACCTAGAAGGGAGCAGCTTTGTGCTTAATCCTTGGAGTGGGAGTCCTTTTGATCCTTTGTGGATATTTGAGAGATTTAGACAAGTTGAAGATCATGTCATTCCTTAGTTGATCCTTTGTCAAAAGCTCTGAGAGGGCTTGAAACCCTAGATTTGATTGTAGTGGATGCTCACCCATCTTTGGGGAGACTAATGGTTCATTCATATTGTGATGATGATTTTCAAAATGATGGGAAATCTTAGTGTTCAAAATTTGGGGTATGACAGGTGTCCACTTTCAGGAATAGATGACTTGGAATCTTTGGAGCTCGGTTGGAGTATTACAGTATAGGATGTTGTTGTTCGGTGCTTGTAATGTGTTGGTGTGTGTGGGGATTACGAATCAGATCTTTTGTACTTAACCGGATAAGTTCGAAGTGGTGCTCGTTGGGGTATTCTGATCTGTTATAAAATCAGAAGAAGAACGTGTAGAGTATTTGAGAATTGAATTACAAGTATTGAAGAGAGATGAAGTTTTATGCTAAGTTATCAAAGCATGATTTTTGGTTGATAAGAACTAGTTTCTTGGTTATGTATTTCGGATAAGAGTGTTGTCGTGGATCCTTCCAAAGTAGATGCATTTCTACAATGAGAAAGCTCCGAAGTTGGATAAGGAGATTAGAGGATTTTCGGACTCAATGGGTAATTACCGTAGATTATGGAAGGTTCTTCCAAGTTAGCATTTTATCTCAGTGGATTTGCGAAGAGTAAGTCAATTGTGTGGAGATGTTTGTTGTGAGGAAAGTTTCAGAGAGCTGAAGTAGAAGTTGACTACGACTCCAGTTTTGATTCTGCTTGATCCTAATAACCATTTGTGAGGTCTTGGGATGTGACTGTGATGAGTTTGGACAGGGTACTAAGGTAAGATGGTGAGGTCGTAGCTTAAGCCTTACGACAATTGAGGATTCATGAAAGGGTCTATCCTATTCAAGATTTGGGGAGTGACTGCAGTTGCATTTGTGTTGAGGATCCGGAAGTGTTATTTTGTGGATCTAGATTCGAAGTGTTTAGTAATCATAAGAGTGTAGAAAACCTACTGGGTTAGGAGGAATAGATTATGAGATAATGAGGATGGTTGAAATTCTCGAGGAGTTGTGGCCTTGGCTTGAAGTACCCTATTTGGTAAGTGACTGTTGTGCCTGATGAGTTAGGTCGATAGTCTTTTCATATGTCTGCGTTGTTGGGCAGAGAATTAGAATTGAGTAGCAGTCCAAAGACTTGTATCTGGTGTGTGAGCTGACGTAGTAGAGTGAGAGGACGAGTATGTAAAATATGAATGATGACTTCCTGGTGAATATTAGAGAGTCAGAAGTTGGATGTGAAATTGGTGGATTTGATAGTTACGAGTAATCAGAGTGCACAGTAGAAGTATGATGTAGCACGGTTCGGATATGTGTGCGTGAACGGTAAGAGTTCAAAGGTGGAACGTTATGACCGGCAGGAGTGGAAGGGATATGATAAAAGGCTTAAATATTAATCATGTACTACTAGTTACCAGTTCGATTATTAAAATCGTAGAATTGTTATCTTGATGAGGGTGTGACTACGAGGTTGGTGTTTTGGTTATGTTAAAGTGGTTAGGACGACATTGTGTCGTGGAACTTTATGTTTTTATCTTGGTCGTTGCCTCGGTTCCTAGGTGGTGGCCGCGTGCGAGGGGCTAATTCCTGGGATGGGAAATTAAGGTAGTGTTACTTGTGGTGATTGTAATGATTGTGTTGTGTTCTGGTTCCGGAGTGAACCTGTGTATGTGACTCGGTTAATCGTTGCGTCTGGAGTTGGCTATCGAGTGCATGGTGTGGACATTGCATCTGGTTATTATTATTGATGAAGTGGTTTGTTGTTTGGTGTCACTCTTGGCGTTGTTTTCCTGACTTGGGAGTAGGAGAGCAGGATGCTTAGGGCGTATCCGGAGTTGTTCGTATCGAGTGAATTTTCGAGGACGAAAATATTCTAAGTGGGGGAGAGTTGTAACACCCCGATTTATTTTAATTATTTTCCGTAATTAAAATTGAATGGTGTGGTGAATTTGTGTATGTTTATGTGTGGGTTGGTGGAGGTTGGGTTGCTTTGGTATGGAGTAGAGACCTTGGAATTATTTGGATTTAAAATAATTAGATTAATTATTTTATTGGATTAAAATTTGATAATATGAGTAGAAAGAAGAGGAGGGAAATATTGTCCATTTATGAGAAATAGTAAGGATAAGAAGGGAAAACATAATTGGGGTCCAAGGGTCATATTTTGAAAAAGGAGAAGTTGGAAAGAAAATAATAAGTTTTGGGGAACCGATCGAATTCTGGAGAAAGGAGAAAAGGAATGGGAAGCAGAGCTAGGGCTTAGAGATCGTTCGAGGAATCGTCACTAAGGTAAGGGTGGGGTTCTTTAATCTCTAAGGGTTGCATAATTTGTGTATGAGGGTAGATAACTCATTAACGATCATCCTATGTGGTATTTGTGTTGATTTGGGGGTTTTGGGGAGAATCCATGATTAAGGGGTTGAAATTGATGCAATTGTTATGTTTTGATTATTTAGTTGAAACACATATGTTAGGTATAGGATATAGTGGCATAATCTGTGAAAAATCTGAGTTAAAAACTAGTTTAAGGGTGCAGAATCACAGTGGGGAGAATGCTGTCATCGCAGGGTTTTTGTGAGAAAAATCGCGTAGCGCGCTTGGCGTGGTCTGGAGAAATTTCGCCTCTTCGAGGCAGAGAGCTGCGCGCTTAGCGCGGTGGGGCGCGCTTAGCACGACCTGGGACTAAAAATATTATTTTTATCAGCTTAAAATTCATGGAAAATATATGTTTTACATTATATTAATGTTGTGTTGTTGCTGTTGTATGGTGAGCATATATCGAGGTGTTAATTTGTTTGTTTTGTTGATGTTGATGTGATAATGTGAAATGCATGATTGAATGATGTAAAGATGTGTAGTTGTCATATTGATGCAGTGATGTATTTTGGGAGTTTGTTAAGGAAATGCATAATTGGTGTATTATAGTCGTGTTGTTGTTGGATGTGTTGTGAGTGGGAATGATAGGTTCGGGTGTGAGTATGTGTGTTATAATTGTGGATCATTATTGTTGTATGAGTTGTAAAGTATAAACTGTGTGTTGTATAGTTGTAGTGTGATGTACTTGATGCATTGATAGTTATATGTATGTAGTCGTTGTGGTATTTTGTTGTTGAGCTGTGGTATGTAGTTGTCGTTGTATGTTGTTGTTGTTGAGGTAATCGTGTGCCCACGTGGGGTATGAGCGATTACGAGTGCTGCATTGCATGACATGTTGCATAGTTGTGGGATGGCGTTCCCAAGTGGGGTGTTATCATATATTCGAATTCCTATAATGGAATCGTTGTTGTTGGCGTGATTGTGTGCCCAGATGGGGTGTGAGCAATCATAGTTGTTGGTGCGATCGTGAAATAGGGGTCGTACGTGACCATGAAATAGGGGTCATTGGTGTGATCATGAAATAAGGGTTATACTTGACCTTGAAACAGGGGTCGTTGACGTCCCGACGGGGATTGTGACCATGAAACAGGGGTCAACTGGTACCACATGCATTGAGTCGAGTTGTGGTCTCATTGCATTGCATTGTGTTGTGTTGTGATGCATAAAATTGTATGCTGGTGCGAAGATGCATATTTATGTGGATGTAGTTGTCATTGTGTTGATGTTGTTGTATTTGTGTTGATGTGGTATGTTGATGATCCGTTTGTGTTGGAAATGCTAGTTGTGTTGATGTTGTTGTATTTGTGTTGATGTTGTAGTATTTATGTTGATGTTGTGATGATAGGGTAGATTGTATAATGTTTTATGTTTTTTCATACATATATTATGCATTTCTTATGTGATTTTGAGATTCTCACCCCTTCTGTTTGAATGTTGCCTCCACGTAGGTAACATACAGATACGCAGGTTTAGTGCGGAGTTGGAGTCAGTGAAGACGAGGTCTTCTCTTTTATGTCGTTGAGTCGAGTCTGCTCTGATTGTAACACCGGGTTGTCGGAATGTTTGTAGTTGTCCACTTTTGTACTTGATGATGTGTATATGGTGTTGAACATGATTTGACTTTGTTGAATTTCCGCTTCTGTAGAAATACGTAATTACTATGTTTTAATTTGTATGTTGATGTATTACTTTTAGTACACATGAGAAGTTGACCAGTTGAAGTAGCATCCTAAATCTATGTGTGTTATTTTACTCTAATATTCTATTTTATTTGTCGCGGGGGTTTAAGGGTGTTACATCAAAGGCAAATTATAACCTGCTCTTAGGCAGGGAATGGATACACGTCATAGGTGTCATCCCTTCGTCAATGCATCAACAAATAACAATTTGGCACGCAGATGGGATTGTCAAAAATATAGAGGCTGACCAGAGTTACTTCCTGGCTGAAGTAAACCAGGTTGATAGGCGAAGCTTCGACAGGAATCTGGCTCACATAGCTCCTTGTAGTCTGGCAACCTTCGACATGACGCCAACTGACAACGCCTTATGCTCACTATACCTTCATCCCCCCACGGGTTTCAGTGGGATAGAGAGGTAGTTGGCGAAGAGGACTATATTTTTGGAACCTCACACATCCAGCTGTTGCTCCCGGAATTTTCATCCTGGTACAAACGCGAAAGTGGCACAGAATTAGAGTCGCCAACAATGTGTATTTATCTAAAGAGAGGGAAAGGAAACACTGCGTAAACTAGAGGGAAAATGAAAAGCATGGTCTCGCGACCAAGAGAAATGGGTAAGGGAGTCGGTTACGCGAGGGGAAGGTATCGGCACCCCCATGCGTCCATCGTACTCGATGGGATCCACGCTGGTTATCTCGATCAAAGGGTGTCGTCATCTAGAACTCCGCTGCTACTGGAAAGGAAAAGGAACGGGAACGATGAAGAGCGAAGAAACGGGGGAGAAAAGGAAAAGAAGTGACTTGATAGGACACCACTCATCCTATGCCTACGTATTCCCTCGTGCAATGGGAAAGTCAGAGTCAACGTAGTTCGGACACGAACTAAAGGGGGAGGTTGCTCGCCAAGACATCGTCGTCTTGTGCCTACATATTCTCAATCTAACCAGAAGGAGGAAATCATAGCAGTCGTAGTTCTACCTAACAAGGTCGGTGTTTTTTATGAGCGACGTTAAGTTCGCGTCCGGCAGTTAGGGTCGATGCCTGTTTGCGACAAAATGGAAAATAACGTGCACTTTTCTGAAAAAAAGTTTGAAACTTAACAATCCCGAAGGATAAAAAGGGTTGAGTTTGTTTTGTGTTTTTTAGACAAGAAGTGGATTGAAGTTGGTTTGCAACTTGCATTGCACCCAAGTCTTCAACATAGGAACAAATGCGTCGCATATCATCCCCAACAGGACGTACACTAAGTACCCTAGAAGAATGAAGGGAGACCCCCCATACCTCACTTCCCATATACAAGGCTCATGCGCAATACACGTTATCCTTTATTACATGTTTTGGAGTGGCTGTGGGATGAGAAGAGAAGACTCAAAGGAAAAGAAAACACTAAGGGGAATTCTACCCAACTCCTAATGTTAGCATGCAAAGATTGATCCTATAGTTGAGGATTGAAAGGGGAAAGACTACTTAACACTATCTTACAATGATTAGTCCTATGTTATAGTTTCTAACCTATCTAACTTGAATAAGTTAGAATAGGCGTCCTAAGGAAGAAGAAAGCTAAGCTAACAACAAACAATGCAATCATATGAGATATCAAAGCAGATGAAGAAAGAAAAGAAGGGGGATGTGATTAAGATCACATGACCATCAACATCGACCGATGCGAGCTAATGACAATGTGTGGGGATTCGATTACGGAACCCTATTCCACTTGGACCGACTCGAGAACAAGAGTGATAAGGTTAAAAGCTTCAATTATGTAATGAGAGCTAAGAACGACACACTAGAATAACGGGGGTCGATTGCGAACCCTATTCGGTCAATTGCCTTCTTTGAGGTCTTACTAGGGGATATGGGAATGGGATACCTCTTTAGAGGTCTTAGGCACAAAAGTAAACAAACACAAGCATGGCCTCCTTTGAGAGCTTCAAAACAGTAAACAGATTTGCCCACCTAAAGTAGGGACTCCCAGTCATGCATCTCTATTCCTACTTCTCATGGCATCGAAAGCGGTAAAGTTCTAGGAATATAAAGAGACAAGATGTCCTGCCAAGCGGATATAGATCCGTAGCAAAGCAATGCAAGCAAAAACAACATAAGCACCTGTTAATGTTAATGAGCAAACAAGTTAGAAATGAGCATTTACAAAGTAAACAAACTATGCCATTCTTGGAGATTTCCTTGAAGCGCCTTGCACAAATCAGCAAATGAGTTAGAAATAACAAGGAAAAAGCAACAATGAAACAACCAAAGGAACAAGGCCTTAGTTGGTAAACACCTTTGGTCAAACCCTATCCACGCTAATGGACCAAAATAAATCAAACAATTACAAACAATAGCAAAAGCTAAAGTCTACTTCAAAGTCAATTGTAAACTACAAAAGAAAGCCATTATAAGTTAGGTGAAATGAATTAAAATGTGAAAATGGACCAAGGTCAGAAGTGAAACACCTTATACTCATGCTTAAAAGCAATCTCAAAGTGTCGCAAAGGTTTGCATTAAACTCTCTCTCCAAAGTCAATTCATTCCATGAGCAAAATCACATTTAAACTTCTCATACAAGTATGTAAAATTGTCACTCAAGTAAGGCAAATAAAATGACATGGTGAGGCAATGTTAAAGCTCACAAACCAGAGGAAAATGACCTATAAAATGTCCTAATTGAATCCCAAAAACAATCATGCCATTATACATTTAATTGGTGTCAAAGGCGTAGACAAAGTGGAAGCATCGTTCGAGTTTCGTACACAACAAGTAAGCATCATTTAAGGCATGTAAAATGATCAAGTGCAATACTCAAGCTTGTCTCAATTGTGCATCAAAATACACTTAATAATGTGCTAAAACTCATATTCAAAGTTGGCCCATATTGCCCTCATACAAGTCCTAAACATAACCTATCTCTAGGCATGCTTACACATAACATGTTTGCCTTGAAAAATTTGTGAAAAATAGAAAAATACTTTTTGAAATTATAGGTAATCAACCAAGTCATGCCAAGTCTAGTAGGTAATCACATAAAAAAGATAGGGTCCATATCATGCACCAAAAGCCCTTAAACAATTGCAGAAGTCAAGCAAATGCCAATGACGATCATACAAATTAAGGCTCAAAAGATTATCTTCAAAAGCATTCCAAAACTCAACTGCAATGCACCAATCAACCACCATACTGTTAAAAAATAAAAGGCCTAAACTTACACCAAAAATCAACTCCAAGTTGTCAAGATAAGGTCACATTTTATGGCTTATATCACAAGATACGGCAATACAGCCACAACCCTTTCCAAAATCCAAGAAAAATATGAAACAGCCCCCAAAATGAAATTAAAAATATCCAAAAATTAATTAACATACTAAAACATCAGCATGAATTTTCCTGGAATTTTACCACATTTTTATTATTTTTAAAATCCCTTTTCGAAACACATAACAAAAAAGCAAATTAAAAACACAAGGAAAAGGGAGTGGGTGTGCACATAGCAAAATTCTAGTTGAAGAAAAGCATTGGCCCACACACATGGGGTGTAATTAGTAAAATGAATTAGGCCCAAGGATGCACCCAAAGACTGGTGGCGTATGGTAGTCCTCATGATCCAGCAGTTAACTTGAGCCATTGGATTTCAAGGCATCAAATCTAAGAATAATTCAAGGGATATCATGGAGGGTGGATGGTAAGCCTGGTAGGGATGCGCACATGGGATTAAAAGTGAGAACCTACCAGACGGTGACAAGTGTCACCGACGGTGTGGACCGCCACCATCAACCTTATCTCCTCATTGCTTTAAACGGATAACAATCTCACATATAACTCTCAAACGTCTCTCTCTCACTCAGACGCCCCTCTCTCTTTTGCTATGATCTCGTCGGAAAATAAATATGGCCGGAGAAGGGCGGTGGCCGGCGGCGCCGCCACCGTCTTCTCCGGCGACCTACCACCACCAAACAACTAAATCCAAACATAAACCCTAACTAGAATTTCCCTCTCGTTACGAATCCGGAAACGTAATTCTCAAAAACGAAATCAATCGACGAGATCGTACTCAACAAAAATAAACACTCAAAGAAACAAGTCAAGCTCAGCATATAATAAAACCACAATGAACTCTCTAAGAGTCCAAGGCCGCAGCTATGAGAGAGATCAAAATTTACGTACCTACTGGAGACAAGTCTGGTGCCTCTTCGAATCTGCGATGATAAAAGAAAGCCAGAGGTGAGATAATAATGATTCTACTTCTGCTCTGATGGTATTTTCAGCGTCGCGTATTTGCGTTGTTGTTGCGATCGAAGTTGCGATGCTTGTTGAGTCTCGATTTGAGTCCGTTTTCTGAAATTGTTGTTGAATCTGTGATGTTCTTGATTTTTTTGTTGAATTGCTGAGTGTAGATGTTATTGTTGGATTGCGAATTGCAGGTATGCGGAAATTTGTTGTGCTTAATGAATTTGCCGGCGATTGTGTTATGCGGTTAGGAATTGGAGAAGGTGGTGACGAATGAAGTTGGAGAAGAGTTGATGCTGAGAGAAGATGATGAAGGTTCTTCTAAATTTTTTTGTAGAAGGTTGAAGATTGAAGAAGATAGATTCAAGATGGTTGACGATTTCAGAGAGTGAGAGCAGATTTTCTATGGCGTCTTGTTGAAAGAGATTCAGTTACAAGTTTTTGTGGAGTCTGTTAGAAATTTGGTTATGGTTTTTTCTGTTGTAAATTGGTTAGAAAACTGTTAGAGAGGTTAGAATTCAGTTAGGTTTTCTGTTAGTTTTCAAATTCTTCCCCCCTCCGGTTATTGATTTTTTCTGGTAGTTATTGATGTGAACTGAACTTTTTGTGTAATGAACTCTTTTTCGTGAATGGAGCTTTGCTGTACTTTTCATTTTCTGCAACAGACTTGGCCGAGTCATACAAGTTGCAGTACATTAATTTCCGGCCAAATGAGTTCAGTTGAAAAAGAAATGGATTGATCTAGGAGCAGAATTGAGTTCTTTTCACTCGCCTCATTCTAGAGTTTGTTTGCGCCCCTTACCCTGCCATCTGAACACAACCGGCATAACATTGAACTACGAGTAACAACTCTAGGATACAATCCCTTAGCCTCCATCGTCTCATGCAATCCTAGAGCTGGCTCCAATTCATTTGTTTTACAATGACCCGTAATCAGTGTAGTATACGTGTGACCAGATTGGGTAAAAATGGACTTGGATAGGAGATGGTTTGAACATTGAAAATGGATATGGCTTATTTAGAACAATGATTTCTTGAATTTAAATATGGATATGGATAATGAAATGGATAGTAATATTTGAATTGGATATGGACATTTGACTTGGGTTTAGAAATTGGCTAAGAGAATGTGGCATATGGATTAGATACTGGATCAAAAATTGCATATGGGTTTAATAATTGAATATGGATTTTGGTAGGTGACTTAGGAAATGGTTTTGAATGGACAAATGAAAATTTAGATGATGGTTTTGGATTTGAAATGAGAATTGGATATGAACAATTAATTTGGATATGGAATTTGGTTTATTGTGGATTTAAAATTGAGATTTGGGTTAAAAAGGAGTTAAAAATGAATTTGAACAATGCTTTCCAACTGAACCATAACCACACACTTCCCATCCTTAACTTGAATTGAATCTTTGAACACAAACCGAATCTGTGAACCGAATCACTTGGAAATGTTGTCTGAGATATACACTGACGAAGAGAGCAGTCTGAGTTGTTAAAAGGAGCTGAAACTCTAATTCATAACCCTCTCAATTGAATCAATGAAGCACCCCTAAGTATCTGACGCTCTTGAGAATTCATGAAGAAGATAAGCTTGATGAGGATTCAGCCTCGAATGAAGATAAGAGTCTCACAACAAGAGAGAATCCTGAGCTTGCACACAATACCATGAACCCATACCTTAGGAACCCGATGCAAATGAATGAATATGAGTATGACCTAATGGATATACAGATGAATGCGAAACACAAGCCAGTTAAGGTGAGAAAACATGAGGGCAAATTTTGAGGTGTTACACCAGCCAACTGGCTGGGGCAGCGAATTTAGTGGCAATGAGTGAGTCACTAGTTCTCAAAAATGTCGCGGCTTATATAGCCGAGAATAAACTCAAAGCGGCCTTAGAGGTCGAAGTGAAGTACATGGCTATCGAAGCCAACGAGATCGAAGCAGATCAACAAGATCTTGGCAAAAAATGTTTTTCTCACTGTTATCGAAAATGCATTTTCTGGGGGGCAATTTGTAGGCTGCTATTTTCGACACCTGAATGTTTGTTCAGAAAATAAATTTAAGAATTTGCCTGGATAGTTTTACAGAGATTTGATCCTGAAAAGAGAAGATCAGTCGAAAATTGGTGGTAAATTGGAGGAGTATATTTGGAGATTTTCTCTAAGTATTGGAAAAGGTTTCGAAAATTTGGTAGAAAGGCCTTATTTGACTGATATTTTGAAATTCAAATTTAGGAGGGAGATTCGCTTTGAAAATCAGTCGCGTGGAGCACATCTAGGACGTAAATACATGCAGATTGCCATTTGTCGCCATTAGGAGAAATAACTGTTGTTGACAGTTATTTCGATTGTATATAAATAGGGAGTCTTAGTGTTAGATTTCGTGCGTGTGTTCAAAATATGTACAAGTTACACAAGAAAACTCAAAGTAACCGTGTGAGAGAAAAGAGTAGTTACTGAGAAAATGTACATTTGAAAAACACCAGTTTTATTCCTTGCATTTTAATAAAGTTCTAAGTTGTTCATTTTCAATTCCCTTGACATTTCTGCAATTTCATTCTTGCAATTTACTTACATTTTCTCCATTTCTTTCAAAAAGCATAGTCTTTATTACTTTTCAGTCGAAATACATTAGTTTTTGAAAACAATGACAAATTCAATACACAAAAGGATTGATTTTTACATAAATTGTCAACACCTTTAAAGCACATTGTCCTAGGATTTGTTTGATCGGTCCTGTAAGTAAACTAATTTTTTCATAAATTAGGAGATCAGCGATTGTTTGCTAATTTTCCAGGCAAACACGGTTGCCAAACAAATTAACTCGAATCTGAATATTAGTTCTAATTCTAAAACTCTGATCAGAAGCTAAATAATAAGAAAACGCGAAACACAATTCAACCCCCTTTCTTATGTACTTTTCACACTGTTAATTGGTATTAGAGCATGGTTTGTGCTTAACACTTAACAGTGGTTCAAATATTGATCCAATAAGAAAAGTATATTTATTCTTTAAGAAGGAATCAAGTGCCACATGAAAAATATCTTACGACTTTTCCTTCCATATTCAAATGGGTGATTCTAATGAATTTAAATGATGGAAAAGCTAAACATATTTTTAACTCATTGGACTTGATAAAGGGTTGCTGAAGTTCTATAAAATATCCTTGAAAAAGGTGTTACTATACAAGTTAATGGTGTTAAAGATGATCATCTTGAAAATCTATTTCACTAACTCAGAAGATGCATATTGAATATCTTCAGAGATAGTTGAATTCTTGTAGATGCACTATCTCACTTCTGATTATATCAACATCATTGATATAACTGATGCTTGGACTATCTTTGAAGTCTTGTGCTTGGGTTTGTGGGGATCAGTTTTTGAAGTTTGAAGTTGTTACACTTCATCTAATCTTTTCAAAGTTGTGTTCAGACTCTATTTGTCAAGTTTGAATACTGAATCGAGTCTGACCAAACAAAAAAAATATGGTATGTTCTTTTCTGGCTTATCTTTTGATTCAATGAAACATTTTGTTTAGATATAAATACAAAGTTTCTGTTACATCTCTAGAGAAGTTGTTTTGAAAAAGAGAACTTCATAAATCTTTAAGAGGAAACTCTGTCATATTTGGTGTATATTGAATGTCTTATCAAGCCAGATGATGATCACATGTATGAAAACAGGTTTCTTAGTTTTGTGTTGATATTGTTGCTTGTTAGGTGTCTAAAAGAAGACAATTCAATATTCATCTATCACTCATGACTCTTGTCTCAAGATAAAGTGCTAGTTCTGAATAGAATCTTGCAGACTTGTTACTGACAGATGATATCTCCGTCTAAGTCTAGACTCTTATAGTTGATAGCTTCTGAAAGTTGTCAATTTCTGAAGTTCAGTAAAAGATTCTTTTTTACTGTCTTAGCAGTTTAAGTAAAAACGTTTTCTAAAAGGTTTTTTAGTACTTAACCTTTCATAAAGGTGAAACTCATCAGGTGGAATTGAAATATCTGCTGGATAAAGAACCTTTGGGTAATGATGTTTACTCTTTTAGTACTTGTTATTACTATTCCTTGTCCTGTGAAACATCATTGTGTCCTTTTTCTGATAAGATGCTTATTTCTATATGATTCTTGTTCAGTTTCTTTTCTTTCTTCTTCTTCTTCTCTTTCTTCTTTTCCTCTTGTTTGTGTGTTGATCAAACCAAACCTGGGAGTATCCAAGAAAGATACCTTCATCAGCCTTCAACTCAAACTTGTTTCCACAATCTGACTTATAATGGCCGACTTTTCCACAATTGTAGCAAGACCCTTTTGTTTTACCACACTTGTTTCCTTTATTCTTCAAAGACCTTGTTTTTCGTCGAAAGTTGATGAGATTCATTTATGAATATTGAATGGCGTTTTTCTTTATATAATAATTGTATCGCCTCATAAACAGCCCCATATCTTCATTCGTATCTTCCTCATCATCACTCGATTCACTATCACTAAGCTCTTTTACGGAGCACTTTAACCTAGAAGCCTTTAGAGCTATTGACTTCTTTTCTGCATCTTTGTTCTTCTCTTTCTTTTCCTTTTTCTCATATTGGTCGATACTAAAGAGCATTTGCTCATGTTCCTCAAGCTTGCCAAATAAAGTTGTGATGTCTAAAGTCATGAGGTCATTGGCTTCCTTTATGACCGTGACCTTTGGTTGCCACTCCCTAGTAAAACACCTCAAAATTTTATTAGTAGAAACGTCATTGGAAACTAGTCTCCCAAGTGAGTTTAGTCACTTGATTAAATGAGTAAATCTCTTTTGCATATCGGCAATGGTTTCACCATGCTTCATGTGAAACAGATCAAACTCTTGTGTCAAAGTGTTGATTCGAGCTAGTTTGATGTCATTAGTTTCCTCATGGGAAACTTGCAATGCGTCCCACATAGCTTTAGTAGTAGTATAATGTGAAACTCTAAAATTTTCATCAACTCCTAAATAGAAGATTAGAATATTTCTAGCTTTCCAATCTTAGTTATACTTTTTCTCATCTTATTCGTTCCATTGTGCTTCCGACTTAGGCACAAAAACGTTATCCACAGTGGTCATGGTGATTTCCATAGGACCATTTTGTATAACATTCCATACCTTTCTATCAATAGAATTGATATGCACGTGCATACAATCTTACCAATAACTATAGTTCTCACCGTTAAAAATCGGTGCTCTATTGTACGCCCCTTTTGGTTCGTTATCCAATTTCTAAAAAGTTATATGCGAAGCACTAGATGAACTGGTGATCTTGATACCACTTGTTAGACGATGGCAATGATCTAAAAGGGGAGTTGAATAGATCAGTAACTTTTAAACAGAGTCGGCGCTAAAAAATTGGTTTTAAAAATGTGCGGAAACGGCCAAGGAACCAAATCGTCTAAGCGAACCGTTATCGAAAATATCAAATATGAGACAAGTCAAATGGAAATGAATTTAATGAGAAAACGAATCAATAGATCGAGAATTAATCAATACAAGTAATGTCACTTTAGTTTATCAAATTTCCAATGACTTGTGAAATGTAAACTTAATTTGAAAATATCACAAACAGTTTGTGTGCGATCAATTCGTCGAACACTTGGTGTGCAAAACACCCCAAGTATTATTTCCTATGTAATGTTAGTGCATAATTTTTCACAATTACAATCCAAGTTATTGTAATGAATTTTACAAAAGAGAATTTCAGCACTACACGACAACACAATTTTATCGAGCAATTGATATTACACAAACATGAACAATACAAATTAAAGAGATGGAGAAAGAGAGAACAATACCAGATTTATTTAGGAAATTCCCCTTTCGTTCTCGCTTCGGGTGCGTCTTCCCCCAATTCTAAAAACTAGAATTGATATATGTATTATCAAGTTATAATTTTATACAAGAGAAGCAATAGTCACCACACACTCAAGCCTAATTGTTAAAGTTGATACTATTCCCTTCTCTTCCCTTGATTCAAGTCGAATCAAGTGCTTCAAACGTGTTGAACAAACCTCCCGTTAACACTACTTGTCTGAATAAACGCACCGGTCTTCAAACCTTTCACTCGACTGATTTCGATCACATGACGTTCGAACCCAAATCTTTCTACACAATCCTCCGGTTACTAATACTTGTTTGAACGAACCCACGATTCTTCAAACCTTTCACTCGGCTGAATCTGTGAAGTAAAGATCTGTGCAAAAACCCCCAAATCCTCAAGATCTTGGAACACAAAACCCTAACGGTTTTATTCAAGAAAAACCCACTGAATTCTCAACCCAAACTAGATACACAATCCTATGTTTGGACGTTATCACCCCGACAATGCAAAAGATCAACAAAAATGATTATGTGTAACTGTTGAAGAATGCAAGATTGAGAGTGAAGATGATGAGCAAATAATCAGTGTCTATTTTCACTTTTCTTGTTCTATATTATACAATAATGATTCAAATGAATATATATGATGCCTAGACCCACTGTAGCGCGATTTTTGTGGTCTTGAAGCACTATCGCTCGGGTGCTACAGTTTGATTCATTTTTTATCCTATTAAGCTGATTAAGGAAGGGAAATAGATGTCTCCAATTAACCCTGCTTGCATACTGAGGTTAAATAGTCAAAACTGTTGGTTTACAGATGCTATGTAGGCGTGGGCCCCTCTTTGGTTATTTTGCCTGAGAACACGGTGTTTGGCCTATTCGTGAGGTTTTTGGTATCGTGTTTAGATTTGATGCTTTTGTGTTGATTGGTGGAGGTACTGGATTTTGGGTTTTTGATAGTGTACTCGCTAAGATTTTTCAATCTTATGCCTACGTATTCCCGTTTAACGAAACAGGGAAATCAGAGCGATCGTAGTTCCCTCCTATTGGAGGGGAAAAAGGTGTTTTGGTGTCTTGTTCAAAGCCCAAGACAGAGGCTAAAAGGAGTATTTATGTCTTGTTCAAAGCCCAAGATTGAAGCTAAAAGGGTTTTGGATGAGAGAGAATTTGTCATCTCTAAAGAGGAGTTGTTGATGTTTGTATGCTGTGAGCAAGGCACAAATTGATGCTAAAAGGTTGATTGACTCAACCAAGATTTACTTATACAAAGCCTAAGAGGAGGCTATTGACCTAACAAGAGGGTGTTTTTTATTTGTCTCGTACGAAGCCCGAGATAGAGGCTAAAAGGGTTGACTCAACAAGAGAGTGCTAACAAGTGAATGACTCTACAAGAGAGTGCTTTTATGTGTCTTGTATGAAGCCTAAGACAGAGGCTAAAAAGAAAAAAGTCGACTTAACAAGAGAGTCTTTTATACTCAACAAGAGAGTGATTTGATGTCTCGTACGAAGCCTGAGATAGAGGCTAAAAGGAGATTGACTCAACAAGAGAGTCTTTTATATTCAACAAGAGAGTGTTTTTGTATCTCGTACAAAGCCCGAGATGGAGGCTAAAAGGAGATTTAATCAACAAGAGAGTCTTTTATACTCAACAAGAGAGTGTTTTTATCTGTCTTATACGAAGCCTAAGACGGAGGCAAAAGAAGTTTGACTAAACAAGAGACTCTTTTATACTCAACAAGAGAGTGATTTAGTATCTCGTACGAAGCCCGATATGGAGGCTAAAAGGAGATTGACTCAACAAGAGAGTCTTTTATACTAAATAAGAGAGTGTTTTTATCTGTCTTATACGAAGCCTAAGACGGAGGCTAAAGAAGTTGGACTCAACAAGAGAGTGATTTAGGTTAGCTTCGCTAGAGGAGAGTCATTTGTACAAAGCCCAAGAGGAGGCTACCTTACCGCTGTGGATTCTGGAGATCCTGAAGCGGGTCTAAGTGTGGGGAACTCTCATGAGAGAGACCGGGTTTCTATCTATGTTTGAAGGGAACTTGAGAATGTCTTTGAGACTCAAGGGTCTTAGACTATCCAAGTCTAGAGTTTTATCTTTTGTACAATGCCCAAAAGGAGGCACGAGCATTAAGGGATGAGTATCAACCCTATAACGACCGGAGTTTTTGACGCTGGAAAGAGTGCTTTAGAAAAGGATGACTAAGTTCTGTCTTATACCTTTAAGAGGTCATTAGGGTCCTTGTATTAAGCCCAAGAGAAGGCATGATAACTTCTAAGAAGCCGAAGGGTCCTTGTACAACGCCCAAAAGGAGGCAGGGATGCTTTTAGGAAGCCTGTGGGTCCCCAAACTAAGAGAAGTTCAAGACGTGCTATTCACAGAGAATATATCAAGCCAGGAAAGTTCAAGGATTTGGAAGAAACTCAAGAGATGCTATTCATGGAGAATAGATCAACTCTGGGGAGTAGAGTTTCTTTGACGATTTCTAAGAGTGACAGTCTGAGAAAGGGCTCACCGAGAATGATGCCTTTCACGTGTCCATATTGTTTAACCCCAAGAGGAGGGAAGACTGTGTCTGGTAATCCTATGGGGGATCTAGTTTTGTTTGTATTTAAGAGTGACCAACAGGCTTTACCTAGTTCTAGACGTAGTTGCCGGGGAAAACTCTAAATAACTATACTAGTATTACACAGTTGATATATGACAGGTATATAAAAGGATGTGAAAGAATACTTACAGTGAAGCAGCCCCACAATACAGTTATATACATATGAAAGCGATAAATGAAAGCGGATAAACACTTACCTGTTGTAGAGCTTCCATGTTGTTTGGTTAGTTGTTCAACAAAGAAAACTTTGATAACAATATTATATTCAAAATCAAAGGAGAAAGTGCTTTGAAAAGATTGTTGGGGCTTATAGCTCAAGGAGAGGCCCAAGGTTTTAACGATGATCGCACCGCTGTTTTGGAAACTGTACAGAGGGACTTATACAATATGTGAGGCCCACAAAGTTTTTATGTACAAGGGGGTTGAGTCTTACACTCTATAAGAGGCCCAAAGAAAAGACATGGGGCTTATAACACGAGGGTAGGCCCATTTGGTTTTGTTAAAAATGGGCGACAATCGTTCCGTTGTTTTTGAAATTACAGTGGGACTTATACAATGACTAAGGCCCAAAAGGTGGTGTATTTACAACGGGGATGGGTCTTACAATCTTAATAGAGGCCCAAAATGTTTTAAAGAAAAGAAATGGTGCTTATAACACGAGGGTAGGCACATATGATTATTTTTGAACTGACGATAGCTTCGAGATTTTGTTTTAACGCAGAGGGACTTATACAATATCTGAGGCCCAAAATTGTTTTGGTTAAAAGGGGATTAGGTCTTACACTCTATTAGAGGCCCAAAATGTTTTTGAAAGTTTGATGAGTGTTGAATTAATCAAAACCCTAATTTGTTTTCCAAATAAAATTTTAATTGAATAAAAATTCAATTAAAATGATCAAAATTGTTAAACATGTGTGAAAAACAAATTGTGATCTTGGATTAATGTTTCAAAAATCATGTTTATATCCACAAAATGATTGAAAATCAATTAAGTTTAGAAAATCAAGGGAGAAAAAAATATTTCAAATATTAAAAACAAATAAAACATTAATTCTTTGCAAAAATATCAAATATATGAAATAAATAATATTTTTGGGATTTTTTGGTAAAATAAAATATTTTAACATTTTTGTGAATTATTAAAAAAGAATCAACTCAAAATCATTAAAACCCAGAGAGAAATTAATTTTTGAATCAATTAAATAAAATCACAAAAGTCAAATATTTGAATTTTTAAAAAGGGCGCCAAGAACATGGCAAGAACACGCGCCACCCTCTGTTTCTGCAGATTTGCATTTTCTATCCAATCTCACTGAATACTTGATTATATCATGCAATCTACATATCAATTTGCTCGTTTTCACCTCACGATCATGTCTATGGTCTTTAATTTCATTTATTTTAAGCATGGAATAAGAAACCAAAGAGAAACCTCAAGAACCCTAAAATTTGCATGAAGGCTCAGAAATTTCACACACGATTCAAACAAATCAATTGATTGAGGTAAAACACTCTATGCATGATTATGAACATATGGCCAAATTATTGTGCAGCAAAAAATGCATGGATCATAGAGTTAGAAGAGTTCATGCTTACCCCTTGCAGCTGGTGACCGTGTTTTAAGTTGGAGGTGTTACAGCTAGGTTCCAATGATGTGGATAGCTTCCCTAGGTGCCAAGTGATGTGTCTGAATGCTTGGAATGGTTTGAAACAAGCTGGAACTGAAGATGGTATCCCAACCGCAACTTGGTTAAAACCTTGAGCAGTTGGCTGGTGATTCTGAGAAATCAGTGTTCCAGATGTTGTTTAAGTGTTTGGATCACTTCTATATGATGTTTATGAGGTGTGTGTGTGATTGGTTTGGTTGGAATAGCTCTCAAACTCAAAAACCGATAGTGACTTGCTTTGGAAGGCAAATTTGGAAGTGAGAAGGTGATTTTGAGGAAAACATCTGTTTGATGGCTTTGGTGTACTCAAACTGAGCATAAATGAGCTCTATTTATAGTAGAGCAAGTTTGTTTTGCAAGCCATAGTGAATGGCAACTGCAACAGAGGTTTGGCCAATGTTGATCTATAGGATTCCAAGTCTCCTCTAGCCATTGACTAGAGGTTAGGGCACAGGCTGCTGGTTCCCTTGGTCTTGGATATGTCTTGACTGAATTAAGTTAGAAAGGGCTCAGTCCATGCCACCTCGGTGCATCCATTGAATGCTCCAAAACAAAATGGGAGTCTTGTCCCCTCTTTAGGGATTTCTAGGTTTGGCATGCTACTTATGGTTCCCAAGACATGGGAGGCTTATGGATCAGTGTCTGTCCCTCTTTGGTCCCTTACTAAGGTGTTCAGATGGATAAGCATGTTTGTCATTGTCGCTCCCGGGATTTTCATCCAGGTACAAACGGGAATGTGGCGCGGAAACAGAGTCGCCAGCAATGTATATTTATCCCAAAAGAGGGAGAGGAAACACTGCATAAACCTAAGGGAAGGGAAAGAGCATGGTCTCATGACCAAGAGAAATGGGTAACGGAGTCAGTTATGTGATGGGAAGGTATTAGCACCCCCTCGCGTCCATCGTACTCGATGGGATCCACGCTTGCTGTCTCGATCGAAGGGTGTCGTCAACTAGAACTCCGCTGCTACTGGAAAGGAAATGGAACTGAACTGAAAGGAACGAAGAAACGGGGAAGAAAAGAAATAGAAATGACTCGGTAGGACATCGCCCATCCTAGGCCTATATATTCCCTCGTGCAATGGGAAAGTCAGAGTCAACGTAGTTCGGACACGAACTGGGGGGAGGTTGCTCGCCAAGACATCGTCGTCTTGTGCCTACGTATCCTCAATCTAACCAGAGAGAGGAAATCAGAGCAATCGTAGTTCGCCTTACTAGGTGTGGTCTTGCTTTGTTTGTGTTTTTTAATGGAAACGTCAAGGTGCGCGTTCCAGCAGTTAGGTGTCGCAGCTCGTTGTACAGAGTCTTAGGCATTTACCTGTTTGCGGTAGAATGGACATGACGAACCCTTAATGAACGGAATGAGGGAGATGAGAAGAGAATTATTTATTTGTTTTTTTCTTTCAAGAAGAAGTGTTTAGATTATTTTTGTGTTTATAACACAAATTGCACTAAAGTCTATGACATAGGATCGAATGCCTCGCATATCCACCCAAGACGGGATGTACGCTAAACATTCTTGGAAAGTGAAGGAAAACCCCTCACTCTCCAGTTCCCACATGCAAGGCTCATGTGCAATACATGTTGTACTTTATAAAGTGTTTTGAATTTTTGTTTTGAGATGAGAAAGAGAGACTCAAGGGGTTAGGAAAGGAAAAAAGTCTTAGCGGGGAAGACTAACAATCCTAATGTTATCATGCACGAATGTCATATGGTTGTGTGAGGCGTAATAACAACCTAAGTCTAAAGAAGAGAGAGGGATAACACTATCTAATGCTTATCCTACCTCACCTTAATAAAAAATTAAGGATGAGCTAGGATCCCAAAGGGGTGTGAAAAAGTTGTACACAAAGCATTATATCATGTAATCCATATAAGCAACGAGAATTGAATAAACAAGAAAAACAGCGGCTATTACAGCGCATCTGTAACAATACAGCAGTAAATCCAACACCATATACCAGACAACATTCAACAGCTCATGTTCAGCACAAAAATGGGTATAAAAAGCAGCATACAGCACATACAACAACACATGTGTATACAGACAGCCGTGGAAAATCAGGGCAACATGCATTCACAAATGATTTACTTATAGCAAAAAAACAAACATGCATCAATCCTTACATATTCTTCATTCAAATATGATCACAACCACACCATAAATCATGGTAAGCCACTCTTGAAATCATCATGAAAAAATGCACATTATGAGAGGATGCATATTATTAGGCATATGAACAAGTTGAAACAAGTGTGCATCTTTTGAAATAGAAAACAAATGAACACGCACATAACAATTCCAGCAACATAAGCATCAATTAATGATTAATAAGCGCAATGAGTGTGCATTATGTGTTCATCACATCAATTAATCAACAACGCAAACATTAAAAATCATCGATGAAAAAACAAGGATCGCGCGTCGGCAAATCATGTTCATGCCAAGGTGTGAGGTAAAATAGCTCGGGAATAGTCCACCAATCATCAAATATATGGATCCATGAAGTTTAGACATGCAAAGGATCTCAATCAAACAATAAAATGCAAGAAAAAAAAATTCCATCCCAGGGTAACCGGTTAATGCGCGGGTGTTAACCGGTTACTTAGTTCAAAATCAGACCAATTACGCAAAATTACAACATGTTAATCGGTTAACGCATGGGTGTTAACCCGTTACTCTGGGACAGTAGCAAAAAAAACTGTTTCAAAAGCACTTTTCATCAGCAAATCACTTCTCCAAACATCCAAATGAACATGCAATCAATTAATCATGAAATTACATGGAATTACAGTCATCAAACATCAATTAGATCCAACAATCAACAACATCAAGAGTCACATTCAAGTAAATGGATCCAAATCACAAATCACCGAAGATCTACATCGAATAAGTTATAAATAAGCTAAACAAGAATAGATCTAAGGAAAACCAACCTACTAAGCTGAGATTTGCTTTGGTGATTGTTGCAAAGTGATCTTGATGCAGAAAATTAAAGAAAACTAGAGATTCCTCAATTAGTAGCCGAAACACGTCAAAATCGAGCAAAATCGCGAAAAATCACCGAGATCGAACTTGCACCAAAATAAATGGTGTGAAACCCTTGAATTGAAGTAGAATAAGATGAAATTCCAGAAATCCAACCAAAGAAAGCCAAATGATGGAGTTTAAGCTCAAGAATTCATCACTTTTCAATGTGAAACGTGATTATCCTTCAAGAAATAAGAGCTTTTTGTGAGGGTTTGGAATAGAGAATTGAGATGAAGGTGTAGAAGTAGCAGAAAGTTCAGAGAGAAAATGAGAGAATTGAGAGTGAAATGTGTGAGAAATGATGTAGAATGGGTCCTCCTTTGAAAAATGAGTGAAGGGTTTCTCATATAGACTTTAGGTTTGGAGTGTGTGAGGTTTGAGATTAGCTTTGGACTTAGCGTTGGGTTTGGAGCTAGGGTCGGAGTTAGTTATACTCAACTCACCGAGTCAAGGTAGTTAACTCGGTTAGTTTGGATCAACTCAGTAACAATCCCAAGGTGAACTTCAACATCCAAAGGTGGAGATGCTTGGAAACAAGGAATATGGTGCACTTGATTTGAAATAAAGCATTAAAATAAATGCCCTTGGAATTAATTTAATAGTCTTGAAATGTCTAAAGATGTCTAGAATATTCCACTTGCTGCTATAATACTGTAGAATCAAAGACCCAAGCGTGTGCAATGGTGCTGTCACGAAAAAAGCAGCAGAATATGCAAAATCGGCCTGTGTTAACCGGTTAACATAATTGCACTGTAATTGTGTTAACCGGTTAACCATGCCCAAAATTGCCCATTTTGCTTGAAAAATGATGTTGTGGCTCCGGTTTCGATTCTCTACTCCGTGATCTGATTAATATCCATAGAATCCCTTGTTTAAAGAACATCGTGATCCCATGCCTTAGGAAAACCAATGATATATGTATGATGCTTTATGACCTATATAAAATGTGAATGGATGAAACATAAGCCAATTATTGAGAAAACTAAGAGAGCAAATTTTGAGGTATTACAGCTTCCCCTATTCAATCAACTGTGGACCTGAATGGATGATAGCAACGGCTGTTAGAAATTCAAGGTACATAGGGATTGAATACAAAAAAGACCAAAAAATTTGCACTCTGTGGGTAAAAGGAAAATGTGTGACAAACAAAGCAGTTGTTGGGGGATATTGGTGAAGAAAAATCCAAAGGGTGCCTATCAGGAACGGCTAAAGTCTAAAGCTTATGGTGTTCCTGTCGGGAACGGTTAGAGGTGTGCATGTCGGGAACAGTTAAAGGTGTGCCTGTCGGGAACGGTTAAAGTAAGCATGTCGGGAACAGTTAAGGTAAGCTTGTCGGGAATGGTTCTTGCCTGTCCGTCGGGAACAACTAAAGTTGAAAATCTACGGGTTACCTATCGGGAATGGTACATGGGCATGTCGGGAACGACTAGGTTTAAAACTCAAAGGTCGCCTGTCGGGAACGGCTAGGGTTTAAAACCTATGGTTACCTATCGGGAATCGTAAATGGACATGTCAGGAACTGCTAGGTTTAAAACTCAAAGGTTTCCTGTCGGGAACGGCTAAAGTTGAAAACCTACGAGCTACCTATCGGGAATGGTACATGGGCCTGTCGGGAACGACTAGGTTTAAAACTCAAAGGTCGCCTGTCTGGAACGGCTAAAGTTGAAAACCTATGGGTTACCTGTAAGGAACGGTAAATGGGACTGTCGGGAACGGCTAAACGATCCTGTCTGGAATGGTTCCTAAGAAATAAGGTTGACCTATATGTCTATCGGGAATGACTAAGGTTCAAAACATAGAAGGTGCCTATCAGGAATGGCGGTAAGAATCCTATCTGGAATGGTTCCTAAGAAATAAGGTTGACTTTACGTCTATCGGGAATGACTAAAGTTAAAAACTTAGAAGGTGCCTATCGGGAATGGCTCCAGAAAAACGCAGTTAAGATGTAAGATCAAAAGATTTAAAAACTGAGGAATAGGACTCTGTGGGGAGAAAAGTGGTGAAACCGTGGTACTGCTTTGAAATGTCTGTTGAGGAATGAACGAGGCATTCGGCTGGCTTCGTCACCATGAAAGAAGAGAAATAGTTTTGGACTCTCGCACGAGGTATCAAAACTGGCTTATGCTTCACATGCATATGTTTGAATTTTTCCATGGCGTAATGCTCCATCTCGATGGAAATGCTACACGTTTTTGAGGATGCTATGCATACTATATGCAAGATACAAGGAAGCTCCTCAGCAAAATAAATGCTGAGGAAAAGAAGGCAACTCCGCTGGGGATGACAAGTTGGATTGTCCTCGTGACCACAAACCGTGCCGGGGAAGACAAATTAACCTGACCTCCCGAAAGCCTGTGAGGAAGTATCCTCTCAGCTAGGGACTAACATTGCAACGTTCTGAGCTTTGAACTATTCATCTTGTTAATGATTGTTGTAAGGAACGATAACCTTGCTGGGGAAGTATCAACTGAATCAATCTGTTTGGGGAAGAACCGTAGAACTCTGTTGGGGATGACAACCTCAAGGAAGAAATTTCCTGTTGGGGTAACTGCTTCTCCTTGGGGAGAACTCTTATTTGAATCCTGCTAGAAAAGACACTAAGGATATCACATGTCATTGATGGGCTAACCAGCGAACATTAACACCTGCAAACAAAATGGTGCACACACATGTCCCAGGGCATCATGGGTTTTGAATTCACCACCCAAGAGAACCTGGCACTCAAAGCAATTTTAATTGTTTTCTTTTTAGCGCATGTTATTGTAGAGCCTCGATGTTCTCGAATGCAATGTTTATCACAAAAATCGGACGTTTTTGTAATCAAAACAAATAGTAAAAGAAAACAAAAGAAATGGCTATTCTGAATAAAGAAAACTTTATTGATTGAAGAGCTCGAAAATAGGCGTTTACATCAAGAGGCAATTCATGGAAGGAGGTAATTGCTTAAAAGAGAAAAGAAACTATCCTAATGGCAATGTGGAAAATGGAAATCCATTGTGTTTCATTCCTGCTATGGTTCATATGTCTTCAAGACTCTCCAAGTGCTTCGCTTTCCGAGGGGGATGATTGGACCGATTCCTATCCTTCGGAATGCCTCTTATTGAAACGAGATGGGATATAAATTACTCAGATTGCAGCCTTTCGTTTTTAAATCCCTCTTTTTCCTGGATCGCTCTTTGCAGGTTTTCGACCCACTGGGATACCCATTTTTGCCTAAGTTACCCTTTCGGGTTTTCAACTTACCGGGTGTACTCATTTTTTTTTATCCCTAATTTTTGCCCGAACCTTTTTCTTTTTTTTGGTTCGCCGGGATGCCCTTTTTTGCCTGGACTCTTTTTTTACTGTCCACCGGGTCCATTTATGTGAAGTATTTATTTACTGCGTCTGAGTTCACAGGCGGCTGAAAATCCTCACCATCTATAGTTGTAAGCATCAAGGCTCTGCCCGAGAAAACCTTCTTGACAATATATGGACCTTCATAATTTGGAGTCCATTTGCCCCTGTGATCTGTATTAGGAGGAAGAATCCTTTTCAGCACCAAGTCACCTGTCTCATAATTCCGAGGACGCACTTTCTGATCAAACACCCATTTTATTCTCTTTGATATAGTTGCCCATGGCATACTGCTGCCAACCTCATCTCTTCTATGAGACTCAACTCATTAAACCTCGTTCGAACCCATTCAGCCTCATCAATCTTGACATCCATCATGACCCTCAGAGAAGGAATCTCAACTTCAACCGGTAAGACCGCTTCCACACCATACACAAGAGAAAACGAGGTTGCCCTAGTAGACGTACGTACTGATGTACGATACCCATGCAAAGCGAAAGGCAACATCTCATGCCAATCCTTGTACGTTATGACCATCTTTTGCACAATCTTCTTGATGTTTTTATTGGTTGCCTCGACGGAACCATTCATCTTTGGGCGGTACGGAGAAGAATTATGATGTTCAATCTTGAAGCTCTGGCACAACTCTTGCATCATTTTATTATTAAGATTAGAACCATTATCAATGATGATACTTTCGGGCACCCCGTATCGACAAATAATATCTTTCTTGATAAACCGGGCAACCACCTGCTTGGTGACATTTGCAAACGAAGCAGCCTCCACGCACTTGGTGAAGTAATCAATGGCCACTAGAATAAAACGATGTCAATTAGAGGCGGTGGGCTCAATCTTCCTAATCATATCAATGCCCCACATGGCAAAGGGCAAAGGAGAACTCATCACGTTTAGTGGATTCGGTGGCACATGCACTTTATCAGCATAAATCTGGAACTTGTGGCACCTTCGGGCATATTTAAAACAGTCAGCCTCCATGGTCATCCAGTAATAACTAGCTCGCAATAATTTCTTGGCCATGGCATGTCCACCCGCATGGGTACCGAAAGAACCTCCATGCACTTCTTGCATTAACATGTCTGTTTCGCGTCTATCCACGCATCTGAACAAGACCATATCAAAATTTCTTTTGTACAACACATCCTCATTCTAGAAGAAATTGCCCGCCAACCTCCTCAGAGTCTTCATATCATTGTTGAATGCCCCAGCCGGATACTCTTGACTCTTCAAGAAACACTTGATATCATGATACCAATGTTTATCATCGGTCACTGTATCGACTGCAAACACATGAGCAGGTCTATCAAGCCGCATCACATTAATTTTGGGTATATGATTCCACCAATTCACTTGAATCATTGAAGATAACATTGCCAAAGCGTTTGCCATCTAATTCTCATCCCGAGGTACATGATACAGTTTTATTGTTTTGAAGAAAGTCAACAGTCTTCTCGTGTAATCTCTGTAAGGGATCAAGTTGGGTTGATGGGTGTGCCAATCTCCATTGACCTAATTGATCACTAGAGCATAGTCTCATAGTACATCAAGAGTCTTGACCCTTAAATCAATGGCTTCTTCAATACCCATAATGCAGGCTTCATATTCGGCTTCATTGTTGGTGACATCAAAAGTCAGTCTGGCAGTGAAAGGTATATGGAAACCTTTCGGAGTTATGAGAATTGCCCCAATGCCACTACCATTCACATTAACAGCCCCGTCAAACATCAATTTCCACTTGTCATCAGGATCTGGTCCTTCATCCACTGGTGGCTCGTCACAATCTTTCATTTTCAAATACATGATGTCTTCATCAGGGAACTCAAACTTCATTGGCTGATAATCATCAATTGGTTGCTCAGCGAGATAGTTAGACAGAATGCTACCCTTTATGGCTTTTTGGGAAGTATATTGTATGTCATACTCTATCAACATCATCTGCCAACGGGCAACCCTGCCGGTGAGAGTTGGCTTTTCAAAAATGTAGTTGACTGGATCCATCTTTGATATTAATAGAGTTGTGTGAGTCAGCATATATTGTCTCAAACGCTTGGCAGCCCATGCAAGTGCACAACATATTTCTCAAGCATTGAGTATCTAGACTCACAATCTGTAAACTTCTTGCTCAGGTAGTATATGGCATGTTCTTTCCTACTCGTCTCGTCGTGTTGACCGAGAACACAACCCATTGATTTTTCACGTACCGACAAATACATTATCAGTGGCCTTCCTAGAACTGGAGGCATAAGAATCGGAGGTTTCTGTAAATACTCTTTTATTTTATCAAATGCCCTTTGGCAATCATTATTCCAACGAATTGATTAACCTTTTCTCAACAATTTGAATATTGGCTCGCAAGTGGCTGTAAGATGAGAGATGAATCTAGCAATGTAGTTCAATCTCCCTAAAAAACCACGAACTTGCTTTTCTGTTCTTGGCTCAGGCATATCTTGTATTGCTTTTACTTTTGCTGGATCAACCTCGATTCCTCTTTCACTAACAATGAAGCCTAACAGCTTACCAGATCTCACCCCGAAAGTACACTTATTCGGGTTTAGCCTCAGTCTGAATTGTCTCAATCGTTCAAAAAGCTTTTTCAGATTCACCAAGTGCTCTTCCTCAGTTTGCGACTTAGCAATCATATCATCAACATAAACCTAATTCTCTTTATGAATCATGTCATGAAAGAGTGTCACCATAGCATGCTGATAAGTTGCCCCTGCATTTTTCAAACCAAAAGGCATCAGTTTATAGCAGAATGTGCCCCATGGGGTAATAAACTTTGTTTTCTCCATGTCTTCCGGCGCCATTTTAATCTGATTATAACCGGAAAAGCCATCCATGAAGGAAAATACCGAGAATTGAGCTGTATTATCTACCAACACATCAATGTGAGGTAATGGAAAATCATCTTCCGGACTTGCTCGATTTAAATCACGGTAATCAACACATATATGGACCTTACCATCTTTCGTAGGTACCGGGACAATATTCGCAACCCATGGTAGATAGCTGGTGACGGCCAAGAAACCTGCATCCAACTGTTTCTGCACATCCTCTTTGATCTTAATGACCATTTCTGGTTTAGTTCTTCTGAGCTTCTGTTTGATGGGGGAACAACCTTCTTTTAGAGGCAACCTGTGTATGACAATATGGGTATCTAATCCTGGCATATCTTGACAAGACCAGGAAAAGATATCAACATATTCACGTAGCATATCAATCAACTCTTTCTTCACGTTCTCTGCTAGGCTTGCCCCTATCTTGACTTCTTTTCTCGCATCCTCGGTGCCAAGGTTGATAACTTCTAATGACTATTGATGAGGCTGAATAGCTCTTTCCTCCTGTTTCAATAATCTGGCCAATTCTTCGGGAAGTTCGCAGTCTTCCACACCCCCCTCTTCAGCTTGGTAAATTGGATTATCAAAGTCATACCGAACCATAGCAGGACTGTTATCAACAGAATCCGAAGGATTGTTTCTGCATGAATAATGGTTCATGCTTTATTTTAGAAAGAGCATTTTTTTTAAAAGAAAGAAAACAAACTATGGAGAAAGAAAAACATTGCCATTTTTATTTGAAAAATGAAAATTGTAAAATGAAAGACAGGGAACACAATTTTTGAATACAAAAACGTCCTTTTATTGATGATAAACTTGCATATGACAAAAATGTGCCCCTACAATGAAATCACTAAGCCTTGGGCAAGGGCATAGGATTTTACATGCAACATGCAAAAAAAAAAAAGAAAATTACTCTTTCTGCAGGGTGACTTGGATGAGCTCTTCAGAGAACCAATTATTCAGCTCCTGCCCTAGGACACATGGGCGCACCCAATTGTCCATATCATAGTCGCTGTCCTCATCATCTTCATTTGCAGCAAAGACTTGACCATGATTGATGATCCCCCCACTAGAAAAAGAGATAGGTCCTTGACGCTCTTGGCCTTTTGACTGTGAAGCTTGAGTAGGCTGGTAACCAATTATACACCTGTCTTCCTTAAAAGGCAACTCAATCAACTGACCCCAACCTTCAGCATGGCTAACTGTACTACTTCGAGAGCCTGTTTGTAATAAACTATAGAAGTCCCCGCTTTTGTTTCACTGAAAGGAGGGTCATTTTCAATACTCACTGCTTCGAATGCTGGATAAAGAGTTTCATGGATCTCTCCGTCCATCTCCACATATTTGAATGAAAATAGATGGCTGACAAATATATCCTCCTCCCCGCATACTGTGACAACCTGACCATCCATGACAAACTTTATCTTCTGATGGAGTGTTGACGAAACGGCTCCCGCAGCATGTATCCACGGGCGCCCTAGCAAGCAGCTATAGGCTGGCTGGATTTCCATCACATAGAAAACCGTTTTAAATACTCGGGGTCCAATCTTCACAGGCAACTCTACCTCACCAAAAACTGATCTTTTGGAGCCATCGAAAGCGCACACAACTAAATCACAGGGTCGGAGTACAGCCTCCTCAACATCCAACTTTGCCAAAGCTTTCTTCGGCAGCCTATTTAGGGACGAGCCAGTATCCACCAACACATGGGACAAGACTGCGCCCTTGCACTCCATGGATATATGGAGAGCTTTGTTATGATTTCTTCCTTCTAGCATTAGATCAAAATCAGTGAACCTCAACCCATTGCTGGCGTTGACATTGGCGATAACACCCTCAAGATGGTTCACCGATATTTCCTGTGGGACGTATGCCATATTCAGGATCTTCAGCAGGGCATTGTGATGTTCCTCGGAACACAACAATAGTGACAAGATAGAAATCTTGGAGGGAGTTTGATGCAGGTGATCCACTATTTTATAGTCGCTCTTTTAGATAATCCTCATAAATGCCTCAACGTCTTTTTCAAAAGAATTACCGGGCTCTTCCCTTTGCACGGGCTCTTCATTTACTACTTACTTTCCTTTGGCTTTCGCTATAGCTTCACCATCATCATTTTGGAGCGTTTGTGGAGCAAAGAGTCTTCCACTATGGGTAAAACCACCCATTCCTCCTACATTCCCCACACTTGAACCAGTTTCCTTGGGAGTCTCTGCTTCTTGCTTCTGCCCTTAATAATAAACATCAGCTCCGTAATGCCATGGGATCGCTTTTGTACTTTTGTATGGCATAGGATTCGGAATAGTTATAGTCACGGGGGCTACCTGTTCAAGCGCATGGACTATATAGGTGCGGGCACAGGAATTTTTGTTGGAGTAAAGTAGATAGTAATTGTTGAGACCGCATCATCCTTCTTTCTCATTTGATCAAACTGTAAACATCCCTCATCTATCAAATTCTAAAGGCACTTCCTCAATTCATCACAGCCATTCACCGCAATCAAACATTCTGAACAATTTTCCAAATAACCTAGGAACACGCCCCCTTTCAACAAACGTCCTTTCACCACCACCAAAGATGTTTTGACATAATTAAAATCTGTCACCAAGTTCAGGCCTCTGTCTTCTTCTATTGCATTGACCTTTGGTCTGCCATGCGGGGGCATGGGGTTTTGAATCACATTAGGATTAGGAACGAAGTTGATAGCTTTCGAATCAACCAGGTCCTGAACTACGTGCTTAAAAGCTTTGCAGTTCTCTATATGGTGGTCGGGCGCACCTGAATGGAATTCACACTTCACATTTGCATCATAGCCATAAGGTAGCTTGCCTGCTAGTGGTGCCAGAGTTCTTAACTGTACCAGCTTTAAGCTGAGCAAGTTCTGCAACATCTAGGCATATGTCATAGGTAACGTGTCAAAGTGGCGATCACTCATTCTCTGCCTCGGTTGGTATTGTATTTGATATTGTGGCTGAGATTTGGCAGCTGGAGTAAAGTAGGATGATGCGAGCCCTGACGTCCTTTACCTTTGCCCACCTGTCCATAGGCAGCACTAGTTTCACCTTCACGTTTCTTCGAGCCATTCCCAAAAAGCCTTTTTGCATTGGAAGAGCCTGCCCCACTTCCGTCTTGAATTTTCCCTGATTTCAATAGATTTTCAATTATCTTTCTTGCTATCACAATGTCACAGAACCCAGTGGATGGGCATCCGGCCAAGCGATCCAGATATGGGCCCCTTAAAGTATTCATAAACATATCATCCATTTCCCTTTCCATCAGCGGGGGTTGTGCTCGAGCTGCTAGCTCACGCCACCTTTGGGCGTATTGTTTGAAACCTTCCTTCGGATCATGTGTCATTTTCTATAATTGGGTACGATTAGGGGCCATGTCAATGCTATACTGATACTGTTTCAAGAAAGCATCGCCCAAGTCTTTCTAGTTTCTGATATATCCTCTCTCCAGCTTCATATACCATTCTAACGAGGCTCCTGACAGACTATCCTAAAAGAAATACATCCACATCTTTTCATTGTAAGAATATGCAGAAATCTTCCTGAAATATGCCTGAATGTAAATCTTAGGACAGGTACTGCCATTATACTTGTCGAAGGTTGGAGGCTTAAACTTTGGAGGGATCTTCACCCCTTGCACCCACCCCATGTCAGCGACATCATTTCCCATGGAGTTTTGACATTCCATGGCTCTTACCTTCTCAGCCAACTCTTTATACCTTCTGTCATTACCATCATTATGAACCCCCATGTCAGCATTCAGCACAGAGAACTTATCATCTTGATGGTCCTCCACATGTTGATGATTAATATGGCCAACGCCACCAGGAACTCCGCCAGGAGGATCAACTGCCGCTCCGCCAGGAGGATTAACTGCTGCTCCGCCTGGAGGATTAACATTGGCAATTTCCACTTCCAACCTTTGAACTGCAGTTCTCAAATCTTGCCCGCCCCTGGGCTATGCCCTGGATAAGTTTCATGAACTGCTCCATACGGGTTCTCATTTCAGTGAGTTTTTCCTACACCTGTTCCATGATTCTGGCTTGATTTTGTCGAGTCGCATAGCGATGAATGGTGAGATCAGCTATTGTGCCTGCAACCAAACAAAGGTTAGAAACTCCATGGGGCGAGTACCTGTTATGCAAAATGATATGTTATGAAATGTATGCATATGACATGTCTTTCATTTCCAAGGCATTTCACACCCTGATTCAAGTTTTAATCACAAGAAGTCGAGCAATATACAGATATTGTTGAGAGAAATTCTATGAGAAGAAATGTACTGTGATAATGTGTCGGTGAATAGAACACTGCCAAGGAACCATTTCTGAATAAACCATTCATTTCAATAAAGCTACTACATGCTGAAGTATTCTACAACGAGTTCATAATTTGGAAATACATCGAGAGAATGGTTCCATCAATAGGCCTGATGGTAACCACAGTACATCGACAAAGACTACATTAGGGAATTAGAATGAGAACTATCAATAATTCAGCTCCAAATCTTTTAACTGCTTGCTAGACTGCCTGATTTCTTCAAAGTGTATTCTGGTGCGCTGATGGCTTGGCCTTTAAATCATTTCTTTGATCAAAATATCCCTCTTATTTAGAGCTTTGGCTAATGAATCCATCTGCATCAAAAGAGCCTCGTCATCACTCACCTGCTTAGGCTTTTTCACACCAACTCGCATTTTGAGTTGTTCCTTCTCTGCCACAACATCTTCAAGTTCCTTCTTGGAAGCTTTCAACTCATCTCTAACCTTCTTCAACTGCTCTTGGCTTTTATCGGAGTCTTCACGATGCTTTCTTCGTTGTTCATGCGCTCTCTGGAGTTCATCGTCTCTGGTTTTTAGTTGCTATCGCAGCTCTGCATTCTCAATTCTAACTTCGTTCCATGCTTGTTGAAGTTTGGCGAGCTTGGATTTTGTTTGGGCCAAAGATTTTTTAGTCTACTTATAAGTTAGAGCAGAAGTTTCAACAACCATATTGACTTTCTAGTAATGTCGGGCTCTGTCGGCAAAATCTTTGTCTCTTGTTGCTAAGATCTTTTCTGCGTCTTGGGCTTTGCATTCCAATCCCCTGTTGGTATGTAAAGCGTCTCGAAGACAGTTGCTCAAATCAGAGTTCTCCACTCTAAGCTCTTTTACCAGAATCTGCAATTTGTTGAATTCCTCAATGGCCACTATGGTAGGTTGTTCCGGTGTCAGTGGATACAAAGGTGGAGCCCGTGAAAAAGGAAAGAGAAATTCTTCAACCTTCCTCTGGATCCACTTTGTATACTGCGGATAGGCTCTACAATCACCTCTTCCAAAAGCAGTCTTCCCAGTCTTATGGATTTGCCCCCAAGTATGCACGGCCTTCCTTAGCACCTCTGTATCTTGAATCCCGTTAAAGAACAAGGACTCTTCTATATGTTGGTCTTCAGGAGGGTTCCTTGAGGCATATCCGAATTGCATGATAGCCAGGATAGGGTTATAATTAATTCCCCCTTTCCTGCCGATCAAAGGCACATTCGGAAAATTCCCACAGCTGGTAATGATCTCTATTCCTCGCAACTGATGGTCAAACCAAACAATATTATCAGCAGCCAACCCCATTACCCGTTTAGACCACTTTAAAGAATCCTTCGTGTCCATAAAGGTGCCAGTCTGAGGTAAATGTTTCAAAAACCAGTTGGATAAGAGTGGAGTGCAGCAGTTGACCTGTCCTCCCCTTCTCTTCTCATTCTTGAAATGCACGGAGTGGTAGAAATCACCCAACAGAGTAGGAACCGGATTTTTCAGGACAAAAACTCTTACTGCGTGCATGTCCACAAATTAATGTTGGTTAGGAAACAAGACGATACCATAGATACACAATGCCAGGATAGAATTGTAGACTGCCCAATTCTTGGCGTTTGCACACTTTTGAGCTTAGTTGGCAAGAAATTCCAAGTCAAAACCCTTAACTCCATTCTTACTGGCAACATTTCTCTTCAGTACTGATTGTTCCACCCGTAGGGCAGTTGCAATTTCTTCTATGCTAGGAAGATCTCCCAAAAAAAATGGTACTGTTGATTTGACTGAGATATCCAGGATAAACGAAAACTCCTCTAACGTAGGCATCAAGATATACTCCAGAAAGACAAAGCATCTCAACGACGGCTCATAAAACTGCAGTAATGTGTGGAGAGCATCATGCTCATATTTTGTAATGTTACGGACCATTTTCACCAATCTCCCATATTTCTTTTTGAAGAGGATAAGAACACCCGGGTCAGCCATGGCTATCACCTTGTGAAGTAGGTCTAACGTTGGCTCTGGAAATCTATAAGCGACATTATTCTTCCTCTTAGCATTCGTCTCCATTGAGCCCAATGACTGGAATCAGAGGTAAAGTGAGCACCTGGAAATGATAAACATGAATGTTATGATATGATAATGCAATGCAAAAGGCATGCTATCAGAGTGTCGCGTGTATGTGCTGGACTATGAACGGTGTCAGTGTAGATCTGAGAATATCATAGAACTGTGAACAAAAACCATCTGAATATAGTAGGATGAGTAGTCCCTTTTGTGTGATAATACCAAAAAACCAGGTATGTGGGAGGTTATGGTTACCTGCAAGCCTGCAAACACCCGCCCATTCTCACATGTAGGTACTAGAAAGGCAAGGATCCTCAATATCACGGAATCTCGGGTCGAGAAATGATGATACGTTCACCATTTCTGGTTTGACATCACCATCAATCGATGAGGCCTCAACTGATTCCCCTCAAAAAGGATATCCTATATCAAGTTCCCAGTATTGGGTCCTCGGATCGAGAATGCGTAATGGGTTTGCCATTTCTGGTATGCCATTATCACATCTCGGGAGGAGTGCCGCAACTGAGCCCTCGGGAATGGTTACCAGAGTCGACAGCTTTCTAGGTTAACACCCCGAAATGCACAAGACGCGCAAATCAAAACATCTCCCAAGAAAACCTCATCTGGTTGTGGATTTCGTGTAAACCAAATGTACCAACACACTACGTAGGCCACACTACTTTCCCCTCTAATCCTATGTGTGTACTCAAGCCTGTGTAATCGGCTTATCTCTCAGATCAACTTGCCCACCAAACAGAAAAATCCAGCACAATCCAACACATAATATTTGGCAATAGTATACGAAAAGCAAGTAGATGAAATAAAACAGTAAACATGCAACAATGCCATAAATAAAGCGAGTAACGCAAATAGATAAAACGCCCTATAATCGAAAACAAGCAAGCGCTAGGATTGACTCGCTTAGGAATGGGAAAAGTCCCTAGCAGAGTCGCTAGTTGTCGCTCCCGGGATTTTCATCCAGGTACAAAAGCAAAAGTGGCGTAGAAACAGAGTCGCCAGCAATGTGTATTTATCCCAATAGAGGGAGAGGAAACACTGCATAAACCTGAGGGAAGGGAAAGAGCATGGTCTCACGACCAAGAGAAATGGGTAAGGGAGTCGGTTACGCGAGGGGAAGGTATTAGCATCCCCTCACGTCCATCGTACTCAATGGGATCCACGATTGCTGTCTCGATCAAAGGGTGTCGTCAACTAGAACTCCGCTGCTATTGGAAAGGAAAAGGAACTCAACTGAAAGGAACGAAGAAACGAGGGAGAAAAGAAAAAGAAATGACACGGTAGGACATCGCCCATCCTAGGACTACGTATTCCCTCGTGCAATGGGAAAGTCAGAGTCAACGTAGTTCAGACACGAACTGGGGGGAGGTTGCTCACCAAGACATCGCCGTCTTATGCCTACGTATCCTCAATCTAACTAGAGAGAGGAAATCAGAGCAATCGTAGTTCTCCTTACTAGGGGTGGTCTTGCTTTGTTTGTGTTTTTTAATGGATCGTCAAGGTGCGCGTTCCAGCAGTTAGGTGTCGCAGCTCGTTGTACGGAGTCTTAGGCAATTACCTGTTTGCGGTAGAACGGACATGACGAACCCTTAATAAACAGAATGAGGGAGATGAGAAGAGAATTATTTATTTGTTTTTGTCTTTTAGGAAGAAGTGTTTTGATTATTTTTGTGTTTATAACACATATTGCACTAAAGTCTATGACATAGGATCGAATGCCTCACATATCGACCTAAGACGGGACGTACGCTAAACATTCTAGGAAAGTGAAGGAAAACCCCTCACTCTCCACTTCCCACATGAAAGGCTCAGGTCCAATATATGTTGTACTTTATTAAGTGTTTTGAATTTTTGTTTTGAGATGAGAAAGAGAGACTCAAGGGGTTAGGAAAGGAAAAAAGTCTAAGCGGGGAAGACTAACAATCCTAATGTTATCATGCACGGATGTCCTATGGTTGTGTGAGGCATAAGAACAACCTAAGTCTAAAGAATAGAGAGGGATAGCACTATCTAATGCTTATCCTACCTCACCTTAATAAAAAATTAAGGATGAGCTAGGATCCCAAAGGGGTGTGAAAAAGTTGTACATAAAGCATTATATCATGTAATCCATATAAGCAATGAAAGGTGAATAATCAAGAAAAATAACGGTTATTACAGCGCATCTGCAACAATACAGCAGTAAGAACCAGAGCATACTCCTCAGTCGGAGGAAGAGGAGCCAAAATACTCCCCTCAGTCAGATGAAGAGTATGATCCATCACCTGAAGGAGATTTTGACGAAGGCATGTACGACGACACCAATGATGACACCTATGGCGAAGATTTCGTGGTAAATTATGGTATCGTGTCGGTTCTACTAGCTGAGTACGACGTGGTGTCTGAAATCTCCGTGACTGAAGAAGACTTCATCTCTGGTGAAAATGCGGACGACAAGACACTATGCTATTATGTGATGAACAACGGCGTGGTTGAAGAACAAACGGCTATGTTTGAACGTCCTAACCCTGGGATGATGTACCATTTAAAGCCGTTATTCATAAAGGCGAAGGTTGATGGGGAGTCTGTCAACAAGGTGTTTGTGGATGGTGGAGCGACTGTGAACCTAATGCCTCATAATCTGTTTAAGAAAATTGGGAAAACGGAGGCTGACCTCCGACAGCACAACATGGTTTTGTCCAACTATGAAGGCAAGACCAGTAACATCCCGGGGGTTGTCTAAGTAGACTTGGCAGTGGGTACAACCAACAGGCTGACACTCTTCATGGTCATCAAATCAAAAGTAAACTTAAATCTGTTGTTGGGACGAGAGTGGATCCATGTAATTGGGGTCGTACCGTCAACAATGCACCAGAGATTGATCATTTGGAGGAAGGATGACATCGTCGAAAATATTGAAGCAGACCATAGCTATTACAAAGTCGACGAAGCCAAGGATACTAAGAAGTCTTTTGACCAGCACTTAGCAAATGTGGCCCCTTGTGATGACGGATTAGGGTCTTACACCTCTGTCGACACGGGTCGCGTCCTGAACTTAGACCCTGACTATGGGTTCATCTGGGACGCTGCCAACGAAGGCACGGAGCCAATGGAAATGCCACCAACAGGTTGGTCCACTACTGGTGAAAATGACTGCTGAGTCAGAAAGCATGACTCGGATTTCGGCATATCTGGCTGAAAACAGAAAGATGTCGGCACTTGAAAAAGACGAAACTCTCCAAATAACTAAGGGAGCCGACCATGACAAAAAAGCCAATGGCCAGCAAGGCCAAAGGGAAACTGTAGAAAATCAGAGGCTTGATGGTATTTATGATGAGGAGCCTTTGGGGTTCGAAAAAGGCTCAGATCATGAGATTCAAAGAAGGCAGGCCCAGGACCCGCTTGAGGAAATCGACTTGGGGGATGGGACAACCAAAAGGCCAACCTACGTGAGTGCCAAGGTAGGATCATAAATGAAGGCCAAGTTGGTTAAAGTGTTAAAAGAATACAAGGATTGTTTTGCCTGAGATTATGGCGAAATGCAGGGTTTGAGTCGGAGTGTAGTTGAGCATCAGCTCCTAATCCAGCTAGGCAAGAGGCCAGTAAAGCAACACCCTCGATGCTTCGCCCCGGAAGTCACGTCAAAATCAAGCAGGAAATTGAAAGACTGCTTAAAAGTCGGTTCATCAGAATTGCAAGGTATGTCGAGTGGATAGCCAACATAGTACCTGTTATTAAGAAAAATGGGACCATTCGAGTTTGCATCGACTTTAGGGATTTGAACAATGCTACTCCTAAAGACGAATATCCGATGCCCGTGGCTGAGATGTTAGTTGACTCAGCCGCGGGCTTCGAGTACTTGAGCAAGCTATGGTTATTCCGGTCACAATCAAATTCTCATAGCCGAAGAGGATGTCCCCAAAACCGCATTTTGATGCCCTGGAGCTCTGGGGACATATGAGTGGGTTCTGATGCCTTTTGGGTTGAAAAATGCTGAGGCGACCTACCAAAGGGCTATGAATGCTATTTTCCATGATTTTATTGAAAATTTTATGCAGGTATACATGACATAGTCATAAAATCGTCATCAGAAGATGATCATCTCGACCACCTTCGACGCTCATTTGAGCGGATGAGGAAATATGGATTAAAAATGAATCCACTAAAATGTGCCTTTGGTGTTCATGCAGGCAACTTCTTGGGATTCATAGTCCACAAGCGAGCCATCGAGATCAACTAGAACAAAACGAAGGTGATCTTAGATCTCAAGCCTCCAACGATAAAGAAACCGCTCCAGTCTTTGTTGGGGAAGATAAATTTCTTGAGGAGGTTCATCTCAAACCTAAGTGGCAAGACGAAAGTGTTTTCACCACTGCTCAAGACCAAGAAGGAGAGTGAGTTTCGCTGGGGGCAAGAGCAACAAGAGGCTTTCGACGCAATTAAGGAATACCTTACGACGCCTCCAATCCTATTACCACCTAGCATAAATAAAAGCATGAAGTTATACATTGCAGCGTCGGATACGACCATAGGCAGTATGTTAGCACAAGAGGATGATGGCGGCGTCGAAAGACCAATCTATTACCTTAGTAGGATATTGATAGATGCTGAGACTTGGTACACTATGATTGAAAAGCTATGCCTATGTTTGTACTTCTCATGTATGAAATTAAAGCAATATATTAAACCAGTTAATGTTTACGTTTCGTCGCATTTTGATGTTATTAAGCATATGTTGTCCAAACCTATTTTGCATAGTCGAATTGGGAAATGGGCACTAGCGTTAATTGAGTTCTCCATGACATAGGTCCCTTTGAAGGCGATGAAGGGTCAAATAGTGGCAAACTTTATTATCGACCACGCTGTAGTCGAAACGTCGATACTTAGCATCGACGTCGCCTTGTGGAAATTATACTTTGATGGGTCGAGCCATAAAAATGGGGCAGGTGTTGGAATCCTGATAATATCTCCACAAGGTATCCCAACGACCTTTAAATGCAAAGTTGATGGCAAATGCTCAAATAATGAGGCAGAGTATGAAGCTTTAATCACGAGTCTTAAGATACTCAAAGATTTGGGAGCCAAAGAGGTCGAGATAAAAGGAGACTCAGAGTTAGTGATTAAGCAAATCACAAGGGAATACAAATGCGTAAAGGAGCATCTTTTAAGTTACTTCTCGTTGGCGAAGCGTTTGTTGGAACACTTCAAAATTGTCGACATCTCGAATGTGCCAAGGATAGAAAATCAAAAAGCCAATGAACTAGCACAAATTGCCTCCGGTTATAAAGTGTTGGAAGGTAGGTTGAAAGGCTTCATCGAAACTAGGAAGAAGATGGTGTCGAACGTACACGCACCATCGAGTTGTTCGATATCCAAAGTCTCGATGAGTTTGGTCGAAGGTTTAGAAAGTTGCGAGGTTTTCATTAACGATATGGCACTAACAGATTGGCAAAGACCAATTATGGAGTATCTAGAGAACCCATTGGGCATCACCAATAGAAAGACTAAGTACAGGGAAATGAGTTACGTCCTAGTAGGCAATGAGTTATTGAAGAAAACTCCAGAGGGGGTATTGCTCAAGTGTTTGGGGGATACTGATGCATATTTGGCAATTTCTGAGATTCATAGTGGGGCTCGTGGAGCTCACCAGGTTAGCCAAAAAATGAAATGGCTTTTGTTTCAACAAGGTATCTACTGGCCCAGCATGCTCAAGGATTGCATAAAGTTTGCGAAAGGATGCCAGGATTGCCAGAAGCACGCAAACATTCAGCATATCCCAGCCAGTGAATTACATGTGATTGTTAAACCATGGCAGTCTCAAGGATGGGCTTTGGATGTTATAGGAGAGATTCAGCCAGCTTCGTCGAAACAGCAAAGATTCATCCTCGTGGGGATAGACTATTTCAAGAAATGGATAGAGGCTGTGCCTTTGGTAAAAGTGGATCAAGAGGCCGTGATAGACTTCATCCAGAATCATATCTTATATAGATTTGGGATACCTGAGACAATCATGACAGATCAAGGTTCTGTGTTTATGGGGCAGAAGATGCAGGAGTTTGCGGAGGAAACAGATTTCAAGTTGGTTACTTCGACGCCATACTACGCCCAGGTGAATGGTTAGGTCGAAGCAGCTAACAAGATAATAATTAGGTTAATCAAGAAGCACGTTGCAAAAAAGCCAAAGAACTGTCATAAGATGCTGAGTCAAGTGTTAAGGGCTTGTCGGACATCATCCAAAGAGTCTACCAACACTACTCCATTCCGTCTAACCTTTGGGCATGATGTCGTGCTACCAGCAGAAGTGTGCTTGCAGTCTATTAGAGTACAACGACAATATGAGATTCTGTCGGAGCAATACTGGGAAATGATGTTAGACGAACTCATGGACTTAGACGAGGAAAGAATGATGGCTTTAAATGTGTTATTGCGCCAGAAGGCCCAAGTCACCAGGGCATACAACAAGAAAGTCAAAGGGAAAACCTTTGCTGCAAACGACTTTGTTTGGAAAGCGGTGTTGCCCATGGATCGATGAGATCGAATGATGGGAAAGTGGTCGCCAAACTGGGAGGGACCATTTCAGGTGACACGAGTGTTTAGTAACAACGCATACGAAGTACGGGAATTGGGAGTAGATCAACGAATCTTAAGAGTAAATGGGAAATATCTTAAAAAATATAGACCTATGTTACAAGAGGTTCGCATCAAAATATAGTTTTCATTAATTCAAAGCCAAACTAGGCTGAGGGGCCAAAAGTGGCTTACAAATATGGTTCGTTACATTGCATTGACATACAAACTAAGGAAACTCAAGAAATCTAGCCTTAAAATCATCAAAGAGGATCTTCTCGTGAACTATCTTGCTCTCAAGAAGAACCTTCCGTCGCTGCATGCGGCTAATAGCATCTTTGATCTTCATAGCCGCTTCGACGTGAACAAGTCCTTGAGCCACTTCGTGGTCGATGGCCTCCTGAGAAGGCAGAGGTTCAGCTGAGTCTAGAGAAGCCTTTTGATGTTCGACCTCAACAATCTTTTTTGTCAGCTCCGTTACCTTGGCTTGATATTCAGATATCTGTTGGTCGAAAGCCTGGCGCTTGTTGGAGTGCTCTTGTTTTTTGGTTTCATAGTCCCCAAGTTTTTGTTCACAAACTGAGCTAAGATGCCACTCATGTTTCATGTCATTGTGGCGGAACCGAATTTGGGCGTCTTCCTGATGATGCATAGCAAGGTCTTTGGCCAGTTGAGTGAAGAAGGCTTCGAACTCTATCAGGTATGTGGCCATGGGGGCGGGAATCCGGAATTCAGAAAGTTCATCTAGGAGTTTGAAGACCTCGTTGGCTATGGCGGAGTCCTCGGCGACAGCCGCCAGAAATTGTTCCTCAAAAAGATAGGACCGCAACTGTTGAAGTTTGAGATTGAAGGAAGCATCCACTTCTGCAGTTGGGATTGTGGTCGAACTAGTGGGGTGAATTTCTTTGGCGGCCTGGCGAAGCTTGTGTAGACCATTCAGAGTCGCTGCTGGATATGTTGCCTTGGCTGCCAAAAGAGCCTCCGGAGTAAGAGATTCCTCGACAGCAGGTGAAGCCTTCTCCGGTTGGTGTTCAGAGATGTGGAGTTTCTCTCCGACGTCAGTAGTAACTGCGAGCGAAGGATCGATAGTCGCCCCCGGTGATATATCATTATGCTCAAAGTTGTCATTCGGAGCCGGAGACGTCTTCGCCAAGTTTTCCTCGGGCATGAGTGGGTGGAATTCATCAATCTTCTGAGGACTTGGCGTAATGGAAACACCAGCAGAAGAGACGTCTGCGGACGATTCAGTATCACCATCACCAACAGTGGTCGAAGTGACCACATTTTCCTGCAAAAGCGAAATGCTAGTAAGCTTCACCACCCCAAGGTCATCTAGGACACAAATGAAGTTGGAAATACCTGTACAGGATGAGGTGTTGTCTTGGGAAGGGCGACAGAAGGAATTGGTTTGAAAACATCTTCAAGATTTCTTGGGACGACTAGGACTACAGTTGAGACGCTGGGCTTTGAAGGTGTCCTCTGCGTTAATGCTTTTTTCTTCCTCACCAAAGGGGTGGATGGAGGAGAAGCTGGAGCTGCTGTGGTGAAGACTCGAGAGTGACTACTCTCATTTGATTTAGTCCTTTATGGGGAAGGTATATTCTCAGAAGCCTGCGCAGAAACAATGTCAGAACAAAGGAAAGACAAAGATGCAGGATAATAAAATAAAATATACCTGTGAAGGGTTGGTCCTGGGTTTTTTGGCAGGTCTAGTGGAAGTCGACGCGGCAGCTGTCTCTCATTTGCACCCCTGAAAACAAAGCTGCAACTTTTTAGTCCAAATCTATGGGCAAATGAGATCAAAAGTCCAAGGTCTACCTTTGTCAAAGGATCCTCGGCAGGGTCGACATCTATGGCAAGGGTCGTAGCCGATGGTTTAGGGATGCCACCAGCCATGGAGGAAAAAGCGTCGACCATGCTCGCTAAGAAGAGATTTGGAGTGAAGGTTTGAGTTTGATACTCTAGCCACCAAGCATCAAATTCTTGAGTGGTGAAAAACGAAGGTTGGAAGGAAAAAATTGGCAGCTCCATGTGTTGAGAGGCTCTGATGAACCTCATGCAAGCCCTGTGACCTACTTGAGTCAGGCGTCGACCAGACCATACTATATCCTCTGGGTGCCTCACTAAGGCCTTTGGCAACATCTGGCTCAGGCCAAATTGTCGGGCCACCAATTTTGGACAGTAGTTTATGAAACCATAGCCATTATTTCCCGTTTCGATACGAAAAGAGATCATGGTGGGAGTAAGAAATGCCCGCCATATAGCATTCGATTGTGCAGTGGCTTTTGGTGAGACTCCAGGAAACGGGTTTCTGAACCAGTCGGGACCAAACTTACGCTCCACAAATGGAGCCATGTCAGGGACGAAAAAGGTGGCTTCCACGAACATACTGAGATACCTCGTAAAGAGGGCTTGTCTTGGAGCTTCTTGGGTGGTCATCAAGGAAAGTCGCACTCCCTCGACAGAACATTCTCTGTTTAGACGCTCCATCTGCGTAGAGGCTGAATATCCCAATTTGTGCTCAAAAGTGGCGTTGAGCCAATGTTGCAACAGCCACATAGACCCTGAGATGTTTAAATCCTTAGTGGTTTTGTGGAGGAGTTTCAGTATCATAGTTGATAGGCCAAGAGAATGGTAGAGAGAGGCCAACAGAAGTTTGGCCACAGATATTTGTCGACCTTCGTGGATCTGAATGGCCAGACTGATAAAGCTTTTGGCTATTTGCAAGGAGCCAGGACAAAACATGTAATATGACAACCAGAGGGTCAAGAAGGCAATATGTTCCTCATCAGAAACTTATTTAGAGAGTTTGTTATGATGATCTTCGATGTAGTTTTGGAAGCTAGCACGCTCGAAGTCGAAGGTGTTGTCCGTCTCCAATGTTGGATCGAACGTCTCACCTACTAGCGAAAGGCCAGTGATGGCTGCCACGTCGAAAAGGGTTGGCGTGAACATACCACAAGGAAGGTGGAACGTATTTGTCGATCCTTTCCAAAAATACATCGACGCCAGCAGCAAACAAGGGTTAACTCTATGGGCGGTTCTGGATAGTTGGATGGCGTCGAAGATACCATATTCCTTCCATTTCCTTTGGCGCTGCCCTTCGACTCTGTCAAGCCAGGCAAGGTAATCTTTGTTACCTGGAGTAGGCATGGATCTGAAAACTTGAGATTTGGGTGCCATATATTTGAGGTCCAAGGTGCCACCTTTCTCGAAAGCAGGAGGAATCGTTTGATTGAAGCAAGGAAAGAACTTCTAGAGTTCTTGTGGATTAGGTTTGTTGTCTGGAAGGGGACCGTGGAAACCGCACAACTTGTTTGCCACCACGAACGGAATGATCATTTGACGACACCAGTTGGCCACCACCGTATCGTCAGCGGAGGATGGTTGAGGAAGAGGATGGAGTGTTTCTTTTTCAGAGAGTACGTACGTGACCGGGTTGTTACCAGTGGTTTGAGGAATGTGAGTTGCAGGGGTATTTGATGAAGCCATTGACAAGAAAGAAACACAAAGGGCGCCTTGAGATGGTAAGAGTTTCAGGAAGAGGAGATCAAAGTTTAGGTCTCAGAGCAAATAAGCAGTTTGGTAAAAAAGGAGTTATGGAATATTGCAAGGGTTCCTGAGAAAGGCTATTTATAAGGCGCATGTAGAAAAATGAAAGTTTAAAACTTTTCAACTTCTAAGAGTAAGTGGGGTTTGGCTTCAAGGCCCATAACTTGGACAAGAGTAGCCATCATGGCGTTTTTCTTGGAAATCATGGGATAAGATTGCCATCATCATGTCAGACAGTGCTTGTGACGTGTTGAGAGAAGAGACCAAACGATTGGCAAATGCGTCAAAAGAAAAGCCGTCGAAATCCTGCAAGAAACCAAAAGCCAGATTTCTCCATCGACACAGTATTCAATCGAAACTGGCCTTTTAGGGGGGCAGTTTGTTGACACGGGATTTTGACCGAAGGCGGAATCAAGGATTCCCTGGTCGCGTTGGCGCAAAGGGCAGATCATGGTGTCGATTCGACACCAACAGGGAGGCGCGTCGGAGAGACGGTTACAAGCCTCTGCGTCGGAAGGAAACATAGTACGAAGAACTTATCAAGAACGAATGTTTAGGCCGGAAAAGTTTGAAACTTCCAAGACTATGGGAAGTTGAAAAGAAAGTGGGGTGCCACGTGTCAGCTTCAGAAGACATTTGGGTAGACAAACAATTACATTTTAGGCCTATATAAGGCGCTGCACTTTTCATTTTCAGAGGTCGCATTTTTTCACAATGTAAAGGGAAAACACTCAAAGTACCAAGCATAGAGAGAAACGAGTTCACTCTCGCGAAAATGTATTGTTGCTTCCAAATTTACTTAATGCAATTTACTTTCAGCGTTTAATTTAAATTACTGCCTCTTTTGTTTTTTGTTGAGCCTTTCTTTTCGTTTATTTCTTCGCTTTCTATCCAACCCGTGATCGTTGAGAAACTCTTTGCGTCACCAAGGTCACTTCAGCGTGACAGATTGCACTAAAAAACCGAGAAACTAAACATGCAGCATAGACGTACGCTTCCAATTCTCTGTTATGGGATTTGTGTGGCCGATACGGAAGGCCAGCGGTTGTTCGCGCCGGCGAACAGACTTATACAAGTGACTGAGGCCCAAGAAAGGTTTTCTGTACAAGGGGATGGATCTTACACTCTCTCAAGAGGCCCAAGTATTTAAAGAAAAATAATGAGGCTTACAACACGAGGGTAGGCCCAGATGATTGTTTTTTTATATTGGCGATCGCGCCGAGGTTTTCTTTTAACGCAGGGGGACTTATACAATATCTGAGGCCCAAAAAGTTTTGGTTAAAAGGGGATTGGGTCTTACACTCTAATAGAGGCCCAAAAGATTTATTTTTGTACAAGTGGTGGGGCTTACAACTCAAGGAGAGGCCCAGGGTCATTTGTTTGAAAATTGCGATCGCGCCGAGATTTTTGAAAACGCGGTGGGTCTTATACAATGCATTGAGGCCCAAAATGGTTTGGTTTTCAAAGGGGGTTGGATCTTACACTCTAATAGAGGCCCAAAAAATTAATTTTGAATGGGTCTTATAGCTCGAGGAGAGGCCCAGGGTTTGTTTTTCAAAGGACGATGATCGCGTAGAACTTTTTGAAATACAACGGGACTTATACAATAAGTGAGGCCCAAAAATAGGTTTGTATTTACAAAGGATTGGGTCTTACACTCTATTAGAGGCTCAAAAGTGTTTGAAATTGTTTGATGAGGGTGAAAATCAAAGAAACCCTAATTTGTTATTCTTTAAAAGTAAATATTTAAAGAAAATCAAATAAAATACCAAATTAGTTTGAATAAACCATTTGTGATGTTTTTTTAAGGTTTGAGAAATGAGGGATTAATCACAAGATGAATTAAAACTCACTTGGTTTTGATTTTCAAAGTAAATATTCACTTTTAAAATGTTTAAAAACATTAAAAAGGAATTTATTCAAAAAAATACAAATTATATTATATAAATAATATAAACTTAATTTTTTGTGGAATAAAATATGTCAACATTTTTGTGATTTTTTGCAAAAAGAACCAATAAAAAATAATTAAAATTGAAAGAGTTATTAATTTTCCAATTAATTAATAAAACATGAAAATATTGGAAAAAATAGCAAAAATGTGAGAAAACACAAAATGGCATGAGTGGGGTTTGAACCCACGATCTCAAGGTTATAGGGCGCGCGCCTTATCACTGGGGTGGTGATACATCCATTGATTGAAGTGAAACCACAAATATACAAGGCTTGCCTTGTTTTTGGCCTGGCCCAAGGCAAGACAAGGCAAGTTTTGGGTCAGAAACGTGAAGGTCATAACTTTCTCATTTCTCCATGGTTTGAGACAAAATTTATATGCATCTAGCCTAGAATTTCACAAGGAATCCAATGGTGGTGGTATTTTTTTCAGATCATACTCCCTCCTCAAATTCCGATAGTGGCTCTGAAAAAAGGCCTATAATTGCATTTTCTATGCTACACTTTGATACAGGCATGAATTACATGATGAATTGGTTCAAAAACAACATATATAACATGTATGAGGTGTGTATGATCAGTGGACTTCAAAGCAATGCATATTTTGGAAAGTTCAAGTCATGATGCTTACCTCTTTTTGAGCTTTTGGAGTTTTCTGTGCAATCTGCCAAACTTCTTGTTCCAGAAATGGTTTGATGCTTTGGACACTCTCAAATGATCCCTTAGAAGCTTTGAGGATGGTTGGAATCAGCTGGAACCTGCAAAAACACAAACTGGCCCTTTCTTGCAAAAGGGGCTAAAATGACCAAAATAACAACTCTCTCAAATGGTGTTCCAGATGGGGGGAACCATTTGGGACAGTCCAAGGATGTTATTTGGAGTGTGTTTGAGATTTTATCTGGTTTGGAAAGTGACTGAATCAAGACATGGCTTGAAAAATGCACAAAAGGCCTATTTTGAGGTTTTGAGAGGGTACTTTGTGATTTTGGTGTTACAGGTCACTTTTGATAGTTTGGATCACCTACATATGATGTTTATGAGGTGTTAGGATCATGAGTTGTGATGGAAATGCTCTCTAACTCAAAAACTCAGAGTTACCTTGCTAAAGAAGGCATTTTGGCCAAAAGAGAGGGATTTTTAGGAAAGCATCTGTTTGATGGCTTTGGTGTACTCAAACTGAGCACAAATGAGCTCTATTTATAGTAGAGCAAGTTTTTTTTGGGATCAATAGTGAATGGCAACTGCAGCAAAGGTTTGGCCAATGGTTGCACTTTGGAATCCAAGTCTCCTCTAGCCATTGACTAGAGGTTAGGGCACAGGGCTGTGGTTCCCTTGGTCTTGGATAAGTCTTGACTGAATTCAGTTGCAAATGTGTCAGTCCATGCCACCTTGGTGTATGTATTGAATGCTCCAACCCAAAATTGGAGTCTTGTATCTCTTTTAGGCAATTCTAGGTTTGGCATGCTACTTCTTGTTCCAAGGACTTTGGAGGCTTGGCTCAGTGTTTGTCCCCTTTAAATTTGATCCTCAGATGTGTCCAAAGTGGTGACAAGGCTTGGCAGTTTTCAGCAAGGCATATTTACATTGTCATATCTCATGGCCCAAGTGGAATTTGATGATGTTCTTGGCCATTTTGGAAAGCCCTCATATGATACAACAACTGTTTGATCATATTTGGTTTTGATACCTTTTGGATCTAAGTGAAAAATCCCCCTACATTTGGAAAAAAGTGAAGGCAGATTCTGACTTAGTGAAAATTTCACTAAGTGTTGGAAAAAAGTGACATTTTCACTTTTTGTAATTTTGATCATTCCATAACTCAAAATCCATGATGAATTTGGAAGGAGGTCAGTTATAAGCTTTTGTAGAGGGTAATGAGAGCTACAAATCTAGATTTGGATGGGGAAAAATGGCCTTGTGGTTTAGGAGTTATGATCCTCCAAAGTTGGCACCCTTGCCACTTTGTTCATAACTTAGAAAATTTTCTAAGTTTTTATGGTTACCCCTTTTACAAGCTATCCCACTTTTCTTGATTTTTCTTGATGATTGATGATTCAAATCATACATTAACATCATTTTAGGGTTAAAAAACCATTTTTGTGAAAAATCTCAAAAAGTCAAAGTTGACTTTTTTGCACAGTTTACTTTTTGTCCGATGAATTCCAAACTGTGCGATCCTCTATGAAATCAAGTCCTTGACCTAAATCAAACTTAATGGATTCATTTCATAGGAGTTATAGGGTGTATTGAATCACGTCCTAGGGTTTGGGAGCATGTCCTGGTCAAAAGTCAAAGCTACAGCTGACTTTTCTCGCGAAACCCTAATTGTGGAACTAATGAAATTGAGACTTGTTGCTCAAGCTTTATGGATCAATCCATTGTGACAAATGGATCAATGTGGTAGGTTGGAGACCCTCAAATCATGTCTTGAGGTCTTGGCTCATGATTTGTCCCAAAAGTCAACTTAGGGGTGAATTAGGTCAAGAAACCCTAATTCCTGATTTTTTATGTATGCATCCCCTGAGGTCAAATTGACTTGATGCTTGGGCCCATGAGGTTCCGTGGAGTATTTTAAGATATGCTTTGAAGCATTGGCTCATGCCCATAGGAAAATTTCCATCTGGAGGCCCTGGTCGACCAAACCCTAATTTGGTGACACTAGCGATCTTGAGGCTTGATCCACCTGGAAGGGAGCAGCCTTGTGCTTAATCCTTAAAGTGGGAGTCCTCTTGATCCATTGTAGATGTTTGGGAGGTTAGAAGAGTTGAAGATCATGTCATTTCTTGATTGATCCTTTGTCTAAGAACTTTGAGAGGGCTTGAAACCCTAATTTTGACTGTAGTAAGTGTTCACCCATCTTTGGAGAGACTAATGAGGAAATATGGTTCATCCATATTGTGATGATGATTTACACAATGATGGGAAATCTTAGTAGTCAAAATTTGGGGTATGACAGGTTGATAGCAGAAGTTACAACTGATACTGGTTGGTAACGTCGCCTTTGCTTTTCGAGAGAGATATTCCCAATATCCTGCTCTTTTTTCTTAGGGAGAGCACTACTGTATCTTTTTGTACTACTTGATGATCCAACGTCTTTAACTAAACGTCTTTCTCAGACAGCTTCCTCAATACGAACTCCCATGCCCACCATCTCGGTGAAGTCACTGGGCGCACTGGCAACCATTCTGTCATAGTAAAATGAGATCCAGGTTTTGAAGAAGATCTTTGTCAACTCTTTTTCCTCAAGAGGTGGACAAATCTGGGCGGCAATTTCATGCCATCTCTGAGTTGATCTCTGTCTGGTGCCATGTCCAGGTTATACTTATACTGCTGAACGAAGACAGCGCCAAGATCTCTGAAAGTAGCGATCTTAGTGCGGTTTAAAACCATGTACCATTTGAGTGCGAAACTGGTTAAACTATCCTGGAAGTAATGGATCAGTAGCTCTTGGTTCTTAATCTGAGCTGTTATTCGTTGAGCGTACATCATTAAATGACTTTGAGGGCAAGAGTTACCCTTGTACTTTTCAAAATCGGGTACCTGGAACTTGTGCGGAACTTTCACATTGGGGACCAAACAAAGGTCTGCGGCGTCCTTTCCAAATAGATCCTGACCGCAAATGGTTTGCAGTTCTTTCTGCATCTTAAGGAATTGTTCCTGGAACTCATTCATCCTGTCGAACATACTTTCGTTTCCACTAGAAGGTATCTGTGGAATCTGTCCTTCCGGGACAGTGTGTACCACGGGTGGTGGTATAGTCATCATGGTAGAGACTCTTGGTGCCTACAAAAGTTTGTAACCTTCAGGAGTTGTTGTCATGCCCCTGGCATCTTCGCTTTCCCGAAGTTTGTATCCTTCAGGCCCAGCGGTTCCTGCTGCGTTTTCTAGATCTTCCATGATCGGCGGAATATATCCTTCCGGGATATAGTTGAGTGGCATGCCCCAGGGACGATCTTTCGGAATTTTGTACCTAGGATCAAACTTCTCCACTATGGGCGTAGATGTGATTTCTGAGATCATAGTCCGTTATTGTTGCATCTGAGCTTCTGCCAGAGCTTGCATGTCGTTATGAAGCTTTCTCAGATCTTCTTTCAGAGTGTCGATCTCTTCTTTCAACTCTCTGTTCTCTTCCTCGAGATCATCCATCATTTTTTGACGATTAGCCCGAGTATTGTACGAATGAGACACTTTGACTCTAGAATCGAGACACAAACGTGAGATTCCTAGGGAAGATGAATGCGCTTATGCGAGAATGATGAATGATATGCAATGATTATATTAATTATTTTTGTTTATTCAAAGTAAACTTCGACAATTAGATTGCAAATATCAAACAGTGGGGAAACCCCGTTTTATTGAATTCAACGATTACGGAAATGGAAATATAGTAGATTACAAAGTGCTGTAAAATGAAATCTCTAAACTAATGGATCCTGAGTCCTCTCTGAGGGGAGCTCAGGTGCTGGTTCTGGTGCTTTCCTTTTCTTAGACCGGGGCTCTTCAGCCGTTGTCGGGTTGTCATTCCTTTTCCAAGTGAAAGGAGCGAGCAAATTCCATTGGTCATCTTGATTCTCTACAGCATGTTGCTCTAAAATCTCAATCAGTGCATCCTTATCTTTCAATAGCTGCTGTATTTTCTTACACTCCACATTGAGAATGCGATATTTGTTCCTCCAAGACCTCCTCTCCTGTTTCACTTTGCTGAGAGTAACTTGAAGTTTTTCCGTGTCTGACACGAAATAAAGGACAGAGTCCCTTAACGGAAGAACTTCCTAACGAGGGTAAGGCATCCTCAGCTTGAGAGCTCTAGTTTGTACCCAGTGAGATAAGGCTCCACCGAGACACAGTCTGGTTTCCCGAGAGACTCTCGTCCTTTCATATGAACGTGTTTCCAGGCATGCACTATTTCTGTCTTTAGTGCCCTGTCGTTTTCTCATTCCTTGAAGGAAAGACCTTCCAGATAAGCATTTCGCGGGACATGCCTCATTGGGTATCCGAATTGACGACGAACGAGAATTGGATAATAGTTGACTCCTCCCTTAGTTCCTATAAGGGGTACATTTAGGAACTTTCCACAATGGTCAATGATTCTGATCCCGTCGTAGATTCGATTGTACTAATCGTTGTCAGAGTTGGTAAGAGCCATGATTCTCTGCGACCAACGTAAAGTATTCTTTTGATCCCAAAATGCAGCAGACTTGGGCAAATGGGAAATGAACCATTTGTAAATCAGGGGTACACAGCATGTGATCATTCCTCCGGTGTATAAATTCCTTAAGTGTACTGAATGATACGCATCTGAGAGTAAGGTTGGTACGGGATTTCCAATCAAACAAATCTTAATGGCTTTGATTTCTACAAAGTTATCGATGTTGGGAAACAAAAATAACCAGTAGGTGAGCAACACAAAGATGCTCTCGAAAGCGGCCACGTTCCCTATACTGGAAAAGTATAGGGTTTTCTTTATCAAGAACTAGGCTAGAAAATCTTGGATACCACCCTTAGTGGTCAAGTGAGTCCTGAATTCTGACTCGTTCAAATAAATTGCTCTTGCAGTGGTTTAATCTTTTGGAATTTCTTCCAGTCCAAAAAAGGGAGCTTGATCAGTGATATGTAAATCAGTCAGGTGAGAGTACTCCTTCAGCGTTGGTGCTAGCTGATAATCCGGGAATGTGAAACAGTGATAAACCAGATCGTAGAACTGAATTAGTGTGGACAGGATTCCCTTAATTACATGGACCCTTAATAGAGACAGCATTCCTCCATACTTGGCTCTGAAAGCCTCAGTGTTCGTGATCATCCTCCCTAAACCTCTCAAATCCTCTATCTTTGGAACCTTGAAGGTATACTTATGAGTCTTTCTTCTACCGAAATCCATAGAGCAATCTCTTTATCTGACATTTGCAATCAATGTCTTAGTTTAATTTGAAAAAGAGAGACTACAAGGGAAGATTTTCTTTTTTGAATGTTTTTTTAAATGAATGTATGGATGCAGCACACAAAAACATAGAAAAAACATGGGGTCAAAGGGTCGGTGTCATGAAGTCAAGGTTCTACCCCCCCAAAGGTTTATACTGGTGATTTTTTGTACTTGTCCGCAAAATCATTGATCCCTCTTAGGATAACAACACCAAGCGGATCGCCAGCGAGCTGATGTATCCTAGAGTGACCTCAAATGAGGGCAGTATCACGTGACAACTATTTTCGATAGCTTCCGCACTACAAAATGGTTGCAGTCTACTAAAAACCCCAGCTTCTCAGATAACCCAATCGACCACACTACTTTCAACAACCGAAGTCGTATAGGTAATGTATCTGCAAAAGGAGTCTCCACTGAGTTTGATGGTCGACCGGGGACTCTTAGCTGGAATTCACTCCCAGTAAGATTACCCGTATTGCAATCTCCTATCTTAGGTGTATACTCAATCTTTCCACATGCGGCATCACACGCATTCCCATTAGAAGAAAAAAAACACAGATATCAAATAGGAAAAGCAGTATATATATTTGTCTTAATCATTCTAGACCTCTAGTCTTATGATCCTATACAGACAATGACTCCCCAACAGAGTCACCATTTCTGTGATACTTCGAGAACTCAGGCTTTTCTACCTAATATTGTAAGAAAAAGAAATGTGGCCCCATGGTGGGCGCCATTTTTTCTGTAGCGTGGTTTTTGTGGTCTTGAAGCACTATCGCTTGGGTACTATAGATCGATTCATTTTTTATCCTATTAAGCTGATTAAGTAATGGAAATAGACGTCTCCAATTAACCCTGCTTGCATACTGAGGTTAAACAGTCAAAATTGTTGGTTTACAGATGCTATGTAGACGTGGGCCCCTCTTTGGTTATTTTCCCTAAGAACACGGTGTTTGGACTATTGGTGAGGTTTTTGGTAATGTGTTTAGATTTGATGCTTTTGGGTTGATTGATGGAGGTACTAGATTTTGGGTTTTTGATTAGTGTGCTCGCTAAGATATTTCAATCTTATGCCTACGTATTCCCGTTTAACGAAACAGGGAAATCAGAGCGATCGTAGTTCCCTCCTATTCTAGGGGGAAAAAGGTGTTTTGGTGTCTTGTTCAAAGCCCAAGACAGAGGCTAAAAGAAGTATTTGTGTCTTGTTCAAAGCCCAAGATTGAAGCTAAAAGAGTTCTGGATGAGAGAGAATTTGTCATCTCTAAAGAGGAGTTGTTGATGTTTGTATGTTGTGAGCAAGGCACAAATTGATGCTAAAAGATTTATTGACTCAACCGAGATTTCCTTATACAAAGCCTAAGAGGAGGCTATTGACCCAACAAGAGGGTATTTTTTATTTGTCTCGTATGAAGCCCGAGATAGAGGCTAAAAGGGTTGACTCAACAAGAGAGTGCTAACAAGTGAATGACTCAACAAGAGAGTGCTTTTATATGTCTTGTATGAAGCCCAAGATGGAGGCTAAAAAGAAAAAATTTGACTCAACAAGAGACTCTTTTATACTCAACAAGAGAGTGATTTGATGTCTTGTACGAAGCCCGAGATAGAGGCTAAAAGGAGATTGACTCAACAAGAGAGTCTTTTATACTCAACAAGAGAGTGTTTTTGTATCTCGTACAAAGCCCGAGATGGAGGCTAAAGGGAGATTGACTCAACAAGAGAGTCTTTTTGTATCCATGCTGTTTGGTTAGTTGTTCAACAAAGAAAACTTTGATAACAATATTATATTCAAAATCAAAGGAGAAAGTGCTTTGAAAAGATTGTTGGGGCTTACAGCTCAAGGAGAGGCCCATGGTTTTAACGATGATCGCACCGTTGTTGTGGAAACTATACAGAGGGACTTATATAATATGTGAGGCCCACAAAGTTTTTATGTACACGGGGGTTGGGTCTTACACTCTATTATAGGCCCAAAGAAAAGACATGGGGCTTATAACACGAGGGTATGCCCATTTGGTTTTCTTAAAAAAGGGTGACGGTCGCGCCGTTGTTTTTGAAAATACAGTGGGACTTATACAATGACTGAGACCCAAAAGGGGGTGTATTTACAATGGGGATGGATCTTACACTCTTAATAGAGGCCTAAAATGTTTTAAATAAAAGAAATGGGGTTTATAACACGAGGGTAGGCCCATATGATTATTTTTGAACTGGCGATCACTCCGAGATTTTCTTTTAACGCAGAGTGACTTATACAATATCTGAGGCCCAAGATTGTTTTGGTTAAAAGGGGATTGGGTCTTACACTCTATTAGAGGCCCAAAATGTTTTTTAAAGTTTGATGAGGGTTGAATTAATCAAAACCCTAATTTGTTTTCCAAAATATATTTTAATTGAATAAAAATTCAATTAAAATTATCAAAATTATTAAACATGTGTAAAAACAAATTGTGATCTTGGATTAATGTTTCAAAAATCATGTTTATATCCACAAAATGATTGGAAATCAATTAAGTTTGGAAAATCAAGGGAGAAAAAATATTTCAAATGTTAAAAACAAATAAAACATTAATTCTTTGCAAAAATATCAAATATATGAAATAAATAATATTTTTGGTATTTTTTGGTAAAATAAAATATTTTAACATTTTTGTGAATTATTAAAAAAAAATCAACTCAAAATCATTAAAACTCAGAGGGAAATTAATTTTTTAATCAATTAAATAAAATCACAAAATTCAAATATTTAAACTTTCAAAAAGGGCGCCAAGAACATGGCAAGAACACGCGCCACCCTTTGTTTCTGCAGATTTGCATTTTTTATCCAATCTCACTGAATACTTGATCATATCATGCAATATACATATCAATTTGCTCGTTTTCACCTCACGATCATGTCTATGGTCTTTAATTTCATTTATTTTAAGCATGGAATAAGAAATCAAAGAGAAACCTCAAGAACCCTAAAATTTTCATGAAGGATCAGAAATTTCACACACAATTCAAACAAATCAATTGTTTTAGGGAAAAAACTCTATGCATGATTATGAACATATGGCCAAATTATTGTGCAGCAAAAAATGCATGGATCATAGAGTTAGAAGAGTTCATGCTTACCCCTTGCAGCTGGTGATCTTGTTTTAAGTTGGAGGTGTTACAACTAGGTTCCAATGATGTGGATAACTTCCCTAGGTGCCAAGTGATGTGTCTGAATGCTTGGAATGGTTTGAAACAAGCTGGAACTGAAGATGGTATCCCAACTGCAACATGGTTAAAACCTTGAGCAGTTGGCTGATGATTCTGAGAAATCAGTGTTTCAGATGTTGTTTAAGTGTTTGGATCACTTCTATATGATGTTTATGATGTGTGTGTGTGTGATTGGTTTAGTTGGATTAGCTCTCAAACTCAAAACCCGATAGTGACTTGCTTTGGAAGGCAAATTTGGAAGTGAGAAGGTGATTTTGAGGAAAGCATCTGTTTAATGGCTTTGGTGTACTCAAACTGAGCACAAATGAGCTCTATTTATAGTATAGCAAGTTTTTTTTTGCAAGCAATAGTGAATGGAAACTGCAGCAGAGGTTTGGCCAATGTTGATCAATAGGAATCCAAGTCTCCTCTTGCCATTGACTAGAGGTTAGGGCACAGGCTGTTGGTTTCCTTGGTCTTGGATATGTCTTGACTGAATTCAGTTAGAAAGGGCTCAGTCCATGCCACCTTGGTGCTTCCATTGAATGCTCCAAAACAAAATTGGAGTCTTGTCCCCTCTTTAGGGATTTCTAGGTTTGGCATGCTACTTTTGGTTCCCAAGACTTGGGAGTCTTATGGATCAGTGTTTGTCCCTCCTTGGTCCCTCACTAAGGTGTTCAAATGGATAAGCATGTTTGTCATTTGCACAAATTTGGCAAATCGAGCAAAATGCACAAATCTGCCTTGCCATGACAGTTTACAGTAAGGCATATTGCCATTGTCATATCTCATGGCTCAAGTGGAATTTCATGGGGTTCTTGGCCATTTTGGAAAACTCTTATATAATACAACATATGTGTGATCATAGTTTGTTTTGATACCTTTTGGATCTGAGTGAAAAATTCCCCTACATTTGGAAAAAAAGCAAGGCAGATTCTGACTTAGTGAAAATTTCACTAAGTGTTGGAAAAAAGTGACATTTTCACTTTTTATGATTTTGGCTATTCCATAACTTGAAATCCGTGGAGAATGGGAATGAGGTGTAATTGAAACTTTTAAAGTATTCCATGAGAGCTATAAATCCATCTTTGGATCAGCCTAAATGGTTGCTTGGATCTCAAGTTATGATCCTTGGAAGTTGGTACCCTAGCCACTTTGTTCCATAACTTAGAAAATTTCTAAGTTTTTTTATGGTTACCCCTTTTACAAGTTACCCCACTTTTCTTGATTTTCTTGATGAATGATGATTCATATCATACATTAACATCATTTTAGGGTTAGGGAACCATAATTGATCAAAAAGTCAAACTTTGACTTTTGGGCACAGTTGACTTTTTATCAAATGAATTCCAAACTGTGCGATCCTCTATGAAATCAAGTCCTTGACCTAAATCAAACTTGATGGATTGATTTCATAGGTATTATAGGGTGTATTGAATCATGTCCTAGGGTTTGGGAGCATGTCCTGGTCAAAAGTCAAAAGCACAGTTGACTTTTTTCGCGAAACCCTAACTGTGGTTCTGATGAACTTGAAACTTAGGAATCAAGCTTCTTGGATCAATCCATTGTTGCAAAGGGATCAATGTAGTGTGTTGGAGACCCTCAAATCATGTCTTGAGGTATTGGCTCATGTTTTGTTCCAAAAGTCAACTTAGGGGTGAATTAGGTCAAGAAACCCTAATTCCTGATTTTTAGTGAATGCATCCCCTGAGGTTAAATTGACTTGATGATTGGGTCCATGAGGTTCCATGGAGCATTTTAGGTTATGCTTTGAAGCATTGGCTCATGCCCAGAGGGAAATTCCCATCTGGAGGCCCTGGTCGACCAAAACCCTAATTTGGTGACACTGGCGATTTTGAGGCTTAATCCACTAGGAATGGAGCAGCCTTGTGCTTGATTCTTGATGTGGGAGTCCTCTTGATCCTTTGTGGATGTTTGAGAGGTTAGACAAGTTGAAGATCATGGAATTCCTTGATTGATCCTTTGTTTAAGGCTCTGAGAGGGCTTGAAACCCTATTTCTTGTTTGTAGTGAATGCTCACCGATCTTTGGGGAGACTAATGAGGCATGAAGGTTCCTGCATATTGTGATGTTGATTTGCACAATGATGGGAAATCTTAGTGGTCAAAATTTGGGGTATGACACCCATTAACTAACATAACAGCATTTTGAAACATAACAGATCAGAAAAATTAACTCAAGGCAGAGAGTAGTCGACCAAAGCATCAGGTGGGTCGACATGAGCACACCCGAATGCAAAACTACACAAAAAATCAAGCGATGCATCGACCGGAATAGGGCAATGCGTAGATGCAAGCTTACTTAAAAGCAACATATTTTAATGCTTTTAGTATGAGTCGACCTAAGGGTCGACGTGAGCAGATCCGAGAGCAGATGAGTTTTAATCAACATGCATGCGTCGACCAGAACAGGGTTGTGAGTCGAAGCAAGGACCTTAAAAAGCCAAAAATAAGTTCTTTTCTAACATTTTGGTCCACCTAAGCCATTTTTGTGTAGACCTAACTTACCTAATATGATCAAGTGCACACATAACATATATGAGATGCTCCAATATGTATAGACACATGAAATTGGAATATTTTGTGCATTTTAAAGAATGAATGCAATCTAAGACGCGATGATACTTTCCAAAGTACAAAGTACAAGCTAATACAAGTTTTGACATCATTAAAATAAGGACTAAGGAACCTTGCCCTCACACAAACGTTATTTCGTCACCTTCATTTCACAAAAAAAAAAAAAAACCTAGGCGATTGTCATCGTCACTCTCATCAAAACTCTTCCAACAAAATATTCTTCAAAACTCTAATATCATCTATATTCCAACCAATACTTGTTTGAGGTATGTTTGTTCATTTTATTTTTCACTGAAACGTTAGTTAGAATGTTTCTATGTGTTGTTTAATTCACTGAAATATTTTCTCTTTATTATTATTTTACCTTTTCACTTAAACATTAGTTAGTATCTTTTTACATGTTATTGATTCACTAAAATAGTTTCTCTTGATCCTTATTTTAAATTTTCACTTAAACGTTAGTTAGTATGTTTCTATGTGTTGTTTGATTCACTGAAATAATTTCTCTTGATCATTATTTTAGTTTTTCACTTAAACGTTAGTTAGTTTGTTTCTAGGTGTTGTTTGATTCACTGAAATAGTTTCTTTTGATCATTATTTTACATTTTCACTGAAACGTTAGTGAGTATGTTTCTACATGTTGTTTGATTCACTGAAATAATTTCTCTTAATCATTTTATGGTTTATTTAGATAGCCATGGCCGATTCGACAAACACTTCCCATACAACATATGTTGCAACCTCTGTTAATACAAAACGTTAAAGAAAAACTAGAGGTGCCATGATAAATACCAAGATGAAAAAGCCCATGAAAGTGGTGTTCACTACCAGGTTACAGTTGATATATGAACCAACAGGGCTTATTGTAAAAATGTCGAGGTTTTTATGGTTTAGATTATGTTACAAGGTATGAGTAAAGTGAGTATTTTGATAGATAGTTGACACGAAGTTGACGAGGACACGGAAGACGCCATACGAGATGATGTTATGATATTTTATGATTTGTTTTCAAGTATATACAGTCATTTATTTATTTTTTCTTAATACTAATGACAAATGCATTGTTTAAATATAGAAGGTGTTTGATGTTAGTCTAGATGATAGTATTGTGAAGAAGAAATCGCTTACATATGTTGGTGAGCATTGGAAGGGCTTTATGACATAAATCACCCATGATTATGTTACACATCCAAAAGATGAATTGACCCTGTATATAAGCCTTCATACTTGATGTATTCATTTATTTATAAGGATGTTAGAGAGAATTTCTTGGCAAATAGCCAAAAAGGAATGGAAAATCAAGCTAGAAATATCTATCCATATAGATTGTATTGTGGAGGATATCAAAAACTTGAAAAGAAGGTGAATGAAGAAAAATGAAAACAAAAGGAACTAGATCCGGGAGATTCTATAAGCCTTGATCAAACTACATATCCACCATTGCGCCACGAGAAATGGAAGAGGGAAAATCAAAGAATAGACGGCGAGTTCACATCAGATTCTACACGTGAAATGGCTCAAAAGATTGTAAGTAAATACTTTTTCAACAATATTTATTTTGGTTAAATAAATTTGGTAAAGATGAAATTTCATATGTGTTATAGGCTGGTCTAGTTGAACAAACAAAAGTTGGCCTCTTCGCTTCACAAGGTCGTCGTGACATCTTGGTAGAAGCGATTGGAACTGATGAGTGTATTGGGCGTGTCCGTGGTCTTGGAAGAGGCATTGGCTTCAATTTACTTTTTGGACCATCTAAATCATCTAGAGAAGAAATTGTAGGACAGAGATTGAAGAGATTGTTGCTGTTAAGTTGGGGGAGTGTTTGCCTTGAGAATTAGCAAACAATCGACGGTCTCCTAATTTGTGAAAATTAGTTTACTTACAGAATCGACCATACATATCCTAGGACGAATGTGCTTTAATAGTTTCAACAACACGTATGAAAATCAAATCTTTAATTTATTGTGTTCATCATCATTCTTATGAAGTGGTATGATTTGGATGAAAATAATAATAACTTTGTTCTTTAGAGAAGTAACAAAAAAACGTAAGAAAAGTGCAGAAATGAATTGCAGAAATGTAGAATAAACTATTGAAATGTAAAGAACAAAACTGGTGTTTTTCCAAACGTACATTTCCTCAATGATAACTCTTTTCTCTCACACTGGTACTTTGAGTATTTTTGAGTGACTTGTACAGAATTTGAATACACACACCAATCTTCCACTAAGACTGGCTATTTATAATGGTTAAAAATAACTGCACATTAACGGGCTACTAATCAGGAGGAAACACATGGCGTCATATATGTCTTGGCCTCTTGGATGAACGCCACATGTCATCCTTTAGAATCAGATAAGAATAATTGTTCCCTCCTAATTTTTAAATTCAAATCTTCGCGTCGAACGACACTCCCTCGTCTTCGGTCGATAACTCTTCCAAATTCTTAGAAATATTTCTAAGTCTCTTAAGTCTTTTCTTCTCTACAGAAGAATAGCTTTCGACCAGATTCTCTTATAGCCATACTTCTGTCGAAGCTTCATAGAACTTTGGAAATTCTATCTCTCAAAAAACTCTTCTCCTAACATAAGGCGTCGAACTTTAGGAGCCAACAAATTTCCCCCCAAAAAATGTCTTTTTAGACATCACTGAAGAAAAGGACATTTTTTTGACAATAGCATTCGACGCCTTATTTCCAACATGTGTGGGTGTTGATACAACTAGAACTCCCACATTCTAACTGTTTAGTTTCTCCTGAACCATGACGTGACATCATGGTTATCATGACAATATCTAAAAAGTCTCCTCAAAGCGTACCAAACCCACTAGCCATCATCATACCTCCTAAAACCTAGGAGAGAATGGGATATAGGCAGTAACTGCCACCGTCCCATCTATCGCTCCTAGCGAGACACCTGTCCCACTACAACACTAGCCATTAAATAATCTCTCCCTAAACAATTTTTTCTTTTTACTCTTCAAACTCTTTGCCTTCTATCCCACTTATCAATTCTTTGAAAACATCCCAAATTTCTTATTCTCAACAATGGCATCTTCAACCTCCAACGTCAAAGACTCCCAGAACATCCAAAAAACAAAAGACCCAAAGACCCAATCTCAACTTCCTCCTTTTGCTACGCTTGCTAGGCCAAATATAGCGAAGAATCTGCAATGCATCTCGCAACCACTTGAGAAAGAAAAAAGACATATCTACGAATCTCAGGTACTAATCCATGTTCTTATTTTTGGTAAACTATATGCTTTATCTAGTCCTTTATCTGCTCAAGATACCGATTATGAGAGACTCAGTGAGTATTTCCCCTCCTACCATAAGACCAAACCCATAGGGCAAGCTAATAAGTCTAAGGTAGAAGCCAATGCTCCTGATGCTGTAGCTCTCAACAACATAGATTTACGGTACATGAATGACAGATCTAGGATCTTTAGGGCAACTCCATCGTTTAAAGATTATGATCTTTATTTGAATTGGCTAAGCAAGATAGAAAAGGTTAAAGCCCAAACCTGGAAAGATTTAGGGATTTATGACCTTATCATGCTGTTGAAAATAGGACCCGCGTATTGTTCAACCATGCTGGTTTCATCTCTTTACTTTTGGGACAACACCCATTATACTTTTCATCTCCCATGTGGGATGATGACCCTAACACTATTTGATGTAGCCGCTATCACACAGCTAAAACCAACCGAGAAAACTTATGAACCAGAGCTGGACTCTGAAGACCAAATAGGTTTTGCATCTGCTAAACCCACATACATGAACTTCATCAAACATTATTATGACCCTAAATCCACTAATGTCACTGACCAAGAGCACATAGCTTTTCTGACAGTTTTTCTGTCACACTGCGTGTTCTGTTCAAGATCGCTGTAAGTGGCCAAAAAATTCCTCACACTTGCCACCCAAGTTCACAATGGTCGAGACGTTTGTCTGAGCGAATGATTTTGGGACACCTGTATGAGTCCTTGAGTGAAGGTGTCACTCAACTCAAAGAAATAGCTTCAGGAGGAAAGCTTTTACTGTTGGGACCTTTCTGGCAACTTCAACTCTGGCTGAATGCCTCCTTCGAAGCCAGTCTTCCAAACAAAGGAACCGTCGAAGAAAATGACAAATAAATCAAAGACCAACGAGTCAAAGGGACCCGCTTAGTGTATCTAACCCCCAACAAAGAGGGTCAACTACTTAGGCCAGCATTCCTTAGTGTTGTACCCCAAATTTTACCCTCATTTTTCTGCTAGTTGATGTTTTGTCTTTTTTTTTTTAATTTAATAATTATCTTAGCTTTTTATTTGATTTTATGTTAGGTTAATTTCAAATATGGCCTATTTTATTTTATTTATATTTAAGTTGTTTTTTTATTAATTTAAATTAATCTTAATTTAAGTTAATTTTAATTAATTAGGTTAATTATTCATTTAGTTTTTCTAACCAATTTTAATCTAGATTTAATTAGTTTATCATTGTTATTAACAATCATAGTATTAATTCAATTGAGAAAACACTCCCAACATGTGTCCATAAGACCACCGTGACCTAAGTTTATGCTGCAATTTTGGATTTCATTTCATTACCACTTGACCAATAAGAATCAAGCTTGTTTGTGATTGACTTTTCAACTCTTTCATCAACCATTGAGAGATAGACATGTGGCACCAAGGAAACCAATGTGGACCAATTTGTTCGCCTCCCTCGTTCTTGCTAGCGAAATTCAGAATGATGAAGAGAAATTCAAACGCATTTTAATCCATTCAATTCATTGAACTCGTTTCAACCACAATACCGTTGGCGCGATTTCTCAAATTGAACTCTCCAAGACCATTCCCTTTCAAGCTCAACTTTGTGGTGCATAAAAGGTGATTCTGAAGAGTTACCATTCTCAGCTTTCAATCTGCCACCACCTGCGATACGCTCCACGCCATCTCCAACGTTTACCTTGTTTGATGCCTCTCCCACTGACCTCAAGTAAGGAACTCAGAAACAATATGTGAAATGGTGAATTAACGCAGTACGTCTGAGGATTTGCACAGCCTAAACAGCGCAATTATCTCCAAGAATTGGACCAAATTTGAAATTCAAAACAAAAACCTTAGTTGCTAACCTATGCCCACCAAATGTTTGAAGAGTTAACCCGGCCCATAATGCTTCACATTAACCCATTACTATGCCTATATAAGGAGGGTAGCTATTCAGCTCTAAAAAAGACAATTGTCCTCACAAACATTTCTTTCAAGTTTCGTGTGAGTTGAGGAAGTGAATTTCTGAGTGGCTGTGGAGGTGTTTTGAACACTCAAGGCATTAGCAAAGCTTCTGTTTGGTATCATTCCTATTTCCCTTTTCATTTTTATCATGCTCACTTAATGCTTTTCTTGCTCATGATCATTCTAAATCATATGAACACTTGCTTTGAGTTATTTGTTTGATGTTGTTATTCTAAATGTTGTTACCAATGTTGTTATAAATGCTTGTGACCATCTATAATGTGCAATGCCCTGATGTTGTTATGCTATCAAATATGAATACCTCCATGTGTTGAACTTTTATTTTTGTCACTCAGAGGTTATTGATGTCTAATCTATAGTTATTTTTTAGTATGGCTGCAGTGTTGACATGTCTAAAATATGCTTTGAATCAGTTTTGCCTTAACTAATACTGCTGAGCTATGGTTGAGTTTCATTGTTTTTTTTACTTGACTTGGTAAGTTTTCCAAATGAGTTTTGTCTTCTGTAGTTTATGATATTTGGTCATTTGCTTGTTGATTTCTATGTCCAGTTGAGTTACGTTCTGTAAAATCATTTTAGCATAACCACAACCACCAATCTTCACTTTGCTCATTTAGATTAATATGTTAGTAGGTTGCCGTCAGTTATGTGTTTTTTCACTTTGAAATAATAAACCTGTTTCGATATGCCATTTACTTGAATCATGTTCATCAGTTCTACAGCATTACATCTACCATATCATGCTTTGTTTATGTGTTGACATCATAGTGACTAGCTATTAGACTTTTTAAGTGTTATGGCCAAATCTGTGAATAAGCTGCCATTACATGATACTCTCTTAGGATAATTTAGTTATGTATCTGTAACTGTTGTTTGAATTGGTTATCTCTTGAAATTTATGCGAAAGTGCTAAGCTATGACGTGTCTTGACCTTTTGCTGTGAATTGAGTGAATCCTTGTACTTGAACTGATATACTTGAGCTGCTAATTCATTGAATTTATGCCATTGACCATGTTGGGTTATTTAATTATGTTCTCTTAGCCATTGAACTTATTGTGCCATCTCTCACATGTTTGTCTAGAACATACTCAACATGTGAACTCGTGTGCACTCAGTATATGTGTTTATCTTTGTATTAAGTTGTGTATGTAGTCAGAAATTAGACTTTGAAACATATTCATGTTTTGTGATACCATTTGTCCCTTCTATGACTATGCCTTCTTAATGTATACCTTTGCTGCCTTTCTAATTTATGAATATTTCGCATAACTAAAGTGCATTGGATGCCTTGCTAAGGTTTTGTTTTATACATGTGCCTAAAATTGAGATACTTCAGTTTTGCTTGTTTTATTTTGAGTTTAGTATGCTCTATGTATGTCAATTTCCTAAAATCCTTGCCAGGCCTGTATGTGTGTCATCATCCTTGGTCTCTAAATGATCTGCGTGACTTACATTATGATTTATCCTTGTTATCAGTTCTGATCCTGTATTCTTACATTAATCCCATTAGCATTGTTGATTTTTCTGTCACTAGTAATTAATTGTCATCACTGATCTTATCGCCATCATTTGATTCCTTTCTTGGTCAGAATTTCTTTTCATGCTTTATATACAAGTATTTTGCTATTTGATTGGTGCCTATGAATAAATGTTGTTTCTAGTTTTGTTTGTACACACCAGGTTATGATATGTCACAAGTCTTGCCTTAGGCTATATACCAAATCGATATCTCTAAACTGCTAACTTATCTTTTACTTTCTTGCATTTCAAACTTGTAACCTTGTCCATTATGTGACTCTGGTTCTAGAACATTGCTGCTGTTTTTTAGTCATGTGTTTAATCTCTGTTGTTTTTGAAACTTTGAATCTGTGCCATGCTGTTATGTAATTCCATAATCTTCCATAATGTTTATTCATCGTATTCAAGGCATGTCCCTGTATGATCCCGGATTAAGTGTATTGCATATTTGTCTGTTTGTTGTCATGGCTGTGTTGAAATTTCTCACTTTATCCATTCAAATATTTCACTATGATGCCCAGTGTGTATGGTATATACGTAGCAGCTCACTGACTTTGAGTTGGTAATTTTATGTTTTTGTTTATGGATGATCTTTCATGGCATGGTTTGGAGGTTTGCCCTTTATAAGCAGTTTGTGTGTGTTTGGCTTGTGTTTCAATTTTGAAATATGCGCGTGTGAAGAGATTATGTAGTTATTGAAGTGTATATTGTTTGGATGAAACACGGCGTCCCAACGGTCACACACACTAGCACGCCTTCGCCTTTCACTTGCATTGCACGGGTTCGATCCTGCGGATCAACCCTTTTGTTTTTTTTTATTTTCCATTTCGCCTTGTTATTTTATATTTGCACTTGCACTTTGTATCCAATACGCGCGCAGGCCAGTTGGTCTTGGTTTTGGCCTGCTGAATCCAAGGGCGTGGGTTCAAACCACACTTGGGGCATTTCCTTTCTTTTTTTACTTAAAAACCATTTCCTTTTATTTAAAGTTTATAAAAAAAATAAAACAATTTATTTTATCTTTTAGAAATTTTAGTTATTCTCAAACTTCAAAAATATTCATTTTATTTAGTAATTTATTTTCTTAAATAATTATTGAAGTTGATTTATTATTAATGTGAGTTTCCACTCCCTTTATCTTGATTAATTTGTTAAACCTTTATTTATGACCTTATTGATATTTGAATGTTGGTTTAATTTATCTTATCATTTGGTTGTTGATTTAATTTGAGATTGGCATTGTTTAACTATGAATATCATCTTGATTAATTTTTTTCATGACTATGTCTTGACTTATAATTTGTTTCTTGTGTGATATATTTCTCAAGTTTAATATCTTTGGTTTGTCTTTGTCTACTTGACCTCTTTGATATTCATCTCATGCTTATTCATTGTTTGTCATGAAGCATCTTGCCATCTTTATGCTTGTGTTGCTTTCATCATCTTATATCAATGTTCTATCTTTATCAATGTTTTTTTTATCTCTTGTCTTTTATCTGACAACTATTTTCTTTCCCCTCATTCCAAAGGAAGGTGATATTGGTTGACTCATAAGTCACTGACCTCCCACCTTAACCTAAGTAACCTCTTAGGAGAGAACTTTATTTCTTGGCCTCATCAGAGCCATAGAAATCACAACTAGCTTTAGGAGAGAGTTCTTAAACTCTTAGTGATATTCATCATAATGAATCATCACTTTTCCCCTACTGGCTAAAACAAAACATAGGTCCATTTCAACTAGACTTAGAGAGTTCTTGAACTCTACAATGAGCTTGTACTCATTTACCCTCTGAATATTGACCATAGTCAATAGTTCAGTAGAAGTAGAACTACGCATACTTTGATTCTATTCCCGAGGATACGTAGGCGCAAAGTGCGATGCTTTGTCGAGTATACTTAGATACTAACCCCTAGGGTTTCATCCTTTAGTATAGAACCTTTAGCAAACATAAGATAACATTAACAAGAGGCTCCCGTAGAGTACTATAGACGTTTAGGGTGCTAATACCTTCCCTAGGCGTAACCAACCCCCGAACCTTAGATCTCCCCCCTTTAGGTTTTTTTCTAACGATCTTGAACCTTTCCTTTGGATAAATCAAAGTTGGTTGTAAAAGAAATATGATGCAAAATAATTAATAATTTGTTATCTGATTTTCACCGCAACAGAAATGGTGACTTCACTAGGGAATGTTAGACCTACAGCTGGCCCTTTCCTAAGAGGGTTAAGCCTATCTTGTTTTATGTTATTCATGTTTGCTTATTTACTTGTATATGCTTATGTATATCATATATGCCTATATACTTGTATCTTTGTTCTTGCTTCATTATCTGTTCTATGGGTTGACATGGTATCTATGAGTGAGATAAGTCCTAACCCGGACTTGAGAGAACACATATGTTTAGGAACTGTGGACATAGTCAAGGGAACTTCGAGGGAGAAATCCCAAAGGAGGGAACTTGAAGTCCACACTCAGTTGAGGCCCTCTCGGAAGTGGTATATGTTGAACGAGCAATCTTGAATGCGTTACTACTTTCGACCTAGGAGCCAGAGATACTGATGACCTTTAGTTACCCTTTACCCCACTTGGCCTATCTAGGACGTAGTTTGAGGACTATGAGGGAGCAATCCCAAATGGTTGCTACGCGATACTACACTCAGATGAGACTCTCTTGAGAATTTTATTGATCACCAAGCAATTGGAAAGTCGATAAAATCCGAAAGATGGGTTGTCGACCATGGGAACTTTTTAGAATCTTGTCTTGCAGGTGAAAACCATAGTACATACCTTTGGGATGGGTAGACCTTTGACTCCATGCTCGTGGCTTTTAATTTAGGTTTCTCTGTGTGTTTTGTGCTTATCGATTTATGTGTATTTGTTGCATTCTTCCTTGCATCATATGCATTGTGACTATTCAAGGAATTCAACTTTGTTTTGAAAACTTTATAGGATGGATTTTGAAAAAAGGAAAACAAAGAAGTACACCTTCATTAGTCCAAAATTGGAAGATTTAAAGAATCTGGGTAAGCCAATCAATGAATCGTCAACATTTCAAGACAAGTATGGGAAGATTTTCTCTCTGATGAAGACAAAGATGGTATATGGGTTGCTCCCTACTCTCATACAGTTTTATGATCCTATGTACCATTGTTTCACTTTTCCGGATTACCAGTTAATGCCTACGCTCGAGGAGTATCCTATTCTAGTTGGTATTCCTATCACCCCAAACCTTCTTTACTCTGGTTTGGAAAGGACGCCTAAGGAGAAGGAAATTGCAGAAGCGGCTCATCTCAAGCTGTCAGAAGTCAAGGCTAACTTGGTTGTCAAGGGAGGACTTTTTGGGTTGCCTGCCAAGTTTCTAATGGATAAAGCCAGTTATTATGCTAGCATGAGGAATATGGTGGATTACGAAGCTGTTATGGCCCTTCTCATTTATGGGTTATTTCTGTTTCCCAACATTGAGAACTTTGTTGATATGAAGGCAATCAAGATCTTCATCATTGGAAATCCAGTTCCAACATTACTTGCAGACGCCTACCATTCAGTGCATTTGAGGACTGCTCATAAGGGAGGGATGGTAACATGTTGTGCCACACTGTTGTATAGGTGGTTTATCTCCCACTTACCCCGCTCTAAGACCTTTTGGGATCTCCAAGATGGACTTCTTTGATCAGAAAAGATCATGTCTCTCACCAACACCGATCTAGAGTGGTACCACCCATTGTTCAAAGGCAAAGATATGATTGTTAGCTGTGGAGGATTTGCTAATGTACCTCTTCTTGGCACAAAAGGAGGCATAAGCTACAATCCAGCTTTAGCTTGCCGTCAACATGGTTATTCCATGGAAGTTAAGCCTAACAACATTTACTTGGAAGGTTTGTTCTTTGAAGAGGATAAGGACTCTGTGCTCAAGGGAAAGATGGCTCACGCTTGGCGTCATGTTCACACAAGAGGTATCTCTGCTTTGGGGGAACCTGAGTGTTTGGCTTCAGAATCTTACACTTAGTGGGTGTAAAAGAGGGCTGTTGAGTTGAAGATGCCATATGATCGTCATGATCCTATCCCATTAGCTCCCAGAGATCCTGTTCTTTACTTCACAAGCAATGAAGATGAATTGAAGATCCGGATGGCTCACGCAGAACGAGAAAGGAATGCATGAATGAACAAGTATCAGATTCTTGACTTTGAGATGAATGAACTTCAGAAGAGTCTCGGGAGGAAGGAAGAGGAATCTGTCAGAAAGAGGAAGACGCTAGGAGATTTATTTTCTCCTGGCACATTATCTCCACCAGAACCTTGGAAGTCGCAGTTGGCCAAGCTCGCTGTTGAGAATGAGAGGTTGTGGAAATAAAACCATAAGCTCGCCATGAGATTGATGGGAGAAGACTGATTGGATGGTTTAGGACTTAGTTTTCTTTATTTCGTACTCTGTAATTTGGATTTTGAAGGTGTAAACGTCTCTTTTGGTAATTCCAAACTTTATTATTATCACTGAAATAAAATGAGATTTTCTTCTAAGAAAAAGGTTCCTTAAAACATGCAAATACAATGTTGAGTCCCTTGAATTACACCTATCATTTAGCTTGCATTTAGCTTGCATTGCATATCATTTTGCATCTTTGCATGTGCATGTGCATTCTTCCGCGTCTTATTGTTGCCTTGTTCATTTGCACCCGTCACCCTGATTTTCCGACTCGACAAGGATACCTAGCCTGCATTCAGGACAATGGCAACGATGAAGGAAATTTTGAAGAACCAGGAAAAGCTGAAAGAAGAAGTCAGAATCCTCAAATGCCAGATGAATTGGGTTCTAGAAACTTTGCAAGCTCTAATGGAAAAGGAGAATCACATTCACCCTATCATACCAACATTCAACGATCAAGCTTCCATTTATCAGCCAGTTTCTCAATCACCAATCTATCAACGAGCGCCCAACGCTCCTGCTTATCCACGACAAACTCAAGTTTCTCGTCAAAATGTTCCAGATAAGAGACAGGGTGGTAGGCCTCCGATTCCTTCCATTCCTATGACGTATACAGAGTTGCATCCTTCTTTGGTACAACAGGGATTAATAACTACAAGGTCACCAGGCCCACCTCCTGATCCGCTTCCATCTTTCTATAATCCCAATGCTCATTGTGCATTCCATGAAGGTGCACCAGGCCATGACTTAGAAGGTTGTTTTGCTTTGAAACATATTATGAGGGATCTAGTGGAAAGAAATATTTTATCTTTCAATGACTCCCAATCCATTAACAATCCTTTGCCATCTCATGAGGATCTCCCATACCAGCCAGCCTGTGGTCTTGTTCCTGGGTTAGAATGTAATCGACGTCAGGTGTCTACCAAGAGGGCGTTTCAGACTCCAACGGATGATTCTCCTCGAGGTTCTCAAGGCCGAGATAAGAAGAAAAGCTCTATCAAAAGAGGAAAATTTAACCACCAGCCTATCCCGGTGCCGTTAAGCAAACTTTTCCCACTGTTGATGCAAAACAAGCTGGTAACTCCACGACTTCTCACACCATTCCGGGGACCTTGGTATGATCCCAACCTAACCTGTGAATTCCATAAGGGAGCTGAAGGGCATGATTTGGACAATTGCCGAGCTTTAGGATATTTTGTGCAAGAGCTGATCCATGACAAGGAGTTTATCTTCGAAGAAGACCGCCCAAAGACTGAATGCAAATTCCGCACTGGGACCATTGGGCATCCCATTGAAGAATGCAAGGAATTCGAAGAGAAGCTGATGAGCTTGCTAAAGAATCTAAAATCTCAGGAAGGTACTTCAGACGCTGATGTCTCAACTATTGAAGCAAAAGGTAAAGGACCTGCGAAGCCTCTCAAAGTTCGATACCACAAGGAACAAGTGATTGGTGGTGAAGACTTTTTTTCATTCGGACCCGGAAACTGAAATCTTTGGTTGGCTGTGTTTTGTATTTTAGTTGTATTTCCTTTGATTGTATTGATGTTTGCTTATGAGCTTTGTTGTACCTTTAAATTGGCAACATTAATGAAATGTTTATGCATCTTTTGGTTAAATCCATTCGTTTCACTCATTTACTTTTATTTTCATAAAAGCAAATATATATCTTCTTCACCCCTTTTTCAAACTTTTGCTAAGCAAAGATTAGGGAGGATGATGAAAACCTCATGTTCATAATTGCTGTGGTATATTTTCAAATTAACCTCGCCGAGGATATAAGGCATTGTTTCAATGCATCCCTCGTTACCCCTTCGAGCCTAGAAGTAGGAGTTTCTTTTCCTTACACAAAAAACCTTAAATCTCAACCTTGGGGCAGGGTAGTTCTCAGTTTAACTCGGTTATGCATTCAAACACGAGCGTTTCACATAAGGCGCCAGTCAGCTTTCATATCAAGTGACTTCCTACTTTTGGAGATTTGAACGTATATCTTGAGTTAACTGAGCGTAGGATGTGAGCCTTTATCTTTTGTTTCATAAAACCATGAACCATACCACATTACAACCCCTAAAAAGACCTAATTGAGGTAAGGTTTTTTTTGAGAAGCATACTACAGCAAGGTTGATTAACCTAACTCCTAATGATCTTTTCTATTTTGCGTGTGTTGATCACTTTCTCTGTCATTCCATAAATGGCTAGATTCCCTTTGTTTTTTTATCATTCCATCGTGTGTGTTTCATCAATAAAACTTGATTTCAAAAGCTTGCATGAATATCGCATTTGAACTTGCCAATTTTAAGTGAACAATACTTGTTTGCAATACAATTCGATATCAGGAATCCCAACAGATGCAGCAAGCTAAGGGATTCGACTTGTTAAAGGAAATTTGACTCAGTTAGGGGCAACCAAGTGTGAGTTGACAAATTAGAGGCAGAATTCTGCAAATTCAGAATATTGGGGCAAATATTCTTGAGATCATCTTATGACAAGTTTTGACTTCAGTAACCCATCAGCAGGGGCAAATCTGTTCCCCAGTCGTTTCTACTACAGTTTGAGTATTACGAATGCAGTTGAACTAGGGCAATCATGTCTAAGTTCATTTCTTTTCAAAAGTTTGAAGACATTGAAGCATCTGGTATATTATAAAATCCTTTTGATGACGTACCCTCACTTATCAGTTAATCAGGGGCAATCAGGCCGAGATTCGGCAAATCTCTAAAAGACTGTCAGTCAAGGACATCTCAGTCACAAATCAACCAAGCTTACAGGAGCAAAGTTTGTTCCCCAAATCATCAAACAATCAGTCTGAAGCAAGTTCCTAGGCTTTGTTGTGCAAACTCTGTTAATCTGGGGCAGTTACGTCAAGATCTCCCCAAGAGTTTGAAGATATTGAAACACCTTGTATGCCAATTCTTCTATAAAATCCTCTCGTTATCGTCTTCTGACAGACCATATAGCCTGGGGCAGATAAGACTTGAAGATGATTATTATGTCAGTAGGATACAGAACTACTTTATTCTTATGATATCCTTTGCTAGCTCCCCATTAAGCTGTTACTTCAGCTAATCTTGACAATTCTCCATGGATTCTTCTCCAACAAAGAAATCAAGCTCATGATGGCAATCCTCATGATGTTATACCTTAGGTGGAATACTCTTTTCACCGGTGAAGTTGTTGATTCTTCTTCATCACCAGTTTTGGTCCAGCCCTTTGAGTTTGGCTGGGCATCCTTTGTCGAGACGTTTATTTCATCTCCGGTTACGCTTCTTGTCTGTTTTGTCAGCATAAGCATAAGCATGGCATGAGCGCTCATATGCATAGCATTTTTTCATTTTTGCTTCCTCTTCTGGTGTTTACCTGTTTTGGGGTTCACTTTGGCCTTTATCTCCCCAAGTGACTGGGTGTGTCTATTCTCTCCAATAGAAAGTCAGCCCTAGGCATAAAGTGCCCATTCTTTCTGAATTCCCCACAGAGTTTGGTTCTCGTGGATGATGGTTGGTTCAGTTATCTTTTCCATATTTGGATAAGATAAATTCCCATTTGAGTTCATTCCTCAATTGGAGTCTTGTTTGACCGTTTCTTTCTAGCTTGTTTCTAGATTGAACTTTGGTCCCTGGCAGGTGTGGTTTTCAAACCTATCTTTGAACGTGCATTTATTTTGCATTGTATCTCGCAAGAAGAATCTCAGGATCCTCAGTGAGGACAAAATTATTTCTCCAACATTATCAACATATCTTTGAAGCAGCAATCTCTTGAAGAAGCTTGGCAGTCTCTTATAAGCAGCTTATCTATCTCTGGTACTATTCAATCTCTTCGCAGCCGTAATTGGGTATTCCCCAGGAAGCCTTATCTTCAGTTATACAACCCCGGTCCTAACCTATCACATTCTATACTTTATTGGAGCCCATTTTTTTGGATCTACCTCCAATAAGGTCACTTCTAAAGCGCCAACCGGTCATACTTGAACCTGTTGTTCCATCACTTTAGAGGTTACTTCTAAAGAGCCAACTGGTCATACTTGAACCTGTTGTTCCATCACTTTAGAGGTGTTTTCTAGGATGTCATTTAGTCACGGTAGACTTAATGATCAATCATTCTAGATACTTTATTGGAGCCCATTTTTTGGTTCTACCTCCAATAAGGTTACTTCTAAAGAGCCAACCGGTCATACTTGAACCTGTTGTTACATCACTTTAGAGATTACTTCTAAAGAGCCGATTGGTCATACTTGAACCTGTTGTTCCATCACTTTAGAGGTGTTTTCTAGGATGTCATTTAGTCACGTTAGACTTAATGATCAATCATTCTAGATACTTTATTGGAGCCCTTTTTTTGGTTCTACCTCCAATAAGGTTCCTTCCCGGCTCCTACTGGTTTTCCTCATGAAGCAGTTTATTTGTTACCTCAACCAACTCTTATTTGAGTACCAGAGTCTATTCTTGGCTCATTAACCTTATTCCCATCGTTGGCTTATATCAGGTTATCTTGAACCTGTATTGCTCATTTCAGGTGTTTTTATCTGGCGCGCAGAGTTTTTCTCTGTCTTTTCTGGCTTTTCTTGAAGTCCCATCTTGAACTCTTCAGTATAAGAATCCCCGGGAATTTTTGCTTGGTTGTCTGTCTTTTTTAGGCTGATCCCCGGATCAGGTTTTCTTCCTGGTTTCATGTCCAGGAAGAGTGTGGGTTTGTTTTGTCCCCAGTTTGTCTATCTCCCCGGTTTTCTTTCCCAGTGGAGATTCTATGTGGTCTTTTCCCTAGTGTTTCTTTGGAGTCTCCCCGGTGGGTCTCTTTTGTTGGTTAGCTGGTATCCCTAGCGAGGTGTTTCTCATGGATACTAATCTTCCTCCTTCCCCAGTGAAGCTCATCTGGTGTTGCTTCCTGTCTGTCCTTTGGTGTCTCGTTGTGTCTGCATCTTTGCATCTTCTTGGCATCGTGTTTGTTGCATGGCATGTCTGCGCATCTGAGGGTAAAATTTTTGGTTATCTGTATTTAAATATCTTTCACTTTTGATTCCATGAAGATCTTCATCTCCCATGTCATCCGGTGAAGATATTTAAATAGGGGCAACTGTTGTACCCCAAATTTTACCCTCATTTTTCTGCTAGTTGATGTTTTATCTTTTTTTTTATCTTTTTTTTAATTTAATAGTTATCTTAGCTTTTTATTTGTTTTTATGTTAGGTTAATTTCAAATATGGCCTATTTTATTTTATTTATATTTAAGTTGTTTTTTTTATTAATTTAAATTAATCTTAATTTAAGTTAATTTTAATTAATTAGGTTAATTATTCATTTAGTTTTTCTAACCAATTTTAATCTAGATTTAATTAGTTTATCATTGTTATTAGCAATCATAGTATTAATTCAATTGAGAAAACACTCCCAACATGTGTCCATAAGACCACCGGGACCAAAGTTTAGGCTGCAATTTTGGATTTCATTTCATTACCACTTGACCAATAAGAATCAAGCTTGTTTGTGATTGACTTTTCAACTCTTTCATCAACCATTGAGAGATGGACATGTGGCACCAAGGAAACCAATGTGAACCAATTTGTTCGCCTCCCTCGTTCTTGCTGGCGAAATTCAGAATGACGAAGAGAAATTCAAACGCATTTGAATCCATTCAATTCATTGAACTTGTTTCAACCACAATACCGTTGGCGCGATTTCTCAAATTAAACTCTCCAAGACCATTCCCTTTCAAGCTCAACTGTGTGGTGCATAAAAGGTGATTCTGAAGAGTTACCATTCTCAACTTTCAATCTGCCACCACCTGCGATACACTCCACACCATCTCCAACGTTTACCTTGTTTGATGCCTCTCCCACTGAGCTCGAGCAAGGAACTCAGAAACAATATGCGAAATGGTGAATTAACGCAGTACGTCTGAGGATTTGCACAGCCTAAACAACGCAATTATCTCCAAGAATTGGACCAAATTTGAAATTCAAAACGAAAACCCTAGTTGCTAACCTATGCCCACCAAATGTTTGAAGAGTTAACCCGGCCCATAATGCTTCACATCAACCCATTACTATGCCTATATAAGGAGGGTAGCTATTCAGCTCTAAAAAAGACAATTGTCCTCACAAACATTTCTTTCAAGTTTTGTGTGAGTTGAGGAAGTGAATTTCTGAGTGGCTGTGGAGGTGTTCTGAACACTCAAGGCATTAGCAAAGCTTCTGTTTGGTATCATTCCTATTTCCCTTTTCATTTTTATCATGCTCACTTAATGCTTTTCTTGCTCATGATCATTCTAAATCATATGAACACTTGCTTTGAGTTATTTGTATGATGTTGTTATTCTAAATGTTGTTACCAATGTTGTTATGAATGCTCGTGACCATCTATAATGTGCAATGCCCTGATGTTGTTATGCTGTCAAATATGAATACCTCCATGTGTTGAACTTTTGTTTTGTCAGTCAGAGGTTATTGATGTCTAATCTATAGTTATTTTTTAGTATGGCTGCAGTGTTGACATGTCTAAAATATGCTTTGAATCAGTTTTGGCTTAACTAATACAAATGAGCTATGTTTGAGTTTCATTGTTTTTTTTTACTTGACTTGGTAAGTTTGCCAAATGAGTTTTGTCTTCTGTAGTTTATGATATTTGGTCATTTGCTTGTTGATTTCTATGTCCAGTTGAGTTACGTTCTGTAAAATCATTTTAGCATAACCACAGCCACCAATCTTCACTTTGTACATTTAGATTAATATGTTAGTAGGTTGCCGTCAGTTATGTGTTTTTTCACTTTGAAATAATAAACCTGTTTCGATATGCCATTTACTTGAATCATGTTCATCAGTTCTACAACATTACATCTACCATATCATGCTTTGTTTATGTGTTGACATCATAGTGACTAGCTATTAGACTTTTTAAGTGTTATGGCCAAATCTGTGAATAAGCTGCCATTACATGATACTCTTTTAGGAAAATTTAGTTATGTATCTATAACTGTTGTTTGAATTAGTGATCTCTTGAAATTTATGCGAAAGTGCTAAGCTATGACATGTCTTGACCTTTTGCTGTGTGTCACACCCTAATTTTTGACCCTAAGATCCCTTGCTTCTTGGCATAGCATCTTTAGGTCTTTGTGTGTTTTGTTTTTATCACTAACCAATTTGTGTAGGTTTGGCAATCTCAAGAAAAGATAGAAGGGAGGCGTGTCCTCATTCCCATGACTAAATAGCCGCGGCATAATCATTCGTCTAAGACGTGTGTAAGAATCCTCATGGAGATAAAGAAAGACATGCCCATTCTCATGATATCTAGGCCGCTGCAAGTATTACGGGAAAGATCTTTGCGCATCAAGCCGCACGTATTAAGATACTTTCATTACAAACTCATTTCAAGCCAAGGAGCTTTTTTTTAACACTCAAATTCTAAGTTCAAAGCAAAGTTTCAATGCATGCCACTCCAAGATCCAAGTTCATCCAACTCCTCAAGATCAACTTTGGGCCATATTTCAAGATAAGTCCGAGTTGTGTTCCATGTTGATGGCCATGAGTATATTAGGCCTAAATCCATTATGTGATCAATTACACAATCCAAGCAAAGGCTTTGCCCCGAGGTTAAAACAAGGCACGTTAGAGTTTGGTGCAAGTGAGGATTCCTTTCTTCCATGTTGGCTCCGATGACGTGACTAAATGATAGGTTGTACAAGGACTTAACACAGGTTATGAAGTGGATCATCCCATGTGGGATGATTGGTCATTAAGTAATTCACTTTGTTTCATTCAAGTCGTATTCAACATATTTGGCTATGCTAGCGAGTCACGTTCAAATAATGGCAAGTGCACGATTAAGTGGAAAGCCATTTCGTAAAAGAAAGACGTTTTTCTAAGTCAATATAAGTGTTAGTTATACAAGATACCAGAATACTACCTTTTGCTCAAATTCATCAAATTACAAGTTATACAAGTGACCAAACTCATGATTACCATTTTGGATTACATGACAAATTCAAAACTCAACACTACAATTTTATTTCTAATTTTAGAGTTGTCGAGCATGAATTGTACTAAGCGCTGCCCCTTTATCAGCAGAGGTATCACAAGTACTAATTTGCAAAAATCTAGTCCTAATTACGATGCCGTCGATAAGAAGAAATTATTTCCACGCGCTCTGAAGGGATACTAACAACCTGCACCAAACTGTATTCGGGCTCAATCGGAAATCTTGCTGCCATATCCTAAGTCATACGCCCCGTGTGTGTCGGTCCCCTGCATTTCCAAAAAGGTATAGAATGTGAAGAAGTACGTGACAAACCGAAACATTTACGATAATATCATTAACCCGGAACCAAAGAACATGTAAAATGTCGGCAACCTTAGAACGCCAATCCATGTGCTGAGAAGACTAGCAGAAATGGAATCCATTGGAGGATACCAAGAAAATGTGAATGCTGCAGCCATTGAAACCATCCTTTAATATCAGCCTCAAAACAATCATAGCAACATTGATCCACCACACTCAAATTCATCACCAACATTACTAACCATATTTATCCCTAGACAAACCTCACCCTTTATCTCATTCAAACATATACAAATCCCTCTCTCTCTCTCACCAGAACCACAGCATATTCCTGCACTCAAGGTTAGATGGAGAAATGGCTACTTGATGATTTTAGTAGCAAACTCTTGAAAAACTATTACCGTTAATCAAATTCCAAGACAAATCAAGAGAGCGGGTATTCAGTCCACAAGTACAGAATGGAGCTCTAATGGCATTACGACTCTCGTATCGAAAGCCAATAATTCACGACGTTCACGAACCTGTCCGAAACAAGAGACCAAGTTAAACCAAACAAGTTTACAAAGCTATAAAGCTACAAAAATTGCAAAGATGATTAGTATGTTTAGGACATTGTCATATAAGGAACTCGTGAAATCTAAGAACTCTCCAAGCAGGCCAGGCTGACAGTTTCAGTTTCAAGTCATGCTACAAACATTCGTTTTAAAGGACTCGTGTCTAATGCTTAGAAGATTTCACGCGGACGAATTACCTGGCCACAACGGTGTAGATAATTCCACCCAGATCAAGAACTTGTTAAAACCAAATGAAGCTGCATCTATTTCACTTCTGTCTTCTGGAGTAAATGGAGGAGGTACTTTTTCCTAGTTTGATGACGAAACCTCAGCAGAACCTGTCGCGAGTTGTTGCCACTCGTTTTTAAATTCATCTCAGCAAAGTATCGGCAACCGCTGCTTCTTGATGTGCTCAAGGATACTCTGAAAAGAGAGAATAGATCAAGATGGCATTTTTCAAGAAGGATTTTGAATAAAATTCACCATCTCAAGGAGACGGCGTAGATTGGAAGAAAGAAGCATATTTACGCGAGTCGTACCTGAGTAGCTTATGTTAATTTTCTATCTGGGACAAATGATAAAATACAACCGTCTTGTTCTGAGCTCTGGACCAAAGATATTATTGAGTACCTGCATCAACACAACAACAATTATACAAGAACATCAATATGGCACAAATTCTTCATTTGTAAAAAAACACAAAGAGTAGCAAGAGAGTGGACAAACCATGTCGCCCCTTTGTTTCGTCCAGAGCGAATTCGTACTTTATAACCAAGGCCTATACCAGTATCATGGCTTGCTGAATTGAGTTGATAGCTTCATCTTCCGAACTTGTCCTTTCGGTGTCGTCGTAATTGATGGAATTGTTCAAGCTCTTAGGCCATTTGCCATCTAAGTGCAAATGAGGCGCACAATTGACAGAGGTTTAATGAACCTCCGTGGAGAGTACTCACTGGTAGAAAAGATCGTACCGCAAGATGAAGTCGAAAGTCAGCTATCAGAAGATGCTCTTAAAAGCCAAATGTAAATTCCAATGCCGCCACACCATCAAAGAACCTACAACCAAGCAAAATATTTCAGCATGTTTAAACCCTTGGAGGACCAAGATCAGGTGTTTAGGAAAGGATTAATTCGGACCAATTCAAAAAAAACATGAAGGCTAAAGACATGCGCATAACTGCCCAAGACAAGTTCAAAATCAAAAACATCAAGTGTAATCCAGATATGATCAAACATGAACTTAATCACAATTGAATATCCAAAGCATTCAGTACAGATTACAAAATCACGTAAGAAGATTATAGCAGACATTTTATTTCCAAAACAACACCAATCATGTCCCAGACACAATTCAAATAAATTCCAAAAACAGATCAGACAAGCTCAAACCAAAATGGAAACATCATCAAGCCACATATTTTCAAATTCAATTCCATAACTCTATATAAAGGGGAAAACCATTCACAAAACGGGACATCAGAACTTTCCCAAACAAGCAAAACATGCTCAGACACATGTTTAAGGACTTTCAAAGCAGATTTCAATCGAACCTTCTCTTGACCTATATAAACACTACACAAATTGCAGACGGGGGGAAAAACAAAATCCTTCACAATCATACCCTGCCAATCTTTCAAACCACACGCATCCACAACTGTCAAACTTCACGCAAGGAATTCACCTCAGAACATATCCAACAACCCAGATAACCAGAAATTATCATCAAACCTACAAACAGAAAATGCAGCAATAAACTCAAAAAGCTCAGAACTTCGCATTCTTCATCAGGCACCAACCAAGTCCATCAGACCTCAATCAACGTCACTAGAACGTTCAATCCCAGAAGAAGGAGAAGAGGATAGATCAGAGAAATTAACAACAACATACATACACACTGACAAGAAGCAAGAAACTTATCTGAAGCAGAGATCTTGAGGTCGCAACCACCTTTCCTCGCCTTCAACGGGCAGCACCTCCTTTACTTTTCATCGCTCTAATCTTTGTAATTTGTAATCAAACTCATAGTGGATTGGGGTATTGGGTCTGTTGGGGTTGGGGTTTATTGTTTGTATGTTCGAACAGAGAGATCGGTGAGCATGGTGAGCGGCGGAGCCGCTAGGGTTCGCTAACCCTAATTTATTTTGAGAGAAGATAATGAGAAACGAGAGTGAGAGAGAGGAGAGAATGACGAGAGAGAAGATGAGTGGTTGAGCAGAGAGAGATGTTTTTTTTCTTTGTTTTTAATCAATTGGTAATCACATATGCACACACCCACATAACCCACCATGCGCCCTCCGTTTAAGAGTGTGAGCTTTGTCACGTGTATGCATCGAACGGTTGAGATCCGAGGGTCCGCGATGGACCCTCCTCCCCGCGCGTACACCACATTCCTCCGTTTTAACTAATCAAAACCTTTTTATAATTAAAATTAAAAAACCCTTTTATAATAAGTTTTTTTTTAAATAATTTAATTTGAAATTGTTTCTCTTGTATTAATAACTTAAAACCTTTTCTTTTATAATAATTAATTTAAAACCTTTTTTTTTATATATAAGTAAATCTAAAACTTTTTTATAATAATCAATTTAAACTTTTAATAATAATTAACATTACAATTTTTATAATAATTAAGTTAAAACTCTTTTTTTATAATAATAATTAATATATTTACTTTTTTTAAAACTCTCTTTAATAAGAAAATTTTAAAACTAAAAATAAACTTTTGAAATAATTAACTTTATCAAGAAAACCTTTTATGTAATTTAACTTTAAAACTAAATGTAATGAACTAAAAAAAATATATATATAATTAAAAAACTTTAAGAAAACCTTTGACCTTTTTAATTCAATTAATAAAAACCTTTAATGAAATTCTAAGTTTTAAAATAAGTCTTTTATTAAGAAACTTTGTTAACCTTTAAGTTAATATAATAATAATTTTCATAAAAAAAATACTAACATTAAAACCTTTTTATCACAAAGAAACTTTTTCAATTTAAAATAATTCTCAAAATATTAAACCTTAAACTCAAAACTCTTTTTCTTAATCAACCTCCCTGTTAGAATCTCTGCGCTTAATCGTACGCGCGTGTGTGAATTAGTTTAACATTAACAGCTGTCGTGTCTTGCTCGCTTGTGTGTTTATCATTTTCTTGATGTATGCTTTGTATGTCTAAACCTTTTCAAACTTATAAAAACTCTCGATCCAACGTAGAGCCCATTTTCTACCCATATAAGTCGATCGCCTTAGGCATCGTATGCGACCTATTGATCACTAGACACAAGTCTAGCATCAATTTGCTTGCACCCTTGCCTAAATAACATAATTAATCGCATTAATATCCAAGGGAAAATCCCATGCATGATAACCATGTTATTGTGCATGGTGTATATCATTTGCATTCATAATCGACACCTTAAGATAATTATTAGATAACTTAGGATAGATTTCCTAGGTTAGTCCCCCCATTAATTTTGATTTTTTAATCAAACTTTAGCCTACCTAATTCTCCACACAAGAGAATTAGATGTTAATCATCTCAAAGAAAGGGACATACAATCCCATACCCCACAAAATACAAACATTTTCAAAACTGTGGTGGTCTTTCTTAAGATGATGACTCATCTTCCTCTCCTAAACCTTTAAACATTTAGTATCCTTAATAAGGAACTACAAGTGCTCTGATTCCCTCCTGACAGGATATGTAGGCACAAGATGCGATATCTTGTCGAGCACACTTAGGATTAAAATAATAAATCACCTACCTTTAAACCCGTAGCAAAACAAATAACATAATAAATCAAGAGGTTCCTGTAGAGTACTACAGATATCTAGGAAGCTAACACCTTCCCTAGGTATAACCAACCCCCGAACTTAGAATCTCAGTGCATTTGCATTGCATTGTGGGAATTCGGTTTTTCTCCCTTCCCTTGGATAAAATCAAAGACCGGTGGTGACATTAAAAATGCGATCCTAGTTAACAAATAACTATGGTATCCAATTTTCACTGCGACTGAAATGGCGACTTCACTAGGGATTCTCATAAGAGGGTTCCCCCTAACTTGATTAATTATGTTTTTGTTATATATTTGTTATCTGTTATGTTTCTTGGGTTATTACTTGTGTGGTGAGACAAAGTCCTACACCCGGACTAGAGTGAAATTAAGATAGGAAAACGGTGAGACTTCAATGATACTTTGAGGGAGTCGATTCCTAAAAAAGTAAATTGAGACTTCACCACTCAGTCTAGGGCCTCTCGAATAAAATATTTGTCCAACGAGTTCATTCGTGAAGACGATATGGTTTCGATCTAAAGGCCCTCGGGACTGGGGACCGTAGTTACCTTTAACCCAACTTGGCCTATTAGGGCGTAGTGCGGGGACTATGCGGGAGTCTATTTCTGCAATAGTCGCACGAGATTCTCTTGAGAATATTATTGACTACCAAGTGATTTGGGAAATCGATAATATCTAAAAGATGGGTTGTAGACTCTGGGAACTTTGTAGAACTCGTTCGGCAGGTACATTTGAAACCGTAGTACACACCTATTGGGGTGGGTAGACCTTGGCTCCATGCTGTGACCTTTTAAACTTAGGACTTTTTGTCTATTTGATTGCTTGTGTGTGTTTTTTGCTTTGTGCTTTGTGTGTTTGCATCCCTGCATTCATATGCATCATATCATAAAGATTCATGGAACTTAGTATTGTTTATAAACATCATAAGGATACCATGGACTCTAAAAATTAAAAAAAAATGTTGAAATACACTTACAAGAGTCATAACTTGGACGATCTAAGGGGATTGGAGACCTTATTGAAAGGTAAATAAGGGTTCAATACCTTATATGGGGAAGCCCTTATTGATAAGGAAATATTATCTACTCTACTCCAGTCCATCACTATTGGTGACAACTCTTGAAGAATATTCTCAGCTAATGGAGTTACTTCTTCAAGACAAGAATCCATTTACTACCTTCGGCAAATGTTTGAGCTAATATGACTACAAAAGGAGAAATTTTGGAAAGAAGTTACTCTAGTCCTTAATTGGAAGAAGAAGTCAAACGAAGACCATTGGAAGAGTCTCCTTAGATCCATCATTACTAGCTTTTATTTAGCTTTTTTGTTATGACTCTTGGAAAGTGTACCGACGCGTTTGTAATCAATTTTAATAAATCTTTTAGTATTCCGATACTAATAGTTGTAACCGTTTTAATAATAAAAAAACGAGTCTTTTGATATTCCTTGATGATTATAAATAGCTGAGTTCCATGAAACTTGCTGCATTTGCATTGCATCCTCTTTGCATACGTCTTTTCTCCACCTCAGCTTATTCAGCCCTATCTTTGTGTCACTCAGCTGATCTTCTGGCATTCATACCAAACTTGAAGTGTTTACTGGGGATAATGGATAGAACACAAAGTATGGATCCCATGTCAGGCTTCAGAATGATGACTAACCCGATGTACGGTTTTTCTATTGACGACTATGCTCCACAAGTGGATGTCCCTACTCGATCTCAGCCTGTGCAAGATAACCTGGTTGGTCAAGTTAATGAAAGAGATTCCCGCTTTCTGAGGTATATGCCAAATTCTCAGAACGTCCGTCATGTGACAAATGTGAATGATCCTAGATTGGGAGAAATTGAAAAAGGATTTCGTGACCTCCAAGAACAATTGAAGATGTTGAAGAAACCTAATGCATCTGGTTTTAAAGCTTCTGACTTATGTCTAGTTTCGGGCGTGGTTTTTCCTTCGAAGTTCAAAATGCCTGCCTTCGAAGTATACAAGGGGGTTAGTTGTCCAAGGTTCCATTTGATGATGTTTTGTCGAAAGATGACTACTTATGTTTACAATGACAAGCTAATGATTCACTGCTTTCAAGAAAGTCTGAGTGGGGCATCCTTGATTTGGTACATGAAGCTAGAAAGGAAGCGTATTCAGTCTTGGGAAGACTTAGCTAATGCTTTTATGAGACAATACAATTATAATGTGGACATGGCTCCAGACAGTGACCAGTTGATGAACATGAGTTAGAAATACAACGAGTCCTTCAGGGAATATGCGCAACGGTGGAAAGAAATGGCAGCCCAAGTTCAACCACCACTTCAAGAGAAGGAGATGGCCAAGATGTTTCTAAAAACACTGTCAGACTCTTATTATGTCAGAATGATAGGCGTTCTGCCATTAGAGTTCTCCAAAATTATGGAAATCGGAGTAAACATCGAGAATGCACTCAAAAGTGGAAAGATCCAAGATGTCTCGAATGGACAAGCTAAGGAAGATAAATCTATTAGCGGTTCTCGAGAGGAAAGGAGTGTTAATGTTAATGCAATTTTGGGATCTCCTCAGACCTTGCAAGCTCCAGCTCCGGTGCCTTATCACAAACGTCGGTATACAGCGCCTGTTCAGTACCAATAATCACTACCTCATGGAAGTCCGTACAAACGACGAAGGTTGATTCCTCAGAATCAACATCAAAATCCACGAATTCAGAACATAAATCATCAGAATCAGTGTCAGAATCAGCAGAGACCTTTGAATAATCTAGAAGAAAAGACTCGCTGGTTTGACCTAATCCCAATGACTTACAGTCAATTGTGGTCTTACTTTGCCCAAAACTCAGTGATGGAACCCAGAAAGACCAGAGCCATGAAATCTCGCCCTCCTTGGTTCAATCCAGATACCAGTTGTGAATTTCATGACGGAGTGTTGGGGCATTCGATTGAAGGTCGTAAGGTTTTCCAAGAAAAGGTCCAAGAGATGATCGACGATGAAGTGCTGACCTTCAGGGGAGAAAGCCCAGTCGTGAATGGAAAACCTTTGTGCTGATGGATGTGAAGACTCGAGAGTTCTCCCCAAGCCAGTGAAATCAGGAGCAGAGCTCACCCCAAAGACCATTAAGTTGTTTGTTCATTTGCTTGCATCTTGTTATTATTTCTTTGATTATAAGCATGTTTTGCGTGTAAGAACTTGTTATTTTGAATAATTGATGCAATGATAATGGTTGTCTTGAAGATATCCATTCGTTTCACTCATTTTAAAATTGCTTTTTCAATTTTATAATGCCAATGCTGCCCAATCTCTTGCCTTGGCAGAGAATTGAATGGAGGATGATGAAATCAAACGCAAGGTCTCTTGTTGTATGCTTTTGAATAAAACTCTGCTAGTGATATAAGGCATTTTTTTTTCAAATCCCTAAACACCGAAGATATAAGGAGATAAACCCTCGTTAACCCTTTTGAGCCTTTGAAGTAGTAGTTTTCTTCTCCAAATCAAAAAACCTTCATTCTTAACCTGGGGCAGGATAATTTTAAAAAAAAGGGAGTAAAATATCACGAAGATTGGGTGGGCACAAACAAACTTTGAGTCTTATATCCTTTGTTTCTTAAACCATGAATAAAACCAAGATACAACCCTTAAAAGTCCTAATTGAAGCAGGTTTATTTCAAAAGCATACTCATTGAGATATCGTTTCCTGACTCCTATGAGCTATGCTCAAAAATTTGTGTTGGCATTACAAAATCGGTAATTCAACCACCAAAACTTTTTTATAAAAAATTCAAGATAAACATACGTTGCATTATCTGTTTCAGAATTAACATTTTCTACTTGCTAACATTGCTTGACATCGTAGAAATTAACATACGTGTGGCATTGATGAGCTAAAATTTAGTACTGTTTCAAGGAGATGATAGTATCCAGGGACACGTCACCTGAAGACCTTGCTGAGCAGGGGCAAGTTGTTTCCTAGCGGTTTCTCTCGCCGTCTGACTTCAAGGAACAAAGTTTGAAGACTCAGAACACCGTCAATCTGGGGCAGTTACGTCGAGATTTGGTAAATCTCTCAAAGAATTTGAAGACTCGGTTACAGAGCACCATCAATCCGGGGCAGTGACGTCGAGATTCGACAATCTCTCCAAGAGTTTGAAAACATTGGAACACTTTGGATACCAAGTTTTCTGTAAAATCCTCTTGGGAACGCTTCTTCTCATGAATCATGTGGCCTGGGGCATTTGAGAATTGAAGACTCTGCATCCATTTGCAACAACTGTTTATTCAAAATGGCGACCCTGTGTCATTTTTCCACGCGTAATAGCGACCACCATGCAGTTCATCAATACAGAGTTACATCAGTCTCACATCAGTCTTACAACAGTCCCCGTAATCCATGTCTCAAAGAGCTTTTATCCCAGGTAATGTGGCGAATCCCCAGTAAGTATTTGCTACAAATAGTCACGACTATCCCCCTGTGAACCTCTACTTCAAGAAGTTATGACACCTTTGATGCAAGACTCCTCCGACGGGGAGCCTAAGAATCCCCGGTGAACTTCTTCGGTTTCGACCTTCCCCAGCGAAGCGAGTGTTTATTTCACTCCTCATTAGATTTTCTCAATCTTCTCCAGTGAAAGCGGATGTTTATTTCATCCTCTCGAAGTTTTATCTCCGACATTTCAACTATTAAGCCGAGTTTCCCAGATGAAGTGGATATTTATTTTATCCAGTTACAACTTTCATTCAAGACTACTTCAGTTCGCGGTGGATATTTACTTTATCCCCATGAAGTTTCCTCGATCACGAGTTTGTTTCGTTCCTAGTGAATCTTCCTTATCCTCAATAGAATCACAAGGTTCATCTTGACAATTCCCAAGTGAAGTCATGATGTTCATCCCCAAGTGGAGTGCTCTCTTTTCCCCAGAGAAGCTTTGAAGCAGGATTTGGTTCCATATATGGCTTTCCATTTATCCCCAGTGGTGCTTCTTATATTGCGAAGATCAGCCAAGTATCCGTATCGAGATGCTTGTTTTTGTCTCCTGCTTGCTTTTTGTCGTTGTTTTGTCAGCATGAGCATAAGCATAACATGGCATTCTTTCATATAGATCCATGGCATTTGGCATCTTTTGCGTCTTGCATTTCTTTGTGTTTGTTTGTTTGTTCTTTCACTTTAGTTGCGCTTATCCCAAGTGATCGGGTTTGTCTTCTCCCTCCAAGTAGAGTCAGCAGCCCTAGGCAGGAAAAACACGTCCTTTCTAATTCCTCACTGAGTTTGATCCTCGTGGAAGATGGTTGCTTTAGTTTTCTTTTCCATTTTGGACAAAGATAAACCCCGTTGAGGTCAGTCCTCAATGGATTGAGTCTTGTTTGACCGTTTCTTTCCAATTATTTCCTGGATTGAACTTTGGTCCCTGACAATTACAAATTTCAGATATCTCAAGGCTTTGATTATGGACTGAGCGTGCATTTATTTTGCACTGTGTCTCCCCAAGAGCTTATTTGAAAATCGCTATGGAAGACGAAAATTATTTCTCCAGCAGTTATTACAACATTTTCTTGGAGTTCATACCAGACGACAAGTGGCAGCCTCTTTATTTGAGAAACTTGTTTGGTTCTCGAATTTTCTACTTGGATGACAGATGGAAGTCTCCTCAAGACAGTCTATCTATCCCCAGCAGATAATATCTTCTTTGCTGACTACCCAGTAAATCGGTAGCAGGCAGTATTTTCTTTATGGACTACCCAGTAAATCGGTAGCAAGTAATATTTTCCTACCCAGTAAATCGGTAGCAAGTAATTTTTTTTCTACCCAGTAAATCGGTAGCAAGTAATATTTTTCTACCCAGTAAACCGGTAGCGAGTAATATTTTATTTATAGACTACCCAGTAAATCGGTAGCGGACAATCTTTTTCTTTGCTGACTACCCAATAAATCGGTAGCAGGTAATATTTTCTTTGTGAACTACCCAATAAACCGGTAGTGGATATTCTATCCCCAAACAAGAAACTGAGACTAGTCCGTGGCTTATGACCCGAGACTAGGGGAGGTTTATTTTTACCCTTTTTCAAGTGAAATGCTTGATTAAAGAAGAAATCGAGAGCAGTCTGTGGCTTATGACCCGATACTAGTGGAGGTTTATTTTTATCCTTTTTCAAGCGAAATGCTTGATTAAAGAAGAAACTGAGACCAGTCCGTGGCTCCTGACCCGAGACGAGGGGAAGTTTATGATCCTTTAAACAGATTGCTTGATTATCAGAAGGTATTTTCCTGGTTATTCTTGGCAGTAGATTTCCAGAAGACCTCGGCAGTAGGTATGTCATATTAAATTCTCTGGTTATTCTCGGCAGTAGATCTCCAGCAGACTTCGACGAACAATCGTTTCTTTCTAGGATCTCGGCAGAAGATTCCCTGGTTAACTTCAAACTTTGACAGATAGTCATTTCTTTTCTCAGCAGATCCTCCAGTTGACACCTTTTCAATAAGACCTTGGCAGAAAGTATTCTCAAATGAAGTTCTAAGTCTCAACAACGGACTCCTCCAATTGATACCTCTTGAAAATTCCTCCGATTGACCACTAAACCCAGTTCCCCAAGTGGATTTTATTAGAAGATTTCGTCACAAGTTCATCACCCTACGCTTAAGACACCTTGTGATTGTCAGTTGGTAGTCTCTTCCCCCAGCGGAGTTAGATCTTTCCCCGTGGAGTCTTGCTTTGCTAGTCGTCACCGGGTCTTTCTTTCTTTGCGTTTCAACCTCAGTTATCCCCTGTGACATTATTCCTCACAGGACCTTCGTCTTGCATTTCATATCATTTCATACCATAGAATGAGCATTTGGCGGCATCTTAGGGCCAAATATTGTGCATGTTTGTATTTAAGTCTTTCCTATCTCGTCGAGACGAAGATTTCAATCTCCATATCTCCGGATAGAAGAAACTTAAATAGGGGCATCTGTCGCACCCTAATTTTTGACCCTAAGATCCCTTGCTTCTTTGCATAGCATCTTTAGGTCTTTGTGTGTTTTGTTTTTATCACTAACCAATTTGTGTAGGTTTGGCAATCTCAAGAAAAGATAGAAGGGATGCGTGTCCTCATTCCCATGACTAAATAGCCACGGTATAATCATTCACCTAAGACGTGTGTATGAATCCTCGTGGAGATAAAGAAAGACATGCCCATTCTCATGATATCTAGGCCACTGCAAGTATTACAGGAGAGATCTTTGCGCATCAAGTCGCACGTATTAAGATACTTTCATTACAAACTCATTTCAAGCCAAGGAGCTTTTTTTTAACACTCAAATTCTAAGTTCAAAGCAAAGTTTCAATGCATGCCACTCCAAGATCCAACTTCATCCAACTCCTCAAGATCAACTTTGGGCCATATTTCAAGATAAGTCCGAGTTGTGTTCCATGTTGATGGCCATGAGTATATTAGGCCTAAATCCATTATGTGATCAATTACACAATCCAAGCAAAGGCTTTGCCCCGAGGTTAAAACAAGGCACGTTAGAGTTTGGTGCAAGTGAGGATTCCTTTCTTCCATGTTGGCTCCGATGACGTGACTAAATGATAGGTTGTACAAGGACTTAACACAGGTTATGAAGTGGATCATCCCATGTTGGATGATTGGTCATTAAGTAATTCACTTTGTTTCATTCAAGTCGTATTCAGCATATTTGGCTATGCTAGCGAGTCACGTTCAAATAATGGCAAGTGCACGATTAAGTGGAAAGCCATTTCGTAAAAGAAAGACGTTTTTCTAAGTCAATATAAGTGTTACTCATACAAGATACAAGAATACAACCTTTTGCTCAAATTCATCAAATTACAAGTTATACAAGTGACCAAACTCATGATTACCATTTTGGATTACATGACAAATTCAAAACTCAACACTACAATTTTATTTCTAATTTTAGAGTTGTCGAGCATGAATTGTACTAAGCACTACCCCTTTATCAGCAGAGGTATCACAAGTACTAATTTGCAAAAATCTAGTCCTAATTACGATGTCGTCGATCAGAAGAAATTATTTCCACGCGCTCTGAAGAGATACTAACAACCTGCACCAAACTGTATTCGGGCTCAATCAGAAATCTTCCTGCCATATCCTAAGTCATACGCCCCGTGTGTGTCGGTCCCCTGCATTTCCAAAAAGGTACAGAATGTGAAGAAGTACGTGACAAACCGAAACATTTACGACAATATCATTAACCCGGAACCAAAGAACATGTAAAATGTCGGCAACCTTAGAACGCCAATCCATGCGCTGAGAAGACTAGCAGAAATGGAATCCATTGGAGGATACCAAGAAAATGTGAATGCTGCAGCCGTTGAAACCATCCTTTAATCTCAGGCTCAAAAAAATCATAGCAACATTGATCCACCACACTCAAATTCATCACCAACATTACTAACCATATTTATCCCTAGACAAACCTCACCCTTTATCTCATTCAAACATATACAAATCCCCCTCTCTCTCTCTCTCACCAGAACCATTAATCAAATTCCAAGACAAATCAAGAGAGCGGGTATTCAGTCCACAAGTACAGAATGGAGCTCTCATGGCATTAAGACTCTCGTATCGAAAGCCAATAATTCACGACGTTCATGAACCTGTCCGAAACAAGAGACCAAGTTAAACCAAACAAGTTTACAAAGCTATAAAGCTATAAAAATTGCAAAGATGATTAGTATGTTTAGGACATTGTGATATGGAACTCATGAAATCTAAGAACTCTCCAAGCAGGCCAGGCTGACAGTTTCAGTTTCAAGTCATGCTACAAACATTCATTTTAAAGGACTCATATCTAATGCTTAGAAGATTTCACGCGGACGAATTACCTGGCCACAACGGTGTAGATAATTCCACCCAGATCAAGCACTTGTTAAAACCAAATGAAGTTGCATCTATTTCACTTCTTTCTTCTGGAGTAAATGGAGGAGTTACTTTTTCCATGTTTGATGATGAAACCTCAGCAGAACCTGTCGCGAGTTATTGCCACTCGTTTTTAAATTCATCTCAGCAAAGTATCGACAACCGCTGCTTCTTGATGTGCTCAAGGATACTCTGAAAAGAGAGAATAGATCAAGATGGCATTTTTCAAGAAGGATTTTGAATAAAATTCACCATCTCAAGGAAACTGCATAGATTGGAAGAAAGAAGCATATTTACGCGAGTCGTACTTGAGTAGCTTATGTTAATTTTCTGTCTGGGACAAATGATAAAATACAACCGTCTTGTTTTGAGCTCTGGACCAAAGATATTATTGAGTACCTGCATCAGCACAACAACAATTATACAGGAACATCAATATGGCACAAATTCTTCATTTGTAAAATAACACAAAGAGTAGCAAGAGAGTGGACAAACTATGCCGCCCCTTTGTTTCGTCCAGAGCAAATTCGTACTTTATAACCAAGGCCTATACCAGTATCATGGCTTGCTGAATTGAGTTGATGGCTTCACCTTCCGAACTTGTCCTTTCGGTGTCGTCGTAATTGATGGATTTGTTCAAGCTCTTAGGCCATTTGCCATCTAAGTGCAAATGAGGTGCACAATTGACAGAGGTTTAATGAACCTCTGTGGAGAGTACTCACCGGTAGAAGAGATCGTACCGCAAGATGAAGTCGAAAGTCAGCTGTCAGAAGATGCTCTTAAAAGCCAAATGTAAATTCCAATGCTGCCACACCATCAAAGAACCTACAACCAAGCAAAATATTTCATCATGTTTAAACCCTTGGAGGACCAAGATCAGGTGTTTAGGAAAGGATTAATTCGGACCAATTCAAAAAAAACATGAAGGCTATAGACATGCGCAAAACTGCCCAAGACAAGTTCAAAATCAAAAACAACAAGGGTAATCCAGATATGATCAAACATGAACTTAATCACAATTGAATATCCAAAGCATTCAGTACAAATTACAAAATCACGTAAGAAGATTATAGCAGACATTTTCTTTCCAAAACAACACCAATCATGTCCCAGACACAATTCAAATAAATTCCAAAAACAGATCAGACAAGCTCGAACCAAAATGGAAACATCATCAAGCCACATATTTTCAAATTCAATTCCATAACTCTATATAAAGGGGAAAACCATTCACAAAACGGGACATCAGAACTTTCCCAAACAAGCAAAACATGCTCAGACACATGTTTAAGGACTTTCAAAGCAGATTTCAATCGAACCTTCTCTTGACCTATATAAACACTACACAAAATGCAGACGGGGGAAAAAACAAAATCCTTCACAATCATACCCTGCCAATCTTTCAAACCACACGCATCAACAACTGTCAAACTTCACGCAAGGAATTCACCTCAGAACATATCCAACAACCCAGATAACCATAAATTATCATCAAACCTATAAACAAAAAATGCAGCAATAATCTCAAAAAGCTCAGAACTTCACATTCTTCATCAGGCACCAACCAAGTTCATCAGACCTCAATCAACGTCACTAGAACGTTCGATCCCAGAAGAAGGAGAAAAGGATATATCAGAGAAATTAACAACAATATACATACACACGAACAAGAAGCAGGAAACTTATCTGAAGCGGAGATCTTGAGGTCGCAACCACCTTTCCTCGCCTTCAACGGTCGGCACCTCCTTTACTTTTCATCGCTCTAATCTTTGTAATTTCTAATCTTTGTATGTTCGAACAGAGAGATCGGTGAGCATGGTGAGCGGCGGCGCCGCTAGGGTTCGCTAACCCTAATTTATTTTGAGAGAAGATAATGAGAAACGAGAGTGAGAGAGAGGAGAGAATGACGAGAGAGAAGATGAGCGGTTGAGCAGAGAGAGATGTTTTTTTCTTTGTTTTTAATCAATTGGTAATCACATACGCACACACCCACATAACCCACCATGCGCCCTCCGTTTAAGAGTGTGAGCTTTGTCACGTGTATGCATCGAACGGTTGAGATCTGAGGGTCCGCGATGGACCCTCCTCTCTGCGCGTACACCAGATTCCTCCGTTTTAACTAATCAAAACCTTTTTATAATTAAAATTAAAAAACCCTTTTATAATTAAAATTTTAAGTTTTTTTTTTAAATAATTTAATTTGAAACTGTTACTCTTGTATTAATAACTTAAAACCTTTTCTTTTATAATAATTAATTTAAAACCTTTTTTTATATATATAAGTAAATGTAAAACTTTTTTATAATAATCAATTTAAACTTTTAATAATAATTAACATTAAAATTTTTATAATAATTAAGTTAAAACTCTTTTTTTATAATAATAATTAATCTATTTCCTTTTTTTAAAACTCTCTTTAATAAGAAAATTTTAAAACTAAAAATAAACTTTTGAAATAATTAACTTTATAAAGAAAACCTTTTATGTAATTTAACTTTAAAACTAAATGTAATGAACTAAAAAAAAAATATATATATATATATATATAATTAAAACACTTTAAGAAAACCTTTGACCTTTTTAATTCAATTAATAAAAACCTTTAATGAAATTCTAAGTTTTAAAATAAGTCTTTTATTAAGAAACTTTGTTAACCTTTAAGTTAAGATAATAATAATTTTCATAAAAAAATACTAACATTAAAACCTTTTTATCACAAAGAAACTTTTTCAATTAAAAATAATTCTCAAAATATTAAACCTTAAACTCAAAACTCTTTTTCTTAATCAACCTCCCTGTTAGAATCTCCGCGCTTAATCGTACGCTCGTGTGTGAATTAGTTTAACCTTAACAGCTGTTGTGTCTTGCTCGCTTGTGTGTTTATCATTTTCTTGATGTATGCTTTGTATGTCTAAACCTTTTCAAACTTATAAAAATTCTCGATCCAACGTCGAGCCCATTTTCTACCCATATAAGTCGATCGCCTTAGAGCATCGCATTCGACCTATTGATCACTAGACACAAGTCTAGCATCACTTTGCTAGCACCCTCGCCTAAATAACATAATTAATCGCATTAATATCCAAGGGAAAATCCCATGCATGATAACCATGTTATTGTGCATGGTGCATATCATTTGCATTCATAATCGACACCTTAAGATAATTATTAGATAACTTAGGATAGATTTCCTAGGTTAGTCCCCCCATTAATTTTGATTTTTTAATCAAACTTTAGCCTACCTAATTCTCCACACAAGAGAATTAGATGTTAATCATCTCAAAGAAAGGGACATACAATCCCATACCCCACAAAATACAAACATTTTCAAAACTGTGGTGGTCTTTCTTAAGATGATGACTCATCTTCCTCTCCTAAACCTTTAAACATTTAGTATCCTTAATAAGGAACTACAAGTGCTCTGATTCCCTCCTGACAGGATATGTAGGCACAAGATGTGATATCTTGTCGAGCACACTTAGGATTAAAATAATAAATCACCTACCTTTAAACCCTTAGCAAAACAAATAACATAATAAATCAAGAGGTTCCTGTAGAGTACTACAGATATCTAGGATGCTAACACCTTCCCTAGGTATAACCAACCCCCGAACTTAGAATCTTAGTGCATTTGCATTGCATTGTGGGAATTTGGTTTTTCTCCCTTCCCTTGGATAAAATCAAAGACCGGTGGTGACATTAAAAATGCGATCCTAGTTAACAATTAACTACGGTATCCAATTTTCACCGCGACTCTGTGAATTGAGTAAATCCTTGTACTTGAACTGATATACTTGAGCTGCTAATTCATTGAATTTATGCCATTGACCATGTTTAGTTATTTAACTCTGTTCTCTTAGCCATTGAACTTATTGTGCCATCTCTCACATGTTTGTCTAGAACATACTCAACCTGTGAACTCGTGTGCACTCAGTATATGTGTTTATCTTTGTATTAAGTTGTGTATGTAGTCAGAAATTGGACTTTGAAACATATTCATGTTTTGTGATACCATCTGTCCCTGCTATGGCTATGCCTTCATAATGTATACCCTTGTTGCCTTTCTAATTTATGAATATTTCGCATGACTAAAGTGCATAGGATGCCTTGCTAAGGTTTTGTTTTACACATGTGCCTAAAATTGAGATACTTCAGTTTTGCTTGTTATATTTTGAGTTTAGTATGCTCTATGTATGTCAATTTCCTAAAATCCTTGCCAGGCCTGTATGTGTGTCATCATCCTTTGTCTCTAAATGATCTGCGTGACTTACATTGTGATTTATCCTTGTTATCAGTTCTGATCATGTATTCTTACATTAATCCCATTAGCATTGTTGATTTTTCTGTCACTAGTAATTAATTGTCATCACTGATCTTATTGCCATCATTTGATTCCTTTCTTGGTCAGAATTTCTTTTCATGCTTTATATACAAGTATTTTGCTATTTGATTGGTGCCTATGAATAAATGTTGTTTCTAGATTTGTTTGTACACACCAGGTTATGATATGTCACAAGTCTTGCCTTAGGCTATATACCAAATCGATATCGCTAAACTGCTAACTTATCTTTTACTTTCTTGCATTTCAAACTTGTAACCTTGTCCATTATGTGATTCTGGTTCTAGAACATTGCTGCTGTTTTTTAGTCATGTGTTTAATCTCTGCTGTTTTTGAAACTTTGAATCCGTGCCATGCTGTTATGTAATTCCATAATCTTCCATAATGTTTATTCATCGTATTCAAGGCATGTCCCTGTATGATCCCGAATTAAGTGTATTGCATATTTGTCTGTTTGTTGTCATGGTTGTGTTGAAATTTCTCACTTTATCTATTCAAATATTTCACTATAATGCCCAGTGTGTATGGTATATACGTAGCAGTTCACTGACTTTGAGTTGGTAAATTTATGTTTTTGTTTATGGATGATCTTTCATGGCATGGTTTGGAGGTTTGCCCTTTATAAGCAGTTTGTGTGTGTTTGGCTTGTGTTTGAATTTTGAAATATGCGCGTGAGAAGAGATTATGTAGTTATTGAAGTGTATATTGTTTGGATGAAACACGCCGTCCCAACGGTCACACACACTAGCACGCCTTCGCCATTCACTTGCATTGCACGGGTTCGATCCTGCGGATCAACCCTTTTGTTTTTATTTATTTTCCATTTCGCCTTGTTATTTTATATTTGCACTTGCACTTTGTATCCAATACGCGCGCGCAGCCCAGTTGGTCTTGGTTTTGGCCTGCTGAATCCAAGGGCGTGGGTTCAAACCACACTTGGGGCATTTCCTTTCTTTTTTTACTTAAAAACCATTTCCTTTTATTTAAAGTTTATAAAAAAAATAAAACAATTTATTTTATCTTTTAGAAATTTTAGTTATTCTCAAACTTCAAAAATATTCATTTTATTTAGTAATTTATTTTCTTAAATTATTATTGAAGTTGACTTATTATTAATGTGAGTTTCCACTCCCTTTATCTTGATTAATTTGTTAAACCTTTATTTATGACCTTATTGATATTTTGAATGTTGGTTTAATTTATCTTATCATTTGGTTGTTGATTTAATTTGAGATTGGCATTGTTTAACTATGAATATCATCTTGATTAAGTTTTTTCATGACTATGTCTTGACTTATGATTTGTTTCTTGTGTGATATATTTCTCAAGTTTAATATCTTTGGTTTGTCTTTGTCTACTTGACCTCTTTGATATTCATCTCATGCCTATTCATTGTTTGTCATGAAGCGTCTTGCCATCTTTATGCTTGTGTTGCTTTCATCATCTTATATCAATGTTCTATCTTTATCAATTTTTTTTTTATCTCTTGTCTTTTATCTTACAACTATTTTCTTTCCCCTCATTCCAAAGGAAGGTGATCTTGGTTGACTCATAAGTCACTGACCTCCCACCTTAACCTAAGTAACCTCTTAGGAGAAAACTTTATTTCTTGGCCTCATCAGAGCCATAGAAATCACAACTAGCTTTAGGAGAGAGTTCTTAAACTCTTAGTGATATTCATCATAACGAATCATCACTTTTCCCCTACTGACTAAAACAAAACATAGGTCCATTTCAACTAGACTTAGAGAGTTCTTGAACTCTACAATGAGCTTGTACTCATTTCCCTTCTGAATATTGACCATAGTCAATAGTTCAGTAGAAGTAGAACTACGCATACTCTGATTCTATTCCCGAGGATACGTAGGTACAAAGTGCGATGCTTTGTTGAGTATACTTAGATACTAACACCTAGGGTTTCAACCTTTAGTATAGAACCTTTAGCAAACATAAGATAACATTAATAAGAGGCTCCCGTAGAGTACTACGGACGTTTATGGTGCTAATACCTTCCCTAGGCGTAACCAACCCCCGAACCTTAGATCTACCGCCTTTAGGTTTTTTCTAACGATCTTGAACCTTTCCTTTGGATAAATCAAAGTCGGTTGTAAAAGAAATATGATGCAAATTAATTAATAATTTGTTATCCGATTTTCACCGCAACACTTAGCTTCATTAAGATGTTTGCCAAGCGCCATGAGTTTACTTCAAGCATGTCTTCTTTTGCTGAAAGGAAGTATGGTCCTGAGTGGTTCACTAGGTCTTTCCCTACCTCTGACAAAGTCTAAGAAGAAGAATTAAAGTTGATCTAGGAGGCTTTTCTGATTCCTCGACTTTTAATTCTTCGACTGAATATGAGAAGAGGCCAAGTCTCTTTGATTGCCTACCAACCCAATCTAGTTGCTCGTCAGTTTGGTTTGGTTCAAACCCTCCCAAAATGGTTGTATGAGAAGAAAGGACACCTCCCCCTCCATCACACCAGTTATACTGAAGAGATGGCCTCGATACAGATGGATCGTCATGCATACAAAGTGTTCCTTTCTTCGGTCAACTTTGAGCTTAGTTCCCTTTGCACTCCAGAATTTCACCAGTGGTGGTCGAAGTACTACAATGAGAAGTTATTTGATGTTTCTTCCTTCACACAGCTGATTGATGAAGCTTTTCTCTCTGTGCAGGAGAAGACCAAGAAAAGTAATCTACGCACATCAAGGAAATCCAGGCATTCCAAAAGTTCTTTGAAACTATTTATCACCCAGATGATCTTAGTTAAACCGTCTGCGAGGCTGCTGTTACTCTGAAGGAAATTTTTTTAAAGAAAATGGAAAGTTTAAAACTCCATTCATGTGTGCTTCCTGAGCGACGCTACGAAATAGCTTTTGAATTATTTCCTCTCAAGTTTCCGCAACTGCCATCTGCTGATTTTGAGTGGCCCTTGCCCCTCCATTTCCTGATTGGTTCGTCTGTGGGGACTCTATAAAGATCCTTTGTCAACAGTCGAAATTATAGGCTCAGCGGGTGGTTTCGACTAAGTACACCTTAGATAGTTTCAAAGTACCACTTCATATAGGTATCGAAGATGTTCGCATCGAATCCAAAATTTATGAAGGCGTGGAATGAAGATTTTCAAATTTTATATTTCCCTTACTCAACCATTCTTACTGACTTGTAATTGTTTTGTTTATTTGCAACTATCAAACTGAAGAAGCCTACAGTCAAGAGACCAGTCGGAGAAGAGAACGAGCCAGCCACAAGGGTAACTTTTGCTCACTAACTTTTCCTGTACTGTGTATAATTATTCCTTCTAGCAGTTTGACTTTTGTTAGAGTTCTCGACGACCACCTCCTACTCCCCAAAAGAAGAAATCCAAAAGGGCTACTGCCAAAATTGTGCTTGAACCGGACGACGATGATCACTCTCCACTTGAGGATCAAAAAACCAAGAAGAGGAAGAAACAACTTAGGATCACTGATACTTCAAGTCAGCCGAAGTTAAAGGTAGCAAAGGCTTCTCAAGCGTCAACAACTCGAAGTAACTTGGAGTCTTCTCCTCAGGGCACGTTGAAGGCAAATCTGGTTCAGCTTGAAAGTGACAACTCCAGTCCTGGGGTCGAGGAACTTAAGGTAATCGAAATCTCCCTTAACTGTCTATCTTACTGTTCTTCTTTTATTCTAACTTGATCTTATATACTTGTCATTTTAGGATGGTACAGGTACCTCGACCCAACCAATAACCAACTCTCCTTCTCCAACCACTCTTTTTGACCCAACCAACAAGTCTATTGTGAAGGACGTCCCAACTTCGTCTGCATGGACTACCATTCAAAAATCTCAGATAAGTGGCTCTGAGCATGAAGAGGATCATGGCCAAAGAAAACCTGAAGAGGTTAATACAGAGATGAAAGCTATGGATGAAGGCAATACTTGGCTGGAAAATCTTCTGAAAATGATTCCCCAATGGTCGAAACATCGGGCAACGAAGACCTAAATAATGTTGGTCCAGACGCTGCTGTCCAAGATGATGAAATGGAAGAAGAAGTAGAAGAAGACCAATCAATGTTCTATCCTGATGGAAATGATGATGATGATGGAAGTGATGATAAAGATGATGAAGATGAAGATGAGAAAGATGATGATACCGATGACGATAAGGATGACGAAGATAAAACTGGAAGTGAATATACTAAAGAGCAACTCCAAAGAGAACACACTGCTGCTCCTAAGGCCGATGTAACTGCTGAGAGTACTAAACCTTCGACCCGGACAACTCTTGCTTACTCTGAAGAAGAACTTAATCTTCTCAAGGCGACCAACCCTCGTGAATATCTGAAAATTGTTCTTAGCAAACGAGGTAGTTCTTCTGAGAGTAGCATAAGTTCTTCGACAGCTTCTGGAGATCAACTTTCGAGCAAACCTCCAAATGAGGCACATCAGAAGATCAAAGAGAAAGTCTTCAAAGGAAACCTCTTCAAAGAAAGAACAACACAACTTGGAGGTCGAAAGCAACAAAGCAAATATTGCCAATTGGAAGAAACATATCGAGGAGCTGCATGCCAAGATCTCTAAGGATGAATAATGAAATGCTGAACTGATATCCTCTGAAGAATCTGAAGTGGTTAGAGAGCTGAAACTGGCATTGGATTTTCTCGACAAAGCTCGACAGTTGGAAGTAGAGGTTGCAACGCTAAAACTTGACAAAACCTTATGTGAGAAACGTCTTGAGCTTCATAGGTCGAAGTATCTCAAAATGAAGAGCAACCTTCCCTTTTAATCTGCATTTTCTTTCCCAATTTTGTCATACATTTATTTTAATACAACACTTCTCAGCCCTTCGAGGCTTTTTATGTAATGAATTAAACCATTCTGGAAATTATTTACTACGTTGGCTTCGACCAATTTTTCTGCAATTACTCATAAATAATTTTCAATTCTTTAAGTACAGGTTTATATTTTTTTCAAATACTTACCATTTACTTTCATGATCCTTTTATCTTCATCTACCTCTTCAATCTCATAGGCACCGTTCTAAAAAACCTGTATGATTTGAAAAGGACCTTCCCATTTAGGGGACCATTTTCCCAAAGACCTAACCTTTCGATCCATAGGCAAAATTAATTTCCAAACCAATTCTCTAGGAGAAAAAGTCTTCACCCTAACCTTTTTATCGTTAGACTTTTCTACCCTTTTCTTTTGCCTTTTTAACAACTCCAAGGAATTAAGTCTTTCTTCATCCAAATCTACGAACTCATCTAACATCATATTCCAATAGGATCTCAAGATGCCTTTGGATCCTTGTTGATTGTAAGTAGATTTCTACAGGTAAAACTGCGTCATGACCAATAGTCAGATGAAAATGAGTAGTGTTAGTTGCATCTTTGGGAGACGTTCGACATGCCCAGAGAACCAGGTCTAATGTCTAGTGCCAATTTCTCGGCTTCTTTCCCACATGCTTCTTGATCAACCTAATCACTAACTTATTCACTGCTTCTACTTGACCATTAGCCTGTGCATAGTAAGGTGTAGAGGTCAATAGCTTGAAACCCATCTCTTTAGCGAATTCCTACATTTTTCGACCAGTAAAAACAGATCCCTAATCCACTTTCTGGGATGCCAAATCTGTAGATGATGTGCTTCTTAATGAATTTGATCACATCCTCTTGGTCAGCATTTGGTAAAGGTATAGCTTTGATCCACTTCTTAAAGTAATCAATACCTACCAAAATGTATCTTTGACTCTTAGATGATGCTGGTCGAATCTCACCAACCAAATCCAAAGCCCAACCCCTAAAGGGCCATGATTTGACTATGGAGTGAAATTCGCTCGCAGGAACATGCTGTATTCCCGCATGTGCTTGGCACTCTTGACATCCCTTTGCGAATTCGATACAGTCTTTCAACATGGTAGGCTAATACATGCCCTGTCGAAACAAGAGCCATTTCATTTTATGACCTACCTGATGTGCCCCACATGCCCCATCATGGACAGTTGAAAGGGCTAAGTATGCCTCTGATTCATTAAGGAATTTGAGCAGGACTCCCTCAGGAGACTTTTTAAACAACTCATTACCCAAAAGAACATAGCTCAAAGCGCGATACTTGGTTTTCCGCTCCGTGGATGCTGTTGGATTTTGCAAATATTCTATTATTGGCTTCCTCCAATCTTCGTCTGTCAAACTATCCACAACTAAAATTTCAAAATTTTCCTTATCAGCATACCCTAGCTTTGTAGCTTCGAAGTCTGATGGGGATAATCTGTTCGACATAATTTTCCCTTTAACTTCGATTGCATCTTTCAACTTTTCTTTCGAAATATTGTACCCAAAAGCAATTTGAGCCAAGTCATTGGCTACATGGTTTTCTAGTCGAGGTATGTGTCGAACACTAACCATTTCAAATTTTTTTAGTAGTCTATTGACTATAACAAAATACATGATGAGATTCTCCTTCACGCATTTATATTCCCTTGTAATCTATTTGATGACTAACTCCGAATATCCTATTATTTCGACTCGAGTTGCCCCCAATTCTAACAAGATTTCAAGTCCGGCTATTTAAGCCTCATATTCTGCCTCATTATTTGAACATGGGCCTGTTGAAATATTAGATTAAATTTGATTTGATATGATTAGATTTGATTAGATTTAATATTTAGATATAATCCAAGTTGTGTTAGACCAAGCCCAATTAGGGTTGTATATAAATAGCCCTAGCTTGTATCATTATTTACACAATTCAATAATACAAATCCTTATTTCCTTATTTTCTCTCTTTCTTTCCTCACTAAAAGTGCCTCACGCACTAACAAATTGGTATCCAGAGCTTTCGGTTATTGTTCTTGATCGAGTTTTCAAGAACTTCACGTCAGAGATCGTGTTTCCAGGGCAAGTGAATCAACCGCTGCGAAGATGGCTAGGGATAAGAGCATTCCGAGTTCCCTTCCAATGCTTGACAACAAGAATTGGATCCGATGGAAAAAACAGATGCAATCCTTATTTGGCTTCCATGAGACCCTAAAAGTGGTTAATGGTGGCATTCATGTGTTGGCTGAAACTGCAACCGAAGAACAGAAAAAAGCCCACAACGAAGTCAAGAAGAAAGATTGCAAGGCTTCTTATTGCATTCAGACGGTGGTCGATGCTGCAAACCTCGACAGAATCTCTCATGCTGAAACGTCGAAAAAGGCATGGGATATTCTGGCGAAGTATTATGAAGGAGGTGAGAAAGTCAAGGTTGTTAAGTTGCAAACCTTGCGTCGACAATATGAGTTATTGTCGATGGGAGAAGACGATAAAGTTGCAGAATATGTGTCGAAGGTTCAGAAACTAATCCATGTCATGAAGGGTTGTGGTGAAACCATAATTGATAAGATGATAGTTGAGAAGGTAATGTGAACGTTGACCTCTCACTTTGATCACGTTATTGTAGCTATTCAAGAATCCATCACTCTTGAAACCCTAAAAGTGGAAGATTTGGTTAGTTTGTTGGAGGCGCATGAGATGAGGATTGTCGTAAGGAAGGGAGTTCAGGATTCGATACAAGCACTGCAGGCTCAGTCATGGAAAAGGAATGGTGGTTCCAACAAATCCAAAAGCAAAGTCAACAAGACTCAAGGAAAGAAGTCTTCGGTCGAACCCTCACAAGAATCAGGTTGAAGATAGAGCTTCTGAATCCTCGAAAAGAGGAGAAGGAAATTATCGAAAGGACAAAGAAGATAAGAAAAGTATGCAGTTTTATAACTGTGAAAAGTGGGGTCATTTGGCCAAACATTGTTGGTACAGGAAAGACAATGGATCAAAAAAAGGAAAGGACGAAGGAGCGAACCTTGCATGCCAAGATTCAGATGATTCTGAAGGTGGTATGATGGTTATGGATGCAATGGCGGATAACCATGTCGAATCCAAGGCCTGGTTCCTCGACTCAGGCTGCTCAAATCACATGACTGGTCGAAAGGGGTGGTTGGCAGATTTTGATGACTCGAAGAAGAGCAAGATAAAATTTACTGATAACAGTTCGTTGCAAGCAGAAGGTACTGGCAACATAGTTTTTTAACTGAGTAATGGAGCGAAATCTATGATCAAAGATGTGTTCTATGTACCTGGAATAAAGTGCAACCTATTAAGTGTTGAAAAACTGGTCGAAAAAGGCTTCTCAGTTGTCATGAAAGATGGAGTTTTGAAAGTGTTCAACACCCAGAACAATTTGGTCTTGAAATCTCCGTTGTCGAAGAACAGAACGTTTAAGACCTTGATCAGTTCGACTGAAGTACAATGTCTAAAACCAGTTGTCGACCACAAGGATAGTTGGTTGTGGCATTTGAGGTTTGGACATTTGAACTTTCAATCACTCAATCAGCTGATTACTCAAGATATGGTATCTAGTATTCCAAGTCTTGAGATACCTAACAAACTCTGTGAAGGTTGTTTAGTCGGAAAGCAATCCAGAAATTCTTTCGTTTCGACTATGCCAATGAGATCATCCTGCATTCTCGAAGTTGTACATTCAGATGTATGTGGTTCGTTCAAAGAACATACCATTGGTGGAAACAGATATTTTTTTTCTTGTGTCGATGAGTTTAGTCGAAAGCTATGGACCTATGTGATCAAGAGAAAGGATGAAGTATTTGAAATCTTTAAGAGATTCAAGATGCTTGTCAAAAACCAGAGTGAGAAGAGGATAAAAGTTCTGCGAACTGATGGAGGTGGCGAATACACTTCGAAGATGTTTGAAAAATTCTATGCAGAACATGGTGTTGAACATGAGGTAACTGCTCCTTATACACCTCAATATAATGGAATTGCTGAAAGAAGAAACAAAACCATATTGGATATGGCGAGATGTATGCTCAAGTAGAAGAATTTGCCAAAATCTTTATGGGGTGAAGCTGTTTCAACTGCAGTTTATATCCTGAACAGGTGCCCTACCAAGAAATTGAAGAACAAGGTTCCTGAAGAAGTATGGAGTGGCAAACGACCATCAGTGAGTCATTTGAAGGTGTTTGGCTCTATGTGTTACAAGCATGTTCCTGATGCAAGAAGAAGGAATATTGATGACAAGAGTGAACCTATGATTCTGGTAGGATATCATAAGACTGGTGCATACAGGCTATTTAATCTAATTAATGAGAAGATTGTGTTGAGTCGAGATATTATGATTGATGGAAATTCTGCCTACGATTGGAACTCTAGTAATTCAATTAACAAGCCATTGATGAGCTCTGATTTCGACGAAGAAACTGATGAAGTCGATGTTAAAGGAATTGTTTAGAATCCAGACGAAGTCGAAGTAAAAACATTTGCTGACATTCCCGATACAGAGGTTGTGGCTGAAACAAGCCAAAGACCCCGGCGAAATAGAGTTCCTCCAACAAGACTTCATGATTATGAAGTGACTCGTGATGATGAAGTCACACCAGAATGAGAATTAGTTCATTTTGCTTTACTTGCAGCTGCTGAACCAATCAACCATAACAAAGCTTTAAATATTCAATAGTGGAAGTTAGTTATGGTCAAAGAGTTACAGGCAATCGAAAGAAATAACACATGGGAGTTAGTCGAATTGCTAGTACATACAAAAGTTATCGAAGTAAAGTGGGTGTTCAAGTTAAAACACAATGCTGATGGGTTGATAGCAAGACATAAGACTGTTCAACTAGTGGTAGCATTGGCCTGTAACAAAGGTTGGTCGACATTTCACTTAGATGTGAAGTTAGCATTTCTGAACGGTCCGTTAGACGAAGAGGTCTATGTCACACAACCTCCTGGGTTTGTGATTCAGAAAGAAGCAAGTAAAGTATATAAGTTGCATAAAGCGCTCTATGGTCTCAAGCAGACACCTAGGGCATGGAATAAGAAGATCGACTCATACTTGGTCGAATTGGGATTCCTAAAATGAAAATCTGAGTATGGTGTCTATGTTCAGGTTGTAGCACAAGATATAACAATCATCTGCTTATATGTCGATGACTTGTTAGTAACTGGAAACAGCCTGAAGAACTTGTCGAAGTTCAAAGAGCCGATGAAGAAGGAATTTGAAATATCGGATCTGGGAAAATTGTCTTATTTCCTAGGCATGGAATTTCACATGTAGAAGCAAGGTATGGTGCTACATCAAAGGAAGTATGTCAAAGAGGTACTCAAGAGATTTAGAATGGATGATTCAAATCCTGCATCCTCACCTGTCGAACCAAACGTGAAGTTGGAGAAGCATGGAGAGGAAGACAAAGTTGATGTAACTTTGCTCAAAAAAATAGTTGGATCTCTGAGATATGTGTGCATTAGTCGACCTGATATAGGTTTCGTAGTCGGATTTGTGAGCAGATTCATGGGTGAACTAAGAGTGTCACACATGAAAGCTGCAAGAAGAATTCTGGGATACTTAAAAGGAACAACAATTTTTGGAATTCTATTTCAACGAGATTCTGAAGGAAAAGGAGCAATAGTTAATTGCTTTTGAGATGCTGATTGGTGTGGAGATAAGGAAGATCGAAGAAGTACACTTGGCTATTTCTTACAAGTATTTGGTGCACCAATCTCATGGTGTTCGAAGAAGCAACCTATGGTGGCATTGTCATCGTGTGAAGCATAATATATAGCAGGATCCTATGATGCATGTCAAGCAATTTAGATTAGATCAATACTTGAAGAAATGGAGGTCGAAGTGAAGAAACCTCATTTGTTGAAAATCGACAAAAAGTCAGCTATAAATCTGGCGAAGAAACCAGTTCTGCATGGAAGGAGTAAGCACATCGAAACCAGATTTCACTTCTTGAGGGAAAAGGTAAATGGAGGTGAACTTGAAGTTAGGCATTGCTTATGTGAAGCACAATTGGCCGACATTTTCACTAAAGGATTAAAGATCGACAGATTCCTGAATTTGAGAAAGAAATTAGGAATAGTTCAGATCGACTATGACTAGCGTAGGCTCGACAACTTGGATTATGGGGGTGTGTTGAATATTAGATTTGATTTGATTTGATATGATTAGATTTGATTAGATTTAATATTTATATATAATCCAAGTTGTGTTAGCCCAAGCTCAAATAGGGCTGTATATAAATAGACCTAGCTTGTATCATTATTTACACAATTCAATAATACAAATCCTTACTTCCTTATTTTCTCTCTTTCTTTCCTCACTAAAAGTGTCTTGCGCACTAACAGGGCCTTCGACCTTATACTTGAATTTTGTTGGAATTTTATTATGAGAAATAATTAGAACTTCTATACCAGTTCCATTTTTATGACTAGAGCCATCGAAGTATAACGTCCATGGTTCTAGTTCAATGTAGTCCAAAGACTTTTCATTTATAGCGTGGTCGACTATGAAATCAGCCACCACTTGTCCTTTGATAGCTTTTAGAGGTAAGTATGTCAAAGAATACTCAGTTAGTGCTAACGCCCACTTTCCAATTCGACTGTGTAAAATTGGTTTGGATAACATGTATTTTATAACATCGAAATGAGAAGAAACGAAAACATCCACTGGTTTTATATAGTGCTTCAATTTCATACATGAAAAGTATAAACATAAACACAATTTTTTGACTAAATTATATATAGTTTCCGCATCGTTCAAGACCCTACTGAGGTAATAAATGACTCTTTCGACACCGTTCTCGTCCTCTTGAGCCGAAAAGCTCCCTAATGTCTTGTCCGACTCAGATATGTACAGCCTCATTCTCCTACTTCTACAAGGTGACATCAAAATTGGAGGATACCTCAAGTATTCCTTGATTTTATCAAAGGCATCCTGCCTGGCTTGCTCCCATTCGAAGTCTTCTTTTTTCAGTCGAAGTAGAGGGGAAAAGGATTGCGTCTTGCCACTGAAGTTGGAGACGAACCTCTTGAGAAACTTAATCTTGCTAAGTAGAGACTGCAATTCCTTCTTTGTAGATGGCGCTTCCGCTTCCATTATTGCCTTAGCCTTGTTTTGATTTATTTCGATCCCTTTCTTGTGGACAACAAAGCCTAGGAAATATCTCGCCTGCACACAAAACGCACATTTGAGAGGGTTCATCTTCAAACCAAACTTCCACATCCTTTCGAAGGATTGTCGAAGATGGTCTATAGGATTATTCCTGAAACAGACTTAACAAAAATATCGTCAATATAAATTTGCATGAAAGTCTCAATGAAATTGTGGAAGATCGAATTCATTTCATCACTGGTATGTTGCCCTAGCATTTTTTAAGCCAAAAAGTATCACCACCCATTCGTAGGTGCCTAAGGCTATAGGGCATCGAAATGCTCTTTTAGGAACATCTTCCTCAGCAATAAAATTTTGACTGTAACCAGAGTACCCATCAAGAATACTAAGGTACTCATGCCCTGCGGCTGAACCGACAAGCATTTCCGCCACTGGCATAGGATATTCATCCTTTGGGGTAGCAGAGTTCAAGTCTCGAAAATCTATGCATACCCATAGTTTTCCATTTTTCTTTATCACCGAAACTATATTGGCTATCCATTCGACATACCTGGTCGGGCGGATGAGCTTACATCTGAGGAGCCTTTCAACTTCTTCTTTAATCTTTTAAAGGATCTCTAGCATGAATCGCCTTGGAGTTTGCTTAACAGGTTTCCTCCCATGCTTTATTGGTAACTTTAGTTCGACCAGATTCCTATCCAGACCAGGCATTTCGTCATAGTCCCACGCGAAACAATCCTTGATTTCCTTCAGCAACTGGACTATTTCGACCTTGAGTTGGGGGTTGACTTTTGCACTGATGTAAGTTGGTCTTATTTCTGTCCCCGACCCCAAATCGATTTCTTCGAGTAGATCTTGTTCCATTATCTTGATGTCTGCTGCTAATGGATCCTTTTCAAAGCCCAAAGGCTCATCATCATAGATTGCAACAAGCCTCTGGTTTTGCAATTCTCCCAGATCTTTGTCAGGCAGATCTGGGCCAAAGTCCTTTCCAGTACCTTGTTGATCTACTTCGATCTCGTTAGCTTCGACAGGCATATATTTTACTTCGGCCTCTAAGGCCGCTTTAAGCTTGTTCTCGGCTACATAAGCCGCAATTTTCTCAAGAACCAGTGACTCGCTCATTGTCACGAAATTTGCTCCCCCAGCCAGTAGGCAGGATGTGTGAGGTTCCAAAAATATAATTCTCTTCGCCAACTACCTCTCAATTCCACTGAAACCCATGGGTGGGATAAAGGTATAGGGAGCAGAAGGCGTTTTTTGTTGGCGTCATGTCGAACGTGGCAGAACTACAAGGAACAATATGAGCCAAATTTCTATCAAAGCTTTGCCCGTCGACCTGATTTATTTCGGCCAGAAAATAGCTCTGATCTGCCTCGATATTCTCGACAATCCTGTCGGTACGCCATATTGTTATTCTTTGGTGCATCGACGAAGGGACGACTTCTATGCCGTGTATCCATTCCCTGCCTAACAGTAGGTTATAATTTGCCTTCGAGGCAATTACCATAAACATTGTCGGCCTTGTGATGGTCCCGACTGTTAGATCCACCTGTATTACTCCCAGTGTGGTTCCCACTTTACCCTCGTAATTCAACAACACCATGTTATGAGGTTTGGTGTCGGAATCATCCTTTCCAATTTTCTTAAGCATATAGTGCGGTATTAAATTGACTTTCGCGCCTCTGTCAACCAGAATCTTGTTTACCCCTATGTTGCCCACCTTTCCTTTAATGAACAAGGGTTTTAAGTGACTCCTCATCGAATAATCTGGTCTTTCAAAAATACGTTTTGTTCTTCCGCACATCCATTGTTCATAATGTAATAACAAACAGGCCTGGGTATGGCCTTTTCGACTTCCATGGTCTCTTCCTCATCTTCAACTTCCATTATCTGGTCATACTCCATAGGGAGTACTGACACAACGTTACACATCACGTTGAAAGATGCTTCCGACCCTGAGTTGAAATCATCTGTCATTTCATCATCTCTAGTTGTGTCTTCCTTCGTGGACACTTGTTCTGGAGCAACTAGTGGCTTTCTATCCTTCGCTTCCTCTGAGGCTTGAACATTACTGCTGGTTTCTGATTCAGCCATTCCTGCAACCTCCCTTTCTGCTTTCTTTTGACGCTGATACCTTCTCCATTGTGAGTTTGTCATAGGGTTCTTATCCTTGTAGTTTTCAGAGGGGTAAGTCATCCTCTTAGATTTTTGGAACTCTTTCTTATATGATAAGGAAGATCCCCTTTGTACTTCGAAATATTTCCACTTCCCTTGGCCTTGGGATTTTCAGATTTGATTGACCCATTTGTCATCTGGAGCCTTATTCGTAGGCTTGAATGTGTTGGGGTACCTTCCTCCTAACTTCTGCCCGTTTTGGTCTCCTCTTCTGGGGTCGAATCTTTCTCCTCCAGCTGGTTGAGAAGGCTTCCAACTTCCCCTTCTTTTTGCCCTATCTATTCCTTCCAGGTTTTGTGCTGCCTTTTTGTCGAAGACGGCACTACAACGAGGACCGAGCATTACTTCAGACCTCTTTTTCTGGCATCTGTGGATGAAATCTGCCAAGTTCTCCTCTTCTTTAGGGTATGCCAATTTGTGGTATTCCTCACGCCAATGCTCTTCGTCGACTTGCATCAAAACATTCTGAGACACCTCCACGATGTTCACATTGGCAATTGTGTCTGCGGCAATGCTCAATTTGTTTAACTTCAGACTATGGCCTTCATTGGCCTCGTGATCTTTCTCGACACGGTTGAAACCCTTTGTGGTTTCATTTGGTGGTACCTTTGGACATAAACCCTTGGTAACCTGTTGGCTGATGAATCCGACAGCCTTCTCTTTTGGATCCTCCATGGTTCTCTGGAGGAGGCCCATAGCAGCCTGTTTATAGGAACCTGTCATACCCCAAATTTTGACCACCTGGATTCCCCATCATTGTCCAAATCATCATCACAATATGGATGAACCATCATGCCTCATCAGTCTCCCCAAAGATGGGTGAGCATTCACTACAGTCATTTAGGGTTTCAAGCCCTCTCAGAGCCTTAGGCAAAGGATCAATCAAGAATTGACATGATCTTCAAATTTTCAAACCTCTCAAACACCTATAAAGGATCAAGAGGACTCCCACATCAAGGATTAAGCACAAGGTTGCAACACTCCAAGTGGATTAAGCCTCAAGATCGCCAGTGTCACCAAATTAGGGTTTTGGTCGACCAAGGCTTCCAGGTGGAAATTTTCCTCTGGGCATGAGGCAATGCTTCAAAGCATAACCTAAGATACTCCATGGGACCTCATGAACCCAATCATCAAGTCAATTTAGCCTCAGGGGATGCATTCAGAAAAAATCAGGAATTAGGGTTTCTTGACCTAATTCACCCCTAAGTTGACTTTTGGGACAAATCATGAGCCAAGACCTCAAGACATGGTTTGAGGGTCTCCAATACACTACATTGATCCATGTGCGACAATGGATTGATCCAAGAAGCTTGATTCACAAGTTTCAATTTAATCTGAACCACAATTAGGGTTTGGCAGAAAAAGTCAACTGTACCTTTGACTTTTGACCAAGACATGCTCCCAAACCTTGGGACATGATTCAATACACCCTATAACACCAATGAAATCAAGGGATGCTCTTTTGTATAAGAGGCTATTTAGAAATAGTTATTTAGAGTTTTCCCCAGCAACTACGTCTAGAAATAGGTAAAACCCTGTTGGTCACTCTTAAACACAAACAAAACTAGATCCCCCATAGGATTTCCAGATACAGTCTTCCCTTCTTTTGGGGTTAAACAATATGGAACAAAGAGAAAGGCAGTATTCTCGGTGAACCTTTTCTCAGACTATCAGCCTTAGAAATTGTCAAAGAAACTCTACTCCCCAGAGATGATCTTTTCTCCGTGAATGGTATCTCTTGAGTTTATTCCAAATGCTCGAACTTTCCTGGATTAATCTCTTCTCTGTGAATTGCATTTCTTGAACTTCTCTTGGTTTGGGGACCCACAGACTTCCTAAAAGCAACTCAGCCTCCTCTTGGGCTTTGTACAAGGACCCTTCGGCTTCCTAGAAGTTCTCATGGCTTCTCTTGGGCTTAATACAAGGACCCTAACGACCTCTTAAAGGTATAAGACAGAACTTAGTCATCCTTTCCTAGAGCAGTCTTTCCAGTGTCAAACCTCTGGCCACTTTAGGGTTGATCCTCCTCCCTTAAAGGCCATTTCCCTCCTTTGGGCATCCTACAAAAGACAAAACTCTTCAACACCAGTAGACTTGGACAGTCTAAACCCCTTGAGGGTTCCCCACCCTTGGACCTGCCTCAGATAAATCTCCAGTAGAAACACCGATCACTCTGGATAAATCTCCAGTAGAAACCCGGTCTCTCTAGTGAGGGTTCCCCACCATTAGACCTGCCTCGGGATCTCAATAGTTCCCAGCAAAAGATAGCCTCCTCTTAGGCTTTGTATAATGATCCTTTCCTCAAGAAATTCAGCCTTCTATTGGGCTTTGTACAATGATCCTCCCCCGGCGGAGCTAACCTTTTCAGACTCTCTTGTTGAGTCAATCATTTCTCAGACTCTCTTGTTGAGTCCATCACTTTTTAGGACTCTCTTAGCGAGTATACTAATCAAAAACTCAAAATCCAGTACCTCTGTCAATCAACCAAAAGCATCAAATCTAAACACATTACCAAAAACCTCGCAAATAGTCCAGACTGTATTCTTATGCAAAATAACCTAAGACAGATCCCCATTTTGATAGCATCTGTAAACCAACAGTCATCTGTTTAAACTCAGTATGCAAGCAAGGTTAATTGAAGACATCTATTTCTCTTCCTTAATCAGCTTCACAAGATAAAAAAATGAATCGAACTGTAGTACCAAAGCGATAGTGATTCGAAACCACAAAAACCGCGCTACAAAAAAAATGGAGACCATAGTGGGAGATATTTATCTCTTGTAGTCTTACGGTAGGAGACACTTCTTTTTCACAGTCTTAGGTAAAAAGCCCTAAGTTCACAAAGTATCACAGAAACAGCGACCCTGCTGGGGAGTCATTGTCTGTATAGGATTATGGGACTAGAGGTCTAGGATATTAGGACAAATATATATACTGCTTTTCCTAATTGATATCTGTGTTTATTTTTCTGTTAATGGGAATGAGTGTGATGTCGCATGTGGAAAGATTGAGTATACACCTAAGATAGGGGATGGCATTATACGGGTAATCTTACGGGGAGTGAATCCTAGATAAGGGGTCCCGGTCGACCATCAAATCAGTGGAGATGCCCTTTGCGGATTCAATGCCTATACGACTTCGGTTGTTGAAGGAAAATTGTTCCATTGGGTTATCTGAGAAGTTGAGGATTTTAGTAGACTGAAACCATTTTGTAGTGCGGAAGCTATCAGAAATAGTTGTCATGCGATACTACCCTTATTTGAGATTACTCTAAGATGAACCAGCTCGCTTGGTGATCCGCTTGCTGATGTCATCCGATGAGGAGTCAGTGATTTTGAGAACGGGTACAAAAATCACCAGTTTAAACCTTTGGGGATGGGTAGAGCCTTGACTTCATGACATCGACCCTTTGACCCCATTTTTTCTATGTTTTTGTGTGCTGCATTCATGCATTCATTTCATAAAAAACATTAAAAACAAAGAAAAATGTTCTCTTCTAGTCTCTCTTTTTCAAATTAAACTAAGACAATGTTTGCAAATGTCAGAGAAAGAGATTATGTTATGGATTTCGGTAGAAGAAAGACTCACAAGTACGCCTTCAAGATTCCAAAATTAGAGGATTTAAGAGGTTTGGCGAGAATGATCACCAACCCTGAGGCTTTCAGAGCAAAATATGGAGGGTTGCTATCTCTGTTAAGGGTCGATGTAATTGAAGGAATCCTGTCCTCACTAATCCAGTTCTACGATCCGAGTTATCCTTGTTTCACATTCCCGGATTATCAGCTAGCACCAACATTGGAGGAGTATTCTCACTTGACTGATTTACATATCAGTGATCAAGCTCCCTTTTCTGGACTGGAAGAAATTCCAAAAGATCAAACCATTGCAAGGGCAATTTATTTGGACGAGTAAGAAGTCAGGACTCACATGATCATTAAGGGTCGAATCCAAGGTTTGCCAGCCCAGTTTTTGACAAAGAAAGCCATGTACTTTGCCAGTATAGGGAATGTGCCTGCTTTCGAGAGCATCTTTGTTTTTCTCACCTACGGGCTATTTTTGTCTCCCAACATCGATAACTTCATAGATATCAATGCCATTAAGATATGTCTGATTGGAAACCCTGTACCAGCCTTGCTCGCAGATACTTATCAATCTGTACACTTAAGGAATTTGTACAGCGGGGGAATGATCACATGCTGTGTACCCTTGTTGTACAAATGGTTCATTTCCCATTTGCCAAAGTTTGTCGCCTTTTGGGATCAAAAAAGTACTTTACGTTGGTCGCAGAGAATCATGTCTCTTACCAACTCTGACATTGATTGGTACAATTGAATCTATGACGGGATCAGAATCGTTGACCGTTGTGGAAACTTCCCAAATGTACCCCTTATAGGAACTAAGGGAGGAATCAATTATCATCCAGTTTTAGTTCTTTGTCAATTCGGATACCCGCGGAATACTCATCTGGAAGGTCTTTTCTTCAAGGAAGGAGAAAACAACAGGGCACTAAAGACAAAAATAGTGCATGCTTTGAAACATGTTCATAGGAAAGGACGAGAGTCTCTAGGAAAACCGGACTGTATCTCTGTGGAACCTTATCTCCACTGCGTACAAACTAGAGCTCTCAAACTGAGGATGCCTTACCCTCGTCAGGAAGTTCTTCCATTAAGGGAACCTGTCCTTTATTTTATGTCTGATACGGAAAAGTTCAACAAGAGAAGAGGTCTTGGAGGAACAAGTACCGCATTCTGAACGTGGAGTGTAACAAAACACAACAACTATTAAAAGAAAAGGACGCTCTGATTGAGATTTTAGAGCAACATGCTGTAGAGAATCAAGAAGACCAAAGGAATTTGCTCGCTCCTTTCGCATGGCAAAGGAATGACAACCCAACAACGGCTCAAGAGCCCTGGTCAAAGAAAAGGAAAGCACTAGAACCAGCACCTAAGCTCTCCTCAGAGAGGACTCAGGATCCATTAGTTTAGACATTTCCTTTTACAAAACTTTGTAAATTACTGTATTTCTATTCCGCAATCTCTGAATTCAATAAAACGGGGTCTTCCCCACTGTTTGATATTTGCAATCCAAATTGTCGAAGTTTATTTTTATTAAAAAAACTAATATAATCATTGAATATCATTCATCATTCTCGCATAAACGCATTCTTCTTCCCTACGAATCTCACGTTTGTGTCTCGATTCTAGAGTCAAAGTCTCTCATTCGTACAATACTCGGGCCAATCGACAGAAGAAGATGGATGATCTCGAGGAAGAGAACAGGGAGTTGAGAGAAGAGATCGACACTCTGAAAGAAGATTTGAGAAAGCTTCATAACAACATGCAAGCTCTAGCAGAAGCTCAAATGCAGCAACAAAGAACTGTGATCTCAGAGATCACATCTACGCCCATAGTGGAAAAGTATGATCTGCGGTATAAAATGACAAAAGATCGTCCCTGGGGCATGCCACTCATCTATATCCCAGAAGGATATATTCGGCCGATCATGGAAGATCCAGAAACTGCAACAGGAGCCGCTGGGCCTGAAGGTTACAAACTTGGGGAAAGCGAAGATGCCAGGGGCATGACAACAACTCCAGAAGGTTAAAAACTTCGGGAAGCATCAAGAGTCTCTGTCGTAATGACTATACCACCATCTGTGGTACACACTGTCCCAGAAGGACAAGTTTCCCAGATACCGTCTGCTGGAAACGAAAGTATGTTCGACAAAATGAATGAGTTCTAGGAACAGCTCTTGGAGATGCAAAAAGAATTGCAAGCCATTCGCGGTCAAGATCTATTTGGAAAGGATGCCGCAGACCTTTGTTTGGTCCCCAATGTGAAAGTTCCGCACAAGTTCTAAGTGCCCAAATTTGAAAAGTTCAAGGGTAACTCTTGCCATCAAAGTCACTTGGTGATGTATGCACGGAGGATGTCAACTCAGACAGAGAACCACCAGCTACTGATCCATTACTTCCAAGATAGTTTAATTGGTGCCGCACTCAAATGGTACATGGGTTTAAACCGCACCAAAATCGTCACTTTCAGAGATCTTGGCGCTGCCTTCGTTCAAAAATATAAGTATAATCTGGACATGGAACCGGACAGAGATCAACTCAGAGCCATGTCGCAGAAGGATAAGGAAACCTTTAAGAAGTACGCTCAGAGATGGTGTGAAATTACCACCCAGATTTTTCCACCTCTTGAGGAAAAATAGATGACAAAAATCTTCTTGAAAACCTTAAGCTCATTTTACTACGATAGAATGGTCGCAGTGCGCCTAGTGACTTCGCCAAAATGGTGGGCATGGGAGTTCGTCTTGGGGAAGCAATCCGAGAAGGACGTTTAGTTAAAGACGCTGGACCATCAAGAAGTACAAAACAATACGGTAGTGCTCTCACTAATAAAAAAGAGCAGGATATTAGGAATATCTCTCTCGGAAAGCAAAGGCGACGTTACCAACCAGTAGCAGCTGTAACTCCTGCTATCAACCCTGCTCTTGTTCTAACGTATCAACCTCAGGTTGTGCAGAGCCAACCAAATCAACAACAATATCAGCAACGAACACAACAGCCTCTTCAACAGGCTCGTCCTCAGTACAACAACGACCGTACAACCTGACCACCAGGGTTTGACCCTATACCAATGTTGTACGCAGAACTGTTTACATTACTACTGGTTAAGGGGCATGTCTAAACCAGGGCTCCTCTTACAGTACCGAAAAATCTGCCTTTTTGGTTCAAGGCGGATCAGACTTGTCCTTACCATCAATGGGAGGGTATAACATAGAAAACTGTCTCAGTTTCAAATTCGACATACAAAAGCTTGTTAGGAGCGGGGTCTTATCTTTTAAAGATACGAATCCGAATGTTCTCACGAACCCGTTGCCTCAACACGAGAAAGCTGCAGTAAGTTTGATAGAAGGAGAGTCTAACAACAGCTATCAAATTCATGATGTACTCTTATTGAGGACTAATTTGGTCAAGATGCATCGCAGACAGAGCGAGTGTGGCCATATACCACCTCACAATTATCACTAGTGTGATATCTGCTCTAAAGACAATCAAGGATGTTCTATGGTGCAATCAGCTCTACAGGAACAGTTAGATCTTGGTTGGATCCAAGATCACCGAATTCGGGGGGGCAACATGACTTACAAAAATTCCAACGTCATTCAAAACCAAGACATCCGTGCGATGAATGTCAACTTGGTAGCAATGCACTCAAAGAAAAGCCAGTATCAGGGATGCTCTTTTGTACAAGAGGCCCTCCAGCCTCAGATGGATCTTGGGTGGATTCAGGATTACCACGATAGAAATCAGTATCAAGTGAATATGATTCAAATCTTTGAAATTCGCTTGATGAATACCAGCTTGGTGGAATTACACGCTAAGCAGGTCCAGCTCGATTTTTTGACTTCGCATAATTATCAGAACTGTATAGTATACCATGAGAGTAACCAAGGATGTGCCCTCGTTCAGAGAACTTTGCAACACTTGTTAAACCATTGGTGGCTTCCGATCTATCTAGATGAAGACACCCAACAAGTCACTATGATTAATGGGAACCCTACTAGGCATCAGAGTCAGGATGTTCGATCTGTGGAAGCGGATCTAGTGAGGTTACACTTCATACAAAGCGGACGTGGACGGGTGCCACCACATAACAATGAGCGTTGTAGAGCCTGCTTGAAAAATAACCAAGGATGTTACCTCGTGCGAGCAGCCCTTCAGAGTCTGTTGGACCGCAAAGAGTTTCAATCATGCCCAGTTTCGGGATCCATCAACTTGATGCCTGACTACATCGCTAATCAAATCAAAGATGTTATTGTAATCTCTGATCGCGAGAGGACCAAAGATGTTTGTACCATCATCCCTTTACTTGACGAATTGAAGGTTCCTAACCAGGAACTGATTGAAGTTACTTACGACTGTCACAGAAATCAGAAGGCTCCTGTAGTTATCTATTTGTCGGGACCAATGTTGTACAAGTATGATAACGTTATCCCTTACAAGTATGGTGCCACAACAGTTGAGAATGGAAAGGAAACTCCATTACCCTCCGTCGTGAATATTGCAGACATCAGTCGAGTAACACAAAGCGGTTAAATCTTCAACCGAAGAGTTGGAGAACCTAACAGAGAAAAGGAACTTCAGACAGAAATTCCCAATCCACCAGTTGGTCAATCAAGTGATCCCGACCTTTCAAAGAATGATGATGAGATGCTGAAGCTCATCCAAAGGAGTGAATACAACATTGTTGATTAATTGTTACAAACTCCTTCAAAGATCTCTGTGTTATCTCTATTACTCAGTTACGAGGCTCACAGGGAAGCTCTGCAGAAAGTCTTAGAGCAAACCTTTGTGGAAACGGATGTGCCAATAAGGCAATTCGATATCATCATTTCTAACATCACTTCCTGCAATAACTTGGGGTTTAGTGATGAAGAATTGCCAGAGGAAGGCAAAAGTCACAACTTGGCGCTCAATATTACAGTTAACTGCTAGGACGATGCCTTAGCTAGCGTACTGGTAGATACCGGACCGGCCATCAATGTTATGCCAAAATCGACTTTAATGCGACTATCATTCAAAGGATCCCCAATGAGGGGAAGTGAGGTCATCGTCAAAGCATTTGAAGGGTCTCGGAAAACAGTTATCAGCGAAGTTGACCTTCCCATAACTATCAGTCCTCACACTTTCCAGATCCCTTTCCAGGTCATGGACGTCCGAGCAGTGTACAACTGTTTATTAGGAAGACCTTGGATACACCAGGTTGGGGCAGTCACTTCGACACTGCACCAGAAACTGAAGTTCGTCAAGAACGACTAACTAGTCACGGTCTGTGGAGAACAAACCTTGATCGTGAGTAACCTTTCATTATCCACTTGTGTAGAACCCGAGGAGGTTGTTGGAACTCAGTTTCAAGCACTGTCGGTGAGTAATGAGAATCAATCAGAAAAAGGAACATCGATTTCCTCATACAGAGATGCTCTCGAAGTGATCAAAAGTAACAATGCCAAGGGATGGGGATAGCTTGTCATTCCTACTGATAACAAAACAAGGAAAGGCCTTGGTTTTTCCTCAACCTATACCCAGATTACTACTAACAGTGAAAGTCTTCATCCCATTCAGGACTTCTTCCACAGTGGAGGTTTCCTTCATCCAATGTCTCAAGAAATGTATACCATCAACGAGGGTGATCTCTCTGATACAAATGAAGAGTGGAAATCTTGTCTTAACGAGGATGGCTATATGTCTCAGGAAGAGGTGCCTACGCCATTTTGATATCTCGTACAGAGTCCGAGATTTATACCTAGGTCAGATGTCAGAATGATATACAGAGATTGTGTTCCGGAAGGATGCCATGCTCCACCAAATTTATTAGAGGAGGACACTCTAATGAAAGACAACTTTGAACACGACTATTATGGCCCAATGGATGGCCTGCCTATCTGGCAGCCATACCCAGGAGACTCGGGGCAAGAAAATCAGCCGAATGATGCTTATCAATTGAGCATCATTGAAAAGAATACCTGCGTCCCCACCATATCATTAGATCAACACTCAGGGTATTCAGAACCTATCCAGTACGACGATGAATTTGCAAAGCTTGCAGGACTAGAATTCATCAATTATGCTTTTCCCGAGGTCAACATCATCGAGAGGGATGACTCCTCCAGTTCCGCGGAAGTGTGGGACACCTTAGGATAACCGAGTGGCAGGTTCGACTACTTGGTCAAGTACACCGCTCCTGAAATCTCTCGTATCAGGCTCGAAGACATCCAGCCGACAGGATGGGGAGATCCACCTGAGAGCACAAATACTATGCAAGATACAACAGAAGAGTTCGTCTACGACAACTCTGCCTGGGAAACTGATTTCAACGATCCTGCTCTGCCAGAAATCAGCGTCATTTCTAACGACAAATTAAGAAAGAAGGTGCCAAACTTTGTGATTCATCGAGGAGTTCGCCGCCAATGGGTTGTTGTCGATGTTCCGAAAGTCGTTCATAAGTCTAAGTAAATGCCATCTTTATCTTAACCTTTCACCCTGCCCAGGTGAAACAGATGTTTTGATAGAGCTCACTTTCTGTAAATGTACCTTTTCGCTTCGCCCAAAGCGACAGAGTTTTGTTTTATAGGGCTGTAGTTTCAAGAATCGACCAAATCATAAATAAAATAATGTCGTTCTATAATTTCCGCATTTTATTGTTGTTTTCTCTTTTCGCTTTTTTCAGAAAATGGTAATCCTAAAAAATAACTTAATAATAAAAACAAGCAGTTTTCCAAAGAAAATACACTGCACACACTCTTGCATTCTCTCTATCTCTTTTAAAAACAATCATCACGTCGTGCAAATTGCTTGTTTTAAACCCCATTGAAACATACGATCCAATGCCTTCTCCCAACTTGGAATTCCCGGTATTCGAGGCCGAAGAAGAAGTTGACGACGAAATTCCAGAAGAGATCTCCCGATTACTCAGACAAGAGGAAATGTCCATTGAACCTCACAAAGAGCCGTTGGAAACGACAAACTTAGGTTCGAAAAAAGAGGGAAAAGAAATCAAGATTGGGGCACTGCTCAGTCCGGCTGTCAAAGAAAGTTTGATAAATATTCTCAAAGAGTTTCCTGATGTATTTGCTTGGTCCTGTCAGGACATGCCAGGGTTGGATACTAGCATCGTGGAACATCACCTACCGTTGAGATCGGAATATTCGCCAATGAAACAAAGGCTGAGAAGAACTCACCCAGACATGGCCATCAAAATCAAAGAGGAAGTACAGAAACAGATTAACGCGGGTTTCCTCGCCACGTCAGAATATCCTTAATGGCTAGCCAACATCGTACCAATTCCAAAAAAGGACGGAAAGGTCGGAATGTGTATGGATTACAGAGATCTAAACAAGGCTAGTCCAAAGGATGACTTTCCTTTACCGCACATTGACATGCTGGTAGACAGTACAAAAAAGTTCAAAATATTCTCCTTCATGTATGGATTCTCGGGCTATAATCAAATAAAAATGGCGCCGAAAGACATAGAGAAAACTTTGTTCATCACCCCATGGGGTACCTTTTGTTACAAGGTAATGTCGTTCGGTTTGAAGAACGTTGGGGCAACCTATCAAAGGGCCATGACTACTCTTTTTCATGACATGATACACAAAGAAATCGAGGTATATGTCGATGATATGATTGCCAAATCAAAGACAGAAGAGGAGCATGTGACCCACCTATCAAAACTATTTGAGCGGTTGAGAAAGTACAAACTCCGCTTGAATCCTAATAAGTGCACATCCGGTGTCCGTTCAGGGAAACTTTTAGGGTTCATCGTCAGCCAGAAAGGAATTAAGGTTGATCCTAACAAGGTCAAGGCCATTCAAGAAATGCCTTCTCCGAAAACTGAAAAACAAGTTAGAGGATTCCTGGGACATTTGAACTACATTTCCAGATTTATATTTCTCATGACCGCGACATGTGCGCCGATTTTCAAATTACTCAAAAAGAATCAGGACTGCGTTTGGACAGAAGATTTCTAAACCTCTTTCTATAGTATTAAGGAATACCTGTTGAACCCATTGATTCTATCACCTCCAGTGGAGGGAAGACCACTGATCATCTACTTAATAGTCTTGGAAGAGTCAATGGGTTGTGTACTTGGCCAACAAGACGAAACAAAAATAAAAGAGTTTTCCATTTACTATTTGAGCAAGAAATTCACCGACTGTGAAACTCGGTACATTATGCTTGAGAAAACTTGTTGCGCTCTGGCTTGGGCAGCCAAACATCTTCGCCAGTACATGATTTGTCGCACTACTTGGTTAATCTCAGAAATGGATCCTATCAAGTATGTCTTTGAAAAGCCTGCTCTCACAGGAAGGATTGCCCGTTGGCAGATGTTGTTATCAGAATACGACATAGAGTACCACGCTCAAAAAGCCGTTATTGGCTCGTCAACGGATTGACGATCAGGAATCAGTCAGGTTTGACTTCCCTGATGAAAATGTCATGTATTTGAAAATGAAAGATTGCGATGAACCGCTACCTAGTGAAGGGCCAGAACCAGGTTCCCAATGGGGACTAATATTTGACGGAGTTGTTAATCATTATGGAAATGGAATTGGGGCAATCATCATAACACCTCAGGGTACCCACATGCCTTTCACTGCCCAACTAACATTCAAGTGTACAAACAACGAGGTCAAATACGAAGCTTGTATTATGGGTCTCGAAGAAGCGATTGACTTAAGGATTAAGGACTTGGATGTATATGGTAACTCAGCCCTGGTTATCAATCAGATCAAAGGAGATTGGAACACATACCAATCAGGACTGATTCCTTACAAAGATTATGCGAGAAGGTTGTTACCCTTCTTTAACAGAATCGAGTTTCATCATATCCCTCGTGAGGAGAATCACATGGCCGATGCATTGGTCATTCTCTCCTCCATGATTAGTGTAGGTCAATGGAACGACGTACCTAAGATCGACATAATGTACCTTAAACGGCCCGCTTACATCTTCACGATTGAAGCAGCCATAGACGATAAACCTTGGTAACACGATATCAAATGCTTCCTTCAGAAACAAGAGTACCCACCTGTGACACTAAGAAAATACAGGAAAACCCTCAGAAGTTTAGCAGGAAGTTTCTTCCTGAGCGGTGATACACTCTATAAGAGAAATTTTGACATGGTCTTGCTTCGATGCGTAGACAGACCAGAAGCAGACATACTGATAAAAGAAATTCACGAAGGATCCTTTGGAAGTCATGCCAACGGACACATGATGGCGAGAAAACTTCTAAGAGAATGGTATTATTGGTTGACCATGGAATCCGACTGCTACAAGTACATGAGGAGGTGTCACAAGTGTCAGATATACTCTGACTAAATCCATGTACCGCTAATGCATCTCAAAGTTCTCTCTTCCCATGGCCTTTTTCCATATGGGGAATCGACATGATTGGCATGATCGAACCCAAAGCTTCAAACGGACATCGGTTCATCCTGGTAGCCATTGACTACTTCACCAAGTGGGTCGAAGCAGCATCGTACACCAATGTGACCCGACAAGTCATGGTCCAATTTATCAAAAACAATATCATCTGCTATTATGGTGTTCCGAGTCAGACCATTACGGATAATGAATCTAACTTAAATAGTAAGATTACGAAAGAGTTGTGCGCTGAGTTCAAGATTGAACACCATAACTCATCTCCCTACCGACCTAAGATGAACGGAGTGGTAGAAGCGGCTAACAAGAACATCAAGAGGATTGTTCAAAAGATGGTCGTAACCTATAAAGATCGGCACGAAATGCTACCCTTTGCTCTTCACGGTTATCACACATCTATCCGCACTTGAATAAGGGCAACCCGTTTCTCTCTAGTATATGGCATGGAGGCAGTGCTTCCCATAGAAGTAGAGATCCCACCGATCCGGGTATTCATGGAGGCTAAGATAACAGAAGCTGAATGATGTTAATGTCGACATGATGAACTGAATATGATCGAAGAGAAGAGAATAACGACATTATGCCATGGTTAGTTGTATCAACAAAGAATGAAGAAGGTGTTTAATAAAAAGGTTCGACCTCGCATCTTCAGGAAAGGAGACCTTGTGCTCAAGAAGATACAATCATTTCTCACTGATTCCTGGGGCAAGTGGACTCCGATTTATGACGGCCCCTATATGGTCAAGAAAGCTTTCTCGGGCGGTGCCATAAGACTCGCAACCATGGATAGAGAGGAATTTGCCTACCCCACGAATGTTGATGTAGTCAAGAAATACTTCGCCTAAGAAAAAAAAAGAAAAAAAAATGTCTCGGTGGATTGAAAACTTGAAAGGGCGGTCCAGAAAAAAATTAGAGACAAAATCAAATATCATCCCGATGGATTGGAAATCTCAAAGTACAATCCAGGCAAAGGGATTCATGGCAAGTAACTACGTCTGATCAGTTCAACTCCTCAACAGTCATGCCACTCATCAGAAACTCCAGTCAAGGTCATCTTCGACAGAAGCTCAGAATGCCCAGAATTCAAAGTGGGTATAAGGATAGTGGTTGTTATGTTTCAATGTAGCCCTTTTCCTTTTAATTACCATTTTCTAACTTTGTAAATACTCTATAAAATCATGCGCTTGCCCGATCTCCATCCTATCAATAAAATTTGAGCCCTAGTGCTTTTGTTTGTAATTCTTATTTGTTTTAGCTTTACAGAACGACATTTTAACATGATTTACGGTTCTTGAAATAAAACATAAATTAATTTACTTGTCAAAATTTTCCTGCTTTTAAAAGATGGCAATTTCTTTTGACTGTTGAACATCGAAAGAACATCGATCGCTTCTCCAGAAGTAATTATGCTTCAAAGTGTAGAATCAAAGTACTCCTTCTAAAACTAGTACGCCTGAATGAAGGGTCAGCTATGTCAGATGCGAATATTCCATCCGACACCCCCGACAGAGTTCTTACCTCCTAAGTCCGACCAACGGTTGTTCCCTACAGGGACTATCTCTCCTAAGCAAGGCAAAATTACTATTTTTGAACCAAAAGATACTTCTTCGTCCCCTACAGTGGTCGAGTATCCAGTCATGTTCATCCACCAGTCTGTATGTCGCATCAGTTTTGTCAGTATAAACATACATATATCATGCATTATTTATTTACATTCATATTCACATTGCATCACTATCACTCTAGTCGGTCGTGTCCCCTAGTGATAGAAGTCCTCTCAATCGAGTTATCAGTTCTTTCCTCGTTAGGAAATGTTGCGTCTGAACTATTTCTCTCCCCCAGTTTATTTCTGGGATGAAGTTGGTCATCGACCACTTTGATAACTTGAACCTCTGAAAGACCAAAAAACTTTCGACGAATGTCACTCTTCATCATGGAAGATGATATCTTTTCTTTCCCGATTTAAGGAAAATCCCCAGAGAAAGCCTCACAACTAGAGACTCTCAGTAACACATTGGTTTTTCTCTCTAGAAAGTCAATGTTAATGAAGTCATCAGCAGCTCAAAATTGGTGTACATTGTATGGCATTTCTCTGAGAAGATCTTGTAGAAAAGTATGATGTAATATCCCCAAGCGGAAACAGTCTCTCAAGAGACTCGTTTTCTCCATTAGAGTCAATAAATGGCATCTCCAAACCGAGAAGTTTGTGCACCTCTACAACTCAGACGAATGGGTTCCCCAGCAAGTCTGACATCAAAACTTTTTTCCATCAAACGGCATATCCCCAGGAAAATTCGGCGAGAAGTTTGAGGAAAACCGCTATGAATAGCGTCCCTTGTCAAGAAATTTTATTGACAAAAGAAAGTTAGACCAGTTCTTTGGTAGGAAACCAGGATTGGGGGGAAGTTTATTCCAAAAACTGAGACCAGTTCCTTCGTAGAAAACCAGGATCGAGGGGAAGTTTATATTAGAAACTGAGACCAGTTCCTTGGTAGGAAACTAGAATGGAGGGGAAGTTTATATCAGAAACTAAGACCAGTTCCTTGGTAAGAAACCAGGATCTAGGGGAAGTTTATTTCAAAAGAAACTGAGACCAGTTCCTTGGTAGGAAACCAGGATCGAGGGGAAGTTTTACCCTTTTCTAAGCATCATTGATTAGCAAAAGGGGATGGATTGGCAAATTGCCATTCATAACCACCATCAAAATTTTGGGTATTTCGATATTTAATCCTCCTGCACCCCGAATGCCCGAATACCTTCACCATTCACACCTTCGGGTTCAAGAAGATTAAATAGGGGCATCTGTCATACCCCAAAGTTTAACCACCAAGATTTCCCATCATTGTGCAAATTATCATCACAATATGGATGAACCATCATGCCTCATCAGTCTCCCCAAAGATGGGTGAGCATTCACTACATTCATTTAGGGTTTCAAGCCCTCTTAGAGCCTTAGGAAAAGGATCAACCAAGAATTGACATGATATTCGACTTTTCTAACCTCTCAAACACCTATAAAGGATCAAGAGGACTCCCACATCAAGTATTAAGCACAAGGTTGCAACACTCCAAGTGGATTAAGCCTCAAGATTGCTAGTGTCACCAAATTAGGGTTTTGGTCGACCAAGGCCTCCAGGTGGAAATTTGCCTCTGGGCATAAGCCAATGCTTCAAAGCATAACCTAAGATACTCCATGGGACCTCATGAACCCAATCATCAAGTTAATTTAGCCTCAGGGGATGTATTAACAAAAAATCAGGAATTAGGGTTTCTTGACCTAATTCACCCCTAAGTTGACTTTTGGGACAAATCATGAGCCAAGACCTCAAGACATGGTTTGAGGGTCTCCAATATACTACATTTATCCATTTACAACAATGGATTGATCCAAGAAGCTTGATTCACAAGTTTCAATTTCATCTGAACCACAAATAGGGTTTTGCAGAAAAAGTCAATTGTACCTTTGACTTTTGACCAGGACATGCTCCCAAACCTTGGGACATGATTAAATACACCCTATAACACCTATGAAATCAAACCATCAAGTTTTATTTAGGTCAAGAACTTGATTTCAAAGAGGATCGCACAGTTTGGAGTTCATCTAATAAAAAGTCAACTGTGCCCAAAAGTCAAAGTTTGACTTTTTGAATTTTTTGGTCAATTATGGTTCCCTATCCCTAAAATGATGTTAATATGTGATTTGAATCATCATTCATCAAGAAAAACCAAAGAAAGTGGGATAACTTGTAAAAAGGGTAACCATAAAAACTTAGAATTTTTCTAAGTTATGAAACAAAGTGGCTATGGTACCAACTTCCAAGGATCATAACTTGAGATCCAAGCAACCATTTTGAATGATCCATAGATGGATTTGTAGCACTCATTACACACTTTAAAAGTTTCAACTACACCTCATTCCAATTCCTCATGGATTTTAAGTTATGGAGTGACCAAAATGACAAAAACATGAAAATGCCACTTTTTCCAACACTTAGTGAAATTTTCACTAAGTCAGAATCTGTTTCACCTTTTTTTAAATGTAGGGGAATTTTTCACTTGGATCCAAAGAGTGTCAAGACAAAATATGAACACACATATGTTGTATCATATGAGAGCTTTCCAAAATGGCCAAGAACTCCATCAAATTCCATTTAAGCTAAGAGTTATGACAGTGGCAAAATGCCTTGATGCAACTGTCACGGCAAGGCAGATTTGTCTATTTTGCTTGATTTGATCAAATTGTGGAAATGACAAACAAAATTATCCATCTGAACATCTCTAGGGGAGACCAAGGAGGGACCAACACTGATCCATAAGCCTCCTAAGGCTTTGGAACTAAAAGTAGCATGCCAAACCTAAAAAGGCTAAATATGCTTCAAGACTCCAATTTTGTTTTGGAGCATTCAATGGATGTACCAAGGTGGCATGAATTGAGGATTTTCCAACTGAATGAGTCAACGATGATCTCTAAACTAGGGAACCAAAGGCCTGTGCTCTAACCTCTAGTCAATGGTTAGAGGAGACTTAAGATTCCAAAATGCTACAATTGGCCAAACCCCTGCTGCAGTTGCCATTCACTATTGCTTGCAAAACAAACTTGCTCTACTATAAATAGAGCTCATTTGTGCTCACTTTAAGTACAACAAAGCCATCAACCTGATGCTTTCCTAAAAATCTCCTTCTCACTTCCAAAATTGCCTTCTAAAGCAAGTCACTATCGGGTTTTGAGTTTGAGAGCAATTCCAACCAAACCAATCACACACACACACCCCTCATAAACATCATATAGAAGTGATCCAAACACTTAAACAACATCCAGAACACTGATTTCACAAAATCACCATCCAACTGCTCAAGCTTTTAGAAGACTTGGAGTTGGGGTACCATCTTAAGTTCCAGCTTGATTCAAACCATTCCAAGCATTCAGACACATCACTTGGCACCTAGGGAAGCTATCCACATCATTGGAACCAAGTTGTAATACCTCCAACACAAAACACGATCACCAGCTGCAAGAGGTAAGCCTCAACTTGGTCATCTCTAAATCCATGCATATTTCCTCGCACAATACTTTTTCCAAATGTTCATAATCATGAATAGAATGTTTCCCCTCCATTAATTACTTTGTATGAATCGTGTGTGGAATTTCTGAGCCTTCATGCAGAATTTAGGATTCTTGAGGTTTCTCTTTGATTTCTTATTCCATGCTTAAAATAAATGAAATTAAAGACCATAGACATGATCGTGAGGTGAAAACGAGTAGATTGATATGTGCATTGTGTGATTTCATCAAGTATTCAGTGAGATTGGTGAGAAAATGCAAATCTGCAGAAACAGAGGGGTGTCGCGTGTTCTTGGTGTGTTCTTGGCGCCATTTTTTGAATATTTGAATATTTGAATTTTGTGATTATATTTAATTGATTCAAAAATTAATTTCTCTCTGAATTTTAATGATTTTGAGTTGATTCTTTTTTTAATAATTCACAAAATGATAAAATATTTTATTTTGCCAAAAATTCCCAAAAATGTTATTTATTTCATATATTTGATATTTTTGCAAAGAATTAATGTTTATTTGTTTTTTAACATGTAAAATATTTTTTCCTTCTTCATTTTCCAAAATTTAATTGGTTTCCAATCATTTTGTGGATATAAACATGATTTTTGAAGCATTGATCCAAGATCACCACTCATTTTTCACATGTTTTCAATAAATTTTATTAATTTTTAAACAAAATTAAATACATTTTAAACAAAATTAGGGTTTCTTTGATTATCACCCTAAACAAATCTTTTTCACACTCATGGGCCTCTTGGTAGAGTGTAAGTTCCATACATTTGTAAATAATACCTTTTGGGCCTCAGTGTATTGTATAAGTCTTGATATTGTCAAAAGGTTTGGCGCGATGGTCGCCTTTTTAACAAAAACCCTTGGGCCTCTCCTTGAGTTGTAAGCCCCACCACTTGTACAAAAATAAATCTTTGGGGCTCTAACAGAGTGTAAGACCCAAGCCCTTTTGAAAACCAAAATAATTTGGGCCTCAGATGTTGTATAAGACCCACTGTGTTTTCAAAAACCTCGGCACGATCGCTGTTTTCAAACAAAAAACCTTGGGCCTCTCCTTGATCTATAAGACCCATTTCTTTTCTCAAAAAAAATTTTGGGCCTCTAATAGAGTGTAAGACCTAACCCCTTTGTAAATAAAACAATCTTAGTCCTTACATATTGTATAAGTCCCTTTGTACGATTTCCAAAACAATGGTGCAATCATCGTTAAAACTTGGGCCTCTCCTTGAGCTGTAAGCCCCAACAATCTTTTCGAAGCACTTTCTCCTTTGATTTTGAATTCATATTGTTATCAAAACTTTCTTTTATTTGTTGAACAAATAACAAAACGGCATGGAAGCTCTACAATGGGTAAGTGTTTATCCGCTTTCATTTACCGCTTTCATATGTATATAACTGCATTGTATGGTTGTTTCACTGTAAGTCTACTTTCACATCCTTTTATATACTTGTCATATATCAATTGTGTAATACTAGTATAGCAATTTAGAGTTTTCCCCGACAACTATGTAACACCCCCAATCTACCCCTCTAATTAATTAAAACGATAACAAATAATTAGAGTATAATTAAAACATTCATGGCATAGACAGAGGCGTCACATCAATTGAAACAAAATACAACAACCTGCTCATATAAATATGCAACAATCAGGTAGTACATAACTGAGGAACTCAGTTCCTAACACCCACAATTCAGATACAGAATAAAAGCGGAAAATCTGCAACTGCCTCATAGAGCATTTAAAACAGCAGAAGGGTCATATACAGAGTCATACATGTACCATCCAAAAAGAACATATACATATACATATAATCATAAACAATCTCCCCGACTACCCGGTGCTACATATCAGAGCCGACCGACAAAAGAATGAAGACCTAAGCTTCACAAAAAGACCTCCAGCATCAAATCTGCAATGCCTCATAGAGCATTTAAAACAGCAGAAGGGTGAGAAACACAATTATAATATAATTGCATACAATTATATAATAACACAAAATACACGTATAAAATATTCTCACCACAACTTACACCATAATTCAAATGCAAAACAACACAATTCATACCTCATACATCCATCACAAAGACATATCAATCATGCATAATACATTTATCACCAACATATATATATATATATATATATATATATATATATATATATATATATATATATCCACTCATCAATTCCACACAAAATCAATCCATTCATGATATATGCAAATGCACAGAGACCGACACAACGACTCTATGCAATGCAATGCGGTACCATTCCATCCATCATTCTCATCATTAGTTCACTCAGGAACTATTGGAATCATCGCTTGTTACTTAGTGTAACTCCCCATCGGGCAAACGATGTTCCCTGTTGCTCACACCTCTTTGTATAAGGCACACGACGTTTATGGATCGGTCACACCTCTTTGTATAAGGCACACGACCCGATAGCTCACACCTCATTGTATAAGGCACACGATCGTCTATAATCATTGCTCACACCTCTTTGTATAAGGCACACGGTGTTATAGCGGATCCCCTCTGGAATCGTTTCGTCGCTCACACCCACTAGGGCACACGACATCACAAGAATGCATATCATGATGCTTCGCATACAATGACTCATGACATTCAAATGTACACATATACACATCCATAATCATGCATATACAATCAAACACAACACAATGCATTTTCTTGCCCTTAGGCCACAAACCATCATCACAACATTTCATCACATGCATTCACATCATATAACATCATACAAGTCCTACGATATATATATATATATATATATATATATATATATATATGAAGCATATTGCATGATAACACAACAATCACATACAGTTAAGACGGTAAAAGTCGGAAAAACGACACATTTCTAAATTTCTGACATAATTAAATCGGCCAACAATCTCAAAACCATTTTTATAAGAAAGAAAATCTCAATAGCTTTCTAACGGTACCAAGAACGCCTCGATCCAAGTTACGGATCAAAATTTACGGCATCGGACGCAAAATCGGGAACCATTCTACACCCTCTCTGGTCATACGCGTATTGCCTTAGGCCATATGCGTACTGCCCAGCTCGCTCACCTATTCCATACGCGTAATGCCCAAAGTACTACGCGTATGGGCAGATACTGATTTCTCCCCAAAACTTCCACAAAAAACTCTATAAGCATAATGCCTCACTTGTTACGCGTAATGCCTTGCCAAGTACACGTACCATTACGCAAACCAGCAGAAGGCCGTGAAAAATGTGTTCCATATGCGTATTGCCCTCCTTTCCCCCTTTCCATACGCGTATTACCTAAACCAATACGCGTAATGCCAAGCCTGATACGCGTATGGGCAACGAAACCCAGAATTTTTCCTGCAAAATTTCTGCTGCGAATTCAACCAAATTCACTCCCAAATCTCATCTAAACACCAGAAAATTACCAATTGAATGCACAACAACATCTATCTAACATGTCTCAGCAATTAGGAACATTAAAACATGATTTCGGACACAATTTGAATCAAATTCTAACAATCTCAACATATTAATGGTTTTAGTTCTATACTCAATTTCAACCAAATATCACACCAATACATACATACATAATCATACACAAGTATAGGATAATCGAGTTTCGCACCCTTACCCGATTAATCGTGTTTTCAAAAGTCGGTTGATTCGATTTTTTACTCTCCAAGTTTTCTCTTTTTTTCTTCTTTCCTTTCGCTTTTCCTTCTTCTCTTTTTCTTTCTCTCTATTTCTATTTTTTTGAAAAACATAATATCTAACCAAGCCAAAAGACCAAAATACCCCTACACTCAAATATCTCGCAAACGCTCTTAAAACGCGATAAAACATAATCACGATGAAAAATAATATATATTGCCAACTAAAAGTCAAGAATAAAATAATATAATAATAAAAATAATTAAATCGACTCGATTAAATAAATCTAACCAAAAACTGGGGTGTTACAACTCTCTCCCACTTAGAAATTTTCGTCCTCAAAAATATTACCTGAGACGAACAACTCCGGATACGACTGCATCTGACTCTCCAACTCCCAAGTCAAATTGCCCTCAGCAGCGCCTCCCCATGCTACTTTCACAAGCATAATATCCTTGCCTTTTAACCGCTTCAACTCGCGATCCAAAATTCTCACTAGTAATGCCTCAGCCGTAAGGTTCTCCCTTACCTCAACTTCATCCATCGAAATCACATGCGACGGATCCGGAACATACTTCCGAAGCTGTGAAACATGGAACACATCATGGAAATTCGAAAGATTCGGCGGCAACGCCACTCGATAAGCCACAACACCCACTCTCGCGGATATCTGGTAAGGACCAATAAACCGAGAAGTAAGCTTCTTCGACTTCAATGCACGACCAACACCCGTCACCGATGTAACTCTCAAAAATACATGATCGCCTTCTTGAAACTCAAGATCTTTCCTCCTTCGATCATGATAACTCTTCTGCCTACTCTGAGAAGCCTTCATTTTCTCACGATTAAGTTAAACCTTTTTCGTAGTTTGTTGAATTAACTCCGGTCCAACCACTGAACTCTCACCATATTCATGCCAACACAAAGGTGTTCGACATCTCCTTCCATACAACGCTTGCTCAAGAACACAAGCTCTCAGCAAATCTTCCAACGACTGAATAGTTCTCTCGGTCTGACCATCCATCTGCGGATGATAAGCCGAACTTAATCTCAACTTGGAACCTAACTCCTTTTGCAAACTTTCCCAAAATCTGGAAGTAAACCACGGATCTCGATCTGAAATAATACACAACAGAACACCATGTAGCTTCACAATCACACGGATATAAATCTCAGCCAACCTCTCCAAAGAAAAACTGATGTCAATCGGAATGAAATGCGCCGATTTAGTCAGCCTATCCACAACTACCCAAATGACATTATGTCCCCTCTGTGTATTCGGCAACCCTGTCACAAAATCCATAGAAATGCTGTCCCATTTCCACTCGGGAATATCCAACGGTTGCAATAATCCACTAGGCTTCTGATGTTCTACCTTCGACTTCTGACACGTCAAACACGCATAAACAAACTGAGCCACATCCCTCTTTAATCCATACCACCAAAAGATCTTCTTCAAATCTTGATACATCTTATTAGCTCTCGGATACTTAAACTACTCCAGTGTCCTTCCTCTAAAATCATCTTTTTCAAGTCTGAATCATCAGGAATACAAATTCTACCATGGAATCTCAAAACACCCTTATCATCCACTTTAAAGTCACCATTCAAACTTTGATCCCCAACCGTCATCAAATCAACAAATTTCACATCCAACTTCTGTTTCTCGCTAACGGTTAACAGAAAATCATTAGTAACCTTTAACATACCAAGCCTCACACTGTCAGATGTCAATTCACACACCAAACTCAAATCTCTAAATGCTTCCAAAAGTTCCTACTCTTTAACCATCAAAGCAGACATATGCAACGATTTCCGGCTTAACGCATCGGCTACCACATTAGCTTTACCATGATGGTAATTCAAGCTAAAATCGTAGTCCTTCAAAAATTCCAACCATCTCCGTTGCCTCATACTCAACTCTTTCTGATCAAACAAGTATTTCAAACTCTTATGATCACTAAAGACTTCGAATCTTGCACCGTAGAGATAATGCCTCCAAATTTTCAACACAAAAACCATAGCCGCTAATTCCAAATCATGAGTAGGGTAATTCTTCTCATGAATCCTTAATTGCCTCGAATCATAAGCCACAACCTTACCTCCTTGCATCAACACTACACCTAAACCAATCAAAGATGCATCACAATACACCACAAACGGTTCACTAGGATTCGGTAATATCAAAATCGGAGCTGTAGTCAATCTTCTCTTTAGGTCACTAAAACTTTCCTGACACTGAATATCCCAAATGAACGCTTTACCTTTGCAAGTCAGCTGGGTCAAAGGAAGTGATAACTTGGAAAAGCCTTTAATGAATCTTCGATAATATCCAGCTAAACCCAAAAAGCTTCTAATTTCAGTAACAGATCTAGGAGCCTCCCATTGTAGAATTGTATCGACTTTAGATGGATCCACAGCAATACCATTACCTGAAATCACATGCCCAAGAAAACTCACTTCTGACAACCAGAACTCACACTTGGACAACTTGGCATAAAGTCTCTTCTCCTTCAAAATTTGTAACACAACACGCAAATGCTCCGCATGTTCCTCCCGAGACTTAGAATAAATCAAGATGTCATCAATAAACACAATAACAAATTGATCCAAATGCTCATGGAAAATACGATTCATATACTCATAAACACACCTGGCGCATTAGAAACCCCGAACGACATCACAGAATATTCGTAATGTCCGTATCGTGTCCTAAAAGCCGTCTTCTGAATATCTTCCTCTTTCACTATAATCTGATGATAACCCGACCTCAAATCAATTTTACTAAACACACGCGCACCTACCAACTGGTCCATCAAATCATCAATTCTCGGAAGAGGATACTTATTCTTAATCATCACCTTATTTAGCTGGCAATAATCAATATACAATCGCATACTTCCATCTTTCTTCTTCACCAACAAAACTGGAGCACCCCAAGGCGATACACTCGGCCTCACAAACCTCTTCTCTAACAATTCATTCAACTGCTTCTTCAACTCAACCAACTTAGATGCCGACATACGATAAGGTGTCATAGATACAAGTCTAGTACCAGGAACTAGATCTATAGAAAACTCCACTTCTCTTTCTGGCGGCACATCTGAAATATCCTCTGGAAACACCTCTGGAAAATCACACACAACTGGAAACACATCCAGTGCAACTTGACTATCCATGGTCAACGATGCAAACAACTCGAACAACTGAGCTTCATCCGCCAAAAGTTTCTTCAACTCTTTGGTAGATAAGAAACTCGATTCCTCCTCTTCTTCAAGAGAAGGAAATCTTACCAGCTTATGATAACAATCAATATGAACTCGATTGAACTCCAACCAATTCATTCCTAGAACCACATCTAAACCCTCCAACGGCAGACACACCAAATCCATCTCAAAATCTTTACCATAAATGGTCAAAGGACAACTTAAACAAACCAAAGAAGTAGTTACCGACCCCATTGCTGGAGTATCAATAACCATCTCTCCACCCATCGAAGACAAAAAAATATTCAAACGCTTCGTGCACTCAGACGAAATAAACGAATGAGTCTCTCCGGTATCAATAATAGCAACTAAAGGCGTACTATTAATAAAACAAGAACCTCTGATCAGACGATCTGCACTAGTAATCTAAGTTCCTGCCAATGCAAATACTTTCCCTCCAGGTGGAGCTTGCTTTGGTTTCGGACACCTCGTACTAACATGACCAGGTTCACCACAGTTGAAACACTTCACCACATTCTTTCGACATGTCCTATACTTCCACAATTGGAACACTTCCTTATATCCTTTCTAAATTCAAACTGACGATGTCCTAAGTCACCACACCTAAAAAACCTCAGAGGATTAGACATACCTCCCCCACTTGGCCTTTTATCAAAACTACCCCTTTGCTTACCCTTGTCAGCTGGTGACACATAAGGACCACCACGAAACAGTTTCTTTCCTTTCCTTTCGTTCACACTCTTATAGTGAGTAGAACGGGCTTTCCTATCCTCCTCATAAATTCTAGAACAATCCACCAAATCTGAAAACCTCCTAATCCTTTTATAATTGATTTCCTGCTTGATCTCAGGACGTAATCTGTTCTCAAACTTCACACATTTGGAAAACTCCGCCATTGCTTCAACATAATGTGGATAAAACTGAACAAGCTCCACAAACTTAGCAGTGTAATCAACAACAGACATGTTACCTTGTTTCAACTCCAAGAACTCTATCTGTTTCTTCCCTCTAACATGTTCAGGAAAATACTTCCTCAAAAACTCCCTTCTAAAAAAAGCCCAAGTGACCTCTTCACCTGTAGCTTCCCACACATAACGCACACTAACCCACCAATCATCAGCCTTATCCTGCAACATATGAGTACCAAGTCTCACCTTATGTTCCTCAGCACAATCCATCACTCGAAAGATTCTTTCAATCTTCTTAAGCCAAATCTGAGAACCATCAGGATCATATCTTCCTTTGAAGATAGGCGGTTTGTTCTTCCTGAACTCATCATTCCCACCAGCATTAGGTGCACCCCGCACAGCCTGAGCCATAGCTTGCATAGTAGCAACAAGAGCAGTGTCATTCCTACCAGCCATATTCTGTTCATATCCAATAACAGCAACTATGGTTAAACAAGCAGCTCACCCCAAACACAAATACCGACACGGACTGGCACGAACTGACACAAACTGGCTCTGATACTTCTTAATGTAACACCCCCAATCTATCCCCCCAATTAACTAAAACGATAAAAATAATCAGAGTATAATTAAAACATTCATGGCATAGACGGAGGTGTCACATCAATTGAAACAAAATACAACAACCTGCTCATATAGATATGCAACAATCATGTAGCACATAACCGAGGAACTCAGTTCCTAACACCCACAATTCAGATACAGAATAAAAGCGGAAAATCTGTAACTAAAATCTCATATATATATATATATATATATATATCATAAAATGTATGTGTGTCATATACAGAGTCATACATGTACCATCCAAAAAGAACATATACATATACACATAATCATAAACGATCTCCCTGACTACCCGGTGCAACATATCAGAGCAGACCGACAAAAGAATGAAGACCTAAGCTTCACAAAAAGACCTCCAGCATCTAATTTGCAATGCCTCATAGAGCATTTAAAATAGCAGAAGGGTGAGAAACACAATTATAATATAATTGTATACAATTATATAATAACACAAAATACACATATAAAACATTCTCCCCACAACTTACACCATAATTCAAATGCAAAACAACACAATTCATACCTCATACATCCATCACAAAGATATATCAATCATGCACAATACATTTATCACCAACATATATATATATATATATATATATATATATATATATATATATCTCCACTCATCAATTCCACACAAAATCAATCCATTCATGATTTATGCAAATGCACAGAAACTAACACAACGACTCTATGCAATGCAATACGGTACCGTTCCATCCATCATTCTCATCATTAGTTCACTCAGGAACTATTGGAATCATCGTTTGTTACTTAGTGTAACTCCCCGTCGGCCAAACGATGTTCCCTGTTGCTCACACCTCTTTGTATAAGGCACACAGCGTTTATGGATCGCTCACACCTCTTTGTATAAGGCACACGACCCGATCGCTCACACCTCTTTGTATAAGGCACACAATCGTCTCTAATCATCGCTCACACCTCTTTGTATAAGGCACATGGTGTTATAGAAGATCCCCTCTGGAATCGTTTCATCGCTCACACCCACTAGGGCACACGACATCACAAGAATGCATATCATGATGCTTGGCATACAATGACTCATGACATTCAAATGTACACATATACACATCCATAATCATGCATATACAATCAAACACAACACAATGCATTTTCTTACCCTTAGGCCACAAACCATCATCACAACATTTCATCACATGCATTCACATCGTATAACATCATACAAGTCCTACGATATATATATGAATCATATTGCATGATAACACAACAATCACATACAGTTAAGACGGTAAAAGTCGGCAAAACGACACATTTCCAAATTCCCGACATAATTAAATCGGCCAACAATCTCAAAAACATTTTTATAAGAAAGAACATCTCAATAGCTTTCTAACGGTACCAAGAACGCCTCGATCCGAGTTACGGATCAAAAGTTACGGCATCGGACGCAAAATCGTGAACCATTCTACACCCTCTCTGGTCATACGCGTATTGCCTTAGGCTATACGCGTACTTCCCAGCTCACTCGCCCATTCCATACGCGTAATGCCCAAAGTTCTACGCGTATGGGAAGAGACTGATTTCTCCCCAAAACTTCCACTAAAAACTCCATACGCGTAATGCCTCACTTATTACGCGTAATGCCTTGCCAAGTACGCGTACCATTACGCAAATCACCAGAAGGCCGTGAAAAAAGTGTTCCATACGCGTATTGCCCTCCTTTCCCCTTGCCATACGCGTATTGCCCAAACCAATACGCGTAATGCCAAGCCTGATGTGCGTATGGGCAGCGAAACCCATAATTTTTCCTGCAGAATTTCTGCTGCGAAATTCAACCAAATTCACTCCCAAATCTCATCTAAACACCAGAAAATTACCAATTGAATGCACAACGACATCTATCTAACATGTCTCAGCAATTAGGAACATTAAAACATGATTTCGGACACAATTTGAATCAAATTCTAACAATCTCAACATATTAATGGTTTTAGTTCTATACTCAATTTCAACCAAATATCACACCAATACATACATACATAATCATACACAAGAATAGGATAATCGAGTTTTGTACCCTTACCCGATTAATTGTGTTTTCAAATGTCGGTTGATTCGATTCCTTACTCTCCAAGTTTTCTCTTTTTTTCTTCTTTCCTTTCTCTTTTCTTTCTTCTCTTTTTCTTTCTCTCTATTTTTCTCTCTATTTCTATTTTTATGAAAAACATAATATCTAACCAATCCAAAAGACCAAAATACCCCTACACTCAAATATCTCGCAAACGCTCTCAAAACGCGATAAAACATAATCACGATGAAAAATAATATATATTGCCAAATAAAAGTCAAGAATAAAATAATATAATAATAAAAATAATTAAATCGAACCAAAAACTGGGGCGTTACAAACTACGTCTAGAACTAGGTAAAGCCCTGTTGGTCACTCTTAAATACAAACAAAACTAGATCCCGTAGGATTTCCAGATACAGTCTTCCCTTCTCTGGGGGTTAAACAATATGGAACAAAGAGAAAGGCAGTATTCTCGGTGAACCTTTTCTCAGACTGTCACCCTTAGAATTTGTCAAAGAAACTCTACTCCCAGAGATGATCTTTTCTCCGTGAATGGCATCTCTTGAGTTTCTTCCAAATGCTCGAACTTTCCTAGAATGATCTCTTCTCTGTGAATTGTATTTCTTGAACTTCTCTTGGTTTGGGGACCCACATGCTTCCTAAAAGCATCCTCGCCTCCTCTTGGGCTTTGTACAAGGACCCTTCAGCTTCCTAGAAGTTCTCATGCCTTCTCTTGGGCTTAATAAAAGGACCCTAACGACCTCTTAAAGGTTTAAGACAGAACTTAGTCATCCTTTTCTAGAGCAGTATTTCCAGTGTCAAACCTCTGGCCACTTTAGGGTTGATCATCCTCCCTTGAAGGCCCTTGCCCTCCTTTGGGCATCCTACAAAAGACAAAACTCTTCAACACCAGTAGACTTGGACAGTCTAAACCCCTTGAGTCTCAAAGACAATCTCAAGTTCCTTTCAAACATAGGAAAAAACACCGATCACTCTGGATATATCTCCAGTAGAAACCCAGTCTCTCTAGTGACGGTTCCCCACCCTTGGACCTGCCTCGGGATCTCATTAGTCCCCAGCAAAAGATAGCCTCCTCGTAGGCTTTGTATAATGATCCTTTCCTCAAGAAAGTCAACCTTCTCTTGAGGTTTGTACAATGATCCTCCCCCTGCGAAGCTAACCTTTTCAGACTCTCTTGTTGAGTCAATCATTTTTCAGACTCTCTTGTTGAGTCCATCACTTTCCAGGACTCTCTTGTTAAGTCACTTTCCTTTTAGCCTCTATCTCGGGCTTCACACGAGATACCAAATCACTCTCTTGTTAAGTATAAAGGACTCTCTTATTGAGTCAACCAACTTGTCTGACTCTCTTGTTGAGTCAAACCTTTTAGCCTCTGTCTTGGGCTTTGTACAAGACACATATAAAAGCGCTCTCTTGTTGAGCCAGTCGCTTGTTAGTACTCTCTTGTTGAGTCAACCTTTTTAGCCTCTATCTCGGGCTTCGTACGAGACAAATAAAAAACACCCTCTTGTTGGGTCAATAGCCTCCTCTTAGGCTTTGTATAGAGAAATCCCCGGTTGAGTTAATCAACCTTTTAGCATCAACTTGTGCCTTGATCAAGGCTCACAAAATTCAACAATCTCTCTTTAGAGATGACAAGTTCTCTCTCAATTAAACCTTTTAGCTTCATCTTGGGCTTTGAACAAGACACAAAAAACCCTTCATCTTCATATCTTGGGCTTTGAACAAGATATAAATACTCCTTTGAGCCTCTGTCTTGGGCTTCGAACGAGACACCAAAACATCTTTTTCCCCCTAGAATAGGAGGGAACTACGATCGCTCTGATTTCCCTGTTTCGTTAAACGGGAATACGTAGGCATAAGACTACAAAATCTTAGCGAGCATACTAATCAAAAACTCAAAATCCAGTACCTCCGTCAATCAACCAAAAGCATCAAATCTAAACCCATTACCAAAAACCTTGCAAATAGTCCAGACTGTATTCTTATGCAAAATAACCTAAGACAGACTCCCCTTTTGATAGCATCTGTAAACCAACAGTCATCAGTTTAAACTCAGTATGCAAGCAGGGTTAATTGAAGACATCTATTTCCCTTCCTTAATCAGCTTCACAGGATAAACAATGAATCGAATTGTAGTACCAAAGAGATAGTGATTCGAAACCACAAAAACCGCGCTACAGAACCTTCAGTAGCTCCTTTATTAACCTAGATGAAACCATCAGTAGCTTCGTTGTTAATTTGGGTGAAACCATCAGTAATTTCGTTGTTGGTTTTACCGAAACCTTCAGTGGTTTCGTTGTTGATTTTAGCGAAACCTTAAGTGGTTTCGTTGTTGATTCTAGCGAAGCCCTCAGTAGCTTCGTGGTTGACGCCATCAGTAGCCTCCCCAATGTAATTCTCAATAATCTTTCCATCAAGATCTTCAGTGACCTGAACCATCACAACCTGGTTCACGAAGTCATCAGTAACTTCAACCATGTTACTTTTGTCGGCGAAATCCTCAGTAACCTCCACCATGTTCACATTACTGTCGAAGCCAGGAGCAACCTCTGTCATATTCATGTTGTCGTCGAAGCCTTTAGTAACTTCAATAGGTCTGAATCGATCTTCATCTGGGGCTTCGACTTGTCCCCAAATTAGAGCCTTCCTTCTCTTATTGAATTTTGTACTAGATCCATGAAATGGAAACATTGAGACGTTTTATGACCCCAAAAACTATGGTATTTGCAAAAACCTCTCTTTTTCTGTTGTTCTAAAGGAGGTGCTTTTGCACCAGGTGGTACTATCATTTGGCCATCCTTAACTAACAGATCAAATATTTTTTCACACTTTGTGACGTCGAACGTATAAGTTTTTTTTGGGAACATGTCGTTCTTTTCCGATTCGATTGTGTTTTTCCCATTCGACGGAGCCAAGACTTTGCAAGCATATGGCGGACCCTAATTTAATTCCGCCAGATCAACCTCATGTTCTTCAAAATTCAATGATTCGTATTCATCATCATCCTCACATACTCCGACATAAGCTACCCTTTCTTTTTTATTCTTGTTAGCCCTAGCTTTTTCGGCTTTTAGTCGTTCGACCTGTCTAACCCTATCGGCCAGTTGGGCCATGTCTCTTAAGTACTGGGTATCTAACTTCTTTCTAATTGAGAAGTCGAGGCCACCCACGGCCATTTCGACTAACTCATGTTCAGGCACCTGTGTAAAACACCTTGCTTTGAGCAACCTAAATCTATTCAGGTAGTCATCAATTGGTTCTAAGAACATTCTCTTGACGCTATCCAATTTTCATACCCCAAATTTTGACCACCAAGATTTCCCATTATTGTGAAAATCATCACCACAATATGGATGTGCCATCATGCCTCATCAATATCCTCAATGATGGGTGAGCATTCACTACAATAAAAACTTAGGGTTTCAAGCCCTCTCAGAGCACTTAGACAAAGGATCAATCAAGAAATGGCATGATCTTCAACTTTTATAACCTCTCAAAACCTATGAAGGATCAAGAGGACCCCCACATCAAGAATCAAGCACAAAGTTGCAACATTCCAAGTGGATCAAGCCTCGAGATCGCCAATGTCATCAAATTAGGGTTTTGGTCGACCAAGGCCTCCAGATGAAACGTTTCATCTGGGCATGAGCCAATACCTCAAAGCATAACCTAAGATGCTCCAAGGGACCTCATGGACCCAATCATAAAGTCAATTTAGCCTCAGGGGATGCATTCATAAAAAATCAGGAATTAGGGTTTCTAGACCTAATTCACCCCTAAGTTGACTTTTGAGGCAAGATGTGAGCCAAGACCTCAAGACATGATTTGAGGGCATCAAATGCACCACATTGATCGAATTACAACAATGGATTGATCCAAGAAGCTTGATTCACAAGTTTCAATTTCATCTGGACCATAATTAGGGTTTTGAGGAAAAAGTCAACTGTATCTTTGACTTTTGACCATGACATGCTCCCAAACCTTGTGACATGATTCAATAGACCCTTTAACACCTTTTGAACTCATCCGTTAGGTTTGAATTGGCTCAAGAACTTGATTGCACAAAGAATCTCACAGTTTGGATTTCATCTGACAAAAAGTCAACTGTGCACAAAATCAAATTTAACTTTTTGGAATTTTTCACAAATATGGTTCCCCTAAGTCAAAAATAATGTTAATGTATGATTTTGATCATCATTCATCAAGAAAAATCAAGAAAAGTGAGGTTTCTTGCCAAAGGGGCAACCATGAGAAACCAAATTATTTCTAAGTTATGGAACAAAAGTGATTTTGTACCAACTTTGCAAGGTCATAACTCCTAAACCACAAGGCCTTTTTCTACCATTCAAAGCTCAAATGAAAGTCCATCTGACATACTTTAAAAGTTTCAACTACAAAAGATTCTAAATCCTCATGGATTTTGAGTTATGGAATGAACAAAATCACAAAAACATGAAAGTGACCACTTTTCCAACACTTAGTGAAATTTTCAGTAAGTCAGAATTTGTCTTACTTTTTACAAAATGTAGGGACACTTTTCACCTTGATCCAAGTTTAACCAGGTCGATTGGTGAACATCAAAGTTAAGGTATGTCATGAGGGTTTTCCAACAAGTACCAGATCATCTCCAAATTCAATTTGAGTAGGGAGTTACAACCCTTGGAACATGGCATCATGGACTGATTTTTACAAGACAGAATTTTGTACTTTTGCTTGATTTGGAAAAATCAGATAAGTGCAAGCCTTGTCATCCATTTGGACACATCAGAGGATAACATCCAAGAGAAAAGATCTGATCCACAATCCTCCCAAGTCCAAGGAACTACATGTAGCCATGAGTGCCCTAAAAAGGTTAAAAAGCTCGAAGACTCCAATTTTCTTTCCAAGCATTCAATGGATGCATCAAGGTGGCATGGACTGAGACATTGCTAACCGAATGAGTCAAGATTCGGCTCTGAACCAAAAAACCATAGGCCTGTGCCCTAACCTCAAGTCAATGGCTAGAGGAGACTAAAGCTTCCTTTTGCTACAATTGGCTAATGAACTGTTGCATCTTCCTTTCACTATTGCTGCTAAAACAAACTTGACACACTATAAATAGAGCTCATTTGTGGTCAGTTTGAGTACACCAAAGCACTACAACACTTATTATCCTCAAAATCCCTCTCATTAGGCCAAAATGCCTTCTTTTGCAAGTCATCTCTGAGTTTATGAGTTAGAGAGAAATTCCACCACAGCTCATGATCCAAACACATCCAATGTATCATATATAAGCTGTTCAAACACTCACCCTTGATCTGAAACACCAAAATCAGAAAGTCAACCTCCAAAACCTCAAATTTTGACTTTTCGGCATTTTTCAAGCCATGTCTTGATTCAGTCACTTCTAAAACCAAACAAGGCCTCAAACACACTCCGAATATCATCCTCAAACTGTCCCAATTGGTTTCCCTCATCTAGAACACCATTTGAGAGAGTTACTATTTTGGTCACTTTTGCCACTTTTGCAAGAAAGAGCCTATACATGTTCTTCAGGATTCCAGCTGGTTTTGATCATCCTAATAGTTTCTAAGGGATCAATCAAGAGTGTCTAAAGCATTGGATTGCTTCTGGCACAAGGGATTTGACAATTAGCACAAGGAGCTCCAAGAGGTAAGTGCATCACAACTTGAACTCTTTAAATCATGCATTGCTTTGAGGTCCATTGATCATGGACCTCTCATACATGTCATATATGTTGTGTTTGAACCAATTTATCATGCTATTGCTGCCTGTATGATGAGATAGCATAGAACATGCAAATCTTGGCCTATTTTGAAACCACTATCGGGTTTTTAAATAGAAGCATTTTTTGATAATTCCAAAAGCACCATTGGATTCCTCATGAAATTCTAGGCAGGATACACCTAACTTTTGTCCCATTCCAAGGAGAAATGAGGAAGTTAGAGCCTACATGCAAGAGGCCAAAAATCAGGCCTTGCCTTGGGCAAGGGCCAGGCATGGCGCCTTGGCCAGGCCTAGAAACAAGGCACCCTTATGTATTAATGGGGTGGTTTTGATACACGGATGTATTGCCACCCCAGTGGTAGCGCGCATGTGTGTTTGTCTGGAAGGTCGTGGGTTCAACTCTCACCCAGACCATTTTCCCATTTTCTCTTTTTTCTGCTATTTTTCATATATTTTGTGGTTTTTATTGATTAATTCCAAAATTAATTTCTCTTTCAATTTTAATCATTTTTTATTGGTTCTTTTTTTCAAAATTCCCAAAAATATAAAAATATTTTATTCCACAAAAATTTCACAAAAATATTATTTATTTCATATATTTGGTATTTTTGTAAAGAATTATGTTTTTATTTGTTTTAACATTAAAAAAATATTTCTTTCTCTTGTTTTTTTTATCCAAATGATTTTCAAATCATTCTATGAATGAAGCATGATTTTTCAAACATTAATCCAAGGTCATAACTTGTTTTTCACACATGTTTGATAATTTTGATTATTTTAATTGAATTTTATTCAATTAAAATACATTTTAAAATCAAATTAGGGTTTTGATTATTACACACCCTCACAAATCTTTTTCAAAATATTTTGGGCCTCTAATAGAGTGCAAGACCTATCCTCTTTGTAAAATACAATAATTTGGGCCTCAGCCACTATATAAGGCCCGATATGATTTTCAAAATAATTGTGCGATCGCTGTTTTTCATCTGGCCATCTCCTTGAGTATAAGCCCCATTTTTCCCTTTTCACAAACACCTTTGGGCCTCTAATAGAGTGTAAGACCCAACCCCCATCAAAATAAAAACCTTTTTGGCCTCAGTTGTTGTATAAGTCCCACTGTGTTTCTAAAACCACGACGCGGTCGTCGCCTTTTAAACAAAATAAATTTGGGCCTACCCTTGTGTCGTAAGTCCCATTTCTTTTCTTTTTTCAAACACTTTGGGCCTCTTGATAGAGTGTAAGACCCAATCTCTTTGTACAGAAAACCTTTTTGGGCCTCAGTCATTGTATAAGTCCCGACACAGTTTTTAGATCAACAGTACGATCACTATTTTTCATCTGGGCCTCTCCTTGAGTATAAGCCCCAATATTTTCAAAACATCTTTTCCTTTGATCTAGGTTCAAATTCTTAGTTGTTATCAAAACTTGCTTTAATTTCTTGAACAACTAATCATACAGCTGTTACAATGGAGGTTTGCTCACCTGTAAGTTTTAAACCGCTTTCTTTTACATACTTGCATATATATATATATATATATATATATATATATATATATATATATATATATATGTATATATTTGTTTGTGCTGGAAGTTTGCTCACCTATAAGTCCTCCTACCCTCTTTTACATACAGTATATATTTCATCTGTATATATATGCTTGTATATATTTCCTTAGAGTTTTCCCCGGCAATTAGGTGTATCATTAGATAAAGCCAGTGGTCACTCTTTCAACATGGTGAAAACTAGTTCCCCATAAGAATTTCCAGATACGGTCTTGCCTCCTCTTGGGCTTATAAATTATGGAACAAAGAGAAAGACATTATTCTCGGTGAAACTTTTCTCAAGACTGTCACTATTAGAACATTGTCAAAGAAATTCATTACCCCCAGAGAGGATTAACTCCTGGTGAAACCTCTCTTGAATTTCTTCAAACCCTATAACTGTTCACTAGAGAAAGGATTATTCCCAATGAAACTTTTCTTGAACTTTTCTTAGGTTTGGACCCACAGGCTTCCTAAAAGCATCCCAACCTCCTCTTGGGCTTTGTACAAGGACCCTCAGGCTTCTTAGAAGTTCTCATGCCTCCTCTTGGGCTTAGTACAAGGACCCAAAGACCTCTTAAAGGGATAGGATAGAACTTAGTCATCCTTTGAAAGAGAAGTCTTTCTAAGAGTCAAAACATCAAACCAGTTTAGGGTTGATTCTCATCCCTTAAAACATTAGCCTCCTCTTGGGCTTTATACAAGCAGACTTGGACAGTCTTGCCTCCTCCTGGGCATCATACAAAGATAAACAATCAGTACACTTGGACAGTCTCACCCCCTTTTGGATCTCAAGAAACCCTCAAATTTCCCAAAAACATTGGATAAGCCCTGATCATATCATCAATCACCAACAGATTCAAAACTTCTCACTTTATTTTTCCCTGAGCTTGGGCCAAATCACTATCAATAAACCTTTATCAGAACCTCATTGTCTCTGATATCCCAACTCTTCTGTAATCCTCAGCAAGAGTTAATTCCCCACTTTGGACCTGCCTCTGGATCTCAAATAATCCTCAGCAAAGTTAGCCTAAATCTTAGGCTTTAAAGATCATATTCTCCAGTTGAGTCAATCATACCTTTTAGCCTCAATCTTGGGCTTTGTACAAGACAGATAAAAACACTCTCTTGTTGAGTCAGTCACAACTAGCCTCCTCTTAGGCTTTATATAAGGATCTTTCAACACTCTCTTGTTGCGTCAATCTACCTTTTAGCCTCAATCTTGGGCTTTGTACAAGACACATAAAAACACTCTCTTGTTGAGTCAATCATTTTCAGCCTCCTCTTAGGCTTTGTATAATGATTCCCCTTTTCCTCAATAAAAGGCAGCCTCAATCTTGGGATTTGTACAAGACACTCACATAAAATCACTCTCTTGTTGAGTCAATCACCTTTTCAGCCTCAATCTTAGGCTTTGTACAAGACACCTATAAATATCTTCAGCAGGGTCAAACCCTTTTTAGCCTCAATCTTGGGCTTTGTACTAAACACATACAAATATTCCCCAGTGGAATCAATAACTCTCGTTTAGCCTCAATCTTGGGTTTTATACAAGACAAACAAAATCTTTCCCTGGAAAATTCAACTTCTAGCCTCCTCTTAGGCTTTGTATAAATATCCCCAAAGAGTCAGTCTCTTTTCAGCCTCAATCTTGGGCTTTGTACAAGACAGATAATAAACTCCCCAGAGGAGTCAGTCAATCTTTTAGCTTCAACCTTGGGCTTTGATCAAGGCACATAAAATCAACATCCCCTCAGAGGAAATCCAAAATCTCTCTGTAGGAAAACATTTCTCTGTATATCACACATCAAAACAGAAAATCAAAACAAATCCTAATCCCAGATAATTACTGTGAGGGACACACTTGTTGATTAAAAACTCCAAGCTGTAGTCCTTCTTTATCCTGGTAAATCCCCTCTTTCATCTAACAGCTATAAGTGGCAAGCCTCTGGATTATTTACATCCAAGCCAATGTCCCTCTCTTAGCATGAAAGATTCCTAAGGAAAAATGACATTGCTCTACACTGAGTTAAAGTTTCCTCCTTCATGATAAATCCCTCATAAAGGAAGTTATGGCATTGTTGGATTCTCATATCCCAGTTAAAGTAATTCTCCTTTATAATCAGTTACCCAAACAACTGTGATAAACAGACGAGATGTCTCCCTTTAGATATGACAAATTATCTCTCAGTCAAACCTTTCAGCTTCAATCTTGGGCTTTAAGCAAGACATAGATACTCAACCTTTTAGCTTCAATCTTGGGCTTTGAACAAGACACCAAAACATCTTTTTCCTCCCATAGAATAGGAGGAATTACGATTGCTCTAATTTCCCTGTTTTCTTTAACGGGAATACGTAGGCATAAGATTGTGACATCTTAGCGAGCATACCAATCAAAAACTTTAGGCCTAGTACCTTTAAACAAACCAAAAACATCGGAACAACCCTGAAATCAACAAAAACTCTCTCTCTAGAACCTCCCAACGGAGAAACTTTCCCAACCCACAATAGACAAACACTAGTATGTAGAAAACAGTAAGTATATTTGCTAACTGTAATACCCCAAAATTTTCCCTCTCATTTATTCATATCATTTAGCATGAGCTTTCATTTCATTGCATTGCATTCAAGCATAGAAAAAACAAAACATCAAGCATTTAGCATTGCATCTTGCATAAAGGCATGTGATCAGTTGTTTCTCAAAGGTGTTGATCATCCAAAGCCAAAGAAGAAGAGACAAGTGTTTCTCACAAGAGCCAAGGGTCCCTTAAGTCATATGTCATCCCTACTTGATACACAAGGCATGGAAAGAGGAGAGTTCATCAAGAAGATTGGGCAGTGCATGATCTCCTACACAAGGCAGTCAAAATTGGGGATTTGACCCCCAAATGGGCAAGCTCTTTGAGTTTCTATCATCTCCAAATGACATATCTCATCATGGTTTGAGAGGATACACATCATATTCAGAGGAATTTGGATTTGGAGGATGTGCCATTTCCTCCTAACCAGAGGGTGCCAAAATTAGGGTTTGACCTAAAATCAGTTTATCTCTGATTTTCTGGGCAAGACTTGATCTCTTGACATTCCTTATGTTCTTAAGGGTATATGGATGGAAAATTGCTCATCAATTGGTTTCAGAGGAGTCTCAATTTATCAGTTGCTTGATAATCAAGAAATTGGGGAAAAAGTCAACTGTGCAGTGGAAAAAGTCAACTCCTGACTTTTTAAGGTCAAATTCAGGAAATTCATGTTATATATATTCAATGGACAAAATTTGATCAAGAAATGATGGATGAATAATGAAAAATCAAGAAATCACAAAACTGCCAAAAATAGAAACTTTAAGGTTGCCAAAAATAGTAAGTTTGGACCATTTTCCACCCTACTTTGAGGCTCTCTTTCTCCAAGATAAAAGCTTCAAACTTTAGGCCTAAGTGGAGCCAATTAAAGTTCATGTTCTAAGCTTCAAATCCATATAAAGAACATCTCCATTGGATCAATATTGAGTGAGATATGATTGATCAAAGTTTGAGAAAAGTAGGTCCAAAATCAAGTCATGGCCAAGCATGCCCAGGCCCACGCACCATAATTTTTACAAAAACTTGGTGTGCCAAATGTCAAGCTGAATTTCTCAATGATAAAAGCTCCAAATGAAAATCTTTTCTACATCAAAGTTGTTCCTTGCAATGCCCTCTTTAAGGTTGATGTTGGATAAATTTTGATTTCACCAAGTTATGATGGAGGTATTTTGGTCTCAAGTTAGGGTGATCATGCTGAAATCTCATGTGCCATGCTTGCCACGCCATGTCAAGTTTGCCTTGCCCACGATATCAGTCTTCAATCTTGATATTCCAAGCTATTTTGCACCAACTTTCAAGCCTTAATTCAGTTCAAATCCAACATCATTCATGTTATATGATGTTCTATCTTTCCAATGATCCCAAAACCTCATCAAACCATTCACCAAATTGAGATATTTCCACTTGCAAACCACCCTATTCTTCATTGATGCATTAACAGCTTTGCACAATGTTTGGTTCAGGCATCCATCAAACAACTCATTTGCTTTGTTTCCTCATTTGAACACACCATTCCCCTTACACACCCTTACCATAATCTGTACCATACACAAGAAAGGCAAGGATGAAAGCTTGTGAAACAAGTTCCTCTGCTACAGCTTATACACGAGTTCATCACCACCACTGATTCATTTACACTCCACCATAGCACACCATAAATCACCATCACCATATCCCTACCAAGCTCACTAGCCTCTAACTAACTTGACTCAGTTAGTTAGGGTGCACTCACCTTAACCATGTTAACTCAGTAAACTCACTCATTTAACCACCTCTGGTTCACTTTGAACTCAACATATAAAACCACATTTCACTCACATTTTTCACTTTCAACTCTCATATTTTCACTCTCCCTCTCAAACACTTCAAAAATTTTCTCTCAGTTTCTCTCTATTCTCTCTGAGTTTACACGAATTCAACATCACTCATCATCATCATAGCTTGGCATTGAAGCAAAGAGACATTGAATCAATATCCTTCTCCAAGTGAAATCTCAACAACAACTTGATTTTCTCTCTGCTTTCCATTCCAAGATTCTACAGCATTTATTTTGCTTAGATTGAAGTTCCAAAGGTGAAGATTAATTAGATATCTCTAGTTTTCACCATTGTTTCAAGATCTACAAGTTTTAGGTTCAAATTTTCTTCACCTTATTCTGCTCATTTAGTTTGTTTTGAAGCTTGTTTTAGCTCATTAGGAGCTTTGTTTACTCCGACTAGTTGATAGGACTCATAGAGGCATAGTTTTATAACCTAGGGCATATCTTAATCTCCTCTGTTCTCTATGTATATGCTTGTTATGTGAAAAATAATAGTGGATTCTTGATCTCCATATTTCCTCTTCATTTTGGTATATAGTTTTTGTATTTCTGGAAAATGTGAGGTCGCAGGTGGTGGTTGCTCGCCGGAGAAGATGACCGGAGGTCCTTCTCCGGCCGGTGGTTTAGTATGTTAGGGTTTGTGCTGTTTCAAATCGTGGTCGTTGGATCATGGCATCATGTGGCTAATATGGTGACAACGCATTAAAACACACACTCCCCCTCACGTGCATGTTTTTTGAACCTGAATGACTTGTATGTGTGCGCGTGCATGCTACTTGTTGTGAACCTTACTTCTAATTTGTTTGATGTGGATGATTGATTGATCTAATGATTGATAACGCGCCAACGCATTAATGAGTAAGGGTGCATGGCATGTGTTTTCGTTTTTCTCTCAGATTGTGTGCATGTGGATGAGTGCATGATAATTACCATGTGTTTGCTTTGTGAGACGTTAGATTAATGATGGATTTTTGACTTTTTTATCTCACGGCCATGATTGCATCTCCACTTTACTGCACACTCACTGTATCACATACAATCACCCGTTGGTGGATTTGGACCTTAGTTGCTATACGCACCCCTTCCCTGAGCCCATCACGAACTGCTGAACGTGGAAATTACTTCTCTGCACCCCCTGCTTTTTTTTTTCTCTTTTTAACTTCTTTTTATACATGTTTCATAGTTGATTTTTAAAAAATACCCAAACATCATTAAAAATTCTATAAAAATTCATGTGATATCTTAGAATGTTAAAATAATATTCTATATTTTTTAATTTTGATTTTGTGAATATTTGCATATTAATCCATTTTTTTTCATTTATTTCTTTTGAAATTGGTTTCTATTTTCACACGTTTATTTCAAAAGTTTATTTCTCATAGATCCAAAAACATTTTTGCATCAATATTTTTGAATCTTTTCAATAACATCCAAAAATTAATAAAAATATTTGTGTTTCATTTTTATAACTTTCTTTTATTGCATTTAGGTCCCTTAATTTTGCACTTTGGTTCATGATTCATAAGTGACTATTGTTGGATTGTTTGAGGCCCTTCCTTTCTGAATTTTTGCATAGGATTTTGGTATGATGATTACCTCTAGTTGAGGTCTATTGAGACCTAATTTGATGATTTTTAAATCATGTTTGGTATTTGTTTGATGACTTTTGTTTAATGTCCATTTTTGTGAAATTCTTTGAGCATGTTTGGTTACTTGCTTGATAAGGCACTTGTGCCATTGTATGAGACCACTCTTCTTGACTTCTTGAGCCATGTTTAGATCATTATAGGCATGTTGGTTGAAATTATAGGTCATTGATTTAAATTAGATGTATTTTTGTGTACATGTTCTATACTTGTTTCACATGTCCTTTTGTTGACCTATTTCCTCTTTCTTTTGCATCTATGCTTCTACTTGACTTGTAATTAGTTTGCTTATGCCATGTTATACTATTCATTTGCATTTCACATGATGTATGCCTCTGACCTTAAAGTGTTGCATTTATTCCACATGCCATTTATGTTTCATTTTGTATACTTGAACATGTTTCATCCAAATGCATGTTTCTTTTTCTTCTAGATTCTAAATGGCTTGTAATTGTGTGAATGTAATTGATTTGTGAATCTTATCCTCATTCTAACATGTCATATCTCCTCTGACCTTGATACTTGAGTTTCATGTTGAACTTTTATAGGTTAGACTTATGCCATGAATGTTTTCTTTTCATGTTAAACTCATGTTCATGTCTTCTCATTTCTTCTCTTTATCACTCTTAATGCTTGATACTTGATCGTTTGCCTCATATGACATTTGTATATCATGTTTAGGCACATGTTTAGGTCATCCACATCCTGACTTTGACCTCTCATGAAGCATAAATGCATGACAACTTTGCATATCCACTCATTCTTCCTCTATATCTTCCATGATTCACTTCTTTAATGATTAGTGCTTTGTTGGTGCATAATTCATTTGTGTTTGGTATCTTAATATTAGAGATCACTTTTATTATTTAGATTCTGACTTTGATTAGTTTGTATCTCTTAAGATCTTTGTTTCTTAGTCCTTAATTGATTTGATCACCACTTGTTGTTTCTTCCTTTATGTTATACTTGTAAATATTGTGAACTAATCTTTTCATGTAGGTGCATGGTAAGCAAGTGTGGGGACATAGTTCCACATACACTCCTCTCCCTCATCTTCCCTTATCTCTTTTAAATAATTTAATTGGTGTTTGATAAGCATTTACATGTTTCTTTGAATAATTTCTCTTTCATCCCTCTTTAAGATCAACTTATCTTCTATTTTGGAAGTAAGTTGTTTCTTTTGCTCTTTTTCTTCTCTCTTTTACAATTAGGTTTGTTGAACCACATTAACTATAGGATCTCCAAGCATGCTAACATTAGGGTGTGTCTTAGTCTCCTCTTAGTTTTCACCTTTGATCCTCTTTTTGAGTCACTTCTTCTCATCTTAAAACAAGAGTAAAAAATACTTAATAAAGGCATAACACCTATTGTATTTAGGCCTTTCATGTGAGAACAAGGAAGTGTGGGGTCTTCTCTCACTTTTTTGGAATGTTTAGCATGCGTCCCGTCTTGGGTCGATATGCGAGATATTCGATCCTATATGAGAAACTTAAATACAATACATGTTACAAAACCCAAAAACAATCACAATACTTCTCTCTTAAAAGACAAAAACAAACAATAACGTCTTTCCTTCGGGAATTCTTTTCTCATCTCAGTCACTCTCAACGTACGAATGTCCTTCTCCTCGTTCTCTTGCAAGATGGTAACGCACTCGGACCAGCGAGCCTGCAACACCTGAGCTAGAATGTTAGTCGTTCCCTAAAAAACACAAGCAAAGTCATCCCTAGTGAGGGGAACTACGTCGCTCTGATTCTCATGCTCCCGATGAGATACGCAGGCAGTGGGGTAGGGCCCATTCGAGGACTTCTTTTATTTTCCCTACATTTGTTTCTTTTCTTTCTCCTTTCCTTTCTACCTTTATTTTCCAGTATCTTTTCTATCACCCTTTGATCAAGACAAGCAAGTGTGGATCCCATCGGGTACGATGGACGCGTGGGGGTGCTAATCCTTCCTCTCGCGTAACCGATTCCCGAACCCAGTTCTCTTGGTCGCAAGACCATGCTCTTTCCTTTCTTTCAGGTTTATGCGGTGTTTCCTTTCCCTCTCATGGGATAAATACACATTGCTGGCGACTTTGTTTCGGTGCCACTTTCGCGTTTGTACTAGGATGAAAATCCCGGGAGCGAGAGCTGGCGACTCTGCTGGGGATCGAACCCAGAATCTCTGGTTTCCTTAGCGAGTCAATCCTAGCGCTTGTCTATTTTTCTTTCATTGGGTGTTTACTGTGATGATGCGTTTTGTTGCTTTACTATTTTTACTGTATTGCTACTTACTGTATTTACCGCATTTTAGCTTTTTCATTTCATATGCTATATTATGTTATACTAGACTGTGCCGTACTGGTTTTTCTGTTTGGCGGGATGGGTATTCTGAGAGATAAGCCCATTACACAGGCTTGAGTACATACATAGGACTAGAGTGGACGGTAGTGTGGCCTACGTAGCATCTTGTTATGTATGGTTTATACAAAATCCACAACCAGACGAGGTTTTCTTGGGAGATGTTCCGATTTGCGCGTCTTGTGCATTTCAGGGTGTTAACCTAGAAAGCTATCGACTCTGGTGACCATTCCCGAGGACTCAGTTGCGGCACTCCTCCCGAGATGTGACAGTGGCAGACCACATTATGTGGCAAACCCATTGCACATTCTTGATCCGAGGACCCAATGCTGAGAACTTGCTATAGGATGACCTTATTTTTGGGGAATCAGTGGACGACCTCTTTGTTTGGTGATAGCATTGTATCCTATGGGCTGAATGTGCTATTGTTTCTCAAATAGAGAATCCGAAACTGAGGAACCGCTGTTCTAGTACCTACATGTGAGTATGGGTAGGTGTTTACAGGTTTGCAGGTAACCATGCTTCCTACATACCCTGATATTCAGATATATTCACAGACAGATGATGTAACTTGTTACAGTCAGGGGGTTTCTATCTGCAGTATTATTCTCAGCCTCGTACAGACACCGTGCACACAGTCCAGCACAGACACAGAGCACTGAAACCATGCCTTTTGCATTGCATTGTCATAACATAACATTCATGTTTGTCATTTCCAGGTGCTTATCTTACCTCTGATTCCAGTCAATGGGTTCGACAGAGACAAATACTAAGAGAAAGAACAATGTTGCTTACAAGTTTCCAAAGCCAACCTTGGATCTACTTCACAAAATGATAGCCATGGCTGACCCGGGTGTCCTTATCACTTTCCAGAAGAAATATGGGAGATTGGAGAAAATGGTCCGTAACATTACAAAGTATGAGCATGATGCCCTCCACACTCTACTGCAGTTTTACGAGCCGCCGCTAAGATGTTTTGTCTTTCCGGGGTATATCTTGATGCCTACATTGGAGGAGCTTTCATTCATCTTGGGTGTTTCAGTCAAATCAAATGTACCCTTCTTTTCTGGAGCTCATCCTAGTATAGAGGAAATTGCAACGGCTTTACAGGTGGAACAGTCAGTGCTGAAGGGAAATGTTGCCAGTAAGAGTGGAGTCAAATATTTTCACTTAGAATTTCTTGTAGACCAAGCTCAAGAATTTGCCAATGCCAAGAATTGGAAAGTCTATAACTCTATCCTAGCCTTGTGTATCTACGGCATTGTTTTATTTCCTAACCAACCTCAGTTTGTGGATATGCACGCTGTGAGGGTTTTTATCCGGAAGAATCCCATTCCCACTTTGTTAGGTGATTTTTACCACTCAGTGCATTTCAAAAATGAGAAAAGAAGAGGGGGTCTTGTCAACTGTTGTACTCCACTTTTGTCTGATTGGTTTCTGAAACATTTGCCTCAATCTGGTGCGTTTGTCGACACGAGGGATTCTCTAAAGTGGTCTAAATGGATAATGGGGTTGACTGCTGATAACATTGTTTGGTTTGACCATCAGTTGCAAGGGGTAGAGATCATTACCAGCTGCGGAAACTTCCCGAATGTGCCTCTGATAGGCAGGAAAGGGGGAATTAACTACAACCCAATCCTGGCTATCAGGAAATTTGGGTATGCCTCAAGGAACCCTCCTGAAGATCAACATATAGGAGAGTCTTTGTTCTTTAATGGGGATGAAGATACAAAGGTGTTAAAAAGGGTGGTGCATGCTTGGGGACACCTACACAGGACCGGGAAGACTGTCTTTGGAAAAGGTGATTGTAGAACCTATCCACAGTATACGGAATGGATTCAAAGAAAGGTTGAAGAAGTTCTTTTGCCCTTTTCAAGAGAGTCACCTCTGTATCCAGCAATTCCGGAACAACCTACCACCGTTCCCATGGAGGAGTTTAACAAACTGCAAACTACAATGAAAGAGCTTCGGGTGGAGAATTCGGACCTGAGTAGTCTTCTTCAAAATGCTTTGCACGCCAATAGAGAGCTGGAACAGAGAGCTCAAGACGCAGAACGATTATTAGCAGCAAAAGAAAGGGAATTTGCCGAAAGAGCCCAACACTTCCAAAAGATTAGTAAAGGTGTTGATGTTGCTACTCAAGCTCACAAGAAGACCAAACAGGTCTTAATGCAGAAAAAAGAGAAGTTAGCCAAGTTTCAGCAAGCCTGGTGATCCGGAGTATTCGAACAGGTCCACGTAAGCTGGTCGTCAGATGACAAGGTGCTCGGACGTACGCTGGTCGTCGGATGGGCAATGTGTTCGGAATGTTAATGAGGGGAGGAGGGGGTGTACCTGCAAGGCACTCCGACGCTAAAGTAAGAAAGGGTCAGAGAAAAGGGGCAAGTACAAAGTGTATTCTTAGGGTGTAAAAATGATACCTGACCCTCTCAAGCGAGAGGGTTTATATAGAGCCCCCAGCGCGTGGCCAACGGTCGTATTTTCGGGGCGAAATAACCGTTTTCCCCAAAGAATAGGAAACTGCCCAAACTAGCCGTTATGTCAGGCAGCGTGCCAGAAACTAGCCGTTATGTCGGGCATAACGCAATTCCGGGCACCTGTCCTTTGCTGTTCGGACAGCGAGGAAGTTGTACGTAACGAGCAAAAGAGCCGGGGAGGAACGTTGCGTTCCTTGCCCGGTAGGAGGGGCAAAAACGTCATTTTTTCCCCTCTGTGGATTGGGTTTAGGCGATTTAGGCCGCTCTGGAGCAGAGGCGGATTGGGCCAATTCTAGCCATTGGTCCAGTCCAGAACACCTGGGATGAGGTCAGGCTCGAGAATGCAGAGTTACAGGAACAATTAAAGGCTAAAGATGACGAGCTTCTTAGAGCACATGAGCAACGGCGAAAGCATAGGGAAGACTTTGCAAAGATCCAAGAACAACTAGAGGTTGTTGTCGCGGTGAGAATCGGATACCATAGCTATTATGTTAACTAGGATCACAATTTTTGAAATTCACCACCGTCTTTGATTTATCCAAAGGAAAGGTTCAAAAGCGAAAAAAACCTAAAGATCTAAGGTTCGGGGGTTGGTTACGCTTAGGGAAGGTGTTAGCATCCTAAACGTCTGTAGTACTCTATAGGAACCTCTTGTTATTATTTATGTTATTTATTGCTCGCTTGCTAAGGGTATGTGGTAAGGTAAAAGACCTAGGTATATTAAAAGTATAAATCAAAAGAAAAGTTAGAAATGCTTAAATAAAAATGTCTTATTTGAATTTTTACTATTTTTTGTTATATTAAAGAAAGAGGGTAGGATTAAAACTAAATTTAGAAAATAAACTAATTCTAAAAATTATTTAAGCAGTAAAAATTAAATTAGCTCCTCTTGAATTATTTTCCTTTTAGATTAATAATCTTGAAGAAAAAGTAAAATTAAAACCAAATCTAAAAAATTAAACCAATTCCTAGAATTAAAACTAAATTTAAGACTAAATCTAAAATCAACTTGTTTAATTCTTTTAACTAATTTTTTTTTTTAAAAGAAATTCTTATTCCTAAAAAAAATCTAAACATAACATGCGCATGGTTGTTAATTTCTAAAACCTAAATTGAAATTTAAATCTAAAAACTAATGATTTAATTCTAAACTAACGAGGGAAACAGATATTTATTAAAAGAAAATAAAAAGGATTAAAGAAAAATAATAAACAAAAAAATAAAAAAAAAATAAAAGAAAAGTGAGAAATAAAAAGAAATGATCATGGGCCAGGGATGTATTAAAATTAAGAAAAGAAAAAAAGGAAGCCCAACAAGCTGGGGCGCACAACACACATACTGGGTCGGATCCAACCCAGCCATCCTATACCAAACAAATGTTAACCTAGCATCCTCCTTGCTTCAATTGATTCAGAAAAAATGAAACGGGACAACAAGTCAAAATCAAAACCTCTCATTCTCACTCGTTAATCTCTCTGTTTTTCTCTCTCGCTCGTTCTTTCTCTTTAATATTCACACGACATTCATAAATCAAATACATAATAAACACCAACCATTACATCAAAACATGGAAACGAATACAGGAAAGGGAAAGAATACCAGCGGCAACAACTCTTGGACGACGACGTCGCGTAGAACAGAGGAATCTCGTTCGGTGACCTCTACGCGTGACGAAGGTTCGTGGTTCCAAAACAACGTGTCGGTGTTCTTCGCCTTTTCGTGTGCGTTGCTATTGTCGTGGCTGACCGGTGTTTTGCGTGGACGTCGTGAGAAGATTCTTGATGGTGAGCTGGCATCCGAATCAGTGCGTGGTTTTGTGTAACAGCGATGTTGTTGTTGTTTAGTGGAGGTTGCGTTCAGGATGAACAGTAGAGTCGAAGTTCGGCCGAAGAGGTTGACCGGCTCTACTACGTGAATTGATACGTGAATTTCTGAAGGTATGTTTGTGAATATTGATGCTCTGTTCTCAGTGTGTGGCAAGGTTGTGAAATTTTTCTGATGTAAGTTCTCTGTGAATTTTCGGTGTGACTTTTTGTTGTTGTGTGTTTGTGATTTGTCTTTTCTGCACTGCTAAACCACGGGTTGTCTCTGACTTTGCACCTTTTTTTTTTTTGTGTCCTGTTGTGAATGAAAAAAGCTCCTTTTATAGGCTCATACGTATTTAATCCTCATAGGAACATGCTGATTTTTAAATTGATGAGCAAGATTATGCTGTCGAATTTTGTTTTGGAAGAGAATATTTCTGTTAAACATTGTGATTCCTTGCCTTGAACGTATAATTGTGTGATGAATGAGTTTCCACTTTTCAATTCGTCATATTTGGAAATTGATAAATGCTGTAAATACTCTCTGATTCCTTTCCTTGTTTTGTTGTATGTGTTCTGTTATTTTGAATTGGTATCCATGTGAATTTGAAATATTACCTTTCCATCTTATCTGACATGAATTTTTTTTGTTCTCCAAATCCATGTTATATAGTCATGGCGAGAACTAGTTCCACATGATTTTTGGATTCAACCAGACAATAAACCTCTTCAACCAATTTCCTAGGCTTCATCACTACACCAAGCTTCATACTAAAGTCCACAGATGCGTTAGCATTTCCAACTGTAGATTGTGATAAAGCATTCTCTTTCAAAACATTTGATGAAGATTGTGAATAGAACAAACAACCCTTATGGAAAAAGATAGAGGTAGAGCTGCTCCAATGATGACGTTATACTTGAATTTTGAATGGATGGTGATGAATAATGTTGAACTTGAACTTTGAATTTGAATTCTAATGAATGACTTGAATGAACTTATCTTGATAATGTATGGCAATTGAATGAATCTTGCATAACAAGCATGAACGGATGCTTAATATTTGAATGAAACTTTGAATGAATCTTGATGTTAGCCTTTGATGGATTCTTGAATACTTCCACGTTCCAATAAGCCACAACTAAAGAAATTGATTAGGGCCTTGTAATGAATTCTTGATTCTAACTTGTAAAAAAAACATTTCTTTGAACACTTTGCATTTTCTTTGTATTTGGAGTGAACTTTGAATTGTTTTAAACTCTTGAAAACCTTAAGGACCTTTGGATCTTGCACTTATATTCTTGAGTTTGAATCCTTTGAATGAAACAAATTGAGGTTTTTTTTTTAACTTAAAATTTTGAACTTCGACCATTGATGATGAATTCCAAATGATTGGCCTCGAAATTTCAAAATTCCTTTTGATTACACCTTGAATGAACCTTGGGGGACTTAAATTCAAATATGAATCTCAAAACAAATGGCGCCCTTTGAAAATCACAGGAAAAGCTCCTTGAACTCGTAATTTGAGCATGAGACCATAATCCAACTTGAGATAACATCTTGAATTTAAACCTTAAATTTTAATAAAGAACATGAATCCTGAATTTCACTTTGAGACTCCCTTGCCTATGCTTGCTTCAGGATTTTAGTTCAAACTTAACGCTTCGAGTTTATTGATCATGCACTATCATCAAGAAGATCCCCATTTTTCTTTAAGCTTTAGATGATGATCCATTCTCATAGATGAGAACAAAGCTTGGACTTGTTCTTTGTTACTAGTACAACCAAGGTCTGAGTGACGACGAACTTAGTGCACGAGCCACAAGGATACAACCCATAATATCACTTGCCACGAAATCCACAACCACTCCTCAAATAACCGTGCTCAATACTAATAGCGAGAAAAACCCTGATTTTTCTTGAGACATACACAGAGCTTCTGAGAAATCTTGAAGAGAACGACTAGTAGAAAACCCTAGAATCTCCACTTGAAAAAAACCTGCACAAACCTGTTAGTAATAAAGCATGCAAGATGATGCACAAAGATGATGAAATCTTATGGTCAAAAATTAGGGTATGACAGATGCCCCTATTTAAGTTTCTTCTATCTGGAGATATGGAGATTGAAATATTCGTCTCGACGAGATAGGAGAGACTTAAATACAAACATGCACTATTTTTGGCCCTAAGATACCACAAGATGCACATGATATGATGTGAAATGATATGAAACGAAGACAAGGATCCTGCGGGTAATGGTACCACAGGGGAAAAGGCGTTATAGTTGTGTCAGAAATGAATTGAAACAAAGCAAAGTATCTGGAAAACATCATCCAAGAATGGAATTGGATGAAGAAAATCACCAAACATCCAATAATGGCTTTGGATGAAAGGTAAACTCACAATATCTAAGAAGGCAACAAATGAGAATGAGACAAAATAATGTAATTTGAGAAGGCATCGGACACAAAGGAACCAGTCATCCAATAATGGCTTTGAATGAAAGGTACAATCACAATATCTGATAATGGCTTCAGATGAAAGTGAACAAGGTAAAGAAACCAGACATCCAATAATGGCTTTGAATGAAAGGTACAATCACAATATCTAATAATGGCTTTAGATGAATGTGAACAAAGACTACATTCAAGAATGGCATTGAATGCAAAAGAAACCAGTCATCCAATAATGACCTTGAATGAAAGGTAAACTCACAATATCTAATAATGGCTTTAGATGAATGTGAACAAAGACTCGATCTGGAAGAACATCAGAAAGAGGGACCCATCCGGAACAACGTCAGATGGTAAAGAAACCAGACATCCAATAATGGGTTTGAATGAAAGGTATAATCACAATATCTAATAATAGCTTTAGACAAAGTGAACAAGATAAAGAAACCAGACACCCAATAATAGCTTTGAATGAAAGGTACAATCACAATATCTAATAATAGCTTTAGATGAATGTGAACAAAGACTACATTCAAGAATGGCATTGAATGCAAAAGAAACCAGTCATCCAATAATGACCTTGAATGAAAGGTAAACTCACAATATCTAATAATGGCTTTAGATGAATGTGAACAAAGACTCGATCTAGAAGAACATCAGAAAGAGGGACCCATCCGGAACAACGTCAGATGGTAAAGAAACCAGACATCCAATAATGGGTTTGAATGAAAGGTATAATCACAATATCTAATAATAGCTTTAGACAAAGTGAACAAGATAAAGAAACCAGACACCCAATAATAGCTTTGAATGAAAGGTACAATCACAATATCTAATAATAGCTTTAGATGAATGTGAACAAAGACTACATTCAAGAATGGCATTGAATGCAAAAGAAACCAGTCATCCAATAATGACCTTGAATGAAAGGTAAACTCACAATATCTAATAATGGCTTTAGATGAATGTGAACAAAGACTACATTCAAGAATGGCATTGAATGCAAAGAAAACCAGTCATCCAATAATAGCTTTGAATGAAAGGTATGTCTCATAATATCTGAGAAGGCATCAGACGCAAATGAGACAAAAGGTGAATCCAAGAAGGCATTGGATGTAAAGAAATCATAACGTCCAAGAAAGCATTGAACGAGAATAAACAAGGAGATACCCAAGAAAACATTGGATAATCACAATGTCCAAGAAAGTATTGGATATACGCGACAAAATCTGTTTGGTAGGTGCCAAGTAAGTTGGACTTTGACGACAAGGTGAGACGTTGATAACGACACGACCTATGGAGAATGCAAATGAGTGCAAATGAGGATGACACTCTTGTTATGCATATGTATATGAATTATGCCATGATATATGACGTTGATGACACCACTCGACTCTTTTTTTTGGAGAAGACAAGACTGAAAGACTGATTCCTCGACACGGAGATCAATGCCATTCCGCTTTGGGGACTAAAGATGCTACTGCTGAACACAATCTCTGCCACACTGGTAAATTGTATTAAGTTGACGATCCTTGTAGGAAGAATGGAAAACTGCATGGGGATTCTTCAAGTAAACTGCCCCAGATTAGTTGGCTGTTGTATATGTACTGATAATTGCTTCAGCTTGAATTGATGCTGAAAATGACTGAATTACTGTGCACTTGGAAAACTTGCCCCAGTATGAGTCTTGAAAAAGTCTTCTGTATAAACCAATTCTGGGAAGGACTTGCCCCAGAACAACAAATCTTGAAATGATTCTTCAACAGGATTTGGAAAGAACTTGCCCCTGATTGGATCACTGACCAAGTTTCTCAAATGTTTGAAAATTCCTTAAGCGGAAGCCAGATTGCAAACAAAAGTGTTCATACAAACATAGTAAATGCAAAGTTCATGCAACTTTTGAAATCAAAATCATTTTTGGAAATAGGTAAAACAATAGGGTCACTGGTCAGAACACTGTGGTTCAAGACGTTTAAAAGTGAAAAGTAAAGCAAAAGTCGTGATGCCGAAATAGATGATCTGCAAAGATCTTTAGGAGTCAGTTTGCGTAACCTCGTTGTAGTATGCTTTCAAAATAACCTTGCTTCAATTAGGTCTTTTGAGGGTTATAACGTGGCCTGGTTCACGGTTTAAGAAACAAAGGATAAAAGCTCAAAGTTTATTTGTACCCACCCAATCTTCGTGATGATCTCCAGTCCTACACTCAGTTAACTCAGACTTTGCATTCAGGTTCCCATAGGTTAGGGATTGCATTGATGATAGTGATTATGGTTCAGAAGTTAAGGGACCTTTGAGGTGACAGTCATTACTTCCTTATAACTCTTGGTTGTTTTTTTTTCATTGAGGATTTCATAGTAAGGATTTAAAGATTTCTCCTTTTTATTATCCCTAACTTTTGCCTGAACTGTTTCTCGTGAATCTTACAGTCAGTGGGATGCCCCAGTTTTTGCCTAAGTCTCCTTCACAGGTTTCGACTTAGCGGGCTTTTTCCTTTTTTGATTTTTTTATCTTTTTTTTTTAAAGAAAGTGACTGTCTGGCTTAATGATTACGGCGAACCATCATCGACTTTTGACTTGAAAGACATCTTCGACACTTGCTTGTTGTGTGCGAAGGAAAAATTGAGAATGCAACATTTTTGTTGAAAGATGTCTTGCATGAAACTCTTGTATTTGAATGCACAATCCAGTTAATTGAGATCTACCCTACCCCAGGTTAAAGATTGTGGGTTTTTATTTGTAAAGAAAAGAAACTCCTACTTCAAGGCTCAAAGGGGTTGACGATGGGTTATCTTCCTTATTTCTCCAGTGTTTGGGAATCGAAACAATGCCTTACATCCTCAGCAAGGTTTTGATTTGAAAGCATACCAACAACAATTATGAGTATAACGTTTTCATCATCCTCCCTCCAATCTTTGCATAATCGAAAAGAAAGTGGAAAAGAGATAATAATAATTTTTTTTTATGTTTTTTTTTATTTATTTATTTTTTAGAGAAAGCGTAAAGATGTAAATAACAAAAGCAAATGAAATTGGATCCAAAAGTTGCAATGCTCATTTTATTAATTATGAAAGTACAAACATGATTTGAAAGCAAACAGCTAATACAAGATAAGGAAAATGCAAACAACAAGAAACAAAAATCTAGTGACTAGTCAGAAACAAGAGTGAGTTGTCTTGTCTGAAACATTAAAGTCTGCTGAAGTCAGCTGAAGCTTCACTTAGCGTTCTCTGGCAAAGGATTGTTCTTGACATTCGGATTGGTGTCACGAAAGGAGAGAATACCAATTCTGATCAGCTCTTGTACTCTAGCCTTCAATGCAAAACAATGTTCCAAGTCGTGGCCTGCGCTACCTTGATGGTATTCACAATGAAGATCGGCCCTATAACCGGCTAGAAGAGGATTTGGAGGAGGAGGCAAAGGCCTTGTAGTAATCAAACCTTTCTGAACTAGCCCAGGATAAAGTTCAGTGTATGTCATTGGAATAGGATCAAAATTATTCCTATTACGGTACTGATTTTGTCCAACAGCTGGACGTTGAGGAGCTTGAGCTGGTCGTGGAGCAGCAACAACAGGAGTAACAACAGCAATATCAGGGTGGTCAGCATACTGTGGTCGAGGACGAGGCCTCCTGGTTTCAAACATAACAGCATTGGTTTGATCTTCTCTCTTCTTCTGGAAGTTCCCATAGGATTTCTTCACTCCATTAGAAGATTCAGCAGCTTTGGATACTTTACCATTCTTAAGTCCTTCCTCGAGTCTCTGACCAATAGTAACCAAATCAGTGAAGCTGGATGAAACACTACCAACCATCTTCTCCCAGTAGAATGGAGACAAGGTGTCCATAAATAGTCCAGTTAATTCTTTCTCTGTCAAAGGAGGTTCAACTTGGGAAGCCAACTCTCTCCAGCGCTGAGCATATTCCTTGAAAGACTCTTTATCCTTCTGAGACATGTTTTGCAGCTGACGGCGGTCAGGAGCCATGTCGAGGTTATACTTGTATTGCTTCATGAAGGCATTAATAAGATCCTGGAAATAGTGAATGTTGTTCTGTTCAAGATTCATATACCATTTGAGAGAAGCTCCACTCAGACTGTCTTGAAAACAATGGATGAGCAACTTCTGATTCTTGGCATGAGCAGCCATCTTTCGGGTATACATGACCAAATGAGCTCTTGGACAAGAATCACCTTTGTACTTCACAAAATCGATAGCCTTGAACTTAGCAGGCATAACAAGGTCAGAAACCAAACCCATGTTTTCTGCATCAATGTTGAAGAAATCAGTACCCTCTACGGCTTTAAGCCTCTTGTCTATAGTCTGAAACTGTTCACGGACCACCTCATGTTCAACAAGGTCTTCACGCACTTCACCCTGAGCACTGGTAGCATTGTACTCATAGAGAGGGTTCTCGAAAGGAGGTCGAGTGGTCTGGGCGATAGCATGAACCACAGGTCTAGGCTCGGAGAAAACTGGAGCTTGAAATACTGGTTTAGAAGTCTGACCAATCATAGCAGTAGATGTAAGAGGTGGAGAGTAGTTGGGAGGTAAACCAAACTCTGGCCAAGTTGAAGGCGGCACCTGAATAGGTTGAGGATCAGCAGTTGAAACTTCTTGGATGACAGTCCTTTGGGGTTGCTCTCCTCTAGCAATAAAGACTTGGAGCATTTCAGTGAGCTTTTCCATGCTTGACTTAAGGTCGTCGATCTCCATTCGCATCTCAGCATTGTGTGCTTCTTGCTCTGCCATTATGCATCTGTAGTTAGCTCTAGTCTGATATCTGTGTGGAGGAATCAGCTTGACAACTCATAGGTAACACTGGAAGATAGAGACAGCTGGGAATGAGTTGCTGGACAAACAGATGTATGCAATGATATGTAATGCAATGCAATGGTTTCAAGGAACTCAAAAGCAGGTTGCAAACATTTCGGAAAAAAGTTTTATTTTATAATCCAATGATTTTTATTGATTTTTCAAATGAAAGAACAACTGAGTTCCTTGAAACCAAAGGGTTATTCATGAATGCATGAATAAATGCATAAACACAGGTATACACATATACAGGCAAACAAAGGCCTAGGCTTGAAGATCACGAGCATGGAGCCATGGTCTACCCTTCCCAATAGGAGTGTACTATGGTTTCAAATGTACCTGCCGAACGGGTTCTACAAAGTTCCCAGAGTCTACAATCCATATTTCGGATATTATCGATTTTCCAAATCACTTGGTAGTCAATAATATCCTAAAGAGAATCTCGTCTGAGTGTAGTATCGCGTAGCGACTATTGCAGAAATAGACTCCTGCATAGTCTCCGCACTACATCCTAATAGGCCAAGTTGGGTTAAAGGTAACTACGGTCCCCAGTCCCGAGGGCCTTTAGATCGAAACCATATCGTCTTCACGAATGAACTCGTTGGACAAATATTTTATACGAGAGGGCCTAGACTGAGTGGTGAAGTCTCAATTTACTTTTTCAGGAATCGACTCCCTCAAAGTATCATTGAAGTCTCACCATTTTCCTATCTTAATTTCACTCTAGTCCGGGTGTAGGACTTTGTCTCACCACACAAATAGTACCCTGCACACAGAAAAACCAAACATAACAGGTATATATACAAATATAAAGATATATAGGCAAACAAGTAAATAAATAACATAGATTAAACAAGTTAGGGGAAACCCTCGAAAAGTCCCCAGTGAAGTCGCCATTTCTGTCGCGGTGAGAATCGGATACCATAGCTATTATGTTAACTTGGATCACAATTTTTGAAATTCACCACCGTCTTTGATTTATCCAAAGGAAAGGTTCAAAAGCGAAAAAAACCTAAAGATCTAAGGTTCGGGGGTTGGTTACGCTTAGGGAAGGTGTTAGCATCCTAAACGTCTGTAGTACTCTACAGGAACCTCTTGTTATTATTTATGTTATTTATTGCTCGCTTGTTAAGGGTATGTGCTAAGGTAAAAGACCTAGGTATATTAAAAGTATAAATCAAAAGAAAAGTTAGAAATGCTTTAATGAAAATGTCTTATTTGAATTTTTACTATTTTTTGTTATATTAAAGAAAGAGGGTAGGATTAAAACTAAATTTAGAAAATAAACTAATTCTAAAAATTATTTAAGCAGTAAAAATTAAATTAGCTCCTCTTGAATTATTTTCCTTTTAGATTAATAATCTTGAAGAAAAAGTAAAATTAAAACCAAATCTAAAAAATTAAACCAATTCCTAGAATTAAAACTAAATTTAAGACTAAATCTAAAATCAACTTGTTTAATTCTTTTAACTAATTTTTTTTTTTTAAAGAAATTCTTATTCCTAAAAAAAATCTAAACATAACATGCGCATGGTTGTTAATTTCTAAAACCTAAATTGAAATTTAAATCTGAAAACTAATGATTTAATTCTAAACTAACGAGGGAAACAGATATTTATTAAAAGAAAATAAAAAGGATTAAAGAAAAATAATAAACAAAAAAATAAAATAAAATAAAAGAAAAGTGAGAAATAAAAAGAAATGATCATGGGCCAGGGATGTATTAAAATTAAGAAAAGAAAAAAAGGAAGCCCAACAAGCTGGGGCGCACAACACACATACTGGGTCGGATCCAACCCAGCCATCCTATACCAAACAAACGTTAACCTAGCATCCTCCTTGCTTCAATTGATTCAAAAAAAATGAAACGGGACAACAAGTCAAAATCAAAACCTCTCATTCTCACTCGTTAATCTCTCTGTTTTTCTCTCTCGCTCGTTCTTTCTCTCTAATATTCACACGACATTCATAAATCAAATACATAATAAACACCAACCATTACATCAAAACATGGAAACGAATACAGGAAAGGGAAAGAATACTGGCGGCGACAACTCTTGGACGACGACGTCGCGTAGAACAGAGGAATCTCGTTCGGTGACCTCTATGCGTGACGAAGGTTCGTGGTTCCAAAATAGCGTGTCGGTGTTCTTCGCCTTTTCGTGCGCGTTGCTATTGTCGTGGCTGACCGGTGTTTTGCGTGGACGTCGTGAGAAGATTCTTGATGGTGAGCTGGCATCCGAATCAGTACGTGGTTTTGTGTAACAACGATGTTGTTGTTGTTCAGTGGAGGTTGCGTTCAGGATGAACAGTAGAGTGGAAGTTCGGCCGGAGAGGTTGATCGGCTCTACTACATTAATTGATACGTGAATTTCTGAAGGTATGTTTGTGAATATTGATGCTCTGTTCTCAGTGTGTGGCAAGGTTGTGAAATTTTTCTGATGTAAGTTCTCTGTGAATTTTCGGTGTGACTTTTTGTTGTTGTGTGTTTGTGATTTGTCTTTTCTGCACTGCTAAACCACGGGTTGTCTCTGACTTTGCACCTTTTTTTTTGTGTCCTGTTGTGAATGAAAAAAGCTCCTTTTATAGGCTCATACGTATTTAATCCTCATAGGAACATGCTGATTTTCAAATTGATGAGCAAGATTATGCTGTCGAATTTTTTTTTGGAAGAGAATATTTCTGTTAAAGATTGTGATTCCTTGCCTTGAACGTGTAATTGTGTGATGAATGAGTTTCCACTTTTCAATTCGTCATGTTTGGAAATTGATAAATGTTGTAAATACTCTCTGATTCCTTTCCTTGTTTTGTTGTATGTGTTCTGTTATTTTGAATTGGTATCCATGTGAATTTGAAATATTACCTTTCCATCTTATCTGACATGAATTTTTTTTGTTCTCCAAATCCATGTTATACAGTCATGGCGAGAACTAGTTCCACATGATTTTTGGATTCAACCAAGCAATAAACCTCTTCAACCAATTTCCTAGGCTTCATCACTACACCAAGCTTCATACTAAAGTCCACAGATGCGTTAGCATTTCCAACTGTAGATTGTGATAAAGCATTCTCTTTCAAAACATTTAATGAAGATTGTGAATAGAACAAACAACCCTTATGGAAAAAGATAGAGGTAGAGCTGCCCCAATGATGACGTTATACTTGAATTTTGAATGGATGGTGATGAATAATGTTGAACTTGAACTTTGAATTTGAATTCTAATGAATGACTTGAATGAACTTATCTTGATAATGTATGGCAATTGAATGAATCTTGCATAACAAGCATGAACGGATGCTTAATATTTGAATGAAACTTTGAATGAATCTTGATGTTAGCCTTTGATGGATTCTTGAATACTTCCACGTTCCAATAAGCCACAACTAAAGAAATTGATTAGGGCCTTGTAATGAATTCTTGATCCTAACTTGTAAAAAAAACATTTCTTTGAACACTTTGCATTTTCTTTGTATTTGGAGTGAACTTTGAATTGTTTTAAACTCTTGAAAACCTTAAGGGCCTTTGGATCTTGCACTTATATTCTTGAGTTTTAATCCTTTGAATGAAACAAATTGAGGTTTTTTTTTTAACTTAAAATTTTGAACTTCGACCATTGATGATGAATTCCAAATGATTGGCCTCGAAATTTCAAAATTCCTTTTGATTACACCTTGAATGAACCTTGGGGGACTTAAATTCAAATATGAATCTCAAAACAAATGGCGCCCTTTGAAAATCACAGGAAAAGCTCCTTGAACTCGTAATTTGAGCATGAGACCATAATCCAACTTGAGATAACATCTTGAATTCAAACCTTAAATTTTAATAAAGAACATGAATCCTGAATTTCACTTTGAGACTCCCTTGCCTATGCTTGCTTCAGGATTTTAGTTCAAACTTAACGCTTCGAGTTTATTGATCATGCACTATCATCAAGAAGATCCCCATTTTTCTTTAAGCTTTAGATGATGATCCATTCTCATAGATGAGAACAAAGCTTGGACTTGTTCTTTGTTACTAGTACAACCAAGGTCTGAGTGACGACAAACTTAGTGCACGAGCCACAAGGATACAACCCATAATATCACTTGCCATGAAATCCACAACCACTCCTCAAATAACCGTGCTCAATACTAATAGCGAGAAAAACCCTGATTTTTCTTGAGACATACACAGAGCTTCTGAGAAATCTTGAAGAGAACGACTAGTAGAAAACCCTAGAATCTCCACTTGAAAAAAAAAACCTGCACAAACCTGTTAGTAATAAAGCATGCAAGATGATGCACAAAGATGATGAAATCTTATGGTCAAAAATTAGGGTATGACAGTTGTAAATAATGAATTGAAGAAGTCCAAGAAAAAGATTGAAGATGCAATGATGGAGATGGGAAAACTCAAAATACAAGCTGGGGTGAAAAGGTTCAAGGAAACGAGTACTGATGAAGCTCTCCTGATGCACGCGGATTCATTAACTGAAGCCCTGAATAGGAGAGATATTTTGATCAAAGAGTTGATTGAAAAGCCGGGTCATCAGTGCACTAGAATTCTTTTTGAAGAAATTTAAGCATTCTAGCGAGAAATTGAAAATATTGGAGCTAGATGTGTGATCTTGCTTTCCCCTCTTTTAATGTATTTTTGTTGATGTATTGTTGACTACCATCAGGCTTGTTGATGGAGTCATTTCTTTGATGTATTTCCCATTTACGAATTCATTGTAAAATTTTCCAGCACTTATTAGCTTTTTGTTCAATGAATGGTATTCAAAGGGGTTTCTTCGGCATCATGTTATTCACCAGCACATTGTCACAGCGCATTTCTTCTCAATATTGCATGACTATCGTTGAGATTCTTGTGATTAAGACTGGAATCAGGGTGTAAAATGCCCTGGCAGTGATAAACATGGCATTGGCATGGCATTTGCATTGCATGTCATTTTGCATGTGTTGTTTGCTTTGCAGGTACTTGTTGCAGGAGATCTCTAACCTTTATTTGGTTTCAGGCATTATAGTTGAGAATCACGTTCACCGATACTCAACTCGAAGAAATCAAGCAAGGATTATGGATCAAATGCAGAATGATTTGGCTGAAATGAGGGCATGCATGGACCAGTTCATGACTCTCATGACTGGCATGGCACAGGCTCAAGAAAGATTGAGACTTCTGGTCGAGCGTCCAGAAGGCGCGCTGGGAGGTAATCAGAATGACAATTCACAAACACATGGCACTCCCCCTCCTAGTGGCAACCCTCCTCCTGTTGGTAATCTGGGTAATGGGAATGGCAGAAATGTTGGCGGTGTTCAGGAAGACCAGTTTACTCTGTTGGACGCTGATATGGGTAACCCTGGTGATAGAAGGTATGACGAGTTGGCTGAAAAGATTCGGGCTATAGAGTGCAAGAATTCTATGGGTATTGATGTGACTAGTTTGGGGCTGGTACCAGGAGTCAGGATTCCTCCAAAGTTCAAGCCGCCCACGTTTGACAAATACCATGGCAATACGTGTCCCCAGACACATATTCAAGCTTATTTTGGGAGAATCTCAGCTCATACGGATGATGAAAAGTTATGGATGCATTATTTTTAGGACAGCTTGGTTGGAGCTTCACTGACTTGGTATATGAAATTGAACTGAGCTGCTGTGAGAAGTTGGAAGGATCTGGCAGAGGCATTCCTAAAGCAGTACCAGTACAATATCGACATGGCGCCCAACCGCACTCAATTGCAAGGGTTGTCACAGAATGCTAAGGAAAGTTTCAAGGAATATGCTCAAAGGTGGAGAGAGATGGCTGCATAGGTTCAACCTCCTTTGCTGGATAGAGAAATGGCAGACATGTTTATGGGCACCCTGCAAGGGGCGTTTCTTGAAAGATTGGCTGCTTGTCCATCAACCGGGTTTTCCGATATAGTGATTGCTGGAGAAAGAATCGAGAGTTTGTTGAAGCTCGGGAAGATCCAAGATGTGAGCGGGGCTGGCTCCTCCGGAACGAAGAAGCCATTTGCTAGTGGTCAAAAAAGAAGAGAAGGTGATACAAATGCTGTGTATAGAGGACGATGAAGAGGACATTCTCAAGCTTATCATCAAGTTGGGGCAGTGACGATCCCAGCGCCGTCTGTTCAGCAACAACAACCACAACAGCAAACTCAGCAGCAACAGCAGCAACCTCCTTTTCAGCAAAGGTCTAGGTAGAGAGACCGTAAGATTGACCCTTTCCCTATGACCTATTCAGTATTGCTACCTCAGCTATTGCAACTGAAGTTGGTTAAACTTCGTACTATGAGACCTCCTGCTGCTGGCAGCTTGCCACCTAATTTTGATGTTAACGCTCGCTGTGATTTCCACTCAGGTGCTCAGGGGCATTCTACTGAGAAGTGTTGGGCGTTTCAGAATAAAGTGCAAGACTTGATCGATGCTAAGGCAATCAATTTCTCGCTGCCTCCTAATGTCATCCAGAACCCCACGCCTAATCATGGTGTGGCTGATGTACACGTTGTTGAAGAAGGAAAGAGATTGAATTTGGTAGCAGACATCAGTCATGTGAAGACTCCTTTGGTAGTTGTGAAAGACCGGTTGCTAAAGGGACAGGTGTTCCCGGGCTATGAGCAAGATTGTTCTGAATGTATGGGTCGAGAGAATGGCTGTGATAAGTTGAGAGTCGGATTGCAGAGTCTGATTGACGAAGGCTGTCTACAGTTTGACCAGGTTGTCAAAGAAACAAATGAAGTATCAACTGTGACCATCTATTATAGTCCTGCTGAGATTCAGGTGCCTGTAAGTATAGCTCGTGTAGCAAGTGTTGTGCCAGAAAGATCCAGTCCTGTTACCATCCCGGTGCCAGGACCAGTTCCGTTTACTTCTGCAAAGGCAATCCCATGGCACTATGGGGCAGACGTGTATTATGAAGGGAAAAAGCAGGAAGTTGAGACATCAGCCAGTTCAAATGTTGATAATGTGGGCGGTGTAGGTGGATTTACTAGAAGTGGAAGATTATTTGCTCCCTAAACTTTGCACAGTGATAAAGAGATTGAGGCTGCGGCAAAAGCTAAGGGAAAACAGGTGGCTGAGAGTGCACCTGTACCAGAAAATGAGCCCAAGATTACTTTTGACAACGAGGTGGAAGAGTTCATGAGGATAATAAAGAAAAGAGATTATAAGATTGTCGATCAATTGAACCAAACGCCCTCGAAAATATCTATTTTGTCATTGTTGATGTGTTCTAATGCGCACCGAGAAGCTTTGCTGAAAGTGTTGAAGAGAGCTTACGTTCCACAAGAAATTACCGTCAACCAGCTGGAGGGTGTGATCTCTAACGTCAACGTCAGCCATGGATTGGGGTTCACCAGCAGGGATTTGACGTCTGAAGGAAGAAACCACAACAAAGCTTTACACATTACAATGGAGTGCAAGGGTGCAGTGTTGTCTCACGTATTAGTAGACACTGGTTCCTCGCTCAATGTCTTGCCAAAGAAGGCGTTAATGAAGCTAGAGGTTGATGGTTTGATTTTAAGGCCCAGTGAGTTGGTTGTCCGAGCGTTCGATGGAACGAAAAGATCTGTGTTTGGTGAAGTAGAATTGCCCGTGCAAATTGGACCGCAAGTGTTCAAATCCACATTTCATGTGATGGACATACAGCCTGCATATAGCTGCTTATTAGGTCGCCCTTGGATCCATGCGGCCGGGGCTATTACGTCCACCTTACACCAAAAGCTGAAATACGAGTTCGAGGGACAAGTTGTGACGGTGTGTGGTGAAGAAGATATTTTTGTTAGCCATTTGTCCACGTTCAAGTATATTGAAATGGATGGGGAAATTCACGAGATACTTTGCCATTCGTTTGAAGCGGTGAATATTGACAACGTGCCTGAATCTTCCCTTGCACCAGAAAGAGCCGGTACATCCATTTCTTCCTATAAGCAAGCTGTTGAGGTCGTCAGAGCAGATAACGCCCAAGGCTGGGGCATGCTGATAGAGACACCAATGAAGGAGGAAAAATTTGGTATTGGCTATCATCCCTCTATGACTTCAGCTGTAGAGAATAGTGGACCCATCACTTTCAGCAGTGGGGGAATCATTTACCCAGATCAGTCTTGTGCAGCTACAGAAGACGGTGTTGACAGTGACTGTGACTTAGACAATTGGGTACGCCCACGCGCTCCAGGACAACCATTGCAGAATTGGTCTGTTGAAGAAGTCATCCGGGTTAATCTTCAAACAGAGTAATTTTCTTTGTTTTTTCTAACCATAATGCATGTTAAAATCTTGCGCTCTGCCCAAGGCGTATAGATTCATTTGTAGGGCCACCCTGTTTGCATTTGCAATTTTAATCATCAATAAAGGACGTTTTGCACTCAAATTTCGTTCTCTGTCTTTCATTTTTATTTTTGCACAAAAAATAATAAAAATGGCAATGTTTCTTTTCTTTCTTTTTGTTTTAAAATGAATTCTAAAATAAAGCATGAACCTGTTAATGCAGACTTGATCCTCCGGATTTCATTGATAACGGTTCTGCTATGGCCATGTATGACTTTGACATACCGATTTATCAAACCGAAGAAGGGGATGAGAAAGGCTGTGAACTCCCTGAGGAACTGGCCAGATTGTTAAAACAAGAGGAAAGGACTATCCAGCCGCATCAAGAGACCGTAGAGATCATCAATATTGGTACCGAGGATGCTAAGAAAGAGATCAAGATTGGCGCCAGCCTGCAAGCAGATGTGAAAAAAGCTTTAACTGAGATGTTGTGTGAATATGTTGATATCTTTGCCTGGTCGTATCAAGACATGCCAGGGCTGGATACTGATATTCTTGTGCATAGGCTGCCATTGAGAGAAGAATGCCCGCCAGTCAAGCAGCAACTTCATCGGACGCATCCAGATATGGCCATAAAGATCAAAGAAGAAGTTCAGAAGCAGTGGGATGCAGGGTTTCTGGCTGTGACTAACTATCCTCCATGGGTCGCCAACATCGTGTCGGTACCAAAGAAAGACGGAAAGGTGAGAATATGTGTGGATTATCGAGATCTTAACAAAGCTAGTCCGAAGGATGATTTTCCACTGCCTCACATTGATGTACTGGTCGACAATACAACTCAGTTTTCAGTATTCTCGTTCATGGATTGTTTCTCCGGGTATAACCAGATTAAGATGACACCTGAGGATATGGAGAAGACCATGTTCATTACTCCGTGGGGTACATATTGCTATAAAGTGATGCCTTTTGGGTTGAAAAACGCAGGGGCAACATACCAGCGGGAAATGGTAACTTTTTTTCACGACTTGATTCATAAAGAGATCGAATGTTATGTGGATGACATGATTGCCAAGTCGAGAACAGAAGAAGAACATCTGATTAACTTGAAGAAGTTGTTTGAACGGTTGAGAAAGTTCCGTTTGAGGTTGAATCCAAACAAGTGCACTTTTGGAGTGCGTTCTGGAAAGCTGCTGGGTTTCATTGTGAGCGAAAAAGGGATTGAGGTTGATCCTACCAAAGTGAAAGCAATACAAGATATGCCTGAACCGAGAATAGAAAAAGAGGTTCGTGGCTTTCTGGGTAGATTGAACTACATTGCAAGGTTCATATCTCACCTAACAGCCACATGCGAACCAATATTCGAACTGCTAAGAAAAGATCAAACGGTCAGGTGGAATGACGATTGCCAACTGGCATTCGATAAAATAAAAGAATACTTGCAGGAACCTCCAATTCTCATGCCTCCAGTTGAAGGGAGACCTTTGATAATGTATTTGATAGTGCTTGAAGGTTCTATGGGTTGTGTTCTCGGTCAACACGACGAGACAGGTAGGAAGGAGCGTGCCATCTACTACCTAAGCAAAAAGTTCAATGAATGCGAGTCCCGTTACTCAATACTTCAGAAGACATGCTATGCACTTGCATGGGCTGCTAAGCGATTGAGGCAGTATATGATTAGGCACACAACCTTGTTGATTTCAAAAAATGGATCCTATCAAATACATCTTCGAGAAACCAGCACTAGCAGGCAGAGTTGCACGGTAGCAAATGGTTTTGACCGAGTATGATATCCAGTATACTTCCCAAAAGGCCATCAAAGGGAGTGTCTTGTCAGACTATCTTGCGCAGCAGCCAGTTGATGATTACCAACCCATGAAATTTGATTTCCCTGATGAGGACATCATGTTCCTCAAAGCTAAGGACTGCGAGGAACCACTCCCAGAGGAGGGGCCAGACCCTGAATCCAAATGGAGTCTGATGTTTGATGGGGCTGTCAATATATGGGTGCGGAGTGGGAGCAGTTCTTATCACGCCGGAAGGTATTCATATGCCTTTTACCGCCCGAATAACCTTCAGATGCACCAACAATGAAGCAGAGTATGAAGCTTGTATAATGGGGATTGATGAGGCGATTAATTTATGAATTAAGGCCCTTGATATCTTCGGTGATTCAGCTTTGGTAATCAATCAAGTGAAAGGGAGTTGGTACACGCACCAAGCAAATATGATTCCGTATAGAGATTATACAAGGAGATTGCTGACATTTTTCACAACAGTGAAGCTGTATCATATTCCTCGAGATGAAAATAAGTTTGCAGATGCCTTGGCCACGTTCTCTTCTATGATCAAAGTGCAGAGATGGAATCATGTACCTAAGATTGAGGTATCTCGCCTTGACAGACCTGCATTTGTGTTTGTTGTTGATGCAACGTCTGATGACAAGCCATGGTTTCATGATATCAAATGTTTCTTGAAAAGTCAAGAGTACCCGCCTAGGGCATCTACTAAAGACAAGAAGACATTGAGAAGGTTGTCTGGTAGCTTCTTCTTGAATCAGGATGACGTGTTGTACAAGCGAAATTTTGACATGGTTCTGCTCAGATGCGTGGATAGACACGAAGCAGACCTGTTAATGCAGGAAGTACATGGAGGCTCTTTCGGTACCCATGCCGGAGGTCACGCAATGGCTAAGAAACTATTAAGGTCGGGGTATTATTGGTTGACAATGGAAGCAGATTGTTGTAAATACGCCCGCAAGTGTCACAAGTGCCAAATTTATGCAGACAAGGTGCATGTTCCTCCAAATCCATTGAGCGTCATGTCATCTCCTTGGCCCTTTGCTATGTGGGGCATTGACATGATCGGAAAGATTGAGCCTACCGCTTCAAACGGCCATCGGTTCATCTTGGTCGCCATTGATTATTTTACTAAATGGGTTGAAGCAGCGTCTTACACCAACGTCACTAAACAGGTGGTAGCTCGTTTCTTGAAACGGGATATCATTTGTCGCTATGGAGTTCCCGAGAGAATCATTACTGATAATGGTTCTAATCTGAACAACAAAATGATGGCTGAGCTGTGTCGGGACTTCAAAATTGAACATCACAATTCTTCTTCGTATCGCCCGAAGATGAATGGCGCTGTGGAGGCGGCCAACAAGAATATTAAGAAGATTGTACAGAAAATGGTTGTCACATACAAAGATTGGCATGAGATGTTAGCATTTGCTTTGCATGGGTACCGAACGTCAGTACGCACGTCCACTGGGGCAACACCATTCTCACTTGTATACGGTATGGAGGCAGTACTACCGGTTGAAGTTGAGATTCCATCCCTCAGAGTCATGATGGATGTCAAGTTAGACGAAGCTGAGTGGGTTCGCGCCAGGTTTAATCAGTTGAGCCTTATTGAAGAGAAACGGTTGGCAGCTGTATGTCATGGGCAGTTATACCAACGGAGGATGAAACAAGCATTTAACCAAGAGGTGCGTCCTCGGGTTTACAAAGTGGGAGATGTGGTACTCAAAAGGATCCTTCCTCTAAGTACAGATCACATGGGCAAATGGACTCCCAACTATGAAGGTCCATTCGTGGTTAAGGTTTTCTCGGGCAGAGACTTACTACTTACAACCATGGACGGTGAAGACTTTTCATCCCCTGTCAACTCAGACGTAGTCAAAAAATACTTCGCATAAATAGACCCGCTGGAAAAAAAAAGAAAAGTCCAGGCAAAAAGGGGCATCCTGGCGAACCACAAAAAACAGAATAAAAAGGTTCGGGCAAAAATTAGGGATATAAAATAAAAAAAATTGTACATCCGGTGAGTTGAAAATCCGCAAGGATAACTCAGGCAAAAAAGGGTATCCCGATGGATTGAAAACCCGAAAGGGCGGTCCACACAAAAGAGGGATTTAAGTGAACGATTACGGTCCGAGTTATCTGTACTCCATCACCGTTTCAACAACTGACATTCCGAAGGGTAGGAATCAGTCTGATCATTCCTCAGAAGGCAAGGTCGGGGAGTCTTGAAGACATGCTGGCCATAGCAGAATTGAAACTCAGTGGAATGTCGTTTTCACATTGCCATTAGGATAGTTTATTTTCTCAATTTTTAGCGATCACCTCTTTCCAGGGATTGCTTCCTGATGTAATTGCCTATTCTGGGCTTTTCTTCAATAAATCGAATTCCAGTAAAAAGCTTCTTATTTTGTTTTACTGCTTTGTTTGCAAACGTCTGAATTTTTTATAAAACATTGCATTTGAAAACATGGTGGCTTTACAATAACATGCACAGAAAAACATTTAAAATTACTTTGAATGTTGACTAATCCTGGATGGTGGATTCAAACCACGCAACATTCCGGGGCACGTGTGCATATTCTTTTGTTGCAGGTAACAAGTCCAGATGACTTCAAGCACAAGAGGCATTTCTCCAAGACGAGTAATTACTTATTCCCACGCAGAAGATTGGGGCAATCATGTTCAGGGAAGGGTTCACATGACACCCTTTTGTCACAATGTTTACTAATTGAGTCAATCATTCGGTCGGCGGCCAGTCGCTACGTTTCGATATCAGTGAAGTGAGTTAGACTGGGTATTGTGGTATCTTATTAAGCCGATTCTCTCATTCAGTACTTCCAACAGCTACAAGCTTTTCTGTGTCGATAATGGTTGCGAAATCCCCAGTAGAGTTGCTTCGCAGGCACCGAAGTTGTTGGCCATTCCTCAGTGAAGTTGCCAGGAGTTTGAAGAGGCTTAATCTTCTGTAAAATCCTCTCATAACGTCTTCTGCAGATAAGTCTTGCATCATGGAGCAAGAAACAAGTTGTTGACCCTCCCAGGCACGGGGCAGTTTGAATCTCCCCAGCAGGAGATGTTCCCGATCTATCATCCCCAGTAGAGTTGGAGGACGTTTGGTCTTCTATAAAATCCTCTTAAGAGGCGTTCCCCAGTACGAGATGCTTGGAAGCTGTTTTCCCCAGTAGAGTTTGTTATAAACGCATTATCCCCAGCGGAGTCGTCAAACGGAAAGTTTGCCCAACATGGGGCATCCTGACACTTATTCTAAGCTCGGCAGCAGATTACCGTGGAATTGTTTTGGGTTTCCCCAGCAGATCTAAGGACTCTTTCCCAGTAAGTTGCATCGTAAGGTTTTCCAACTAGGGTTGCATATCCCGGTAGAGTAGCTTTGATCCCCAACAAGATCGTATCTCTAGTAATGGTATCCCCATAGAGTTCAACATTGAATATTGTCAACAATATTCCCCAGCGGAGTTGTTATGACCAGAATTCATCCCCAAAGCAGATGAAGTAATTCCTGACAGAGTCATCACTCCCCTCATATCTCAAAGTCCAATTTATTTTTGGCAGGCCTGATTGTTCGAAGCAGATGGATTTGTTCATTCATTCTCCAGCAGAGATACCATCCTTTCAGGAGTCTCTAAAGTCAAATCATTGATCTTTATTCCTCAGCAGAGTCAGCAGAGATGTCTGACACGGATGCAGAGAGTAATCCAGTATTGGAATTCTTAAAGTCCACCCGTAGCGTGGCGAATTCTTAAAGTCCGCCAGTAGCGTGGCAAATTCTTAAAGTTCACCCGTAGCGTGGCAAATTCTTAAAGTCCACCTGTAGCGTGGTAAATTCTTAAAGTCCACCCGTAGCGTGGCAAATTCTTAAAGTCCACCCGTAGCGTGGCAAATTCTTAAAGTCCAACCGTAGATTGGCAAAAAGTCCACCCGCAGTGTGGCAATTCAGTAGTCGTCTGACTCCCTTTAAAAGACCGCAGCTAAGTCCAACCGTAGATTGGCAAAAGTCCATCCAAGGGTGGCAAATCATTAGCAAGTCCGACCATAGATTGGCAAAAGTCCACCCGCAGTGTGGCAATTCGGCTGCAAAGTCCAACCGTAGATTGGCAAAAGTTCACCCGTAGTGTGGCAAGCCAGTAGTCTTATGACTCCATCCAAAAAGACAGTCCACCTGTAGTGTGGCAAGCCAGTAGTCGTCTGGCGTCGTACAAAAGACATTGTTAAAGTCCACCCGCAGCGTGGCAAGCCAGTAGTCGTCTGGCGTCGTTTAAAAGACATTCTTAAAGTCCACCTGCAGTGTGGCAAGCCAGTAGTCGCCTGGCGTTGTACAAAAGATGTTGTTAAAGTCCACCCGCAGTGTGGCAAGCCAGTAGTCGCCTGGCGTTGTACAAAAGACATTGTTAGAGTCCACCCGTAGTGTGGCAAGCCAGTAGTCGTCAGGTATTGTATAAAAGACATCTTTCCAGTGGTTTTTCTTCCCATCAGAGTTTTATTCAAGAAAAGTTCATATTGGTTGGGTTTATATCCCTTTTCTTCTTCTCCTCAGAGTGCAAATTTTCTGGTTATTTTCGGTATTCAATCTCTCCATACCTTGAAAGTCTGACAGCAATCGCTATCATCCATTCAGGTCTACAATGATTGAATAGGGGCAGCTGTAATACCCCAAAATTTGCCCTCTCATTTATTCATATCATTTAGCATGAGCTTTCATTTCATTGCATTGCATTCAAGCATAGAAAAAACAAAACATCAAGCATTTAGCATTGCATCTTGCATAAAGGCATGTGATCAGTTGTTTCTCAAAGGTGTTGATCATCCAAAGCCAAAGAAGAAGAGACAAGTGTTTCTCACAAGAGCCAAGGGTCCCTTAAGTCATATGTCATCCCTACTTGATACACAAGGCATGGAAAGAGGAGAGTTCATCAAGAAGATTGGGCAGTGCATGATCTCCTACACAAGGCAGTCAAAATTGGGGATTTGACCCCCAAATGGGCAAGCTCTTTGAATTTCTATCATCTCCAAATGACATATCTCATCATGGTTTGAGAGGATGCACATCATATTCAAAGGAATTTGGATTTGGAGGATGTGCCATTTCCTCCTAACCAGAGGGTGCCAAAATTAGGGTTTGACCTAAAATTAGTTTATCTCTGATTTTCTGGGCAAGACTTGATCTCATGACATTCCTTATGTTCTTAAGGGTATATGGATGTAAAATTGCTCATCAATTGGTTTCAGAGGAGTCTCAGTTGATCAGTTGCTTGATAATCAAGAAATTGGGGGAAAAGTCAACTGTGCAGTGGAAAAAGTCAACTCCTGACTTTTTAAGGTCAAATTCATGAAATTCATGTTATATATGTTTAATGGACAAAATTTGATCAAGAAATGATGGATGAATAATGAAAAATCAAGAAATCACAAAACTGCCAAAAATAGAAACTTTAAGGTTGCCAAAAATAGTAAGTTTGGACCATTTTGCACCCTACTTTGAGGCTCTCTTTCTCCAAGATAAAAGCTTCAAACTTCAGACCTAAGTGGAACCAATTAAAGTTCATGTTCTAAGCTTCAAATCCATATAAAGAACATCTTCATTGGATCAATATTGAGTGAGATATGATTGATCAAAGTTTAAGAAAAGTAGGTCCAAAATCAAGTCATGGCCAAGCATGCCCAGGCCCACGTGCCATAATTTTTACAAACACTTGGTGTTTGTCAAATGTCAAGCTGAATTTCTCAATGATAAAAGCTCCAAATGAAAATCTTTTCTACATCAAAGTTGTTCCTTGCAATGCCCTCTTTAAGGTTGATGTTGGACAAATTTTGATTTGACCAAGTTATGATGGAGATATATTGGTCTCAAGTTAGGGTGATCATGCTGAAATCTCATGTGCCATGCTTGCCACGCCATGTCAAGTTTTCCTTGCCCACGATATTAGTCTTCAATCTTGATATTCCAAGCTATTTTGCACCAACTTTCAAGCCTTAATTCTGTTCAAAATCAACATCATTCATGTTATATGATGTTCTATCTTTCCAATGATCCCAAAACCTCATCAAACCATTCACCAAATTGAGATATTTCCACTTGCAAACCACCCTATTCTTCATTGATGCATTAATAGCTTTGCACACTATTTGGTTCAGGCATTCATCAAACAACTCATTTGCTTTGTTTCCTCATTTGAACACACCATTCCCCTTACACACCCTTACCATAATCTGTACCATACACAAGAAAGGCACGGATGAAAGCTTGTGAAACAAGTTCCTCTGCTACAGCTTATACACGAGTTCATCACCACCACTGATTCATTTACACTCCACCATAGCACACCATAAATCACCATCACCATATCCCAGCCAAGCTCACTCGCCTCTAACTAACTTGACTCAGTTAGTTAGGGTGCACTCACCTTAACCATGTTAACTCAGTAAACTCACTCATTTAACCACCTCTGGTTCACTTTGAACTCAACATATAAAACCACATTTCACTCACATTTTTCACTTTCAACTCTCATATTTTCACTCTCCCTCTCAAACACTTCAAACTTTTTCTCTCAGTTTCTCTCTATTCTCTCTGAGTTTACACGAATTCATCATCACTCATCATCATCATAGCTTGGCATTGAAGAAAAGAGACATTGAATCAATATCCTTCTCCAAGTGAAATCTAACAACAACTTGATTTTCTCTCTGCTTTCCATTCCAAGATTCTACAGCGTTTATTTTGCTTAGATTGAAGTTCCAAAGGTGAAGATTAATTGGATATCTCTGGTTTTCTCCATTGTTTCAAGATCTACAAGTTTCAGGTTCAAATTTTCTTCACCTTATTCTTCTCATTTAGTTTGTTTTGAAGCTTGTTTTAACTCATTAGGAGCTTTGTTTACTCCGGCTAGTTGATAGGCCTCATAGAGGCATAGTTTCAAAACCTAGGGCATATCTTAATCTCCTCTGTTCTCTATGTATATGCTTGTTATGTGAAAAATAATAGTGGATTCTTGATCTCCATATTTTCCTCTTCATTTTGGTATATATTTTTTGTATTTCTGGAAAATGTGAGGTCGCAGGTGGTGGTTGCTCGCTGGAGAAGATGACCGGAGGTCCTTCTCTGGCCGGTGGTTTAATATGTTAGGGTTTGTACTATTTCAAATTGTGGTCGTTGGATCATGGCATCGTGTGGCTAATATGGTGAGAACGCATTAAAACACACACTCCCCCTCACGTGCATGTTTTTTGAACCTGAATGACTTATGTGTGTGCGTGTGCATGCTACTTGTTGTGAACCTTACTTTTGATTTGTTTGATGTGGATGATTGATTGATCTAATGATTGATAACGCACCAACACATTAATGAGTAAGGGTACATGGCATGTGTTTTCGTTTTTCTCTCAGATTGTGTGCATGTGGATGAGTGCATGATAATTACCATGTGTTTGCTTTGTGAGACGTTAGATTAATGATGGATTTTTGACTTTTTTATCTCACGGCCATGATTGCATCTCCACTTTACTGCACACTCACTGTATCACATACAATCACCCGTTGGTGGATTTGGACCTTAGTTGCTATAAGGACCCCTTCCCTGAGCCCATCATGAACTGCTGAACGTGGAAATTACTTCTCTGCACCCCCTGCTTGTTTTTTTCTCTTTTTAACTTCTTTTTATACATGTGTCATAGTTGATTTTTAAAAAATACCCAAACATCATTAAAAATTCTATAAAAATTCATGTCATATCTTAGAATGTTAAAATAATTTTCTATATTTTTTTATTTTGATTTTGTTAATATTTGCATATTAATCCATTTTTTTTCATTTTTTTCTTTTGAAATTGGTTTCTATTTTCACACCTTTATTTCAAAAGTTTATTTCTCATAGATCCAAAAACATTTTTGCATCAATCTTTTTGCATCTTTTCAATAACATCCAAAACTTAATAAAAATATTTGTGTTTCATTTTTAGAACTTTCTTTTATGGCATTTAGGTCCCTTACTTTTGCACTTTGGTTCATGATTCATAAGTGACTATTGTTGGATTGTTTGAGGCCCTTCCTTTCTGAATTTTTGCATAGGATTTTGGTATGATGGTTGCCTCTGGTTGAGGTCTCTTGATACCTAAGTTGATGATTTTTAAATCATGTTAGGTATTTGTTTGATGACTTTTGTTTAATGTCCATTTTTCTGAAATTCTTTGAGCATGTTTGGTTACTTGCTTGATAAGGCACTTGTGCCATTGTATGATACCACTCTTCTTGACTTCTTGAGCCATGTTTAGATCATTATAGGTCTTTTGGTTGAAATTATAGGTCATTGATTTGAAGTAGATGTCTTTTTGTGTACATGTTCTATACTTGTTTCACATGTCCTTTTGTTGACCTATTTCCTCTTTCTTTTGCATCTATGCTTCTACTTGACTTGTAATTGGTTTGCTTATGCCATGTTATACTATTAATTTTCATTTCAAATGATGTATGCCTCTGACCTTAAAGTGTTACATTCATTCCACATGCCATTTATGTTTCATTTTGCATACTTGAACATGTTTCATCCAAATGCATGTTTCTTTTTCTTCTAGATTCTAAATGACTTGTAATTGTGTGAATGTGACTGATTTGTGAATCTTATCATTATTCTAACATGTCATATCTCCTATGACCTTGATACTTGAGTTTCATGTTGAACTTTTATATGTTTGACTTATGCCATGAATGTTTTCTTTTCATGTTAAACTCATGTTCATGTCTTCTCATTTCTTCTCTTTATCACTCTTAATGCTTGATACTTGATTGTTTGCCTCATATGACATTTGTATATCATGTTTAGGCACATGTTTAGGTCATCCACATCCTGACTTTGACCTCTCATGAAGCATAAATGCATGACCACTTTGCATATCCACTCATTCTTCCTCTATATCTTCCATGATTCACTTCTTTAATGATTAGTGCTTTGTTGGTGCATAATTCATTTGTGTTTGGTATATTAATATTAGAGATCACTTTTATTATTTAGATTCTGACTTTGATTAGTTTGTATCTCTTAAGATCTTTGTTTCTTAGCCCTTAATTGATTTGATCACCACTTGTTGTTTCTTCCTTTATGTTATACTTGTAAATATTGTGAACTAATCTTTTCATGTAGGTGCATGGTAAGCAAGTGTGGGGACATAGTTCCACATACACTCCTCTCCCTCATCTTCCCTTATCTCTTTTAAATAATTCAATTGGTGTTTGATAAGCATTTACATGCTTTCTTTGAATAATTTCTCTTTCATCCCTCTTTAAGATCAACTTATCTTCCATTTTGGAAGTAAGTTGTTTCCTTTGCTCTTTTTCTTCTCTCTTTTAGAATTAGGTTTGTTGAACCACATTAACTATAGGATCTCCAAGCATGCTAACACTAGGGTGTGTCTTAGTCTCCTCTTAGTTTTCACCTTTGATCCTCTTTTTGAGTCACTTCTTCTCATCTTAAAACAAGAGTAAAAAATACTTAATAAAGGCATAACACCTATTGTATTTAGGCCTTTCATGTGAGAACAAGGAAGTGTGGGGTCTTCTCTCACTTTTTTGGAATGTTTAGCATGCGTCCCGTCTTGGGTCGATATGCGAGATATTCGATCCTATATGAGAGACTTAAATACAATACATGTTACAAAACCCAAAAACAATCACAATACTTCTCTCTTAAAAGACAAAAACAAACAATAACGTCTTTCCTTCGGGAATTCTTTTCTCATCTCACTCACTCTCAACGTACGAACGTGCTTCTCCTCATTCTCTTGCAAGATGGTAACATACTCGGACCAGCGAGCTTGCAATACCTGAGCTAGAATGTTAGTCGTTCCCTAAAAAACACAAGCAAAGTCTTCCCTAGTGAGGGGAACTACGTCGCTCTGATTCTCATGCTCCCGATGAGATACGCAGGCAGTGGGGTAGGGCCAATTCGAGCACTTCTTTTATTTTCCCTACATTTGTTTCTTTTCTTTCTCCTTTCCTTTCTACCTTTCTTTTCCAGTATCTTTTCTATCACCCTTTGATCAAGACAAGCAAGTGTGGATCCCATCGGGTACGATGGACGTGTGGGGGTGCTAATACCTTCCTCTCGCGTAACCGACTCCCGAACCCAGTTCTCTTGGTCGCAAGACCATGCTTTTTCCTTTCTTTCAGGTTTATGCGGTGTTTCCTTTCCCTCTCATGGGATAAATACACATTGCTGGCGACTTTGTTTCGGTGCCACTTTCGTGTTTGTACTAGGATGAAAATCCCAGGAGCGACACTAACAACCTGTGGATAACCACATATAGGATGGGCAATTGACAACTCCCCATTGTGTAACCTGACCCCAGACCCCCCAATCTCTTAAGAATTTGTTTAGTTAAACATTTACGTGCAAGGTTAGTTTGAGATAGCTTCCTTTTCCTTTCCAGCTTCATAGGATAAATAAAAAATCAGAAAGTAGCACCCGACTCCTACCACTGCGATGAGGAGAAACCCATGGCAATAAGGTGGTCACGTCTCCGACAAAAATCGCATGCTACAGGAAAATGGTGACTCTGTTGGGGATCTTCTTGTTAGGATTTGTCTTTTTCTAGGATTAGAATTTCTAAGAGGTCTAGGTTGTTAGCAATCATACTACATACTATATATATACTGCTTTTCCTACTTGATATCCGTGTTTATTTTTTTGTCAATGGGAATGCGATTAATATGCATGTGGAAAGTTTGAGAGAAACCTAAGATAAGTGATGGCATAGACGGGTGGACTTACAGGGAGTGATTCCCGAATAAGCGATCCTGGTAGACCATCAAACCAGGTGAGGGCCCGTGTAGATACTATGTTGAACGACCGATCGTCGTGAAAATAGACGCTATCCCAGTGCGGCACTCGTGACCCTGAGGATTTAGTTAACATTAACCATATGGACATTTGGTAGTGCGGTGACTATCGGAAATAGTTGATACGCGATACTACACTCAAATGAGATTACCCTAGGATGCTACAGCTCGCTCTAGTGAACCAGCTTGTTGTTGATATCCCTAGGGGGTCAATGATTTTGGGAACCTTTAACCTGTTCTACAGGTACAAACATTGACCAGAATACAACCTTTAGAGATGGGTAGAGCCATGACTCCATGCTCGTGACGCTGAAGCCTTGAACCCATGTTTTTTCAATGTTTTTGTGTGCTGTATTCATGCATTCATTTAAAAAACTCTTAAATAAAGAAAAACCTTCTCTTTTCTCTTCTTTCTCTTTTTCAAAATAAACTAAAACAGTAATTGCAAATATCAGAGCAAGATTGCATTATGGACTTCGGTAGAAGAAAGACGCACAAGTACACCTTCAAGGCTCCAAAACTAGAGGATTTAAGGAGGTTGGCAACGATGATTACCAACCCTGATTCTTTCAGAGCTAAGCATGGATGATTGTTGTCTCTGTTAAGGGTCCATGTAGTTGAAGGGATCATGTCTACGTTAATTCAGTCTTACGATCCGGTTTATCACTGTTTCACATTCCCAGATTATCAACTAGCACCAACGCTAGAAGAGTACTCTCATCTGAATGATTTACCTATGACTGACCAAGCTCCCTTTTCTAGACTGGAAGAAATTCCAAAGGAACAAGCCATTGCAAGAGCAATCTATTTGGACGAGTCAGAAGTCAGGACTCACATGACCACTAAGTGTAGAATCCAAGGACAACCAACCAAGTTGTTGGTAGAGAAATCCCTGTACTTTGCCAGTATAGGAAACGTTACTTCTTTCAAAGATATCTTTGTTCTACTCACATACAGGTTTTTCCTCTTTCCCAACATCGATAACTTCGTCGATACCAATGCCATTAAGATACTTTTGATTGGAAACCCCGTACCAACCTTGCTCGCAGATACTTATCATTCTGTACACTTGAGTAATTTGTACAGTGGAGGAATGATCACATGTTGTGTACCACTACTTTACAAATGGTTCACTTCCCATTTACCCAAGTCTGCTGCATTTTGGGACCATAAGAGTACTCTACGTTGGTCATAGAGAATTATGTCTCTTACCAACTCTGACATAGATTGGTATAATAGGATTTATGAAGGGATAAAGATCATCGATAAATGTGGAAACTTCCCTAATGTACCCCTCATAGGAACTAAAAGAAGAATCAACTATCATCCAATTTTTGTTCGCCGTCAACTCGGATACCCGATGAAGAATATCCCGCATAATGTTCATCTGGAAGGTTTTTTCTTCAAGGAAAGGGAAAATGACAGGGCACTAAAGAAGGAAATAGTGCATGCCTGGCAACATGTTCACAAAAAAGGAAGAGAGTCTATAGGAAGACCAGACTGTATCTCTGTGGAACCTTATCTCCACTGGGTGCAAACTAGAGCCCTCAAGCTGAGGATACCTTACCCTTGTCATGAAGTTCTTTTGTTAAAGGAAATTGCCCTTTATTTTATGTCTGATACGGAAAAACTCTAGGTCGCTCTCAAAAAAGTTCATCGGGAGAAAAGCTCTTGGAAAAATAAGTACTGAATCCTCAATGTGGAGTGTACCAAAATTCAGGAACTATTAAAAGAAAAGAATGTTATGATTGAGATTCTAGAACAGCAAGCTATGGAAGATCAAAGGAACTTGCTCACTCCTTTCACTTGGCAAAGGACTGGCAACCCGACAACGGCTAAAGAACCCCGATCAAAGAAAAGGAAAATACCAGAACCAGCATCTGAGCTCTCCTCAGAGAGGACTCTGGATCCATAAACTTAGACATTTTCCTTACGGTAATTTGTAAAATATTGTATTTCCCTATCTGTAATCTTTCAAATTCAATAAAAAATGGGTATTCCCCACTGTATGATATTTGCAATCTATTTGTTGAAGTTTCTTTTTTGATAAAGCGAAAAAAAAATAAAAAATACATATATCATTGCATATCATTCATCATTCTCACATAACACGTTCTTCTTATCTTCGAGTCTCATGTTTGTGTCACGATTCTAGAGTCAAATTGTTTCATTCGTACAATACTCAGGCCAATCGACAAAAGAAAATGGACGATCTCGAGGAAGAGAACAGAGAGCTGAGAGAAGAAATCGACGCTCTAAAGGAAAGTTTGGAAAAACTTCACAATGACATGCAATCCCTGGCAACAGCTCAGAAACAACAACAAAGGACTGTGATCTCAGAGATCACATCTCGCCCATTACAGAGACACATGAGAAAGATCCTCGGTATAACAAGCCTAAAGGTCATCCCTGGGGCATGCCTATCAACTTTGTCCCTAAAGGATACATCCCGCCGGTCACTGAAGACCCAGAAACTGCAGCAGGAACCGCTGGGCCTGAAGGTTACAAATTTCGAAAAGCAAAGATGTAAGAATTATGACGGCAACTCCTGAAGGTTACAAACTTCAGGGCATGGAAGCGCCAAGAGCCACCGCCGCAATGTCTATACCACTGCCAGTGGTACACACTGTCCCGGAAGGACAGATTCCACAAGTAATTGTTGGTAGAAACGAAGACATGTACGAAAAGATGAATGAGTTCCAAGAATAATTCTTGGAGATACAGAAGGAACTGCATGCCATTCGCGGCCAGTATTTATTCGGAAAGGACGCCGCAGACCTTTGTCTTGTCCCTAATGTAAAAATCCTGCACAAATTCAAGGTGACTGACTTTGAAAAGTACAAGGGCAACTCTTGACCTCAAAGTCATTTGGTGATGTACGCTCGAAAGATGTCAACTCAGACAGAAAATCAACAGCTACTAATCCATTACTTCCAAGACAATTTAACTGGTGTCGTACTCAAATGGTACATGGGTTTAAACCGCACCAAGATTAATACTTTCAGAGATCTCGGCATTGCCTTCGTTCAGCAGTATAAGTATAACCTGGACATGGCACCAGACAGAGATCAACTCAGAGCAATGTCGCTGAAGGACAAGAAAAAATTCAAAGAATATGCCCAGAGATGGCGTGAAATTGCCGCTCAGATTCGTCCCCCTCTTGAGGAAAAAGAGAAGAGAAAGATCTTTCTGAAAACCTTAAGTTCATTTTACTACGACCGAATAGTTGCAAGTGCGCCCAGTGACTTCACTAAAATGGTAAACATGGGGATACGCCTTGAAGAAGCAGTCCGAGAAGGACGATTGGTCAAGGATACAGAATCCTCTAGCAGTACCAAGAGATGCAGTAGTGCTTTACCGAAGAAAAAAAAACATGATATTTGTAATATCTCTCTGGGAAAGCAAAGGCAAACTTATCAACCTCAGGTTGCTCAGAGCCAACCAAATCTACAGCAGTATCAGTAAAGGACACAACAGCCTCTTCAGCAGGCTCGTCCATAATACAATAGCAATAATCGTATGACACGACCACTAGGGTTTGACTCTATACCGATGTTGTATGCAGAACTATTTCCACTTCCACTTGGCTAGGGGCATGTCCAAATCAGGTCCCCCTTACAGTACCAGAAAATCTACCTTTTTGGTTCAAAGCAGATCAAAATTACCCTTACCATCAAGGAGGACCAGGGTACAACATTGAGAACTATATCTATTTCAAGTCTAATGTACAGAAGCTTGTCAGGAACGGGATCCTATCTTTCAAAGATACTAATCCGAATGTTCAGACGAAACCGTTTCTGCAACACGAAAAGACTGTCGTAAATTTAATAGAAGATTAATTTAGCCGCATTTATCAGATTCACGATGTACTCCTATTGGGAACTAATCTTGTTAGGATGCATTGTAGACAGAGCGGGTACGGTCATGTACCACCTCACAATTATCACCAGTGTGATATCTGCTCAAAGAATAATCAGGGGTGTTCAATATGACCCACACAAACCCCAACATTATTTAGAACCACAACATTCTGACAATGAACGTCAACTTGGTGGCGATGCACTCAAGGCAAAGTCAACATCATAATCTGCCATGACACGATTATAATTCCTGTCCGATCTGCTCAACAAGCAATCAGGGATGCTCTTTCATACAAGAGGCCCTTCAACGACAGATGGATCTCGGATGGATCTAGGACTATCAGGAGAGAAATAACCATCAAGTCAATATGATTCAAATCTTTGACATACGCTTGATGAATACCAGTCTGGTAGAATTACATGCTAAACAAGTCAGGCTCGGCTTTCTGGCTACACATGATTATCTGGACTGTGAACAATGTCATGAAAACGATCAAGGATGTGCACTTGTCCAAAGAACACTTCAACACTTGTTAGAGCACTGGTGGCTTCTAATCTACATGGATGAAGCTACACAACAGATCGGAATGACTGACAGAAATCCTAGTAGATATCAAAGTCAAGATGTCCGCTCGATGGAAACAGATCTAGTAAAGATGCACTGCATCCAAAGCGGGCGTGGCCGGGTGCCACTCCACAACTACGAGTGTTGTAGAGTTTGTTCAGAAAATAACCAAGGATGCTACCTTGTTCGGTCAGCTCTTCAAAATCAGTTGGATCGGAAAGGGATTCGACCATGTTCAAGTTCTGGGTCGATCGATGTGATACCAGACTATCTCTTTGATCAAAGAAAAGACTTTGTCATAATCTCCGATCATGGAAGGACCAAAGACGTTTGTGCTATAATCCCTCTACTCGATGAATCAAGAGTTCCTCTTGATAGTAGAAGGATCTTTAACCTGAAACCAAATGAAGCTGCCTACGATGGTCAGAAAAATCAAAAGGCTCCTATGGTTATCTATCTGCCAGGAACAATACCGTACAAATCCGATAAGGCTATCCCTTACAAGTACGGTGCAACAACAATCGAAAATGGAAAGGAAACTACATTACCCTCCGTCATAAACATCGCTGACAACAGTCGAGTAACACAGAGTGGCCGAATCTTCAACAGAGGAGTTGGAGAACCCACCAAGGAGAAGGAACCTCAAACAAAAGTTCTAAATCAACCAGTCGGGCAATCCAGTATTCCCGAACTTTCAAAGAAAAACGATGAGATGTTGAAGCTCATCCAGAGAAGTGAGTACAACATAGTAGACCAATTATTGCAAACTCCTTCGAGAATCTCTGTGTTATCTCTCTTACTCAGTTCCGAAGCTCACGGGGAAGCTCTACAGAAAGTCTTAGAGCAAGCTTTTGTTGAACAAGATGTGACGATAAGATTGTTCGATAGCATTATTTCCAACATCACTTCCTGTAACAATTTAGGATTTAGTGATGAGGAACTGTCGGAAGAAGGCAAAAATCATAACATGGCGCTTAATGTTACAGTCAATTGCCAGGACAATGCTCTAGCCAGCGTACTGGTAGACACTGGATCAAATCTGAATGTTATGCTAAAATCTACTTTGATGCGACTATCATTTCAAGAAACTCCGATGAGAGGCAGTGAGGTCATCGTCAAAGCCTTTGACGGATCCAGAAAAATAGTTATCGACGAAGTCGAGCTTCCCATAATTATTGGTCCTCACACTTTCCAAGTCACTTTCCAGGTCATGGACATCCGGGAAGCATACAACTGTTTATTAGGAAGACCTTGGATACACGAGGCTGGGGCAGTTACTTCGACACTTCACCAGAAGCTGAAGTTCGTCAAGAATGAAAAGCTAGTCACAGTATGCAGAGAGCAGGCCTTAATCGTGAGCAACTTATCATCATTTTCCTGTGTAGAACTGGAAGAAGTTGTTGGAACCCAGTTTCAAGCACTGTCAATGAGCAATGAGAATTAATCAGAAAGAGGGACGTCGATTTCCTAATATAAAGATGCTCTCAAAGCAATCGAGAGTAACGACACAAAAAGATGGGGACAACTCATAATTCCTACGGATAACAAGACAAAGAAAGGTCTTGGTTTCTCCTCAACTTGTACCCAGACTGCTACTAAAGATGAAAGTTTTTATCCCATTCAGGACTTCTTCCACGGTGGAGGCTTTCTCCATCTAGTGTCTCAAGAAGTACACACCACCAATGAGGGTGACTCCTCCGATACAGATGATGAGTCGAAGTCCTATCTCAACGAGGACAATTATGTGTCTCAGGGAGAGGTGCATACTCTGTTTTGCTTTCCCACGCAGAGTCTGAGATATATACCAAGATCAGACATCAAGATAATGTATAGAGATTGTGATCCTGAGGGATGTCGTGCTCCACCCAACTCATTAGAGGAGGACACTCTAATGAAATACAACTTCAACTATGAATATTATGACCCACTAGATGACTTGTCTATCTGGCAGCCGGACCCAGAAGACTTGGGGCAAAAGAGTCAGCCAAACGACGCTTATCAGCTGAGCAATATTGAAAAGAATACTTGTGTCCCCACCAAATTATGGGATCATTACTCAGGACATTCTGAAGATATCCAGCACAATAATGAATCTGCAAAGATTGTAGGACAAGAGTTCATCAACTATGCTTTCCCTGAGGTCAACATCATCGAGAAAGATGACTCCTCCAGTCCCACAGAAGTATGGGACACCTTAGGACAACCATGTGACAAGTACGACTTCTTGGTCAAGTACACCACTCCTAAAAGCTCTCGTATCAGTCTCGAAGACATCCAGCCAACTGGATGGGGAGATCCACCTGAGAGTGAACACATTGTGCAAGATACAACAGAAGAGTTCGTTTACGACAACTTTGCTAGGGAGGAAGACTCCAAAGATCCTGCTCTGCCAGAAATCAGTGTCATTTCTAAAGACAAACCAAGAATGAAGGTACCAGACTTTTTTATTCACCGAGGAGTTCGTCGCCAATGGGTTGTTGTCGATGTCCCGAAAATCGTCCATAATTCTAAGTAATTGTCGTCTTTGTTTTGACCTTTCACCCTGCCCAGGTGAAACGGATGTTTTTATAGGGCTCACTTTTCTGTAAATGTCCCTCTTCGCTTAGCCCAAAGCGACAAAGTTTTGTTTTATAAGTCTGTAATTTCAAGAATCGACAAAATCATAAATAAATAATGTCATTCTGTAATTTCCGCAGTTATTGTTGTTTTCACTTTTCATTTTTCAGAAAATGGTAATCCTAAAACAGCTTAAAAATAAAAATAAAAACAAGCATTTTTCAGAAAAATACACTTCACACACTCTTGCATTCTCTCTATCTCTTCTAAAAAATGAATCATCACGTCTTGCAGATTGCTTGTTTTAAACCCCATTGAAACATACGATCCAATGCCTTCTCCCAACTTTGAATTCTCGGTATTTGAAGCTGAAGAAGAAGAGGACGAAGAAATTCTAGAAGAGATCTCCCGATTACTCAGACAAGAGGAAAGGTTCATTGAGCCTCACAAGGATTCGTTGGAAACGGTTAATTTGGGCTCAGAAGAAGAGAGAAAAGAAGTCAATATTGGGGCACTGCTCAGTCCAACTGTCAAAGAAAACTTGATAAGACTTCTCAAAGAGTTTCCCGATGTGTTCGCTTGGTCCTATCAGGACATGCCAGGGTTGGATACCAGCATTGTGGAACATCGTTTACCGTTAAGATCAGAATGTCCGCCGGTAAAACAAAGGCTGAGACGGACTCATCCAGACATGGCCATCAAAATCAAGGAGGAAGTACAGAAACAGATTGACGCAAGTTTCCTCGCCACCTCAGAATATCCTCAATGGTTAGCCAACATAGTCCCAGTTCCAAAAAAGGATGGAAAAGTCAGAATGTGTGTAGACTACAGGGATCTGAACAAAGCCAGTCCAAAGGACGACTTTTCCTTACCGCACATAGACATGTTGGTAAAAAGTACAACCAAGTTCAAAGTTTTCTCCTTTATGGATGGATTCTAGGGCTATAATCAAATCAAAATGGCACCGAAAGATATGGAGAAAACTTCATTCATGACCCCATGGGGCACCTTTTGTTACAAGGTAATTCCGTTTGGTTTGAAGAAGGCTGGGGCAACCTATCAAAGGGTAATGACTACTCTGTTTCACGACATGATGCACAAAGAAATCGAAGTGTATGTCGATGATATGATTGCCAAATCTAAAACAGAAAAGGAGCATGTGACCCACCTGTCAAAGTTATTCGAGCGTCTGAGAAAGTATAAACTCCGCTTGAATACCAACAAATGCACATTCGGTGTTCGCTCAGGAAAACTTTTAGGGTTCATCGTCAGCCAAAAAGGAATCGAGGTTGACCCTGACAAGGTGAAGGCCATTCAAGAAATGCCTTCATCAAAGACTAAAAAATAGGTGAGAGTATTTTTGGGACGTCTGAATTACATCTCAAGGTTTATATCCCTCATGACCGCGACATGCACGCCAATCTTCAAACTACTAAGAAAGAATCAAAGTTGTATATGGACAGAAGATTGTCAAAAAGCTTTCAACAGTATTAAGGAATATTTTTTAAATCCACCTATTTTGTCTCCTCCAGTGGAGGGAAAACCACTGATCATCTACCTAACAGTCTTTGAAGACTCCATGGGTTGTGTACTTGGCCAACAAGACGAAACCAAAAGAAAAGAGTCTGCCATCTACTATTTGAGCAAGAAATTTATCCACTGTGAAACTCGGTACACTATGCTTGAAAAAACTTGTTGTGCTCTGGCTTGGGCCACCAAACGTCTTCGCCAGTATATGATTTGTCACACTACTTGGTTAATCTCCAAGATGGATCCAATCAAGTACGTTTTTGAAAAGCCTGCTCTCACAGGAAGGATTGGCCGTTGGCAGATGTTGATATCAGAATATGACATCGAGTACCATGATCAGAAAGCCATCAAAGGAAGTATTTTAGCCGATCATTTGGCTCATCAACCGATTGACGATCAGGAATCACTCAGATTCGACTTCCCAGACGAAGATGTCATGTACCTAAAAATGAAAGATTGCGATGAACCACTACCCAGTGAAGGGCCAGAACCAGGTTCCCAATGGGGACTAATTTTTGACGGAGCTGTCAATAATTATGGAAACGGAATTGGGGCAATTACCGTAACACCTCAGGGTACCCATAGTCCTTTCACCGCCAGACTTACATTCAAATACACAAACAACGAGGCTGAATACGAAGCTTGTATCATGGGTTCGAAGAAGCAATTGGATTAAGGATTAAGAACTTGGATGTGTATGGAGACTCAGCCCTAGTTATCAATCAGATCAAAGGAGATTAGAACACATACCAATCAGGACTGATTCCTTACAAATATTACGCGAGAAGGTTGTTACCTTTCTTCAACAGAACCGAGTTTCATCACATCCCTCGTGAAGAAAATCACATGGCTGATGCACTTGCCACTCTCCTTCCATGGTCAATGTAGGTCAATGGAACGACATACCAAAAATGGACATAATGCACCTTGAAAGGTCCGCTTATATCTTCATGGTTGAAGCAGTCACAGATGACAAACATTGGTATCACGATATCAAATGCTTCCTTCAGAAACAAGAGTACCCACCTGGGGCATCTAGGAAAGACAGAAAGAATCTCAGAAGACTGGCTGGCAGTTTCTTCCTGAGCAGTGATACACTCTATAAGAGGAACTTTGACATGGTCTTGCTCGATGTGTCGACAGACCAGAAGCAAACATGTTGATGAAAGAGATTCACGAAGGATCCTTTGGCACTCATACCAACGGGCACACGATGGCGAGAAAAATTCTAAGAGCCGGGTACTATTGGTTGACAATGGAATCCGATTGCTACAAGTACATGAGAAAGTGTCACAAGTGTCAGATATACTCAGACAAAATCCATGTACCGCCAACACATCTCAAAATTCTTTCTTCTCTATGGCCTTTTTCTATATGGGGAATCGACACGATTGGCATGATCGAACCCAAGGCTTCGAACGGATATCGGTTCATCCTGGTAGCCATTGACTACTTCATCAAGTGGGTCGAAGCCGCGTCATATGCCAATGTAACCTGACAAGTGGTGGTCCGATTCATCAAAAATAATCTCATATGCTGTTATGGTGTTCTAAGCCAGATCATTATTGATAATGGATCTAACTTGAACAACAAGATGATGAAAGAATTGTGCGTTGAGTTCAAGATCGAACACCATAAATCTTCTCCCTACCGACCTAAGATTAACGGAGCGGTAGAAGCGGCTCAGTATAACATTAAGAAAATTGTTCAAAAGATGGTTGTAACCTACAAAGACTGGCACGAGATGATACCCTTTGCTCTTCATGGTTATCGCACATTTGTCCGCACTTCAACAGGGGCAACCCCTTTCTCTCTAGTATATGGCATGGAAGCAGTGCTTCCCATAAAAGTAGAGATCCCATCAATCCAGGTATTGATGGAAGCTAAGCTAACAGAAACTGAATGGTGTCAAAGTCAACACGATGAACTAAATCTGATCGAAGAAAAGCGACTGGCGGCTCTATGTCATGGTCAATTGTATCAGCAAAGAAAATTGCTACAAAACGCCCAAACAACAACGCCAAGTTTACAACGACATCCTATATACCGTTGTTATAGTGCGTACTGGATGCGCGCGCATTATTTTAATTAGAAATTTCAAGGGTATAATAACGGTTGTTGTGAACAACGTGGTGATACAATCAAGCTTTCATGGGTCTGAACCTCATCGCCCTCAAATAGTTTATTCTTTAGACGTAAATATGCCCTTTTTAAGTTTTATTTATATTTAACTAAAAAATAATAAGGATATCACTACGGTTATTTCTTAAAACCGTTGTTACAAACTCAAGCTCTTTTTATGTATTTTAAACACCAAGTATATATCAATTTATCCACTGAAAAAAGAAACAAGACGAAACAACCCTAACACCAACGCCGTCACCATTGTCAAGAAGAAGACAACAACAACAAGAAAGTGTTCTACTTTAAGGTGTTGCAATGTCGCATTTGAAGACAAAATCATCCAAAGGTGTTTCTATGTCTTCTTCCGCTGTAAAATCTCGATCAGGAAATTTTTGTGGTTGTGATGGTCGTATGGTTTCCTACCAATGCAAGAAGGGACAAAATAAAGGAAGGCTTTTTTGGAGATGTCCATTTCGGAGGAGCGATGTAACATGTAATTTGTTCATATGGGATGAAGACGTGGGAGAAAGAGATGGAAATGAATATGAGAGCGTTATGAAGTCAGAGTTGGAAGCTGTGGGCTATTTGAAGGTTATGTATGAGGATTTAAAGAAAAAGAACAAGAATTTGAAGAACAAACTGAAATCAGAGATATTTTTTGGAAATCTCAAGATGTTATGTTTTCTTGTCTCCTTTATGTTTAATGTTTACTTTGTTATGAAATGTAATAGTTGAATTAGGGTTTGAATTACATTGGTGATGTTTAAACTGGAGATGCATTGTGAATTACATTGTTGAGGTTTGAATTACATTATGAAGACAGGAATTCACCTTTAACGTTAAGACGAACCTTTTATTTTTTATTTATTTTAAAATTCACAAATAAAAGGGTTATCACTACGGTTCTTCTGGTTAACCGTAGTGATATATTTATAATAAATAAATACCTATCTGTACAGTTTTTATTAATTTTAAAATTCACAGATAAAAGGGTTATCACTATGGTTCTTATGGTTAACCGAAGTGATATATTTATAATAAATAAATACCTATCTATACGGTTGGTATTGCTAATCGTTGTGAAATAGTTTACCCATATATAAGCGAAATAACTTTCACTTATTGACAGTAGCGTCGTTGCCTTCAAAATGAAACCCTATAACCCATTTTTTCTCTTCGTTTTCACCATTAGCCGTGAATCTTGTGCTTCATACATTAAGGTATTCTTCTTCTTCCATCTATTGTTAGATATTTCCCATTATCTCATTTGTTGCATGTTATTTTTGTTGATTGTTCTCATTTTTTCAGACTCTTTTCACTACCTTAACAGAGACCATACTTTGGAAACTTCATAATGTTTGTGTAGCTATGGAAAAATGTATAAGAAGCATGAAACTATGATGGAAACTTCATCCACCTTATACTTTTTTTCATAGCTTCACGAACAAGATGTTAGTAAATAAAGAAACAACAGTGTAAGCAAACATCATCTAGTTTTGGAAACAATGAAAAGAAATATAAGAAGTATGAAGCTTTTGTGTAAGCTTCTTCCTCCTTATATTTCTTCTTCATTGATTCTCAAACTAGTTGAACATCATAATTGATTCCTGTTCCCGATTAGTTTCATTAAAAGGTGCGTTATTCCTGTTCCTCTCTTTACTCTTCACTGGATTATGGTTTTAGGGTTTGTTTTCAACTGAGGATGCTTATTTTTGAAGTTTGATGTGTTTCCTTACAAGTTAAGGGGATGATACAGGGTGATGATGCTGGTGGTAGCAAGCGTATTATATGAGTTTATAATATCTGGATCTAGTATAGAATGTTGTTTGAGTTTATTATATTCTATGTAGATTGTTTGTTTCACTAACCCTCACTTAAAATACATTCATTTAATTTGACATAGATACTTATAATCTGCAAATTAAGTTGTATTTGAAAACCAACTTATATGAATCAATGTTTTCGAATTGCATCCCTCTCATCGTTCATCTCATGATGTTTAATATATATATATATATATATATATATATATATATATATATATATTATGGTATAATGCTCTGGCTCCTTAGATGCATCGCCATCTTCCATTATAGTTAAATTTCATTAACAATAAATTATTAGTTAATCTGCCTCTCCATCAACACTTATAATCGTAAAACTTCCGGTTATAAAAATTATGATGATAAGTGATGTTGATGATGAGGTAGATTATCCAATGTCTTGTTCTTATGGAAATTTAACTATAATCGAAGAAGTCGGATCAATAAACCACAATATATATGTAAAACAGCGTGAAATGCACGATGAGACGAATGCAATCAGAAAACATTGGTTTGTTTAAGTTGGTTTTCAAGAACAATTTAATTTGCAGATTATAGACTTCTTCATCAAATTGATTCCATGTATATTTCTTTAGTGAGGTGTTTGGAAAACAAGAAATTTACATTTAATATAATAAACCCTGGGTACTTACAACAACGGTTATCTATTGTAACCGAGATCATAGGTAATTTATGTTTTACATAATTCCCTGCTGATGGGATTCGAACCCAGTACCTAAGTGTATGTATCACAACGGTTTATTATCATAACCGTTGTGATATACGGCGCGCGTCATGCCTTTCAATTACGGTTTCCAGACCGTTGTAGAAACAGCGAACTTACAACGACAATCTACATAACAACGCCTTCGCCCGCGTCATTATATGTCATTCCCAACTGTTGTTAAATATATGGGTTTTTCGTAGTAGTGGAATGAAGAAAGTGTTTGACAAAAAGGTTCGACCCCGTGTCTTCCTAAAAGGAAACCTTGTGCTCAAGAAGATATAATTATCCCTCACTGATTCTCAGGGCAAGTGGACTCTGAATTATGACGGCCCCTATGTGGTCAAGAAAGCCTTCTTAGACGGTGCCTTGAGACTCACAACCATGGATGGAGAGGAATTTGCCTACCCCACAAATGTTGACGTATTCAAGAAATACTTCGCCTAAATAAGAAATTAAAAAATGTCTCGGTGGATTGAAAACCAGAAAGGGCGGTCCAAGAAAAAATTAGAGACATAAGCAAAAATCATCCCGATGGATTGGAAATCTCAAAAGACAATCCAGACAAAAGTTAGGGGTTAATGGCAAGTAACTACATCCGACAAGGTTAAATTCCCAGCGGTAACATTATTAGTCGACAAACTTCCAGTCAAAGTCATCTTCGACAGAAGCTCAGGATGTCTAGAATCCAAAGTTGGTAGAAGGATAACGGTCGTTATGTTTCAATGTAGCCCCTTGATAACGCGAAATTATATCGTGTATTTGACTTGACATGCATGAATTTATATTGTGTTTTAATTGGTTTTTCCCGATTTATGTTTTATTCTACTCGTTTTTGTTTGTGTTTTTCATGCACTCGAGTCGAACCGGGATTTAACGGAAAATAAATATTTATTGAAGAAATTGAAGAGAAAAGAATTGAAGAGAAAAGAATTGAAGAGGAAAGAAAATGAATTGAAGAAATTGAAATGGAAAGAAATGGAAAGGAAAGAAAAAGAAGAAAAGAAAAGAAAAAAAATATATATAAAGGGTGGGCCCACCACCACACATATGGCGCAATCCACATTGTGGGTGGCGCCCACCACTAAAAGATAAAGTGGCGCAAGCCACATGGTTGAAGAAGGATGAGGTGGCGCGAGCCACCTATTTCTGGGGAGATAAAAAAGAATAGTTGCACCACTTCTCCTACTTTCTCTAAGTCTCCAACTTCCGTCCGTTATTTTCTCAAGCATTTTCCACACGACTGAGACGTTCTTCTCAACTGCCAAGACTGGATATAAATTGAAGTGAAGACCTCCTTTGAGGGGGTCCGTGAATTTTCAAGAGGCTTGCGAGTGAATTATTTTTCTGCACTTATTTTAAATCAAACAGTTTGTATTTCTTCTGCACTTCTACTTCTTTATTTCTTATTGTAAGCAAGTGTTGCCCGACCGCTTCAAGTCTTTAGCAAGGATTCATTTACCAGTTATTTCAATTCCAGGTTTTTATTATATGCTTTATTCTGTCGTTTATTGTAGCATGATTTGTAGTAGTTATATATATATTGTTAGCATGTTTTCCATTCCAACCATGTCTGGCTAAGTTATTTGGTATCAGTATGTAAACAATTTATTCACATGGAATTAAGTAATAATCGGTGCTATATTTTTACAAATTAGTTTTTAGGCTTAGGTTTCTTATTTTTAATCGATTGGTTTTTCTTACGAAAGTAAAAAGGCATTTAAGGTTAAGGTCAAGATAAACGAGAGTTTGAGAGTTTAACCAGATAGCTGAAACTAGGCATTGATTTTAAACACAGCGGAAGCACTTTAGAATTGATTAGGACTTATTCATTTTCAAAAAGTATTTTTAAATGCAAATGATACAGCGAGAGAGCTCATTATGATTTAACGGTATAGTCCAAATCAATAAACACGAGAGTGTGAGATAAGGTCTTTTAAATGAGGATTTTCTACTGAAAAGTAATTTGACACTTAACCCTGCACCGATGACTTACTAAATTCCAGACGATTAATGCGTTACATACTGATATCTCGTTATTGATTATTCTTATTAAAAGTTAGTATTCTTAGATTTAATTTCTGTCGTCTCATTTCCCTTAGAACAATTAGCCTTAGCTAAACATAGTAACAATCTGATAGCACTAGTTTGATTATCAGTCCTTGTGGGATCGATATCTTTTTAAAACTACGCGATAGACTGTGCGCTTGCAGTTAGTAACCCCATTCGACTCATAAAGTCGCGATCAAGTTTTTGGCGCCGTTGCCGGGGACTTTGATTTAGTCATTAGTGCGATTCATTTGTTACGCAGTATAGACTAAGGCAACAAATTTTATTTTCCTTTTTCTCGATTGTATGCCAAGTACTCGCTCACAAAGCGAAGACTTGCAACCACCAGTCGCTGAATTAGAGCGTTTCTTACATTTAAGACGTAGACTACTTGAGTATCAACGCAAGTATAATATTCCCGATCTCCCTGCTCATACCCCTAAACCAGTCAAAGAACAAAACATGGGTGAAAGACCACAAAACCGTCCTCTTAAGTTCTATGCCACCCCGTCTGAGCAAGAACCACATAGTAGCATTGCTGCCCCTGCCATCAACCGAAACGATTTCGAGTTGAAACCTTCATTGCTGTCAGCCGTACAACAACATCAATTTTCTAGAAACCCCACAGAAGATCCTAACGAACATTTGACCAAATTTGTGCAGTACGCAGACACAGTAAAGGCAAATGGTGTAACTGCGGACGCGATAAGACTACGTCTTTTTCCTTTCTCATTAAGAGACAGAGCTTGGGCTTGGTTGCAATCCTTGCCATCAAACTCCGTTACTACGTGGGATGAGTTGAAAAAGGTATTCTTAGCACGATATTTCCCCCCGAGCAAAACAGCTATGTTGAGAGCCCAAATTAATAGTTTTCGACAGAAGGATAACGAATCTCTTTACGATGCATGGGAAAGATATAAAGACATGATGAGGATGTGCCTGCATCACGGTCTTGAAGATTGGTTAATCATCCACACATTTTACAATGGTCTCTTGTACAACACAAGATTGACAATAGATGTCGCCGCTGGTGGTACGCTTATGGATAAACCATATGAAGAAGCCCACCAACTGATCGAGAGCATGGCTCAGAACCACTACCGATGGGGAGGAGAAAGAACTGCAGTGGAAAATCCCCAAACAAAAGGTGGAATGTACGAGGTTAGTAGCCTTGATCATGTCAATGCTAAGGTAGATGCCCTTGCCCAAAAGATTGATAACTTGACCATAACGCCTGCAGCCACCGTGGCTGCTGTAGCTCAAAACTGCGAATTATGTGAAAACCCTGGACATGCTGCCACTGAATGTCAAATTCTGGCAGGAGTCTCCAGTGACCAAGTAAATTATGCTCAAGGAAACCCATATGCAAATACCTACAATCCGGGCAGGAAGAACCACCCAAAATTCTCTTATAAAAACAACAATGCATTATATGCACCTGGTCAAGCACCTGCTGCACCACCAGGCTACCAAAAGGCTGCTGCAACTGCCCCCTAATGTTCCTAGGAAGTCCAACCTTGAACTAATGATGGAAAACTTTATAGCTACCCAGGCTCAAACAAACAAAGACTTCCTGAATCAAAACATACACACGAGTGAGCAAATTAAGCAATTAGCAAACAAAGTAGACGCTTTATCCACCCACAACAAAATGCTTGAAACACAAATTTCACAAGTGGCACAACAACAAGCACCTACTGCTGCTCCCGCAGGAACATTTCCTGGACAGCCACAACCTAATCCGAAAGGACATGCAAATGCCGTTATATTGAGAAGTGGTAAAGAACTAGAAGGACCCATTGATCCAAGACTTCAGAATCCGCCCATGTACCAAAAGCCTAATACTGAGAAGGAGAATGAACCCAAGGAAAAGGAAGATAATGACCAAGAGGCCGTGGAGAAGCCTTATGTGCCTCCACCACCATATAAACCCCCGATTCCGTATCCTCAAAGATTCGCAAATTCTAAAACTGCAGGGCAATTTAAGAAATTTGTTGAACTGCTGAAACAATTGAACATCACAATACCTTTTACAGAAGCTATCACTCAGACGCCCTCATATGCTAAGTTCCTTAAAGAAATCTTATCTAATAAAAAAAAGATTGAGGATAACGAAACAGTCACACTTACTGCTGAGTGTAGCGTAATAATCCCAAACAACATGCCTCCTAAGCTGAAAGACCCAGGTAGTTTCTCCATACCCTGTGTAATTGGAAAGTTCGTCATAGACAAAGCTCTATGCGACTTAGGTGCCAGTATCAGTGTAATGCCCTTGTCCATATGCAAAAGGCTGGATATGGGAGAATTAAGACCAACTAAAATTTCCGTTCAATTAGCCGACCGCTCTATTAAATATCCCGTTGGTATACTAGAGAATGTTCCAGTTCGAATCGGACAATTCTATATTCCTACCGATTTCATAATCATGGACATTAAAGAAGACTCCACTATGCCTATCATATTAGGAATACCATTCTTAGCTACCGCCGGAGCCATTATAGACGTAAAGAGAGGGAAGCTAACCTTTGAAGTCGGGGAAGAAAAGGTTGAATTTATCCTGACACAATTCTTACAAGCACCAGCTATAGAGGACACATGTTATCTATTAGATGTCATAGATGAGTGCATAAGAGAAATGGAAATGGAACCGACCATATATTCAGATATTATAAAAATTCCAATACCTCCGATTTTTGAAGATGATAATTGGCGTGAACCATACCAAGATGATAGCCTAAGCGAATGTTTAGCACTTACACCCGATCATTTTCCTTGCCCAAAGAAACCAGCTTTAGAACTGAAAACACTACCCGATAGTTTAAGGTACGAATTCCAGACTTAGGACAACCCGAAACTAAGAAACTTTTAGATGTCTTAAGAAAATATCCAACTGCGTTAGGCTATAACATCGCTGACCTTAAAGGAATAAGTCCTTTTATCTGTATGCATCGCATTATGCTAGAGGAAGACTGTAAGACCTCTAGAGAACACTAGAGAAGGATTAATCCAATCTTAAGTACTGTAGTTAAGGATGAAGTGAAAAAGCTTTTAGATGCGGGAATTATATACCCGATATCAGACAGTAAATGGGTTAGCCCAGTACATGTCGTACCTAAGAAGGGAGGTGTTACAGTTGTTAAGAACTCAAAAGGTGAATCTATAACGCAAAGAGTCGTAACAGGAAGTAGAATGTGTATCGATTATAGAAAATTGAACAAAGCTACTCGTAAAGATCATTTCCCATTACCGTTCATTGACCAAATGTTGGAACGATTAGCAAAACATTCTTACTTCTGCTATTTAGACGGTTACTCAGGATTCTTCCAAATCCCTATTCATCCTGATGACCAAGAAAAGACAACTTTCATATGTCCCTACGGTACATTTGCCTACCGACGAATGCCGTTTGGACTATGTAACGCTCCCGCAACATTCCAAAGATGCATGATGTCAATTTTCGCTGATTTTATAGACGACATTATGGAAGTGTTTATGGACGATTTTTCTGTTTGTGGGCAGAGTTTTGAAGGATGTCTATCGAACCTAGAAATGGTACTCGAAAGATGTGTAAAAGTCAATCTCGTACTAAACTGGGAGAAATGCCATTTTATGGTCAATCAAGGAATCGTACTTGGACACGTAGTATCTGATAGAGGGATCGAGGTTAATAAAGCCAAGATAGAGATTATAGAAAATCTCCAACCTCCAAAATCCGTACGAGAAATAAGAAGTTTCTTAGGACACGCCGGTTTCTACCGACGATTCATTAAAGATTTCTCGAAAATTACCAAACCTCTGACAGGTTTATTAATGAAAGACGCTGAATTTATCTTCGATGAGAAATGCCTAAAAGCGTTTGAGCAATTAAAAACGGCTCTCGTTACCGCACCTATCATGCAACCACCTGATTGGAGATTACCATTTGAAATCATGTGTGATGCGAGTGACTATGCCGATGCAATTTACTACGCAAGTAGAACCCTAAATCCTGCCCAAATGAACTACGCCACCACTGAAAAGGAACTCCTAGCTGTCGTGTTCGCTTTGGATAAATTTTGTTCCTACTTGGTAGGAGCGAAAATCATTATCTATACCGATCATGCCGCGATAAGATACCTACTAAGTAAGAAAGATGCCAAACCTAGACTTTTAAGATGGATCCTACTCTTACAAGAATTCAATCTAGAGATAAAGGATAAAAAGGGCACCAAAAATGTAGTCGCAGACCATTTATCAAGAATAGAAGGTATTAAGCCTGAGCAAGTGCCTATTAATGATGACTTCCCATATGAGCGACTGATAGCCCAACTGGAAAGCAATATGTCTGAATTAACCTTGAACGATACCAAACCAAAGGAATTAGTGGAAGAAATTCAAACGAATACAACACTACCATGGTATGCTGACTTTGTTAACTACCTAGCTGTCGGGGGTACTTCCACCAGATCTAACTTACCAACAAAAGAAGAAGTTCTTTCATGACCTTAAACAATATTATTGGGATGAACCTCTACTTTTTAAGAGAGGTGCCGATGGAATTTTCCGTCGATGTGTCCCCGAAGATGAAATAGAAAACATAATCTCACATTGTCATTCTGCTCCTTATGGCGGACACGCAAGCACTTCAAAGACTTGTGCTAAGATCTTACAATCTGGCCTATTCTGGCCTAATCTATGGAAAGATGTCCATATCGCGATATTAAACTGCGACCGGTGCCAACGCACCGGTAACATCTCTAGACGCGATGAAATGCCACAGAAGGGTATTTTAGAAGTGGAAGTTTTTGATGTGTGGGGGATTGACTTCATGGGGTCATTCCCATCTTCTTTTGGTAATAAATATATACTCGTCGCTGTTGATTACGTTTCAAAATGGATCGAGGTTGTAGCTTCTCCAAAAAATGACACACGAGTAGTAATCAAGCTTTTCAAGAACATAATCTTCCCTAGATTCGGTGTACCCAGACTTGTCATCAGTGACGGAGGCTCCCATTTTATATCTAAGATATTTGAAAAACTTCTACTAAAGTATGGAGTCCGACACCGTGTAGCAACACCATATCACCCACAAACAAGTGGACAAGTCAAAGTCTCGAACAGAGAAATCAAACAAATCTTGGAAAAAAGCGTTGCAACCTCTAGAAAAGACTGGTCATCAAAATTACACGAAGCTCTGTGGGCATATAGAACAGCTTATAAAACCCCAATAGGAACCACACCTTTTAAGTTAGTCTACGGAAAATCATGCCATCTCCCTGTAGAATTAGAGCACAAAGCCTACTGGGCCATTAAGACCCTCAACTTAGACCATACTGCCGCAGGTGAGAAAAGAATCTTAGACATTCACGAACTAGAAGAACTTCGACTAGACGCATACGAGAATGCTAGGATATATAAAGAAAGAACTAAAAAATGGCATGACAAACGAATTTCCCGTAAAGAATTTAATGAAGGCGACGTAGTACTCCTGTTTAATTCACGCCTTAAACTCTTCCCAGGAAAACTTAGATCTAGGTGGTCAGGTCCCTTCATAATAAGTAAGGTTTTCCCAAGTGGTGCCGTAGAAATAAAAAGTAGATATAGTCAACCATTTACAATAAATGGACAGCGTTTAAAACATTATCACTGCGTAGACAATAGAGATTACTCGGCTAGTCTAAAGCTCCTAGAGCTGCCCGTTCATTCTGAAAACTGACATTGCACTAGAACTATGTCAGGCTTAAGACATTAAAAACAGCGCTTGGTGGGAGGCAACCCACGTATTTTAATTACCCGAATTTTAAATGCTTTATTTTATTTCGTTTCATTTTATTTTATTTTATCTTGTTTTATTTTATTTTATTTTACTCCTTGTTTAGTTTTTCTTACCTTTTATTGCATTTTTGTTTTTTTTTTCCTATTTCCTCTCCTTCTCCCCATTTCTTGACGCCATAATTTACATGTTCATCACTAACTTTGCATGACTATCTACTTACTTACAGGCTAACTTAGCTTAGCTAGTAACTAACTTTCAAGATGCAACAAGTGGATTACATGAACATTGTTTTCAGAGGCAGAGCTCAGAGGAGGAGATTTGAGATGTTAGCTCAGAGAGATATGGCTTTGACTATTTACTATGATGGACCTACCATGGCTGAGTTAGGTATCAGGGACAGCATCCTGTTTCTGTTTAGCCAACTAGGGTGGGAGACTGCTTCTATCAGACGAAGGTTTACTTCTTATCGTAGGCTGACACTTGAGTTCCTTAGCTCCCTTACTCACATACCTAACCATGGTTATGGATTCCATAGAGGGCTGGTTACTTTTAGACTGTTTGATAATGACTATACCTATAACCATAGAGAACTTGCTGAACTCCTAGGATTTCCTAGTGGACCTGATGTGGTTACCGCATACCAAGATGAATTGCTCCTTGACCTTGACTTGAACTACTTTTGGGGTAACATAACCGGTAATTATAATCCTGAACCCTTTGGCATGTTTTCTGAGAATATCCACAACCCAGCCATCCGGTATTTTCACAAAATCCTCGCCCATACCATTTTCGGTAAGGAAGAAAATGACACCTCTGTATCCAGAACTGAGCTTTATATTTTGTATTGTGCTTCACAGGGCCGCCCAGTAAATGCTGCTACCTTTATGATAACTAATTTTGTGAGTCTTGTACTGGATGCTCGCGCACCTATCATAGTAGGAGGTTTAGTCACCCTGATAGCAAATGCCATAGGACTGAGACATCCTCTGATCAGGTTTAACCCTCTTGGTACTTTCCGACCTATGAACCTTAACTTCTACTTTAACCGCCGTATCATAGGAAACCTCGGACCGGATACCTTTGACTACCTAATTAATAATGAGGTCGTCCGTCTTTTCACTTTACCTAACCATGAGCGCACCAGTGTCCACAATAGAAACAATTGGTTTTATGACTTGACCGACCCACTTCATGCTCCGCCATCACCACCTGATACACCACAGACTTATGAATTTGATGCAGACTATATTTCTGATGCTGAATCTCACACTCCTACTATAGCTCATATAGCTCCTCCTCCACCAATTGATTTCACCACTGCCATAATAGCCTTGGAGAACCGAGTGACTGACCTTCAAACAGAATTCACCACTATTCGCACTGAATTTCATGGATTTATGGATATAGTGGTAGAACAATTGGATCATTTTCATCAGCAACTGTTTTCTATAGGACTTGCTAACAATCCAAATCAACGTGGCTAGGGCAGTATTTGCTTCACATCCGGGCTTCTGCATTTTAACAGTGAGGACACAGTTAATTCTAAGTGTGGGAGACAGAAGCTAACTTTTCATTCAGTTTTTCGCATTTCCGTAATTCAATTCAGTTTTTCTAATTTTCGTACTTTAGTTCTTTTTACTGTTACAAATTTATCATTTCAGTTGCACTTGGGTTTGATGTATTTTGGTTTAAATTGACTTAAATTTCAAGTTTTAATTTCTTTCAGTCTGTTGGTCTGCTTTGGCTCCATTTATTGTTTTGCTTTGGTTGCATTTACTTTCGATTTAGTTATTTTCACTGACTATTACAATACAAGCGTATGATACTGATTGCTATTTCATTCATTATCCTGCTATTTCATTATTTCAGTATTATTCATATGCTTACTATATCATCTATCATCACATCTGCTACATGATTTAATGCTGATAAAAGTAAGGACACGCATGGTCCTGATAAAAATGTCATGTAGTAGCTTGCTTGCATTTGCTATGACCAATCTTATCACATGCAGAAGAAAAAAAAATTAGAAGGAATCTCTCACATACATGCAGGGAAGTGTGGGATTTGAAGATAAAAACAAAAAAATAATATATATATATATATATATATATATATATATATATATATATATATATATATATATATATATATATATATGTTGGAAGTGGCTCCCGCCACCACATGAACATGTGGCTCCCGCCACCCAAGGGAATGTGGCTCCGCCACCTTAAGGAAATGTGGCTCTCGCCACTTTAAATCATGTGGCTTCCGCCACACCTTTCCATGTGGCCCCCGCCACTCCTACCTTGGCTATGCATGCAAAAATGCATGTGCATGTGTGACTCCAAAATTATTGCCTTTTTCTGCCACCTATCAACTCTCTGCATGCATAATTGCATGCACAGCACATGAACAACATCAGGATCTGGGTGCATCAGAACAACAAACCAGAAACACCAGGTGAGCACGGACTCGAGGAAGAGGCCGCCAGTAGCCCGTTTTTCCAGGTTTCTCCTTCCTTTTTCACCTTACGTTGTTGCATTGGGGACAATGCTCAATTTAAGTGTGGGGGAGGAAGTTTTATCGCTTTCATTTAAATTATTTTGGTTATTTACTGCTTTTCTAGGTAGATTTAAAATTTTTCATGCTTATTTTCCTTTCATTAGTATGTTCCGTTTTTGTATTCAATAAAAGAAATTCATGTGCTGTAGAGTCTCTACACATAGTTTCTGCTATTACTTAGATTCTCCCAACTTTCTTGAGCCATAACAAAAAAAAATTATTTTGGTTTGATGCATGACATGGCACTTTAAAAGCTTAGAAGGCTAAGTTAGGAAGACTTGGGAAAGTGTTAATAAAATCGGTACTGTTTTGACACCCTGAACCCCCGAATATACAGATGAATCTGAGTACTTATTATGCCGAGACCTAAAATTTTAAAATAACCTCTTGATTAGTTTATGCTAGCAGTCAGCACCATCCTAAGGCACAAACTAAGTAATAAACTGATGCAAATATGTGTTCGATCTCAAAAGTGAATTTAATGAATTAATAGAAAAGGAGAATAAAAGACATGTTCCCTCTAAGTTAGGTGGTCCTCACCCGACCATTTAGCCCAACGGATCGGACTCTGAAATTCGAAACTAAAAGAAAAAATGAAAAAGATTTGGAAAATGAGATCGCTGAACACTAACAGGTTTACTTACCAAGGGCGTGCATGGATAACGGGCTTAATGTGATTGCGTGAGAATGAAAAAGAGGTGAAAGAAAATAGGTCGAGTTATAATACCATGATTCGGATCCGTCTGTATAAGGTGGGAGTTTTTTATTACATGATGTAATTCTGTGTCATTACGGTATCCTTGGTATTGATATTTAGTACCTATCTTTCTGACAAGGCTTAGCATCACTGTATGATCTGTGTCGTGTTTTTGTTTCAAACGCGTGCTTAGATGTTTCATTTGCTTGAGGACAAGCAAAGGTTCAAGTGTGGGGGAGTTTGCTAACGTGAAATTATATCGTGTATTTGACTTGACATGCATGAATTTATATTGTGTTTTAATTGGTTTTTCCCGATTTATGTTTTATTCTACCCGTTTTTGTTTGTGTTTTTCAGGCACTCGAGTCGAACTGGGATTTAACGGAAAATAAATATTTATTGAAGAAATTGAAGAGAAAAGAATTGAAGAGGAAAGAAAATGAATTGAAGAAATTGAAATGGAAAGAAATGGAAAGGAAAGAAAAAAAAGCAAAGAAAAGAAAAAAAATATATATAAAGGGTGGGCCCACCACCACACATATGGCGCAAGCCACATTGTGGGTGGCGCCCACCACTAAAAGAGAAAGTGGCGCAAGCCACATGGTTGAAGAAGGATGAGGTGGCGCGAGCCACCTATTTCTGGGGAGAGAAAAAAGAATAGTTGCACCACTTCTCCTACTTTCTCTAGGTCTCAAACTTCCGTCCGTTATTTTCTCAAGCATTTTCCACACGACTGAGATGTTCTTCTCAACTGCCAAGACTGGATATAAATTGAAGTGAAGACCTCCTTTGAGGGGGTCCGTGAATTTTCAAGAGGCTTGCGAGTGAATTAATTTTCTGCACTTATTTTAAATCAAACAGTTTGTATTTCTTCTGCACTTCTACTTCTTTATTTCTTATTGTAAGCAAGTGTTGCCGGACCGCTTCAAGTCTTTAGCAAGGATTCATTTACCAGTTATTTCAATTCCAGGTTTTTATTATATGCTTTATTCTGTCGTTTATTGTAGCATGATTTGTAGTAGTTATATATATATTGTTAGCATGTTTTCCATTCCAACCATGTCTGGCTAAGTTATTTGGTATCAGTATGTAAACAATTTATTCACATGGAATTAAGTAATAATCGGTGCTATACTTACAAATTTGTTTTTAGGCTTAGGTTTCTTATTTTTAATCGATTGGTTTTTCTTACGAAAGTAAAAAGGAATTTAAGGTTAAGGTCAAGATAAACGAGAGTTTGAGAGTTTAACTAGATAGCTGAAACTAGGCATTGATTTTAAACACAGCGGAAGCACTTTAGAATTGGTTAGGACTTATTCATTTTCAAAAAGTATTTTTAAATGCAAATGATACAGCGAGAGCGCTCATTCTGATTTAACGGTATAGTCCAAATCAATAAATACGAGAGTGTGAGATAAGGTCTTTTAAATGAGTATTTTCTACTGAAAAGTAATTTGACACTCAACCCTGCACCGATGACTTACTAAATTCCAGACGATTAATGCGTTACATACTGATATCTCGTTATTGATTATTCTTATTAAAAGTTAGTATTCTTAGATTTAATTTCTGTCGTCTCATTTCCCTTAGAACAATTAGCCTTAGCTAAACATAGTAACAATCTGATAGCACTAGTATGATTATGAGTCCTTGTGGGATCGATATCTTTTTAAAACTACGCGATAGACTGTGCGCTTGCAGTTAGTAACCCCATTCGACTCATAAAGTCGCGACCACCCCTTTTCCTTTAAATTACCATTTTATCAACTTTGTAAATGCTCTATAGACCCGTTTGGGTGATTTCCATCCTATCAATAAAATTTGAGCCCCGGTGCTTTTGTTTGCAATTCTCATTTGTTTTAGCATTACAGAATGACATTTTTAACATGATCAACGATTTTTGAAAAGGATGGAAATTCCTTTTGACTGATGAGCGTCGAAAAGAACATCAATGATTTCTCCAGAGGTGATTGAACCTCAGAATGCATAATCAAAGTACTCCTTCTAAACCAGTACACCTGAGTGAAAGATCAACGGTTTCAGATGCCATGTTTCATCTGATATCCCCGATCTAGTTCTTACCTCTTAAGACCGATTAAACCATCCTTTCTCCCCACGGGGATCGTCTTTCCTAAGCAAGGCAGGATTGCTATACTTTTTATCCCCCGCAGTGGCCGAGTATCCAGTTGTGTTCATCTATTAGTCAGTATATCGCGTTAGTTTTTTCAGCACAAACATACATACCTTGTGTATTATTGATTCACATTCACAGTCATATTGCATTAATATCACTCTGGTAATTCCCAAGTGATAAAGTCCTCTTGTCAGCCAAGTTGTCAGTCATTTCCTCGTCATGAGATGTGTCGTCTGAGCAACCTCTCCCCCATTTTATTTCTGGATTGGAGCCTGTCCTCAACCACTTTGATAACTTGAACCTCTGAAAGACAAGGAGACATTTGACAAACGCCACTCTTCACAATTGAAGACGATATTTTTGCTTTCCCGGATTAAGGAAAATCCCTAGAGAAAGCCTCTCAACCGAAGACTCTCAGTAACACATTGGTTTTTCTCCCGAAAAAGTCAATAATAATAAAGTCATCAGCGCCTCAAAATTGGATTACATCAAATGGCATTTCCCCGAGAAGATCTCGAAGAAAAGTATGTTGTATCCCCAAGCAGAAAGCAGTCTCTCAAGAGACTCGCTTTCCCCAGTAGAGTCAACAAATGGCATCTCCAACAGAGAAGTTTGCACACCTCTACAGCTCAGACAAATGGGTTTCCCCAACAAGTCTGACCTCAAACCTTTTTCAATCAAATGGCGTCTCCCCGGTAAAACTTGGTGAGAAGTTTGATGAAAACCGCTACGCATAGCGTCCCTTGTCAAGGAAGAAACTCGACAAGAAGAAACTAAGACCAGTTCTGTGGCTGAAGACCATGATCGAGGGGAAGTTTATTTCAGAAACTTAGACCAGTTCCGTGGCTGAAGACCAGGATCGAGGGGAAGTTTATTTCAAAAGAAACTAAGACCAGTTCCGTGGCTGTAGACCAGGATTGGGGGGAAGTTTTTACCTTTTCTGAATATCATTACTTAGCAAAAGAAGATGGATGAGCAAACTGCTAACATTCATAACCACCGTCAAAATTTCGGGTATTCCGATATTTAATCAACTTGGACCCCGAATGCCCGAATACCTTCGCCATTCACACCTTCGGGTCCAAGAAGATTAAATAGGGGCATCTGTCATACTCTAAATTTTGACCACCAAGATTTCCCATTATTGTGAAAATCATCACCACAATATGGATGTGCCATCATGCCTCATCAATATCCTCAAAGATGGGTGAGCATTCACTACAATCAAAACTAGGGTTTCAAGCCCTCTCAGAGTCTTTAGACAAAGGAAAAATCAAGAAAAGTGAGGTTTCTTGCAAAAGGGGCAACCAAACTTTGTGTAATACCCTAATTTTTACCCTTAAGATCCCACATATCATTTTTCATCTCATGCCACAAACAAGATCGCCAGTATTTGTGTGTTTTTATTACTTGATTTATGTTTGTTTATATTTACTAACCTCTAACCAAAATACCAAAAAAACATTTTGCAATTTTGCTTGTTTCTTCTTCCCTGTGTGATTAGGGTTTTGCAGGGAGATTGATGACAAAGGTGTTGGTTGGAATCAAGTATGGCTATTCAATTATGGTCAAGATCAAATGGAAGTTTGACCTAATCTTGGTCAAATAAGTCAAGATGGTTTCATTTTCAAGTTCTCCGTGTCATGAATCTTTTAATCATCAAATGATCAAGTTCAAGGTGTTGTGTGCAGCTGTGTTCATTTTTATCAGAGATGTGTGGAAAAGTTCAAGTTGGTTCAAATGGTCATTACTTCAGTTACAAGATATTCAGTGGTCCAAGTTTGTCCAGTCATTTTAATCAGACGCTTTGTGGAAAGGTTATTGATTGGTTTTGGATTAAAGTCAAAATTGTATATCCACTTTGAGTACCATTTTCTAGCCTTTTTTTTTTATCCATTTCATATCCATTAAAATCCTTTTTTTTAACCAAGTACCCAAATATCCAATTATCTTTTTTCATATCCATATCCAATTATCCAGTTTATTTTTTAATAATCCTTTTTTTATCCATTTTTTATCATCTATTATCCCTCAATGTCCATTCAATTTCCAATTGTCCCATTTACTCTTTTTTTTTTTAAAAACCAATTCAGTCAAGGTCCACATTTTCCAAAACCAATACATTGCAAAATGAAATATAATAAGAAGAGGCCTTTACAAAATATGCAATCCACATGCTTCATAAAGAACAAGCAATGGCCTGAGTTGATTGGAGTGCGACTACATAATGAGAATTGTTTGTGAAGCCGCTCTCTCTCCCTTGAAGAAAAAATAGCAGACGTGCTAATTTTGAATGCTTGGTTGCTTTTTCTTCTAAATACTATGAAAAGTTGGCTCTCTATATCCAAGATATCTTCACCATCACTAGCAGCTATTTCACCGACACCAGCATTGCAGCAGAAGATGCTTGTAGAATCGCCGGTCTCGACATCCAGAGAATTATCAATGAACTCACTGCAGCCACATTTTCATATGGCATGAACAACAAGGAGTGGTTCAGTCTCTCCTGAAACTAATTTCTGAACACAAGCCCATGTCACGTACTCCCAGTTCAGGTTTTCATGAATACAAACTCCAACGCAGCCTGCTACTATTGCTCTCTGTCGTCTCAACTACGAGTGAATGGTCCAACTGCACCAATGAGTAACACTGAAGAATCGATATTTTTGCTAATGATGGTGCTTCAGACAATGGATAGGGATGCTAAAATAATTAATCATCTTACATATTCGCTTTCAAAAATACTGGGATGTTTGAATCATTGGCAGCCGGAAACAACGAAGCATCCTTGAACCTTTTGAAGAAGTTTTGCATTCACCAATTCACTTGCCTTATTAACATTGGAGGGCTGTCATGATCAAAGATGCCGCAGTACCGCCATTGCTTATGTTTCTCGGATTTCATGGATATATAACGTTATTGTCTCAGCCGTGCTTCAATTGATTCCAATCAACCCTCACACGCAAGTTTGTTAGCCATCACCAAGCTCAACCTAATGGACCCCAGCAGGAATCTAAACTGGAACTGTTTGGATTTGATTCTCTTTTCCATATTCTTGGTCTCAAAAGCATGACTGGTGAGAAACCTGCACCGCCGTCTAGGCCTAAGATGGTGAAGATATTACAGTTGTTGCTGGGCAGCCAAAGCCTGAAGCTCTCAAACTAGGGACCCTGATGGGTGTATTCATTCCTTGTGTTCAAAGCATTTTGGGCATCATCTACTACATTCGTTTCTCTTAGGTTTTTGGTATGACTGGCATAGGAGAGACACTGCTTCTTGTTGCTTTGTGTGGCACTTGTACGTTCCTTGCTTCAATATCACTGAGTGCTATTGCAACCAATGGTGCCATGAAGGGTGGGGGACCATACTATCTCATAGGTCGCGCCCTTGGTCCAGAAGTTGGAGTTAGTATTGGTTTATGCTTTTTCCTTGGAAATGCAGTTGCTGGAGCTCTGTATGTATTGGGAGTTGTAGAAACATTTTTGAAAGCAATTCCTTCTGCTGGAATTTTTACAGAGCCTATGACACAAGTTAACGATACCTCAATTACTGTACAGAGTCCAAGCTCACATGACCTGCAAATTTATGGGATTGTTGTGACTATTGTGTTATGCTTTATTGTATTTGGAGGAGTGAAGATGATAAATCGGGTTGCACTTGCATTTCTTATACCTGTTTTATTCTCACTCATCTGCATATATTTGGGAATTCTGTTGGCAAAGAAGGATCAGGTTGCAGAAGAAGAATTGCTAGCTGTTCGTATGACTGCTGCCGAGGGTGACCATGTAACATTTCTAAATGTTTACAAAGGTTTTCATCTGTCTCAGAAATCATCACAGTGGTGTCACAAGCATTTTGTGAACTACCATGCCATGAAAAAGGTTGTCGAAGTTAGAGAACAACTCAAAAGAATTGCACAGAGGATAGGCTTAGTCTTAAAATCTTGTGACAGTGATATGCAGGTTGTTAAGAATGCAGTTACTGCTGGCTTTTTTTTGCTAATGCATGTCGTCTTGAGCCATACAGTCCTGATGGGATGTACAAGACGCTAAGAGGATCCGAAGAAGTACATATTCACCCATCACCAGTGCTATTCAGAGTAAATCCAAAGTGGGTTATATTCAATTCTCTAGTATCAACTGATTGGAAATACATGCGCAATGTGATGACAATAGATCCCTCATGGCTATTGGAAACTACTCTCTCTACAGTTCAGATGCATTTGATGAGGATTGTGAAGGTGAACTAGCTGACAATAATGATGCAAGGCTGGATGTCTCTTTATTAGCTAGGAGCCCTGATCCTGAGCTGACGTAGAAGGTGAAATGCGATGTCATTGGAAATGCAAGTTTGTATTGTTTCTGAAGTTGGTGATACAAACAAAGACATTGCCGCACTTCTTTTCTTCTTGAAAACAGATTTGGTGGTTACAATGTTTTTGACAACAATTGTGATCTTATGAACAGGTTATACATTACCTTTGTTCAAGAATGTCAATAACAACAACTTCTAGCAATATATGAATAACATGGTTGCTGCTGTCTCGGCCTTTAAGCCACTTGAATACGATGTCCCGCAGTTGCTTCATGATGCCACTGAGATGCGCCTCAGGTAGGAGCAGAATGTGTTGAACTTTGGTATTGGAGATTCATCAGGTAGTCAGTCATAACAGGTGGGAAATGTAGTAAGGCATAGAAGGTTACAAATCATCATACCGAGCCATATTTCAAATGAAGCCATGAGCTAACAATACACGTCACCTTCAATTTCACAAGCTTCAGCAAAAAGTGAAAAATATCACGTAAGCCAAGCCATGCAAAAAGTGAGCCATAAACTCAAATAAGCTACGTCACGTATTCATCAAAAGTGAGCTGCAAAAATAAGTTCAAAACGACACAAATATTTTCAGCTTCAAGTCACGCGTGAACACCAATTCAAAACGTAAACGGAAATTCAGAAACGACATCAATTTCATTTTCGCTCTCCCTCACTCTCATTCTATAAATAGAGACCACTACTCATTCATTTCTTCAAGCTTCAAAGCCCTCAAAACTCTGTAGAATTTTCCTCTCGTTTCACACTACGAAACCGTTTCACCACTTCATTCACTCTTTTACTCTGTTCTCCAAATTAATCTCCATTTCAAATCAATTTCGAACCAGAAATCATTTAGAAGAAGAAGAAAAGCAAGAAGAAGTTCATATCGATTCTTACCTGTGACTTTGAAGGTAGTTTGAGAATTTCCGTCGCTTTCAATCCGACATTTTGTTGCGATTCTTTGGATTATTGATACTGTTGAGTAGAGATTTTGATTCCGATCACAACCGTGTGAATTTTTTTTATCCCGCCGCACCGTGGAATGGAGTGTTGATTTCTCCCCTTTCTGCCATGAATAGTGATCTGTGCGTGTGAGCTAATGAGGAAGATGATGATGTAGTCTGATTCTCTTTTCTTTCTTTTTCTTTTATTATTTTTGTTTGTTTTTTTAAAGGGTTCGGGCCTTTAGGCCCGTGTGAATTGTTCTACACACCACCACTTTTGTTGTTTCAGCCTCCATCTCTTCTTTTTTTTTTAGATTTTTTTTGTTCTTTAATTTTCTTTATTTCTTTTTTTTTTAATAATAAATTTCTTCCTAACTTTTTTTTTATTATTTTAAACCTTGATTTACTATTTTTGCGGATCTTTGAGTTTTAATCTTGTGTTTCTAAACATTTCAAAAAAAAATCATTAAAATATTTTTATTTTTCTTTTGGTTGTGTGAATCATAATTGTTAGATCCATTTCTCTTCATCTTGATTCTTTTTTTTTTATCGATGAAAGTCTTATTGATCTTGGAATTCCTTTGTTGAATTTCGATCAAGACTAAATCGTTACCATTTTTCTTTTCGTGCGGTATTGCTTTCGGATGACGATTTATATATATCATTCATCTAGCATGCATTAGCACAAAGAGCTATCGACCGACCTCATTGTAGGGTAATTACTTCGTAAATTACTCGGCGTTTGCTTAACATAGCGCAATATTTGTCCCGTATCGGAAAACTTTCAAGAATAGTTGATTATTTGTCTTATGGTTCAAAACTCACGAAACTTGTTGTTAGGATGCTTTGGTCTTATCAATCCTCTAATGAGTTTCATCAACCTTGACCTAAGTTCAATTATTCAATTGTTATTGATCACTAACTCTAACAACTAATCACTAACTTACTAACAATATTATTATATTAATTTTGTTTATGTTTCCTTCTCGCTCCCTATCTCTTTCATTTTTTTATGCTTCATTATTATCATTTCATGTCATGTTTATGTTTCCGAAATTTTTCCTTTGTCCGTTGGACACATGTTTATGCTTCCGCCTTTTTCTCTTTGTCCACTTGGACCAAAAACATTAATAAAGGCTTAAACCATAAAAAACTTAATTCTCCTCATCTTGGACTATTGGTTACTAGCCTATGCTTTGGAGTGATCTCTTTATGGACCTCTTTTGAAGTAATATTGGATTTATGGACCTAGAATTAGGACTTCTTATCCCTTTGCTTGGAGTATTGATTGAAGACTTGCATTTATTTGGCCAATTTGCTTAAGGATGGAATTCTTTTAATATTACCTTGAAGTGGCTCCATTTTGGTTAGATCCTTCTTTTCCCTAGCTTTTATTTTATGCTTTAGGATAGTCACTTCTTCTCCTCCCCATTCTTAAATTTTCAAAATCCTCTCTCTTTTTCAAAACTTTGTTGTTTTCAACTTAAAACCGCTTTCATAATAAAACCTTGACTTTTGTCAAGTGACTTTTAAAACTTTCTTTTCTTTAATAAATGTTAATCCATCTTAACCATACTTTGACCATTTCTTGAAAACATAAAAAATATGAAACTCACTCAAATCTTTTGTGCTTTTATGCACCTTTTTTCTTTTAAAATCTTTTTCATAAGTTTAGACGTGATTCATTTCTTTAAGAGAAATTATTCGTTTAGAAATGACGACTTGTCTTTACACTTAAAATCAACCAAAACAAACAATATTTTCGCTCTTTGTACCACGAACTACGAGGTTTTGATCCTACATTGCACATCGTGGGTACGTAGGCATGAGGCGATAAGTCTCTCCAAACACAAAAATCTTAAAAAATAATTCTCCTCTCATCTCCTCAATCTCTTTACAAGCAAACCATTTTCAGACCAAAAAGTAGGAATATTTCAAAGGGTTCCTATAGAGTACTATAGACGTTTTGGGTGCTAACACCTTCCCATTGCGTAACCAACCCCCTTACCCATTCTCTGTTTGTTCTTGTTTTTTTTAGAACTCTTTAGGTTTTGTTCACTCTTTTTCCTTCCCCTTTGTGGATAAAATAAAAGTGTGGTGGCGACTCTTGCTTATTTTTTAGTTAAGTTAATCAATAACTTACACTCACAAATTTCCCCGCTACATTTTACAAGGTCATAACTCCTAAACTACAAGGCCTTTTTCTCCCATTCAAAGCTCAAATGAAAGTCCATATGACATACTTTAAAAGTGTCAACTACAAGAGATTCCAAATCCTCATCGATTTTGAGTTATGGATTGATCAAAATCGCAAAAACATGAAAATGACCACTTTTCCAACACTTAGTGAAATTTTCAATAAGTCAGAATCTGTCTTACTTTTTCCAAAATGTAGGGACATTTTTCACCTTGATCCAAGTTAAACCAGGTTCATTGGTGAACATCAAAGTTAAAGTATGTAATGAGGGCTTTCCAACAAGTACCGAATCATCTCCAAATTCAATTTGAGTAGGGAGTTACAACCCTTGGAACATGGCATCATGGACTGATTTTTACAAGACAGAATTTTGCACTTTTGCTCGATTTGGCAAAATCAGATAAGTGCAAGCCTTGTCATCCATTTGGACACATCAGAGGATAACATCCAAGTGAAAAGATCTGATCCACAAGCCTCCCAAGTCCAAGGAACTACATGTAGCCATGAGTGCCCTAAAAAGGCTAAAAAGCTCCAAGACTCCAATTTTGTTTCCAAGTATTCAATGGATGCATCAAGGTGGTATGGTCTGAGACATTGCTAACTGAATGAGTCAAGATTCAGCTCTAAATCAAGGAACCATAGGCATGTGCCCTAACCTCAAGTTAATGGCTAGAGGAGACTAAAGATTCCTTTTGCCACAATTAGCCAAGGGACTGCTGCAGCTGCCATTCACTATTGCTGCCAAAACAAACTTGACACACTATAAATAGAGCTCATTTGTGGTCAGTTTGAGTACACCAAAGCACTACAACACTTGCTTTCCTCAAAATCCCTCTCATTAGGCCAAAATGCCTTCTTTTGCAAGTCATCTCTGTGTTATTGAGTTAGAGAGCAATTCCACCACAACTCAAGATCCAAACACATCCAATATATCATATATAAGCTTTTCAAACACTCACCCTTGATCTGAAACCCCAAAATTAGAAAGTCAACCTCCAAAACCTCAAATTTTGACTTTTCTGCATTTTTCAATCCATGTCTTGATTCAGTCACTTCCAAAACCAAACAAAGCCTCAAACACACTCCAAATATCATCCTCAAATTGTCCCAATTGCTTTCCCTCATCTGGAACACCATTTGAGAGAGTTACTATTTGGGTCACTTTTGCCACTTTTGCAAGAAAGAGCCTATACTTATTCCTGAGGAGTCCCATAACACCCCAATTCCCATGTAGCTAATAAATAATACATAATTAAATCAGAGTGAATAAAAAACTATTTTCCGACAGAAATAAGGATGCCACATTTTGAAAAAACGTAATCCACCTGCTCATAACTTAGATGCATAACACAAAATGGAATAAATATTCACAGGGAACTTTTTCCAACAAAAGGAAAGTTCAATTATGGAATAAAGCAGAATGATCTATAATTGACTCGTTTTACAAAATAAGTTGTTTCATAACATCAAAATACACATATGAGTTATCAAAATATATACGTTCACATATATCAACATAAATAACAAAAGTGTTCCCTCGACTCCCGTGTTACGTATCAGAGCAGACACCAAAGATCTAAGCAAAATGAAGATCAAACTTTTCCACATGCCTCCACGCCTCTACAGCGACTAATCTGCATAATAATATGTAAACATATAATTCACATATTTTATTCCACTCACCCACACACCACATGCTAACACATATAGCATACAAAGATATCATAAATTCATATACACAAATTATGGGAAATATACATATAGACATACGCACACCAACACATCACCTGTATTCGTATTCACAGATATGACATATAAATATCACATTAAAAGTGGTTCTTCAAGAACCCACCAATTCTCACAGGAAACATAGATACATCGCTATACACCCCACTGGACTCAAGATGATCCTAAACAACCAAACATTATAATGCAATGTAACTCAATGACACAATGCAATGCACGTGGTACTACACAACATGGTTCATTCAATTGAACCCGATTCATAAAAGAATCCGAATAAATCACATACACACCCACTGAGCAATGATTTATCTCCATACAACTCCATATTGGAGTCCAGACAAATCACATACACTCCCACTGAGCAATGATTTGTCTCCAAAACAACCCCAAATTGGAGTCCGGACAATACAAGGCACCCATCACGGATTCCCACCTAGTTGTCTCCACCAAACACATCATGAAATGCATGACACAAATGATGCATAAAACATAGGTATGATAATAACTATACCTCTTCATGATCCCCTTGATCACACGTGAGATACATACTCATCGTAATATACAATAGTATTACCTTACCTGTCCAATCCATTCAACATAACACATACATAACAAGAATTATGCACAAAACACATGTATAATAACAATTATACATCTACCTGATCCTCATGATCACACGTGAGATACCTACTCACCGTAATACACAATAGTATTACCAGATCTGTTCAATCAATTCATCATAATACACAAAAGTAAGGAAAATGCCTCACGAGGCCTTAATTAGCTAATTGTCTAACTAATCCACCAAAATTCCATTTTTAAATCATTTTTACCACCATTCCTAAATTCAACAAGTTCTGACACCAATCCCAACCTCTCAGATAAAAAAGGAACCGCATCGGACGCGAAATCGGGAAAGAAATCGCGAAACGGCCAAATTCTGCACTCTCGTTGGTCATACGCGTATTGCCCCCAGCCATACGCATAATGCCCAGTTTCTACCGCCAACCATACGCGTATTGTCGAGAGGGTTACGCGTACAGGCAGATACTGATTTCTCTCAAAAATTCAATCTTGATTCCATTTGAAACCCATTACGCGTAGTACCTCCCTCCTTACGCGTAATGCCTTGCCCCTTACGCGTACCATTATACGTTTCAGCAAAGGGCCGTGTAAAATGGGTTCCGTACGCGTAATGCCCTCCTATAGCCCTTGCCATACGCGTAATGCCTTACCCATTACGCGTATTGCCTTGGCCATTACGCGTATGGGCAGCGAAACACCCAGAATTTCCTGCATAATTTTTGCTACGTGTGTCACTCAATTCCCCTCCAAATCTCATCTAAACATCACTATACTACAAATTACATACAAGGCAACCTATAACTATCATGTATCAACAATTAGGAACCTTAACTCATGATTTCCACTCAATTTACCATTTCTAACAAATGTTAAAACTCTAACATTTCAAACAAACACATGCATATACATATACAATTGAGATATAATTGGATCTTCTCACCCTTACCCGATTAATTGCGACTGAAATGGAGGTTTCTCCAATTCTCCTCTTCCTCTTCTTCTCTCTTTTCCTTCTCTTCTTTCTCTTCTTCTCCCTTTTTCCTTCTTACTAACAAATGTATATATATATAATCCAATATTATATAATATAATCTGATAGGGTAAAACATCTCCCAAACGCTCTCAAAATGCGATAAAACATAAACAGCGATGCCAAATATATCTGGAATTAAAAGTTAATAATGAAATATTATCAATCGCAATTATTTTATCTATCAGAGAAATTATCCAATTAATAGGTAAAATTCATTTAATTTACACAATTCACAAAATTCGCATAAATGAAATAAATAAATACGATTAACCAAATCGGGGTGTTACAACTCTCCCCCACTTAGACAATTTCGTCCTCGAAAATATAACTGAGACGAACAACTCCGGACACGACTCTCGCATCCGACTAGCCAACTAACATGCCAACACTAGGCACACCATGAATAACACAAACCGACAAATCATCTTGCTAGCAGCAACAACGACAACGACAAGATGCAATGCCCATACAATGCACTTGACGAATAACTCACGACTCAAGGAATACCCAAGTTACGAACACCTAAAGTTTCACTCTAGAACCAGAACACAACAAGATCGGTACCCGCACCATAGGTAACACTCCCCTAATTCCCCACATAGGAATTAGCTACTCGCACTCGAACCATCAGTATAGAAACGAGGCAACAACAAAAACAAGAACATAAAGTTCTACGCCACAACAACATTTCAACAATCCCTACATAACCATATTACCAACTTCCTTGTCACACAACATCATTACAACACTGCTACGATTCACCAATCAGATGTATAACCAAAACATCCATCTACATAGTAGACCATGAATAATATTTAAACCTTTCACCTAACACTTCCATTCTGAAACGTCCAATCATCTCATCATTCCTACATGTTCCCAATGTGCAACCTATGAACTCTTATAAGTCATACACGCATATACTTAATGTGCCACTTCACGCTTTTGATGCGCGCTCTAATTACTCGCAACAATCAAACCTACCCAACTTCTGACTCTCTCTAATATTTACCAGAAAAAAAATCATAGTTCATTTCTAATATACCTAACCATACACTCTACTGTGTTATCACACACACCAGACACAAGTCTCTGAACTGCTCAAAAAATTCTAATCCTCTGACCATCAAAACAGACAGGTACAAAAACTTCCGACTTAACTTCACAAATAGGATAATTCTAACTAAAGTCATAACTCATCAGGAATTCCAACCATCCTCGTTGTCTCATACTATATTATTTTTGACCAAACAGGTACTCAATATTCTTGTGATTACTAAACACTTCGAACTCAAAACCATAAACTAATACCTCCAGATTCTCAACCCAAAAGTAATTGCAGCCATCTTGAAATCATGAACCCTCAATTGTCGTAAAGCATAAGCCACGACTTTACCATCTTGCATTAACACACTGACTAAACTCGTCATAGACGCATCCCAATACCTCACAAACGCTTTATAAGGGTCACACATAATCAAAACTAGAGCCGTAGACAAATTCTACTTTTGCCCTCTCAAACTTTCCTCACAATGAACATCCAAAGCAAACGACTTACCCTTTGCAAGTCAACTGAAGTAACGATAATGCTAACTTGGAAAAGCCTTCCATAAACTCCAGTAATAACCAACTAAAGTCCAAAAATCCTCTAATCACCTTAACCGACTCCGGAGCCCCTCATTGTAGAACTGAATCTACTTCCGATGGATCCATAACAATACCATCATTAGAAATCACATACCCAAGAAAACTAACCTTTTTCAACCAAAATCCTCACTTGAATAACTTATCATAAAAAATCCTTTCTCTTCAACACTTGCAATTCGATTCACAACCACCCTACATACTCTCCTTCTGATTTTTTAATAGATCAGAATATCCCCAAGGAACACCACTCCGAACTTATTCAATTAAACATGGAAGATACAATTCATATACTCCAAAAACCTTCCAGACGCATTACTAACACCGAACAACATCACTGTACATTGTAATTCCCAACCAAATTAAACCTCATCAAAACTTGTCCAGACTCACATACAAGCTTAAACGAGTAAGTAACAACTTATTCTGATGATAACCAACATAACCAGTCACATAAAATCGATCCAAGCCTCAACTCACACAAATTCACCATTCTTATCACACGTTCCCAACAATTGTAATTCCAACTAAACTCAACCAAACTATTCCAATCATCAATTCTTGAAAGTGGACACTTATTCCCAATCGTTACCTTATTCAACTATCAATAATCCATACACAATTTCATTCTATGGACAATCCAAATTCCATAAATGCCAACATGTATCAACAATCAACCAAAAAGAACTCTCAAAACTCATCAAAACTCTAAGTTTTGCTTTCCATAGCCTTAATACCATTATACACATCTTGCTGGTTATTCTATCCGAAAACACATCTGGAAATCACATTCCACTGGCAGTTCCTGTCAATTCTATAACACTATTATCACAAACATCTTAGTCTTATCTTCTAAGAGTTTTTCTACTTACGTAGCAGATATAAACCTTAACTATTCACCTTCGTCCTTCTTAAGTTCACTCTCTACTCTCTGAGGAGCAACCATCAATAATACCCGACCGTTCTTCCCCAGAGACATCCCAACTGGACCAACATACCAAAGCCTTTAATCCACCTCATCTTCCGATATAAGAATCTTCATCGACACATCAAAACAATCCATAATCACTTTCTAAATTCCAAACAATTCATTGCACACACTATCAATACCAGAAAGACACGTCTATTCCATCCATTATAATTCCCTCTGCTATTAACAAGAGATTAAGATTGATCAGTTCCTCAATTTGTCAATAGACAGTCGACAATCATGATGGGGCATAGACTATCTTTAACGGACCGTAATAGCATCTCTTGCATCTTGTGCACAAAACTACCTAAGGTGCAGATCCTTAGTCGGCATAAACCTTACCTCCGCATTTCCTCTGGAATCGGAAACAACACTGTCCAAACAACACGCATAGTCTTGCAATCAACGACACACTAAGCCAACGCTTCACAACTGAAGCAACTTGAAAAAGCACCAGGCTCTCCCCCACTTATCTCATTCTCAACCCTGCACACAAAGGATTAGAAAACCAGAAAGCACTGACAGTGTTTTACATACATATCACGTACTAAAGAATAACAGCATCGACAGTATTCAACTGTCATGCCACACCGACTCAACAACTTGGTCGGACGGACCGACCTGCAATGATACCAACTGTAGCACCCCAATTCCCATCTAGCTAATAAATAATACATAATTAAATCAGACTGAATAAATAAAGATTTTTCGACAGAAATAAGGATGCCACATTTTGAAAAAACATAATCCACCTGCTCATAACTTTGATACATAACACAAAATGGAATAAATATTCACAGGGAACTTTTTCTAACAATAGGAAAGTTCAATTATGGAATAAAGCGGAACGATCCATAATTGACTCATTTTACAAAATAAGTTGTTTCATAACATCAAAATACACATACAAGTTATCAAAATATATACGTTCACATATATAAACATAAATAACAAAAGCGTTCCCCCGACTCCCGTGTTACGTATCAGAGCATACACCAAAGATCTAAGCAAAATGAAGATCTAACTCTTCCACATGCCTCCACGCCTCTACAGCGGCTAATCTGCATTATTCCATAAAAAGCATATTCCAGCAGAAGGGTGAGAAATAACAACTACAACAAGATTGCATAATAATATGTCAATATATAATTCACATGTATTATTCCACTCACCCACACACCACATGCTAACACATATAGCATAAAAAGATATCATAAATTCATATACACAAATTATGACATATATACATATAGATATACGCACACCAACACATCACCAATATTCGTATTCACAGATATGACATATAAATATCACATTAAAAGTGGTTCTTCAAGTATCCACCAATTCTCACAGGAAACATGGATGCATCGCTATACACCCCACTGGGCTCACGATGATCCTAAACAACCAAACATAATAATGCAATGTAACTCAATGACACAATGCAATGCACGTGGTACCACACAACATGGTTCATTCAATTAAACCTGATTCATAAAAGAATCCGGATAAATCACATACACTCCCACTGAGCAATGATTTATCTCCATACAACCCCACATTGGAGTCCGGACAAATCACATACACTCCCACTAAGCAATGATTTGTCTCCAAAACAACCCCACATTGGAGTCCGGACAATACTAGGCACCCATCAAGGATCCCCAACTAGCTGTCTCCACCAGACACATCATGAAATGCACGACACAAATGATGTACAAAACATAGGTATAATAATAACAATACCTCTTCACGATCCCCTTGATCACACGTGAGATACATACTCACCGTAATACACAATAGTATTACCTTACCTGTCCAATCCATTCAACATAACACATACATAACAAGAATTATGCACAAAACACATGTATAATAACAATTATACATCTACCCAATCCTCATTATTACACGTGGGATACATACTCACCGTAATACACAATAGTATTACCACAACTGTTCAATCAATTCATCATAATACACAAAAGTAAGGAAAAGTCCTCACGAGGCCTTAATTAGCTAATTGTTTAATTAATCCACCCAAATTCCATTGTTATATCATTTTTACCACCATTCCAAAATTCAACAAGTTCTGACACCAATCCCAACCTCTCAGACCAAAAAGTAACTGCATCGGACGCGAAATCGAGAAAGAAATCGCGAAACAGCCAAATTCGGCACTCTCGCTGGTCATACGCGTATTGCCCCCGGCCATACGCGTAATGCCCAATTTCTACCGCCATCCCTACGCGTATTGCCCTGAGGGTTATGCGTACGGGCAGAGACTGATTTCTCTCAAAAATTCCATCTTGATTCCATTAGAAATCCATTACGCGTAGTACCTCCCTCCTTACGCGTAATGCCTTGCCCCTTACGCGTACCATTACGCGTTTCAGCAGAGGGCCGTGTAAAATGGGTTCCATACGCGTAATGTCCTCCTATAGCCCTTTCCATACGCGTAATTCCTTACCCATTACACGTATTGCCTTGGCCATTACGCGTATGGGAAGCGAAATACCCAGAATTTCCTGCATAATTTCTGCTACGCGTTTCACTCAATTCCCCTCTAAATCTCATCTAAACATAACTATACTACAAATTACATACAAGGCAACCTATAACTATCATGTATCAACAATTAGGAACCTTAACTCATGATTTCCACTCAATTTACCATTTCTAACAAATGTTAAAACTCTAACATTTCAACCAAAATCACACCAAACAAACACATGCATATACATATACAATCGAGATATAATTGGAACTTCTCACCCTTACCCGATTAATTGCAACTGAAACGGAGGTTTCTCCAATTCTCCTCTTCCTCCTCTTCTATCTTTTCCTTCTCTTCTTTCTCTTCTTCTCCCTTTTTCCTTCTTATTAACAAATGTATATATATAATCCAATATTATATAATATAATCCGATAGGGTAAAACATCTCCCAAACGCTCTCAAAATGCGATAAATATAAACAGCGATGCCAAATATATCTGGAATTAAAAGTTAATAATGAAATATTGTCAATCGCAATTATTTTATCTATCAGAGAAATTATCCAACTAATAGGTAAAATTCATTTAATTTACACAATTCACAAAATTCGCATAAATGAAATAAATAAATATGATTAACTAAATCGGGGTGTTACAACTCTCCCCCACTTAGACATTTTCGTCCTCGAAAATATAACTGAGACGAACAACTCCAGACACGACTCTCGCATCCGACTAGCCAACTAACATGCCAACACTAGGCACACCACGAATAACACAAACTGACAAATCATCTTGCTAGCAGCAACAACGACAACGAAAAGATGCAATGCCCATACAATGCACTTGACGAATAACTCACGACTCAAAGAATACCCAAGTTACGAACACCTAAAGTTTCACTCTAGAACCAGAACACAACAAGATCGTTACTCGCACCATAGGTAACACTCCCCTAATTCCCCACATAGGAATTAGCTACTCGCACTCGAACCATCAGTATAGAAACGAGGCAATACCAAAAACAAGAACATAGAGTTCTACGCCACAACAACATTTCAACAACCCCTACATAACCATAATACCAACTTCCTTGTCACACAACATCATTACAACACTGCTACGATTCACCAATCGAACGTATAACCAAAACATCCATCAACATAGTAGCCCATGAATAATATTTAAACCTTTCACCAAACACTTCCATTCTGAAACATCCAATGGTTTCATCATTCCTACATGTTCCCAATGTACAACCTATGAACTCTTATAAGTCACACACGTATATACTAAATGTGCCACTTCATGCTTTCGATGCGCACTCCGATTACTTGCAACAATCAAACCTACCCATTTCATACCCAACTTCTGACTCTCTCTAATATTTACTAGAAAAAAAAATCATAGTTCATTTCTAATATACCCAACCTCACACTCTACTGTGTTATCACACACACCCGACACAAGTCTTTGAACTGCTCAAAAAATTCTAATTCTCTGACCATCAAAACAGACAGGTACAAAAACTTCCGACTTAACTTCACAAATAGGATAATTCTAACTAAAGTCATAACTCTTCAGGAATTCCAACCATCCTCGTTGTCTCATACTCTATTATTTTTGACCAAACAGGTACTCAATATTCTTGTGATTACTAAACACTTCGAACTCAAAACCATAAACTAATACCTCCAGATTCTCAACCCAAAAGTAATTGCAGCCATCTTGAAATCATGAACCCTCAATTGTCGTAAAGCATAAGCCACGACTTTACCATCTTGCATTAACACACTGACTAAACTCATCATAGACGTATCCCAATACCTCACAAACGGTTTATAAGGGTCACGCAGAGTCAAACCTGGAGCCGTAGACAAATTCTACTTTAGCCCTCTCAAACTTTCCACACAATGAACATCCAAAGCAAACGACTTACCCTTTGTAAGTCAACTGAAGTAACGATAATGCTAACTTGGAAAAGCCTTCCATAACCTCCAGTAATAACCAACTAAAGTCCAAAAAGCTTCTAATCACCTTAAACGACTTCGGAGCCCTTCATTGTAGAACTGCATCTACTTCCAATGGACCCATAACAATACCATCATTAGAAATCACATACCCAAGAAAACTAACATTTTTCAACCAAAATCCTCACTTGAATAACTTAGCATAAAAATTCCTTTCTCTTCAACACTTGCAACTCGATTCACAACCACCCTACATACTCTCCTTCTGATTTTGTAATAGATCAGAATATCCCCAAGGAAAACCACTCCGAACTTATTCAATTAAATATGGAAGATACAATTCATATACTCCACAAACCTTCCAGAGGCATTACTAACACCGAACAACATCACTGTACATTGTAATGCCCAACCAAATTAAACCTCATCAAAACTTGTCCAGACTTACATACAAGCTTAAACGAGTAAGTAATAACTTATTCCGATGATAACCAACATAATCAGTCACATAAAATTGATCCAAGCCTCAACTCACACAAATTCACCACTCTTATCACACGTTCCCAACAATTGTAATTCCAACTAAACTCAACCAAACTATTCCAATCATCAATTCTTGAAAGTGGACACTTATTCCCAATCGTTACCTTATTCAACTATCAGTAATCCATACACAGTTTCATTCTATGGACAATCCAAATTCCACAAATGCCAACATGTATCAACCATCAACCAAAAAGAACTCTCAAAACTCATCAAAACTCTAAGTTTTGCTTTCCACAGCCTTAATACCATTATACACATCTTGCTGGTTATTCCATCCGGAAACACATCTGGAAATCACACACCACTGGCAACCCTTCACTGTGGCTTTCCTGTCAATTCCACAACACTATTATCACAAAGATCTTAGTCTCATATTCTAAGAGTTTTTCTACTTACTTAGCAGATATAAACCTTAACTATTCATCTTCGTCCTTCTTAAGTTCACTCTCTACTCTCTGAGGAGCAACCATTAATAATACCCGATCGTTCTTCCCCAGAGACATCCCAACTGGACCAACAAACCAAAGCCTCTAATCCGCCTCATCTTCTGCTATAAGAATCTTCATCGACTCATCCAAATAATCCATAATCACTTTCTTAATTCCAAACAATTCATTGCACACACTATCAATACCGGAAATACACGTCTATTCCATCCAACATAATTCCCTCTGCTATTAACAAGAGATTAAGGGTGATCAGTTTCTCAATCTGTCAATAGACAACCGACAATCATGATGGGGCACAGACTATCTTTACCGGACCGTAATAGCATTTCTTGCATCTTGTGCACAAAACTACCTAAGGTGCAGATCCTTAGTCGACATAAACCTTACCTCCGCATTTCCTCTGGAATCGGAAACAACACTGTCCAAACAACACCCATAGTCTTGCAATCAACGACACCCTAAGCCAACACTTCACAACTGAAGCAACTTGGAGAAGCACCAGCTTCTCCCCCACTTATCTCATTCTCAACCCTGCAGACAAAGGATTAGAAAACCAGAAAGCACTAACAGTGTTTTACATACATATCACGTACTAAAGAATAACAGCATCGACAGTATTCAACTGTCATGCCACACCGGCTCAACAACTTGGCCGGACGGACCGACATGCTCTGATACCAATTGTAGCACCCCAATTCCCATCTAGCTAATAAATAATACATAATTAAATCAGAGTGAATAAATCAAGATTTTTCGACAGAAATAAGGATGCCACATTTTGAAAAAACGTAATCCACCTGCTCATAACTTTAATACATAACACAAAATGGAATAAATATTCACAGGGAACTTTTTCCAACAAATGGAAAGTTCAATTATGGAATAAAGGGGAACGATCCATAATTGACTCATTTTACAAAATAAGTTATTTCATAACATCAAAATACACATACGAGTTATCAAAATATATACGTTCACATATATAAACATAAATAACAAAAGCGTTCCCCCGACTCCCATGTTACATATCAGAGCAGACACAAAAGATCTAAGCAAAATGAAGATCTAACTCTTCCACATGCCTCCACACCTCTACATCGGCTAATATGCATTATTCCACAAAAAGCATATTCTAGCAGAAGGGTGAGAAATAACAACTATAACAAGATTGCATAATAATATGTAAACATATAATTCATATATATTATTCCACTCACCCACACACCACATGCTAACACATATAGCATACAAAGATATCATAAATTCATATACACAAATTATGACATATATACATATAGATAAATACACACCAACACATCACCTATATTCGTATTCACAGATATGACATATAAATATCACATTAAAAGTGGTTCTTCAAGAACCCACCAATTCTCACAGGAAACATGGATACATCGCTATACACCCCACTGGGCTCACGATGATCCTAAACAACCAAACATAATAATGCAATGTAACTCAATGGCACAATGCAATGCATGTGGTACCACACAACATGGTTCATTCAATTGAACCTGATTCATAAAAGAATCCAGATAAATCACATACACTCCCACTGAGCAATGATTTAGCTCTATACAACTCCATATTGGAGTCCGGGCAAATCACATACACTCCCACTGAGCAATGATTTGTCTCCAAAACAACCCCACATTGGAGTCCGGACAATACTAGGCACCCATAATGGATTCCTACCTAGCTGTCTCACCCAGACACATCATGAAATGTATGACACAAATGATGCACAAAACATAGGTATAATAACAACTATACCTCTTCACGATTCCCTTGATCACACGTGAGATACATACTCACCGTAATACACAATAGTATTACCTTACTTGTCCAATCCATTCAACATAACACATACATAACAAGAATTATGCACAAAACACATGCATAATAACAATTATATATCTACCCGGTCCTCATGTTCACACGTGAGATACATACTCACCGTAATACACAATAATATTACCACAACTGTTCAATCAATTCATCATAAGACACAAAAGTAAGGAAAATGCCACACGAGGCCTTAATTAGTTAATTGTCTAATTAATCCACCCAAATTCCATTTTTAAATCATTTTTACCACCATTCCTAAATTTAACAAGTTCTGACACCTATCTAAACCTCTCAGACAAAAAAGGAACCGCATCTGACGCGAAATCGGAAAGAAATCGTGAAACAGACAAATTATGCACTCTCGCTGGTCATACGCGTATTACCCCCAGCCATACGCGTAATGCCCAGTTTCTACCGCCAGCCATACACGTATTTCCCTGAGGGTTACGCGTACGGGCAAAGACTGATTTCTCTCAAAAATTCCATCTTGATTCCATTTGAAACCCATTACGCGTAGTACCTCCCTCCTTACGCGTAATGTCTGGCCCCTTACGCGTACCATTACGCGTTTCAGCAGAGGGCCGTGTAAAATGGGTTCCATACGCGTAATTCCCTCCTATAGCCCTTTCCATACGCGTAATGCCTTGCCCATTACGCTTATTGCCTTGGCCATTACGCGTATGGGCAGTGAAACACCCAGAATTTCCTGCATAATTTCTGCTACGGGTTTCACTCAATTCCCCTCCAAATCTCATCTAAACATCACTATACTACAAATTACATACAAGACAACCTATAACTATCATGTATCAACAATTGGGAACCTTAACTCATGATTTCCACTCAATTTACCATTTCTAACAAATGTTAAAACTCTAACATTTCAACCAAAATCAAACCAAACAAACACATGCATATACATATACAATCGAGATATAATTGGAACTTCTCACTCTTACCCGATTAATCGCGACTGAACGGAGGTTTCTCTAATTCTCCTCTTCCTCCTCTTCTCTCTTTTCCTTCTCTTTTTTCTCTTCTTCTCCCTTTTTCCTTCTTACTAACAAATGTATATATATAATCCAGTATTATATAATATAATCCGATAGGGTAAAACATCTCCCAAACGCTCTCAAAATGCAAAAAAACATAAACAGCGCTGCCAAATATATATGGAATTAAAAGTTAATAATGAAATATTATCAATCGCAATTATTTTATCTATCAGAGAAATTATCCAAATAATAGGTAAATTTCATTTAATTTACACAATTCACAAAATTCGCATAAATGAAATAAATAAATACGATTAACCAAATCGGGGTGTTACAACTCCAGCTGGTTTTGATCATCCTAAAAGATTCTAAGGGATCAATCAAGAGTGTCTAAAGCATTAGATTACTTCTGGCACAAGGGACTTGACAGTTAGCACAAGGAGCTCCAAGAGGTAAGTGCATCACAACTTGAACTCTTTAAATCATGCATTGTCATATATGTTGTGTTTGAACCAATTTATCATGTTATTGTTGCCTGTATGATGAGATAGCATAGAACATGCAAATCTTGGCCTATTTTGAAACCACTATCGGGTTTTGAAATAGAAGCATTTTCTGAAAATTCCAAAAGCACCATTGGATTCCTCATGAAATTCTAGGCAGGATACACCTAAATTTTGTCTTAATCCATGGAGAAATGAGGAAGTTAGAGCCTTCACGCAAGAGGCCAAAAATCAGGCCTTGCCTTGGGCAAGGGCCAAGCATGGAGCCTTGTCCAGGCCTAGAAACAAGGCACCCTTATGCTCCTGCAGAATTGCAACAATTATTTTCTGATGGTTCAGCATAAGGAAAGCATTTTAGGCAACATATTAGAAGTTACAACCACGTACTCTCATTCTCTTCAATTGGTGTTCACGTCGATGAAAATATTCTTGCATCTGGTCATGGTATATATACATTTCGTGCTCAGGGTGCTTTTTACCATAACATATCAAGGTTTCTATCCAAATGAGGGTGTCAGGTCCTGCTTCTTATAATTATACATCTATGACACAGATAATGAGCTACATAATAGAATGCAGGAAAATCCATGTCTACACAAAACTGTAGTTCATAAATTACAACAAATACTCCATCAATAAAATCCTTTTGTAATTAGGTTCAAGCAACTGTCACTACTTCCAAATATCAGGGACTATAGACTCATACTTAAAGAGCGTCCAAGTAATCACCCTAAATATAATTTTCCACTTGCAGAACAAATCGCAACAATTATTGTTGGCGATGATTCTGAATCTATGGAATATGGAAGAGATTTTAATGTTATTCGTCATGATGGAAATCTAAAGAAAGTTCAAGAAACAAAGAGATATTATGATCCCTTGCAATATCCTATATTGTTTCCATTTAGGACACATGGTTGGGATGTTAACACAACAAATTATAGTGAACGAAGAGTGTCATGTCGAGCATATTACACTTTCATGCTTCAAGTACATTTAAGCTATTTTTCGAACACTACGCCAAAAATGTTCTTTAGCAGCACCACAAAGACAGCGCTTTTCCAAGAAAACGCTGCTATAAGTTTTATAAAAAAAAACGTTAAAATAGCGCTGCTAAAGGTGGAGTTCAGACAGCGCTTTTAAAAAGCGCTGCTAAAAGCCAAACTAAGGCAACCCTTAAGAAATCACTTTTAGGAAAGGGCTGCTAAAGGTCCTGCATAAACCATACCTTAGACAGCGCTTTAGGAAAGCGCTGCTAAAGGCCCAAGGTATACCATACTTTATGCAGCGCTTTAGGAAAGCGCTGCTAAAGGCCCAATTCACTATACCCCTTAAAAAGCGCTTTTCCCATAAAGCAATTTCTAAAAGCGCTGCTAAAGGTGCTTTAGTTAGTAAAATTTAAAACGCAAAATTCACCAGTAACTAATCATTTCCACTGTTTAACCCTAACATTTCTACTTTCACTCTCACGACTCTCTCCACCATCACTGCTCGCCACTGCTGCTCCCTCCACCGTCACTTTTTGCGTCGTCTCTGCCACCGTCACTGTTCCTCCGCCGTGAATACTTGCTTCTCCCACCACTATAACAGTTTCGGCCGTGTTTGGTTGCTTCTCTCGCCGCCGTCACTGCTCTGGCCGTTTGGGCAAGATATTTTTCATTTCCATTTCTTGTTTCCCATTTCATTTTTTTTCTTGTTTTTGTTAGCATTTGTTTTGGTTTCTTAATTTTGTTCTTGTCTTGTGTCCAAAGAATAGTGTTGTTGTTGTGGTTGTTAGCATTTGATTATGTTTCTTGATTTTGTTCTTGTTTTGTGGCCAAATAATAGTGTTGTTGTTGTGGTTGTTAGCATTTGATTTTGTTTCGTGATTTTGTTCTTGTTTTGCGGCCAAATAATATTGTTGTTGTAGTGGTTGTTAGCATTTGATTTTGAAATTGTTGTTGTAGTAAGGTTGAAGATGATGAATAGTGATATTTGGTGAACTAATTTTGAGAATTGGTGTTAATTTTGTAAATTTAATATTGAATGTTAGTGATGAATTCTTGGAATTAATTGATGATAATGACACTGTTGACGAATAATTTTTTAGTGATTACTTTGTTAGTTGTTAAGGTTGAAGATGATGAATATTGATGAAATTAATTGTTAATTGTTGAGGTTGAAGTTGCTATTGAGTTTAAATGTGGAATTGATAATCTTGGTGATTGATTTATGCTCGAATTGATGATTCTTTGTTGAGGTTGAAAATGATTACTTTGTTAATTGTTGCGACCTACTAAATTTGTCTTGTTATATTTGGTATACACCATCAGTTACTAACTTAGTGAATTTGATATAGGGGCTACCTGAGAAGAGTGATATTCGGATCGTTTTCAAGAATCTTACACTTTGTGGTTAAGTCCAGAAGTTGCTGACTTCTATACAAGTACTTATAATTAGTTGTTCTTTTGTGTTTGTTTAGCTTACTAAGTAAAACCATGGATCGAAAATGGATGTCTTCCAATCGATTGTCAAAAGAATACGAGACTGGGGTATCAGAATTCCTTAAGTTTACGGTTGAACACGCCAAAGACCCCAGTCGAATCACATGTCCTTGCTTAGTTTGATGTTATGGTCGTCGGATTGACGCAGTTCAGTTGGAATCGCATTTAATGAGGCATGAAATTGATCGAAGTTATACATGTTGGATATTACATGGTGAGGGTAACGAGAATGTTGAACCGGGGGATAATACAACCTATGCTTCAAATGACAATGGCACAGATACACACGATTGTGATCGAGTCGAAGAGATTGCAGAAGCACTTGAAGAAGATCTTCAAGATTGTCCCAAAATGTTTGAGAGGTTGGTAAGCGATGCAGAGAAACCGTTGTATAAAGGTTTCACTAAATTCACAAGATTGTCTGCGGTATTAAAGTTGTACAACTTAAAGGCGAGCAATGGATGGTCGGATAAAAGTTTTACAGAGTTATTAGCCCTTATAAAAGATATGCTTCCGGAGGATAATGCTTTTCCCAATCGAACCTATGAGGCCAAAAAAATGTTGTGCTCTATTGGCATGAGTTATGATAAGATACATGCTTGTTCAAATGATTGCATTTTGTTTCGGAATGAATATGCATCGTTAAATGAGTGCCCTAAATGCGGTGTCTCTCGATATAAGAAAAAAATGTCTCCACTAAAAGTCTTATGATATTTTCCTATAATTCCGAGATTTAGACGCATGTTTCGTAGTGAAACCGATGCAAGACACTTGACTTGACATGCAGATGAAAGAATTATAGATGGAAAGTTTCGGTATCCGGCAGATTCACTACAGTGGATGAAAATTTATAATGATTATCCCGATATTGTAGAAGAAGCAAGAAGTCTTCGCTTGGCATTATCTACTGATGGAATTAACCCACATGGTCTTCAAAGTATCTCACATACCACATGGCCTGTGATTATTTAGATTTATAACCTACCTCCATGGCTATGTATGAAGTGTAAGTACATGATGTTATCTATGTTAATCTCCGGGCCTAAACAACCAGGGAATGACATAGATGTATACTTGACACCTTTAATCGAAGACTTAAAGATTTTGTGGGAGAACAATGTGGAGGTTTATGATGGATATAGGAAAGAAAGTTTCAATTTGAGGGCGCTGTTGTTTGGCACAATTAATGATTTTCCAGCATATGCAAATCTATCAGGGTATAGCATTAAAGGTCAATGTGCGCGTCCTATTTGTGAAGAAAACACAGATTGGACACGTTTGGAATTTTGTCAGAAGAATCTCTTTCTTGGTCATCGTAGATTTTTAAATTCTAATCATCACTACCGTGGATGGAGAAAAGCATTAAATGGAAATCCAGAACAAGGTAGAGCTCCACCTACATTGATAGGTGACCAAATTTTTGAAAAGGCGAAAGATGGGACTACTCAGTTTGGAAAGCCTTTTGCACATACGCTTGGCAAACGTGGGTGGAAGAAGAGGTCAATTTTTTTTAATTGGCATATTGGAAGTCGTTGTATGTAAGGCATTTTCTTGATGTTATGCATATTGAAAAAAATGTATTTGAAAGTGTTATTGGTGCTTTACTCAATATACAAGGAAAGCCGAAGGATGGCCTTAAAGCAAGAAAGGACTTGGTGGCGATGAGAATAAGAAATGAATTAGGACCCATGAAGAAAGGAAAACGAACATATCTACCACTTGCTGCTTATACTCTATCTAGAAAGGAGAAAAAGATATTGTGTAAGTTTCTGAGTGATGTTAAAGTTCCAGAAGGATACTCTTCAGATATTAGAAGACTTGTGTCTATGAAAGATCTTAAGTTACAGAGTTTGAAGACACATGATTGTCATGTTATAATGGAACATTTTCTACCAATAGGTATACGTTTTATTTTGCCAGAAAAAGTAAAAAGCACAATAACTAAATTGTGTTTTTTCTTCAGGTCAATTTGTAATAAGGTGATCGATCATGCGATATTACCAACATTGCAAAAAAAAAAAATAGTTATTACATTGTGTGAGTTTGAAATGGTTTTTCCTCCCTCATTTTTTGACATAATACCCTGAATTCATGGAACATAAATAGTTACCAGATACAGCCCCTCCATTGGCTCATGAACGGCGCCTTTAAGCAATGCCACCAATAACCAAAATGCATCCTCCTCGCTCATGTAAATAAGCAAAACACCACCTAAAAAACCCATTCTCTGGATTATTAATTGATGAATACTAGGAATAACTTTGCAACAAGCAGAAAAAAAAGTGTTAGGTTCCTGAGTAAAACCTGAACATATCCTACGTCCAATGTTATCAAAATCGCGATCCAGATCGTGGAATCGCACGATTTTGCGATCTCAACCACCTCCACCGATCTGGATCGCAAGCAAGATCTTACACTAGCAGAAATCACGGGAAAAATCTTAGTTTCGGTAAACAAATTATGAAATCATACGATTTCCAGAAATTTTTCAGAATCATAACCTTTAACTACCTGGGTCAAATTCGACCCGGTTTGAAACCCGGTGTATTCTATTATGTCCTTTCGCGTTTTTGCTCATTCTGTAATGAAAGCTTCAAAGTTTGTTTTTGTTTACACCTGCATTTTTCATTTTCATTTTCATTTTTGTTTACGTGCGTTTGCAGCTTTTCCTTCTGAAAGCTTCACTGATTCTTCATCTTTTGATTTCTTTTTATTTTTGTTTTTGGTTTTTGTGGTTGTTTTGAAAATACTAAATAATTTTTCTCTCAAAAAAAAAGAAAATACTAAATAATTTTACAGTCACGTGATATGCCAGCTTTTAAAAATGAGTTGAATTGTTTTTATTGTACAAATTAAGCTTTCTCTTATGTACAATGTAGCTTGTTCAGTGTAACTGACACAACATCACAAACACGCCACCACACCACACATATTTCCTTTTTCTTTTTCTTTTTTTTTTTATAGTTTTTAATTAATTTATATATATATAGTATTTAATATATATAATATTTAATTTTTAATTAGTTTTTAATTAATTTTTATATATATAGTATTTTTATATCTTTTAACGATTTTATAAAAATAAATGTGTAAAATCTTTCGATCTTAATTACAATTTTATATTTTACGATTTTGATATTTTTTTCCAATTTTATATAAGATCTCAATTTTAACAACATTGTTACGTACTAAGTTGACAAAAAGTTAACTTCATTAAAGATTTGTTGAAGCAATACAAAACAACATCTAAATCATAATATTCTTATTCATAATGCGGAGAACAAAAGCACAATTTTATTCCCCGCTTTACAGTGCCATTCATGTCTTGGCAATATCATTGTAAACAAAGGATTGAAATGAAGATAACAAGAATATATATTCCTTGCCTTCAAACATTATATATCTATTTTATTTAACATATATTCTTAATAGCATTTTCTAGACACAAGTACCATCATATGTCGCAGGGGGTATTGGAATGTGAGGTGGCTTTTAGTACGGAGGTTTGTACACTGGTGGTTTGTAGACAGGTGGCTTCTCTACTGGGGGTTTGTAGACAGGTGGCTTATACACAGGAGGCTTTTCGACAGGTGGCTTGTACACAGGTGGCTTGTAAACTGGAGGCTTCTCGATGGGTGGTTTGTAGACAGGTGGCTTGTAGACTGGAGGCTTCTCGACAGGTGGTTTGTAGACAGATGACTTCTCTACTGGGGTTTTGTAGACAGGTGGCTTGTAAACTGGAGGCTTCTCGACGGGTGGTTTGTAGACGGGTGGCTTCTCTACTGGGGGTTTGTAGACAGGCGGTTTCTTTACGGGTGGCTTGTAAATCGGAGGCTTTTCAACTGGTGATTGATACACGGGTGGTTTCTCTATAGGTGGCTTGTAGACTGGAGGTTTGTATAAGGGTGGTTTTTCTACAGGTGGCTTGTATACAGGTGGTTTCTCAACTGGTGGCTTATAAACGGGAGGTTTCTCATAGTTGGCAAACCCCTGTGGAATGATAAGAGCAAGAAGAAGCAACACTAGGAAGCTTAAGGAAGCCATGTTAGCGACTTTTGAGTTTGATGCATAAAACACAAGAGTGACTAACTGCTTTTATACTAATCATGGTCTTACTGATTCCCCTCACAGCTGCATATCAAAATCTTATCGGGAATGACTTGGCACTCTCTTGAACCAAAAGTCAATAGTTTTTGTTACATACCATTTTATTTTCTTATGGTGCGAAGTTTGAAATTATGGGTGAATTTGCAAGTACATGTTGTATCATGATAACATTTTTAATACACCGACGCGATCAATAATAATATATGCAAAATATGTATTATTTTCAACATGACTAATGAGGATCTGGTACAAGTACAAGATGGTACAAATCTTAAAATAACATGAGAAACAAAGACGTGAAATTATTTTTATAATTATGGATTGAACTTGCCATTTTGAACTAGTAGTTGTATTTCGTCATAATGGATCAAGTATATATATGCAAATTGTAATATCTAATGCTTTGTTGTTTTCCCCTTTACTTTTCTTAATTATGTTCCCTTTCACCTACTCCTTTGTCTTAGTGAAAACATTGCTTTGACTAAAATTAGGTGGGACTAGAGTTTTGTAAAATGGATTAATTCAATGACCTATGTTGATCATATTTGCACCGTCAGAGTTTTATATTATTATGGCAAATTTTTGACAAATTGTGAGAATTAGAGTTGCACCAAAAGTGCATATAAAGGGAAATGCATCACTATGTTATTAGATAATCAAAGTTAGGACTGAAATGATTTTGTGATCAAACCATATAAGAGTTTTTTCTATCAAGACCCTGAAATCAGGGTTTAGAGTAAATTCTTAAATAACTCAATAAAATAAAACATTTTTTATTCATTGCCTAATTTTCACTCTCTCTTACACGTATATAATGATAATAGCACAAATTAACCTGTCACCCTATTATACCTCACATCCCTTCATTCTATATAAAAAAATAAAATTAACTCTGCAAAATATTTTTTAAAAATTTCATATTTGGGGCGATGTCGAAAATTTCAAGTGAACTACTTTAAATTTAATAAACAGTGAAATTTTCAACGGAAATTATAGAATTACGGTATTTTGTATTGGAAAATTCAAAATTTCCGATATTTCCTACCTGAAATTTCATAATTTCTGATATTTTCTACCGAAAATTTTAAAATTTCAAGGACGGAACCGATTTTTTATAGGAATTTTCAAAATTTCCGGTAGTTTTGTACCGAAAATTTTGAAATTTCCGATAATTATAAAAATCTAGTTTTGTATCGGAAATTTTTAATTTTTCGGTAGTTATAAAAATCTAGTTTTATATAGGAAATTTTGAAATTTCCGGTAGTTCTAATTATTATTTTGTTTTTCAATATTTTTTCCTTCTTTTACAATGAAATCTAGAGGCAGAGACGACACTATTGTAGGGAGAGCTGTTGAACGAGCAGCAAACTAGATTAGGGGTGCTGATGCAGAGTCTTCCCAGCTACGTGCAGGACGAGTGGTTCCAACTGGTTCACACCGGAAGCGGTTGGCAGAGCGGGGTCATTTTCGAGCACCTTGTTTCACTCGACGTCGACCAGTTTGATTAGTAGAGCAAACTATGGATGAGGTTCTTGTATCTGATCTCGTTGGTGTGTCGGTGGTTGAGCATGTAGTTGATCTAATTGTTGCTAAAAAGGTTGCTCAACAAGTTGTTGGGGATGTTGGTTCGGAGGAGGTTACTCGGGTGGTACAGGCAGATGCTACTGTTGGTGAGTCGGGATAGTTAGAAAATGATTTGTCCTTGATATTTTCTATTTTAGTTTTGATGATAACAAAAGTATTAAAATATAATGGTTTATTTGATGTGTGTTTTATTTATGTAGGTTCTTATTCTTGTACATAAATAATCAGAATTTATTTTACTCAAGACACACTTGGAGTTGCTTCATTGCTAGCTTTTGGTGGCAGAGTTTGAAGAACAATTTCTAGTGTGATTTGATGAAGACTCTGAACTGAAGTCCTCAGTATTCAGACGAGTTTCTACACTTAGTAATTGTATATCAGCATCTGGTACCATTCAGAGTAGGTGATAAAGTTGTGGACTATCCATACTACTAAAAGCAGTTGTATTGTCTTATCAGCTTGTCAGCTCGAGTCTACAAGATTGCAAGGCACAAGAAAAGCTGGTACATTCTATGGATGTCTGCTCCCAATGACTCTATTAGTACAGAACCTCTTGAACACTCAAAGGTTAAACGTGTTACACACTGGATTCAAAATCAGATGTGCATCCATCTTCAACGTCTCTTGTATTATAGAGCAAAAGCAAAGACACTTGATCAAGTCATCTTCCCAACTGCTAGTTTCTGGAAAGCCTATATATATGGCTAAAGATTCAAGCCTGAATTTTTAACAAGGATTCTTCTGTTGAAGGAGTGGCAAGATCAAGCAATTATCAACTCTATGTAATATGCAGATTTTCTGTTTTAGGTTGTAATTGTAAAATCCTTAAGATTTCTTACCCATGTACATATTAAGAAATCTTAAGTGCTTTAGGTATTTGTTATGGTGATCTCCCGTACCCCTGATGCTTGCATCATGTACACCTTGTTCTCTATTCTGTTGAGCCTTTAATAGATTAGATTAAGTCTAATGCTATGTGCTTGAGCAAAAAGTCTTGTCTCATTGGAATTCAAGCAATAATTCTTGAGCCAAGATGCTTAAGCCATGCAAGTTCATTGCTTAAGTGCTTGACCTATGAAAGTATTATTCAACTACTATGGTTGAGCAGAAAGTCTTAAGTGCGGCTTGATCGAGGGAAGTCTCAGTCTTGATGGCCAGAAGAGCAGATGGCTCGGCCAAAGGATCTGAGCAAAGGGAAGTCTTAGACATGTGCTCTAAGCAAAGGGAATTCTCAACCAGAAGATAGATGACCAGGTGGCTCAGTCAGATGGTGTGAGCAAGCGAAGTCTTAGACACGAGCTCCAAGAAAGGGAAGTCTCAGACAGTTGGTCTGAGCAGTTATAAAAGTCTTATGCAGAAGTATAAGCGTTTGTAATCCTGAAGTGGTTATAATAAAAAGCTCTTGTGAGACAAGGGGACTGGACTACTCCCAGCTATGGGAGGAACCAATATAAATCTTTTGTGTCTTCTTTTGTTATTTTATTTATTTCTGTTGTATCGGTTTGTAGGTTGCTATTTTCGACGCCTGATTGTTTGTTCAGAAAATAAATTTAAGAATTTGCCAGGATAGTTCGACAGAGATTTGATACTGAAAAGAGAAGATTAGTTGAAAATGGGTGGTTAATTGGAGGAATATATTTGGAGATTTTCTCTAAGTATTGGAAAAAGTTTCGATAATTTGGTAGAAAGGCCTTATTCGACAGATATTTTGAAATTCAAATTTTGGAGGGAGATTCACTTTGAAAATAAGACGCGTGGAGCACATCCAGGAAGTAAATGCATGCAGATTGCCATTTGTCGCCATTAGGAAAAATAGTTGTTGTTGACAGTTATTTTGATTGTATATAAATAGGGAGTCTTAGTGTTAGATTTCGTGTGTGTGTTCAAAATTTGTACAAGTTACTCAAGAATACTCAAAGTAACCGTGTGAGAGAAAAGAGTAGTTACTGAGAAAATGTACGTTTGAAAAACACCAGTTTTATTCCTTGCATTTTAATAAAGTTCTAAGTTATTCATTTACAATTCCCTTTACATTTCTACAATTTCATTTACATTTCTACAATTTCATTCTTGCAATTTACTTACATTTTCGCCATTTCTTTCAAAAAGCAAAGTTTTTATTACTTTTTAATCGAAATACATTAGTTTTTGAAAACAATGACAAATTCAATACACAAAAGGTTTGATTTTTACATAAATTGTCAACATCTTTAAAGCACATTGTCCTAGGATTTGTTTGATTGGTCCTGCAAGTAAACTAATTTTTTTCATAAATTAGGAGATTAGCGGTTGTTTGCTAATTTTCCAGGAAAACCAATTGGCACGCCCAGTGGGACATTGTGCTATTGACAATTGAAAACCTTTATTTTACACTTTGCTCGTACGAAACTTTCTTCACTTCGTTGCATGAGACTAAGGATTGGTAAGATAACCATAAATAACGAAGAAAGACCTAGAAGAAGACGAGTAGGCAGAATGGCGAATCCAAATCCGCCAAACAATCAGAATTCCACAAATAATGAAATACCACCCCCTAATCCTTCGACTGGGGACAATACGGCTTCAATATCAGTATCAGAGGCTATACCATCAACAGCGGGTTCAACACCTGCGGATTCAATTCCCTAGAGTGCGCCTAGTTTTTCAACTATGGGACCCCAAATGCCTCAAATGACTCCTCCCTCTTCAGGGAATATGTACAGACCCTTTATATCTGGTTTTTCGATGCCTCTAAATCAAGAACAACCGTATGGAATGCCAACATCAGTAATGACAAGTTTACACAATGCGTCATCAACATTTACAGATCCAATGATGAACGTAACTTCGCCTTTACAAGGGTCCGGTTCTGGTATAAACCATATAGGTAGAATTAGCCAGCCTTTAGGAACAGGATATCAAACTTATATGCCAAATATTACCAAGAATTCTGCGCAAGTAATTAGGCAAAAAATGGATGAGAGCAACCATGATATGGTCTAGATGCTAGCCAAACAGATGGGGGTTATATTTAACCCTTTGATTCAAAACACGACGCAAAAGAATCAACAATTGGCAGCACAGATGACGCACATTGCCGATTTCTTTGGTGTCCCCCAACCTCCTCCAAGGGAATAGGTAGTTCAGAACCCAAGGGTAGCCGTCGAAGAAGAACCTACCATAAATCAAAGACAACCAAACATCCCTCAGGCGAATGTTGCAAACCAAGAAGGCGTAGTCGAACCACCAGGGGTCGAAATCCCTGTTCAACAAGAGCCAAGGGTGTTATTAGTAAACCGAAACCAAAGTGTTGATAATATTATACAACAAATGCGTTGTAATGATATGCCAGCAGAAAATAATTTGGCTGCCATGGTCGAAAGAATTATGGCGTGAAATGGGATGGATGTAGGATTACAGAGGCCCAATTATACTCCCCCCTTATCATAATATATTCTGCAACAAGAGTTACCACATAGATGGAAAGTTCCCAAGTTTACAAACTTTTCAGGGGATACTAGTGAATCGACGGTCGAACATGTGGCACGGTATTTAATTGAAGCAGGCAAAATAGCGCACAACGAGAATTTGAAAATAAAATATTTCCCTAGTTCCCTAAAGAAAAATGCTTTTACTTGGTTTACCACATTGCCTGTGAATTATATACATACTTGGACCCAATTGGAGAGACTATTCCATGAGCAATTCTAAATGGGACAAACAAAGATAAGTTTGAAGGAATTGGCTAACATCAAGAGAAAGTTCTCAGAGCCAATTGATGATTACTTGAATAGGTTTAGGCTGCTCAAGGCAAGGTATTTTACACAAGTTCCTGAACACGAGTTAGTCAAAATGGCCGTTGGTGGCCTCGACTATTCGATTAGAAAGAAATTAGATACCTAGTACTTAAGAGACATGGCCCAATTGGCTGATAGGGTTAGACAGGTCGAACAACTAAAAGCCGAAAAAGCTAGGGCTAATAAAAAAAAGAAAGGGTAGCATATGTCAGAGTTTGTGACGATGATGACGAAGAAGAATTATCAAATTTCGATGAACAAGAGGTTGACTTGGCAGAATTAAAACAGGGGCCGCCATATGCGTGCAAAGTCTTAGCTCCGTCGAATGGGAAAAACCCAGTAGAATCGGAAAAGAACGACAAGTTCCCCAAAAGAACTTATACGTTCGACGTCACAAAGTGACGAAATATTTGATTTATTAGTGTAGGATGGCCAAATCATAGTGCCACCTGGTACTAAAGTGCCTCCTTTAGAACAGCTGAAAAAGAGAGGTTTTTGCAAATACCATAATTTTTGGGGTCATAAAACGTCTCAATGTTTCCTTTTCAGGTATCTAGTGCAGAATGCAATCAGAGACGGAAGGCTCAAATTCGGCGACAAGTCGAAGTCCCAGGTGAAGGTGGATTCAAACTCTGTGCAAGTGGCAGAGGCCCACTATGCGGAGCCATCAACAATGAATATGGTCGAGGTTGCTGAAGGCTTCGACGACAACGTGGATATGATCAAGGCTGCTGACGACTTCGACAACAACGTAAATATGGTGGAGGTTGCTAATGATCCCGCCAACAAATGTGACATGGTCGAAGTTACAACTGACTTCATGAACCAGGCTGTGATGGTTAAGGTTACTGAAGACCTTGACGAAAAGATCATAGAGAACTACATTGCTGAGGCCAGTGATGGCATCAACAACGAAACTACTGACGATTTCGTCCAAATCAATAATGAAACTACTGAAGGTTTCGCTAGAGTTAACGACGAAACTATTGAAGGTTTCGTCCAAATCAACAATGAAACTATTGAAGGTTTCGTCAAAGTCAACAACGAAACTATTGATGGTTTCGCCCAGTTTAACAAGGGGAATACTGATGGTTCCTATAAACAGGCTGTTGTGGGCCTCCTTTGTAGGACCATGGACGATCCTAAGGAAAAGGATGTCGGATTTTGCTGCCAACATGATACCAAAGGTTTGCTTCCAAAAGCTCCAACAAAGGAGGCAATTGAAGGTTTCAACCGTATCAAGAAGGAACATGAGTCCAATGAGGGCCTCAGTTTGAAGATGAATAAACTAAGCATTGCAATTGAGTCAACTGCCAATGTGAATATGGTAAAAGTATCTCAGAACGTTTCAACACAGGTTGACGAAGAACGTCGACGGGAGGAGTACCATAAACTGGCGTATCCCAAGGAGGAAGAAAATCTGGCAGATTTCATACATAGATGCCAGAGGAAAAGATCTGAGGTAATGCTTTTTCCTCGTTGTAGTGTCGTCTTCGACAAAAAGGTAGCACAAAACTTAGAGGGAGTGGAGAGAGCAAAAAGAATGGGAAATTGGAAGCATTCAGAAGAAAGGTTCGACCCCAGAAGAGGAAACCAAAGTAGGGAGAGGTTAGGAGGAAGATACCCTAACAGATTCAAACCTACAAATAAAGCTCCAGACGACAGGTGGGTTAATCCAATCCGACAAGCCCAAAGACAAGGAAAATGGAAGGATTTCGAAGTACAACGAGGATCTTCCCTATCATACAGGAAATAATTCCAAAAGTCAAAAATAGTGACTTACCCCTCTGAAAATTATAAGGGCAAGAACCCTATGACGAAGTCACAGTGGAGGAGGTACCAACATCGAAAGAAAGCTGAGAAGGAGGTTGCGGGAAAAGCCAAGCCAGGAACCAGCAGCAATGTGCAAACTTCGACTCAGAAGGAAAAGTTGAAGGTCGAAAAGCCACCCGTTGCTCCAGTACAAGTGTTGTCAAATGAGGAAGTAACTAGGGATGATGAAATGACATACGATTTTAACTCAGAGTCAGAGGTATCCTTCGACGTGATGTGTAACATGGCCTCAGTGCTCCCCAGTGAGTATGACCAGGTAATGGAAGTCGAGGATGAAGAGGAAGCTATGGAGGTCGAAAAGGCCAGACACAGGCCCGTATGCTATTATATCATGAACAATGGATGCGTTGAAGAACAAAACACATTTTTTGAAAGACCAGATGACTCAATGAGGAGCCACCTGAAACCCCTGTTTATAAAAGGAAAAGTGGGTAACATAGGGGTGAATAAGATTTTGGTTGATGGAGGAGCGACTGTCAATTTGATGGCGTATTATATGCTTTAGAAAATTGGAAAAGATGATTCCGACACCAAACCTCATAACATGGTGTTGTCGAATTACGAGGGAAAAGTGGGAACCACTATGGGTGTGATACAAGTAGATCTGACTGTCAGAACCATCACAAGGCCGACAATGTTCATGGTAATTGCGTCAAATGTAACACTCCCATTTATTTTAATTATTTTTTCGTAATTAAAATTGAAGGGTGTTGTGAATTTGTGTATGTTTATGTGTGGGTTGGTGGAGGTTGGGTTACTTTGGTATGGAGTAGAGACCTTGGAATTATTTGGATTTAAAATAATTAGCTTAATTATTTTATTGGATTAAAATTTGATAATATGAGTAGAAAGAAGAGGAGGGCAATATGGTCCATTTATGAGGAATAGTAAAGATAAGAAGGGAAAAGCATAATTGGGGTCCAAGGGTCATATTTGGAAAAAGGAGAAATTGGAAAGAAAAGAATCAGTTTTGGGGAACCGATCGAATTCTGGAGAAAGGAGAAGAGGAACGGGAAGCAGAGCTAGGGCTTAGAGATCCTTTGAGGAGTCGTCACTAAGGTAAAGGTGGGGTTCTTTAATCTCTAAGGGTTGCATAATTTGTGTATGAGGGTAGATAACTCATTAACGATCATCCTATGTGGTATTTGTGTTGATTTGGGGGTTTTGGGGAGAATCCATGACTAAGGGGTTGAAATTGATGCAATTAGTGTGTTTTGATTGTTTGGTTGAAATGCATATGTTAGGTATAGGATATAATGGCATAATCTGTGAAAAATCTGAGTTAAAAACTAGTTTAAGGGTGCAGAAACGCAGTGGGGAGAATGATGTGATCGTAGGGTTTTTGTGAGAAAAATCACGTAGCACGCTTAGCGCGGTCTGGAGAAATTTCGCCTCTTCGAGGCAGAGAGCTGCGCGCTTAGCACGGTGGGGCGCGCTTAGCGCGACCTGGGACTTAAAAATATTATTTTTATCGACTTAAAATTCATGGAAAATATCTGTTTTACATTATATTAATGCTGTGTTGTTGCTGTTGTATGGTGAGCATGTATCGAGGTGTTAATTTGTTTGTTTTGTTGATGTTGATGTGATAATGTGAAATGCATGATTGAATGATGCAAAGATGTGTAGTTGTTGTATTGGTGCAATGATGTATTTTGGGAGATTGTTAAGGAAATGCATAATTGAGTAGGTGTATTATAGTCGTGTTGTTGTTGGATATGTTGTGAGTGGGAATGATGGGTTCGGTGGTGAGTATGTGTGTTATAGTTATGGATCATTGTTGTTGTATGAGTTGGCAAGTAGGAACTGCGTGTTGTATAGTTGTAGTGTGATGTACTTGATGCATTGATAGTTATCTGTTTGTGTTGGAAATGCTAGTTGTGTTGATGTTGTTGTATTTGTGTTGATGTTATAGTATTCGTGTTGTTGTTGTGATGATAGGGTAGATTGCATAATGTTTTATGTTCTTTCATACTTGTATTATGCATTTATTATGTGATTTTGAGAATCTCACCCCTTCTGTTTGAATGTTTCCTCCACGCGGGTAACGTGCAGATACGCAGGTTTAGTGCGGAGTTGGAGTCAGTGAAGGCGAGGTCTTCTCTTTTATGGCATTGAGTCGCGTCTGCTTTGATTGTAACACCGGGTTGTCAGAACATTTGTAGTTGTCTACTTTAGTACTTGATGATGTGTATATGGTGTTGAACATGATTTGACTTTTTTGAATTTTCGCTGCTGTAGAAATACGTAATTACTATGTTTTAATTTGTATGTTGATGTATTACTTTTAATACACATGAGAAGTTGACCAGTTGAAGTAGAATCTTAAATATATGTGTGTTATTTGACTCTGATATTCTATTTTATTTGTCGCGGGGGTTTAGGGTGTTATAAAGTGGTATCAGAGCAGGTCGGCCTGTCCTGCCAAGTTGTCGAGTCGTTGTCGTGTGACAGTTGAATACTGTCGATGTTGTTTGTTCCTTAGTACGTGATATGTGTGTGAAACACTATCAATACTTTCTTGTTTTTCTGATTCCTTGATGAGAGTGAGACAAGTGGGGGAGAAGCTTGTGTTTCTGCGAGATGCTTCGGGTGTGGAGTGTTGGCTTAGTGTGTCGTTGGTGGCAAGAGTGTAATTGTTGAGTAGGGTAGTGTTGTTCTGTTGTTGGAATGATCGGATAGAATGTCACTGCATGAAGAGGTGCAGTTTTGGATTTTTCACCTGTTTGAGAATGGTGTGACCCTCGAGGGAAGAGGAACATGTGTCCTCGCTGTTCGCTTCCCTGTGAGAGAGAATGCGGTGTTTTGGCTAGAGGTTAGTCAATGATGGGTGGAGTATCCCGAAGTGTTTCCTAAGGATGGACACAGTTTGTCTTCAGTTAGAACAAGATAGTGTTATTTTGGGACGCGTTGGTAGGAGCTAAACCTTGTGTTTATCAATAGTTGGATGAGTTGGGCAGTGTGCTGCTGATATCAAGAATGTAGTTGTGAGAGTGTGTTATTTCTGTTGTTGAAGAGATCAGATATCATGTTACTGCAGAGGAAATGCTTGTGTTAACTAAGGATTGTGCCTTAGATAGCTTGGCGCAAGATGCAAGGAACACTACTATAGTTGGTGAGGATGGTTTATGCCTCCTTCATGATTGTCAGCTGTCTACTGAAAAATTGAGGAACTGATCACCCTCAATCTCTTATTGATAGTAGACGAGATCGTGCGTGATGGAATAGACATATCTTGTCGGCTTAGATATTGTGTTCGGTGAAACATTCGGAGTTAAGCAAAGTGCCCACCGGTGGTTTTGATGGGCCAATGCAGATTCGGATGTATCTGAAGATGAGGCAGATTTAAGGTTTTGTATGTCGGTAAGTTGGGGTGTCTCTAAGAGAGAGTGATCTGGTATTGTGAATGGTTTCTCTTTAGAGATTAAAGAGTGGACTTAACTTTGACGGAAGTGAAAAGTTAAGGTTATATCTGTTAAATAAGTGGAAGATTTATTAGGAAGAAGGTTGGTGAGACCAGGGGTGTCGCCCTGGAGAGCTTCAGTATCGTTAACAAAGAAATGGATGATAGTATGAGGTTGGGTGTTAATCATTGAGTAGTATGGAAACCATAGTGGTATTCTAGTTAGCTTGAGTTTTGAATTGTGATGAATTACGGATGATTTGAAGTTCCTTGATGGTATTACCTTGTTGTGGGTTAAAATATCGTGTCAATAGAAACTATGAGTGGGTCAAAACCCCATAAGAAGAATTGAGATAGAATGTGGTAATCAGAACCAGAGTTGTTAAGTTGTTTCAGATAAATTGTTTCAGACTCGGGATAAGTTTCGAATGTTGCGTATGTTATGGTTGTAGTAGTAGTACTCTTCCATCTCTATCGTTGGAGAGTGTTGGACCTATATTAAGCGGTTGTTTGGGGAGGGAGAAGTTATCCTATTGATGGACATAAATGAGATTGTGTGCTGTTTGATGAGTAGGCACTCCAGTGGATAAGTTTGTTCTATACGGATTGATAATTCTCCAAAGTGCTTAAGGATAGGTGTTGTAGCGAGCGATTTTGGACGTGGTTCTTAAGCACTGTCGCTCTTTGGGGTTTACTACAGGTCGATTCATTTTTTATCCTATTGTGAGCTGATGAAGGAAGGGAAATAGATGTCTCCAATTAACCCTGCTTGCATACTGAGGTCAAACAGTCCAAACTGTTGGTTTACAGATGCGATCAATGTGGGGGGCCTCTCTCTGGTTATTTTGATTAAATGTTGATCTTTTGGTTAAGAAGTTAGGACAATTACCTTTCAATTGGTAGGAGGGTACGGGATTTGAATTTTGGATTAGTGTGCTCTCTAAGATTTTTCTTTCAATCTTATGACTACGTATTCCCGTTTACCGAAACAGGGAAATCAGAGCGATCGTAGTTCCTCCTATTCTATGGGAGGAAATGGTGTTTTGGTGTCTTGTTCAAAGCCCAAGACGTGAAGCGAAAGGTGATATATATCTTGTTCAAATCCCAAGATGTGAAGCTGAAGGGTCTATTTGTATCTTGTTCGAAGCCCAAGATGTGAAGCTAAAGGTGTTGTCTTTAGAGAGAATTTGTCATCTCTAAAAGGGGTCTATTTGTCACAACTGTTGGGTGACTGACTGCAAAGAAGGATTACTTTAATCGGGATACACGGATCCTAGAAATTCCATAATTTCCTTTATAGGGGGTTTTAACCTGAAGGAGAAGACTTTAACTCAGTGTAGAGAAATGTCATCTTTCCTTAGGAATTTCTCATGCTAAAAGAAGGACAGTGGCGTGGATGTAAATAATCCAGAGGCTTGCCGCTTACAGAGATTAGATGAAATGAGTTGTTGATGTTTATGTACTGTGAACGAGGCACAACTTTGATGCTAAAAGGTTGATCGTCTCAACCTGGGTTTTCTTATACAAAGCCTAAGAGGAGGCTAATGGCCCAACAAGAGGGAGTTTTTGTGTGTCTCGTACGAAGCCCGAGAGAGAGGCTAAAAAGGGTTGACTCAACAAGGGAGTGTTTTTGTATCTCGTACGAAGCCCGAGATGGAGGCTAAAAGCGGACTCAACAAGAGAGTCTTTGTATCTCGTACGAAGCCCGAGATGGAGGCTAAAAAAATGATTGACTTAACGAGGGAGTCTTTGTATCTCGTACGAAGCCCGAGATGGAGGCTAAAAAAACTGTTTTAGTTGAGTGACAAGTCCAGTTGGTTGGTTAAGAGAAAATCAGTTCTTATATGAGTAATGTTGCGCTCATGGATTTGATCTGGTGATCGGGGTTATTTCCTGTTTTTTAAGGAAACGGGGAATCCGGAGGGTATTGGAGACTGCACAAGTCTACTGGTGCTTGAGGATGTCTTTGGGACTCAAGGGTCTTAGACTGTCCGAGTCTAGAGTTTCATCTTTTGTACTATGTTTTGAGAAACAATAGTAGTGTGTTCACGGTAGAAAGACCTAGACTCTTTGAAAGACTGTTCTATTAAGATGACTAATTTCTGTTCCTATACCTTTAGGAGGTCGTCGGGACAATTTGTACGAAGCCCAAGAGGAGGCTGGAAACTTTTAAGAAGCCGATAGGTCCTTGTGCGAAGCCCAAGAGGAAGCTATCATTCCCGAAGGAAGAAATCATTATATGAAGCCTAAGAGGAAGTTGTGAATGCTTCTAAGAAGCCGACAGGTCCTTGTACTAAGCCCAAGAGGAGGCGGGTATGCTTTTAGGAAGCCTGTGGGTCCTTGTACAATGCCCAAGAGGAGTTCGATGCTTTTATGAAGCCCGTGGGTCCCCAAACCCCGAGAAATTCAAGACAGGCTATTCACAAGGAATAGATCAAGCCAGGAAAGTTCGAGAATTTGGAAGAAACTCAAGAGATGCCATTCATGGAGAATACATTCATCTCTGGGGAGGTAGAGCCTCTTGACAATTCCTAAGGAGGACAGCCAAAGAGAAGACTGTATCTGGTGCTCCTATTGGGGATCTAACTTGTCTATTTCTAAGAGTAATCGAAACGGCTTTTCTTAGATCTAGACGTTGTTGTCGGGGAAACTCTAAATATCTATACTATTATTACACAGTTGATATGAGTTTATGAAAGGAGACTTACAGTGAAACAGCCCCACAATACAGTTATATGCATATGAAAGCGGTAAATGAAAGCAGGTAAACACTTACTCGGTTGTAGAGCTTCCATGTTGTTTTGTTAGTTGTACAACAAAGAAAGATTGAAAACAACAGTATATTTCAAAATCAAAGGAGAAAGTGCTTTGAAAAGAAATGTTGGGGCTTACAGCTCAAGGAGAGGCCCAAGGTTTATCAGTGATCGCACTGTAGTTTTGTACAGAGGGACTTATACAAGTGACTGAGGCCCAAGAAAGGTTTTATGTACAAGGGGATGGGCAAAATATTGAAAGAGTTATTAATTTTCCAATTAATTAATAAAACATAAAAATATTGAAAAAAGTGGCAAAATGTGAAAAAACACAAAATGGCATGGGTAGGGTTTTAACCCAAGACCTCAAGGTTACAAGGCGCGCGCCTTACCACTAGGGTGGTGATACATCCATTATTTGAAGTGAAAACACAAATATACAAGTCATGCCTTGGTTTTAGGCCTGGCCCAAGGCAAGGCAAGGCAAGTTTTGGCTCAGAAACGTGAAGGTCATAAATTTCTCATTTCTCCATGTTTGGGGACAAAATTTATATGTATCTGGCCTAGAATTTCACAAGGAATCCAATGGTGGTGATAGTGGTTTTGAAAAAGACATATAATTGCATTTTCTATGCTACACTCTTGTACAGTCATGGATTACATGGTGAATTAGCTCAAACACAACATATACAACATGTATGAGATGTTTATGATCAATGGACTTCAAAGCATTGCATGATTCAAATATTCCAAGTTGTGAGGCTTACCCTTTTTTTTTGAGATTTTGGAGTTTTTGTGAAATCTGTCAAGCCACTTGTTCCAAAAATGATTTGATACTTTGGACACACTCAAATGATCTCCTAGAAGCTTTTAGGATGATTGGAATTGACTGGTACCTGCAAAAACACAAACAGTCATTTTCTTGCAAAAGGGGTTAAAAGTGACCAAAATAGCAACTTCCTCAAATGATGTTCCAGATGGGGGGAACCATTTGGGACAGTTCAAGGATGATATTTGGAGTGTGTTTGAGGTTTTATCTGGTTTGGAAAGTGACTGAATCAAGACATGGCTTGAAAAATGCACAAAAGGCCTATTTTGAGGTTTTGAGAGGTGACTTTATGATTTTGTGATTACAGGTCACTTGTGATAGTTTGCACAACTTACATATGATATATATGAGGTGTGTTTGTGATTGATTGTGATGGAAAAGCTCTCAAGCTCAAAAACTCAAAGTTGCCTTGCTAAAGAAGGCATTTTTGCCAAGAGAAAGAGATTTTGAGGAAAGCATCTGTTTGATGGCTTTGGTGTACTCAAATTGAGCACAAATGAGCTCTATTTATAGTAGAGCAAGTTTGTTTTGGAAGGAATAGTGAATGGCAATTGCAACAGAGGTTTCTTCAATGTTGGCCAATGGAAATCCAAGTCTCCTCTAGCCATTGACTAGAGGTTAGAGCACAGAGCTTTGGTTCCCTAGTTGTTGGAGGAATCTTGACTGAATTTAGTTGCAAATGTGTCAGTCCATGCCACCTCTAAGCATCTATTGAATGCTCCAATCCAAAATTGGAGTCTTGTCCCTATTTTAGGCAATTCTAAGTTTGGCATGCTACTTCTTGTTCCAAGGACTTTGGAGGCTTGGCTCAGTGATTGTCCCCTTTAGATTTGATCCTCAGATCTGTTCCAAATGCTGACAAGGCTTGGAATTGGCTGATTTTGGCAAATCGAGCAAAAATGCAAGATTCTGTCTTGCCTTGGCAGTTTTCAGCAAGGCAACTTGCTAATGTCATATCTCATGGCTCAAGTGGAGTTTGATGATGTTCTTGGCCATTTTGGAAAGCCCTTATATGATACAACAACTGTTTGATCATATTTGGTTTTGATACTTTTTGGATCCAAGTGAAAAATGCTCCTACATTTGGAAAAGAGTGAAGGCTGATTTTGACTTAGTGAAAATTTCACAAAGTGTTGGAAAAAGTGACATTTTCACTTTTCAGCCATTTTGATCATTCCATAACTCAAAATCCATAATGAATTGGAATGAGGTCTAGTTGAAGTTTTTGTAGAGGGTAATGAGAGCTATAAATCAAGCTTTGGATGGAGAATAATGGCTTTGTGGTTTAGGAGTTATGACCCTCCAAAGTTGGTACCCTTGCCACTTTTTCATAACTTAGAAAATTTTCTAAGTTTTTATGGTTACCCCTTTTACAAGTTATCCCAATTTTCTTGATTTTTCTTGATGAATGATGATTTAAATTATACATTAACATCATTTTAGGGTTAAAAATCGATTTTTGTGAAAAATCTCAAAAAGTCAAAGTTGACTTTTGTGCACAATTGACTTTTTATCAGATGAATTCCAAACCGTGCAATTCCTTAGGAAATCATGTCCTTGACCTAAATCAAACTTGATGGACATGTTCCATGGGTGTCATAGGGTATATTGATGCATGTCATAGGGATTGGGAGCATGTCCTGGTCAAAAGTCAAAGTTACAGTTGACTTTTCTCGCGAAACCCTAATTGTGGTACTGATGAAATTGAGACTTTTTGATCAAGCTTCTTGGATCAACCCATTGTTGCAAATGGATCAATATAGTATATTAGAGACCTTCAAATCATGTCTTGAGGTATTGGCTCGTGATTTGTCCCAAAAGTCAACTTAGGGGTGAATTAGGTCAAGAAACCCTAATTCCTGATTTTTTATGAATGCATCCCCTGAGGTCAAATTGACTTGATGCTTGGGCCCATGAGGTTCTATGGAGTATATTAGGATATACGTTGAAACAATGGCTCATGCCCAGAGGAAAATTTCCATCTGGAGGCCCTGGTCGACCAAAACCCTAATTTGGTGACATTGGCGATCTTGAGGCTTGATCCACCTAGAAGGGAGCAGCTTTGTGCTTAATCCTTGGAGTGGGAGTCCTTTTGATCCTTTGTGGATATTTGAGAGATTTAGACAAGTTGAAGATCATGTCATTCCTTAGTTGATCCTTTGTCAAAAGCTCTGAGAGGGCTTGAAACCCTAGATTTGATTGTAGTGGATGCTCACCCATCTTTGGGGAGACTAATGGTTCATTCATATTGTGATGATGATTTTCAAAATGATGGGAAATCTTAGTGGTCAAAATTTGGGGTATGACAGGTGTCCACTTTCAGTAATAGATGACTTGGAATCTTTGGAGCTCGGTTGGAGTATTACAGTATAGGATGTTGTTGTTCGGTGCTTGTAATGTGTTGGTGTGTGTGGGGATTACGAATCAGATCTTCTGTACTTAACCGAATAAGTTCGAAGTGGTGCTCGTTGGGGTATTCTGATCTGTTATAAAATCAGAAGAAGAACGTGTAGAGTATTTGAGAATTGAATTACAAGTATTGAAGAGAGATGAAGTTTTATGCTAAGTTATCAAAGCATGATTTTTGGTTGATAAGAACTAGTTTCTTGGTTATGTATTTCAGATAAGAGTGTTGTCGTGGATCCTTCCAAAGTAGATGCATTTCTACAATGAGAAAGCTCCGAAGTTGGATAGGGAGATTAGAGGATTTTCGGACTCAATGGGTAATTACCGTAGATTATGGAAGGTTCTTCCAAGTTAGCATTTTATCTCAGTGGATTTGCGAAGAGTAAGTCAATTGTGTAGAGATGTTTGTTGTGAGGAAAGTTTCAGAGAGCTGAAGTAGAAGTTGACTACGGCTCCAGTTTTGATTCTGCTTGATCCTAATAACCGTTTGTGAGGTCTTGGGATGTGACTGTGATGAGTTTGGACAGGGTACTAAGGTAAGATGGTGAGGTCGTAGCTTAAGCCTTACGACAATTGAGGATTCATGAAAGGGTCTATCCTATTCAAGATTTGGGGAGTGACTGCAGTTGCATTTGTGTTGAGGATCCGGAAGTGTTATTTTGTGGATCTAGATTCGAAGTGTTTAGTAATCACAAGAGTGTAGAAAACCTACTGGGTCAGGAGGAATAGAATATGAGATAATGAGGATGGTTGAAATTCTCGAGGAGTTGTGGCCTTGGCTTGAAGTACCCTATTTGGTAAGTGACTGTTGTGCCTGATGAGTTAGGTCGATAGTCTTTTCATATGTCTGCGTTGTTGGGCAGAGAATTAGAATTGAGTAGCAGTCCAAAGACTTGTATATGGTGTGTGAGCTGACGTAGTAGAGTGAGAGGACGAGTATGTAAAAGATGAATGATGACTTCCTGGTGAATATTAGAGAGTCAGAAGTTGGATGTGAAATTGGTGGATTTGATAGTTACGAGTAATCAGAGTGCACAGCAGACGTATGATGTAGCACGGTTCGGATATGAGTGCGTGAACGGTAAGAGTTCAAAGGTGGAACGTTATGACCGGCAGGAGTGGAAGGGATATGATAAAAGGCTTAAATATTAATCATGTACTACTAGTTACCAGTTCGATTATTAAAATCATAGAATTGTTGTCTTGATGAGGGTGTGACTATGAGGTTGGTGTTTTGGTTATGTTAAAGTGGTTAGGACGACATTGTGTCGTGGAACTTTATGTTTTTATCTTGGTCGTTGCCTCGGTTCCTAGGTGGTGGCCGCGTGCGAGGGGCTAATTCCTGGGATAGGAAATTAAGGTAGTGTTACTTGTGGTGATTGTAATGATTGTGTTGTGTTTTGGTTCCGGAGTGAACCTGTGTGTGTGACTCGGTTAATCGTTGCGTTTGGAGTTGGCTATCGAGTGCATGGTGTGGACATTGCATCTGGTTATTGTTATTGATGAAGTGGTTTGTTGTTTGTGTCACTCCTGGCGTTGTTTTCCTGACTTGGGAGTAGGAGAGCAGGATGCTTAGGGCGTATTCGGAGTTGTTCGTATCGAGTGAATTTTCGAGGACAAAAATATTCTAAGTGGGGGAGAGTTGTAACACCCCGATTTATTTTAATTATTTTCCGTAATTAAAATTGAATGGTGTGGTGAATTTGTGTATGTTTATGTGTGGGTTGGTGGAGGTTGGGTTGCTTTGGTATGGAGTAGAGACCTTGGAATTATTTGGATTTAAAATAATTAGATTAATTGTTTTATTGGATTAAAATTTGATAATATGAGTAGAAAGAAGAGGAGGGAAATATGGTCCATTTATGAGAAATAGTAAGGATAAGAAGGGAAAACATAATTGGGGTCCAAGGGTCATATTTTGAAAAAGGAGAAGTTGGAAAGAAAAGAATCAGTTTTGGGGAACCGATCGAATTCTGGAGAAAGGAGAAGAGGAATGGGAAGCAGAGCTAGGGCTTAGAGATCCTTCGAGGAATCGTCACTAAGGTAAGGGTGGGGTTCTTTAATCTCTAAGGGTTGCATAATTTGTGTATGAGGGTAGATAACTCATTAACGATCATCCTATGTGGTATTTGTGTTGATTTGGGGGTTTTAGGGAGAATCCATGATTAAGGGGTTGAAATTGATGCAATTGTTATGTTTTGATTGTTTAGTTGAAACACATATGTTAGGTATAGGATATAGTGGCATAATCTGTGAAAAATATGAGTTAAAAACTAGTTTAAGGGTGCAGAATCGCAGTGGGGAGAATGCTGTCATCGCAGGGTTTTTGTGAGATAAATCGCGTAGCGCGCTTGGCGTGGTCTGGAGAAATTTCGCCTCTTCGAGGCAGAGAGCTGCGTGCTTAGCGCGGTGGGGCGCGCTTAGCACGACCTGGGACTAAAAATATTATTTTTATCAGCTTAAAATTCATGGAAAATATCTGTTTTACATTATATTAATGTTGTGTTGTTGCTATTGTATGGTGAGCATATATCGAGGTGTTAATTTGTTTGTTTTGTTGATGTTGATGTGATAATGTGAAATGCATGATTGAATGATGCAAAGATGTGTAGTTGTCGTATTGATGCAATGATGTATTTTGGGAGTTTGTTAAGGAAATGCATAATTGGTGTATTATAGTCGTGTTGTTGTTGGATGTGTTGTGAGTGGGAATGATAGGTTCAGGTGTGAGTATGTGTGTTATAGTTGTGGATCATTGTTGTTGTATGAGTTGTAAAGTATAAACTGCGTGTTGTATAGTTGTAGTGTGATGTACTTGATGCATTGATAGTTATATGTATGTAGTCGTTGTGGTATTTTGTTGTTGAGCTGTGGTATGTAGTTGTCGTTGTATGTTGTTGTTGTTGAGGTAATTGTGTGCCCACGTGGGGTATGAGCGATTACGAGTGCTGCATTGCATGACATGTTGCATAGTTGTGGGATGGCGTTCCCAGGTGGGGTGTTATCATATATTCGAATTCCTATAATGGAATCGTTGTTGTTGGCGTGATTGTGTGCCCAGATGGGGTGTGAGCAATCATAGTTGTTGGTGCGATCGTGAAATAGGGGTCGTACGTGACCATGAAATAGGGGTCGTTGGTGTGATCATGAAATAAGGGTTATACTTGACCTTGAAACAGGGGTCGTTGACGTCCCGACGGGGATTGTGACCATGAAACAGGGGTCAACTGGTACCACATGCATTGAGTCGAGTTGTGGTCTCATTGCATTGCATTGTGTTGTGTTGTGATGCATAAAATTGTATGCTGGTGCGAAGATGCATATTTGTGTGGATGTAGTTGTCATTGTGTTGATGTTGTTGTATTTGTGTTGATGTGGTATGTTGATGATCCGTTTGTGTTGGAAATGCTAGTTGTGTTGATGTTGTTGTATTTGTGTTGATGTTGTAGTATTTGTGTTGATGTTGTGATGATAGGGTAGATTGCATAATGTTTTATGTTTTTTCATACTTATATTATGCATTTCTTATGTGATTTTGAGATTCTCACCCCTTCTGTTTGAATGTTGCCTCCACGTAGGTAACATACAGATACACAGGTTTAGTGCGGAGTTGGAGTCAGTGAAGACGAGGTCTTCTCTTTTATGTCATTGAGTCGCGTCTGCTCTGATTGTAACACCGGGTTGTCGGAATGTTTGTAGTTGTCCACTTTTGTACTTGATGATGTGTATATGGTGTTGAACATGATTTGACTTTGTTGAATTTCCGCTTCTGTAGAAATACGTAATTACTATGTTTTAATTTGTATGTTGATGTATTACTTTTAGTACACATAAGAAGTTGACCAGTTGAAGTAGCATCCTAAATCTATGTGTGTTATTTTACTCTAATATTCTATTTTATTCGTCGCGGGGGTTTAAGGGTGTTACATCAAAGGCAAATTATAACCTGCTCTTAGGCAGGGAATGGATACACGTCATAGGTGTCATCCCTTCGTCAATGCATCAACAAATAACAATTTGGCACGCAGATGGGATTGTCAAAAATATAGAGGCTGACCAGAGTTACTTCCTGGCTGAAGTAAACCAGGTTGATAGGCGAAGCTTCAACAGGAATCTGGCTCACATAGCTCCTTGTAGTCCGGCAACCTTCGACATGACGCCAACTGACAACGCCTTATGCTCACTATACCTTCACCCCCCCACGGGTTTCAGTGGGATAGAGAGGTAGTTGGCGAAGAGGACTATATATTTGGAACCTCACACATCCAGCTGTCGCTCCCGGAATTTTCATCCTGGTACAAACGCGAAAGTGGCACAGAATTAGAGTCGCCAACAATGTGTATTTATCTCAAGAGAGGGAAAGGAAACACTACGTAAACCAGAGGGAAAATGAAAAGCATGGTCTCGCGACCAAGAGAAACAGGTAAGGGAGTCGGTTACGCGAGGGGAAGGTATCGGCACCCCCATGCGTCCATCGTACTCGATGGGATCCACGCTGGTTATCTCGATCAAAGGGTGTCGTCATCTAGAACTCCGCTGCTACTGGAAAGGAAAAGGAACGGGAACGACGAAGAGCGAAGAAACGGGGGAGAAAAGGAAAAGAAGTGACTTGATAGGACACCACTCATCCTATGCCTACGTATTCCCTCGTGCAATGGGAAAGTCAGAGTCAACGTAGTTCGGACACGAACTAAAGGGGGAGGTTGCTCGCCAAGACATCGTCGTCTTGTGCCTACATATTCTCAATCTAACCAGAAGGAGGAAATCATAGCAATCGTAGTTCTACCTAACAAGGTCGGTGTTTTTTATGAGCGATGTTAAGTTCGCGTCCGGCAGTTAGGGTCGATGCCTGTTTGCGACAAAATGGAAAATAACATGCACTTTTCTGAAAAAAAGTTTGAAACTTAACAATCCCGAAGGATAAAAAGGGTTGAGTTTGTTTTGTGTTTTTTAGACAAGAAGTGGATTGAAGTTGGTTTGCGACTTGCATTGCACCCAAGTCTTCAACATAGGAACAAATGCGTCGCATATAATCCCCAACAGGACGTACACTAAGTACCCTAGAAGAATGAAGGGAGACCCCCCATACCTCACTTTCCATATACAAGGCTCATGCGCAATACACGTTATCCTTTATTACATGTTTTGGAGTGGCTGTGGGATGAGAAGAGAAGACTCAAAGGAAAAGAAAACACTAAGGGGAATTCTACCCAACTCCTAATGTTACCATGCAAAGATTGATCCTATAGTTGAGGATTGAAAGGGGAAAGACTACTTAACACTATCTTACAATGATTAGTCCTATGTTATAGTTTCTAACCTATCTAACTTGAATAAGTTAGAATAGGCGTCCTAAGGAAGAAGAAAGCTAAGCTAACAACAAACAATGCAATCATATGAGATATCAAAGCAGATGAAGAAAGAAAAGAAGGGGGATGTGATTAAGATCACATGACCATCAACATCGACCGATGCGAGCTAATGACAATGTGTGGGGATTCGATTATGGAACCCTATTCCATTTGGACCGACTCGAGAACAAGAGTGATAAGGTTCAAAGCTTCAATTATGTAATGAGAGCTAAGAACGACACACTAGAATAACGGGGGTTGATTGCGAACCCTATTCGGTCAATTGCCTTCTTTGAGGTCTTAATAGGGGATATGGGAATGGGATACCTCTTTAGAGGTCTTAGGCACAAAAGTAAACAAACACAAGCTTGGCCTCCTTTGAGAGCTTTAAAACAGTAAACAGATTTGCCCACCTAAAGTAGGGACTCCCAGTCATGCATCTCTATTCCTACTTCTCATGGCATCGAAAGCGGTAGAGTTCTAGGAATATAAAGAGACAAGATGTCCTGCCAAGCGGATATAGATCCGTAGAAAAGCAACGCAAGCAAAAACAACATAAGCACCTGTTAATGTTAATGAGCAAACAAGTTAGAAATGAGCATTTACAAAGTAAACAAACTATGCCATTCTTGGAGATTTTCTTGAAGCGCCTTGCACAAATCAGCAAATGAGTTAGAGATAACAAGGAAAAAGCAACAATGAAACAACCAAAGGAACAATGCCTTAGTTGGTAAACACCTTTGGTCAAACCCTATCCACGCTAATGGACCAAAAGAAATCAAACAATTACAAACAATAGCAAAAGCTAAAGTCTACTTCAAAGTCAATTGTAAACTACAAAAGAAAGCCATTATAAGTTAGGTGAAATGAATTAAAATGTGAAAATGGACCAAGGTCAGAAGTGAAACACCTTATACTCATGCTTAAAAGCAATCTCAAAGTGTCGCAAAGGTTTGCATTAAACTCTCTCTCCAAAGTCAATTCATTCCATGAGCAAAATCTCATTTAAACTTCTCATACAAGTATGTAAAATTGTCACTCAAGTAAGGCAAATAAAATGACATGGTGAGGCAATGTTAAAGCTCACAAACCAGAGGAAAATGACCTATAAAATGTCCTAATTGAATCCCAAAAACAATCATGCCATTATACATTTAATTGGTGTCAAAGGCGTAGACAAAGTGGAAGCATCGTTCGAGTTTCGTACACAACAAGTAAGCATCATTTAAGGCATGTAAAATGATCAAGTGCAATACTCAAGCTTGTCTCAATTGTGCATCAAAATACACTTAATAATGTGCTAAACTCATATTCAAAGTTGGCCCATATTGCCCTCATACAAGTCCTAAACATAACCTATCTCTAGGCATGCTTACACATAACATGTTTGCCTTGAAAAATTTGTGAAAAATAGCAAAATACTTTTGGAAATTATAGGTAATCAACCAAGTCATTCCAAGTCTAGTAGGTAATCACATAAAAAAGATAGGGTCCATATCATACACCAAAAGCCCTTAAACAATTGCAAAAGTCAAGCAAATGCCAATGATGATCATACAAATTAAGGCTCAAAAGATTATCTTCAAAAGCATTCCAAAACTCAACTGCAATGCACCAATCAACCACCATACTGTTAAAAAATAAAAGGCCTAAACTTTCACCAAAAATCAACACCTAATTGTCAAGATAAGGTCACATTTTATGACTTATATCACAAGATACGGCAATACAGCCACAACCCTTTCCAAGATCCAAGAAAAATATGAAACAGCCCCCAAAATGAAATTAAAAATATCCAAAAATTAATTAACATACTAAAACATCAGCATGAATTTTCCTGGAATTTTACCATATTTTTATTATTTTTAAAATCCCTTTTCGAAACACATAACAAAAAAGCAAATTGAAAACACAAGGAAAAGGGAGTGGGTGTGCACATAGCAAAATTCTAGTTGAAGAAAAGCATTGGGCCACACGCATGGGGTGTAATTAGCAAAATGAATTAGGCCCAAGGATGCACCCAAAGACTGGTGGCGTATGGTAGTCCTCATGATCCAGCAGTTAACTTGAGCCATTGGATTTCAAGGCATCAAATCTAAGAATAATTCAAGGGATATCATGGAGGGTGCATGGTAAGCCTGGTAGGGATGCACACATGGGATTAAAAGTGAGAACCTACCAGACGGTGACAAGTGTCACCGCCGGTGTGGACCGCCACCATCAACCTTATCTCCTCATTGCTTTAAACGGATAACAATCTCACATATAACTCTCAAACGTCTCTCTCTCACTCAGACGCCCCTCTCTCTTTTGCTATGATCTCGTCGGAAAATAAATATGGCCGGAGAAGGGCGGTGGCCGGCGGCGCCGCCACCGTCTTCTCCGGCGACCTACCACCACCAAACAACTAAATCCAAACACAAACCCTAACTAGAATTTTCCTCTCGTTACGAATCTGGAAACGTAATTCTCAAAAACGAAATCAATCGACGAGATCGTACTCAACAAAAATAAACACTCAAAGAAACAAGTCAAGCTCAACATATAATAAAACCACAATGAACTCTCTAAGAGTCCAAGGCCGCAGCTATGAGAGAGATCAAAATTTACGTACCTACCGGAGACAAGTCCGGTGCCTCTTCGAATCTGCGATGATAAAAGAAAGCCAGAGGTGAGATAATAATGATTCTACTTCTGCTCTGATGGTATTTTCAGCGTCGCGTATTTGCGTTGTTGTTGCGATCGAAGTTACGATGCTTGTTGAGTCTCGATTTGAGTCCGTTTTCTGAAATTGTTGTTGAATCTGTGATGTTCTTGATTTTTTTGTTGAATTGCTGAGTGTAGATGTTATTGTTGGATTGCGAATTGCAGGTATGCGGAAATTTGTTGTGCTTAATGAATTTGCCGGCGATTGTGTTATGCGGTTAGGAATTGGAGAAGGTGGTGACGAATGAAGTTGGAGAAGAGTTGATGCTGAGAGAAGATGATGAAGGTTCTTCTACAATTTTTTGTAGAAGGTTGAAGACTGAAGAAGATAGATTAAAGATGGTTGACGATTTCAGAGAGTGAGAGCAGATTTTCTATGGCGTCCTGTTGAAAGAGATTCAGTTACAAGTTTTTGTGGAGTCTGTTAGAAATTTGGTTATGGTTTTTTCTGTTGTAAATTGGTTAGAAAACTGTTAGAGAGGTTAGAATTCAGTTAGGTTTTCTGTTAGTTTTCAAATTCTTCCCCCCTCCGGTTATTGATTTTTTCTGGTAGTTATTGATGTGAACTGAACTTTTTGTGTAATGAACTCTTTTTCATGAATGGAGCTTTGCTGTACTTTTCATTTTCTGCTACAGACTTGGCAGAGTCATACAAGTTGTAGTACATTAATTTCCGGCCAAATAAGTTCAGTTGAAAAATAAATGGATTGATCTAGGAGCAGAATTGAGTTCTTTTCACTCGCCTCATTCTAGAGTTTGTTTGCGCCCCTTACCCTGCCATCTGAACACAACCGGCGTAGCATTGAACTACGAGTAACAACTCTAGGATACAATCCCTTAGCCTCCATCGTCTCATGCAATCCTAGAGCTGGCTCCAATTCATTTGTTTTACAATGACCCGTAATCAGTGTAGTATACGTGTGACCAGATTGGGTAAAAATGGACTTGGATAGGAGATGGTTCGAACATTGAAAATGGATATGGCTTATTTAGAACAATGATTTCTTGAATTTAAATGTGGATATGGATAATGAAATGGATAGTAATATTTGAATTGGATATGGACATTTGACTTGGGTTTAGAAATTGGCTAAGAGAATGTGGCATATGGATTAGATACTGGATCAAAAATTGCATATGGGTTTAATAATTGAATATGGATTTTGGTAGGTGACTTAGGAAATGGTTTTGAATGGACAAATGAAAATTTAGATGATGGTTTTGGATTTGAAATGAGAATTGGATATGAATAATTAATTTGGATATGGAATTTGGTTTATTGTGGATTTAAAATTGAGATTTGGGTTAGAAAGGAGTTAAAAATGAATTTGAACAATGCTTTCCAACTGAACCATAACCACACACTTCCCATCCTTAACTTGAATTGAATCTTTGAACACAAACCGAATCTGTGAACCGAATCACTTGGAAATGCTGTCTGAGATATACACTGACGAAGAGAGCAGTCTGAGTTGTTAAAAGGAGCTGAAACTCTAAATTCATAACCCTCTCAATTGAATCAATGAAGCACCCCTAAGTATCTGACGCTCTTGAGAATTCGTGAAGAAGATAAGCTTGATGAGGATTCAGCCTCGAATGAAGATAAGAGTCTCACAACAAGAGAGAATCCTGAGCTTGCACACAATACCCTGAACCCATACCTTAGGAACCCGATGCAAATGAATGAATATGAGTATGACCTAATGGATATACAGATGAATGCGAAACACAAGCCAGTTAAGGTGAGAAAACATGAGGGCAAATTTTGAGGTGTTACACCAGCCAACTGGCTGGGGCAGCGAATTTAGTGGCAATGAGTGAGTCACTAGTTCTCGAAAATATCGCGGCTTATCTAGCCGAGAATAAAATCAAAGCGGCCTTAGAGGTCGAAGTGAAGTACATGGCTATCGAAGCCAACGAGATCGAAGCAGATCAACAAGATATTTTGGCAAAAAAATGTTTTTCTCACTGTTATCGAAAATGCATTTTCTGGGGGGCAATTTGTAGACTGCTATTTTCGACACCTGAATGTTTGTTCAGAAAATAAATTTAAGAATTTGCCAGGATAGTTTGACAGAGATTTGATCCTGAAAAGAGAAGATCAGTCGAAAATTGGTGGTAAATTGGAGGAATATATTTGGAGATTTTCTCTAAGTATTGGAAAAGGTTTCGAAAATTTGGTAGAAAGGCCTTATTTGACTGATATTTTGAAATTCAAATTTAGGAGGGAGATTCGCTTTGAAAATCAGTCGTGTGGAGCACATCTAGGACGTAAATACATGCAGATTGCCATTTGTCGCCATTAGGAGAAATAACTGTTGTTGACAGTTATTTCGATTGCATATAAATAGGGAGTCTTAGTGTTAGATTTCGTGCGTGTGTTCAAAATATGTACAAGTTACACAAGAATACTCAAAGTAACCGTGTGAGAGAAAAGAGTAGTTACTGAGAAAATGTACGTTTGGAAAACACCAGTTTTATTCCTTGCATTTTAATAAAGTTCTAAGTTGTTCATTTTCAATTCCCTTTACATTTCTGCAATTTCATTCTTGCAATTTACTTACATTTTCTCCATTTCTTTCAAAAAGCATAGTCTTTATTACTTTTCAGTCGAAATACATTAGTTTTTGAAAACAATGACAAATTCAATACACAAAAGGATTGATTTTTACATAAATTGTCAACACCTGTAAGTAAACTAATTTTTTCATAAATTAGGAGATCAGCGATTGTTTGCTAATTTTCCAGGTAAACACGGTTGCCAAACAAATTAACTCGAATCTGAATATTAGTTCTAATTCTAAAACTCTGATCAGAAGCTAAATAATAAGAAAACGCGAAACACAATTCAACCCCCTTTCTTATGTACTTTTCACACTGTTAATTGGTATTAGAGCATGGTTTGTGCTTAACACTTAACAGTGGTTCAAATATTGATCCAATAAGAAAAGTATATTTATTCTTTAAGAAGGAATCAAGTGCCACATGAAAAATATCTTACGACTTTTCCTTCCATATTCAAATGGGTGATTCTAATGAATTTAAATGATGGAAAAGCTAAAGATATTTTTAACTCATTGGACTTGATAAAGGGTTGCTGAAGTTCTATAAAATATCCTTGAAAAAGGTGTTACTATACAAGTTAATGGTGTTAAGGATGATCATCTTGAAAATCTATTTCACTAACTCAGAAGATGCATATTGAATATCTTCAGAGATAGTTGAATTCTTGTAGATGCACTATCTCACTTCTGATTATATCAACATCATTGATATAACTGATGCTTGGACTATCTTTGAAGTCTTGTGCTTGGGTTTGTGGGGATTAGTTTTTGAAGTTTGAAGTTGTTACACTTCATCTAATATTTTCAAAGTTGTGTTCAGACTCTATTTGTCAAGTTTGAATACTGAATCGAGTCTGACCAAACAAAAAAAATATGGTATGTTCTTTTCTGGCTTATCTTTTGATTCAATGAAACATTTTGTTTAGATATAAATACAAAGTTTCTGTTACATCTCTAGAGAAGTTGTTTTGAAAAAGAGAACTTCATAAATCTTTAAGAGGAAACTCTGTCATATTTGGTGTATATTGAATGTCTTATCAAGCCAGATGATGATCACATGTATGAAAACAGGTTTCTCAGTTTTGTGTTGATATTGTTGCTTGTTAGGTGTCTAAAAGAAGACAATTCAATATTCATCTATCACTCATGACTCTTGTCTCAAGATAAAGTGCTAGTTCTGAATAGAATCTTGCAGACTTGTTACTGACAGATGATATCTCCGTCTAAGTCTAGACTCTTATAGTTGATAGCTTCTGAAAGTTGTCAATTTCTGAAGTTCAGTAAAAGATTCTTTTTTACTGTCTTAGCAGTTTAAGTAAAAACGTTTTCTAAAAGGTTTTTTAGTACTTAACCTTTCATAAAGGTGAAACTCATCAGGTGGAATTGAAATATCTGCTGGATAAAGAACCTTTGGGTAATGATGTTTACTTTTTTAGTACTTGTTATTACTATTCCTTGTCCTGTGAAACATCATTGTGTCCTTTTTCTGATAAGATGGTTATTTCTATATGATTCTTGTTCAGTTTCTTTTCTTTCTTCTTCTTCTTCTCTTTCTTCTTTTCCTCTTGTTTGTGTGTTGATCAAACCAAACCTGGGAGTATCCAAGAAAGATACCTTCATCAGCCTTCAACTCAAACTTGTTTCCACAATCTGACTTATAATGGCCGACTTTTCCACAATTGTAGCAAGACCCTTTTGTTTTACCACACTTGTTTCCTTCATTCTTCAAAGACCTTGTTTTTCGTCGAAAGTTGATGAGATTCATTTATGAATATTGAATGGCGTTTTTCTTTATATAATAATTGTATCGCCTCACAAACAGCCCCATATCTTCATTCGTATCTTCCTCATCATCACTCAATTCACTATCACTAAGCTCTTTTACGGAGCACTTTGACCTAGAAGCCTTTAGAGCTATTGACTTCTTTTCTGCATCTTTGTTCTTCTCTTTCTTTTCCTTTTTCTCATATTAGTCGATACTAAAGAGCATTTGCTCATGTTCCTCAAGCTTGCCAAATAAATTTGTGATGTCTAAAGTCATGAGGTCATTGGCTTCCTTTATGACCGTGACCTTTGGTTGCCACTCCCTAGTAAAACACCTCAAAATTTTATTAGTAGAAACGTCATTGGAAACTAGTCTCCCAAGTGAGTTTAGTCACTTGATTAAATGAGTAAATCTCTTTTGCATATCGGCAATGGTTTCACCATGCTTCATGTGAAACAGATCAAACTCTTGTGTCAAAGTGTTGATTCGAGCTAGTTTGATGTCATTAGTTTCCTCATGGGAAACTTGCAATGCGTCCCACATAGCTTTAGCAGTAGTATAATTTGAAACTCTAAAATTTTCATCAACTCCTAAATAGAAGATTAGAATATTTCTAGCTTTCCAATCTTAGTTATACTTTTTCTCATCTTATTCGTTCCATTGTGCTTCCGACTTAGGCACAACAACGTTATCCACAGTGGTCATGGTGATTTCCATAGGACCATTTTGTATAACATTCCATACCTTTCTATCAATAGAATTTATATGCACGTGCATACAATCTTACCAATAACTATAGTTCTCACCGTTAAAAATCGGTGCTCTATTGTACGCCCCTTTTGGTTCGTTATCCAATTTCTAAAAAGTTATATGCGAAGCACTAGATGAACTGGTGATCTTGATACCACTTGTTAGATGATGGCAATGATCTAAAAGGGGAGTTGAATAGATCAGTAACTTTTAAACAGAGTCGGCGCTAAGAAATTGGTTTTAAAAATGTGCGGAAACGGCCAAGGAACCAAATCGTTTAAGCGAACCGTTATCAAAAATATCAAATATGCGACAAGTCAAATGGAAATGAATTTAATGAGAAAACGAATCAATAGATCGAGAATTAATCAATACAAGTAATGTCACTTTAGTTTATCAAATTTCCAATGACTTGTGAAATGTAAACTTAATTTGAAAATATCACAAATAGTTTGTGTGCGATCAATTCATCGAACACTTGGTGTGCAAAACACCCCAAGTATTATTTCCTATGTAATGTTAGTGCATAATATTTCACAATTACAATCCAAGTTATTGTAATGAATTTTACAAAAGAGAATTTCAGCACTACACGACAACACAATTTTATTGAGCAATTGATATTACACAAACATGAACAATACAAATTAAAGAGATGGAGAAAGAGAGAACAATACCAGATTTATTTAGGAAATTCCCCTTTCGTTCTCGCTTCGGGTGCGTCTTCCCCCAATTCTAAAAACTAGAATTGATATATGTATTATCAAGTTATAATTTTATACAAGAGAAGCAATAGTCACCACACACTCAAGCCTAATTGTTAAAGTTGATACTATTCCCTTCTCTTCCCTTGATTCAAGTCGAATCAAGTGCTTCAAACGTGTTGAACAAACCTCCCGTTAAAGCTACTTGTCTGAATAACTGCACCGGTCTTTAAACCTTTCACTCGACTGATTTTGATCACATGACATTCAAACCCAAATCTTTCTACACAATCCTCAGGTTACCAATACTTGTGTGAACGAACCCACCATTCTTCAAACCTTTCACTCGGCTGAATCTGTGAAGTAAAGATCTGTGCAAAAACCCCCAAAATCCTCAAGATCTTGGAAGACAAAACCCTAACGGTTTTATTCAAGAAAAACCCACTGAATTCTCAACCCAAACTAGATACACAATCCTACGTTTGGACGTTATCACCCCGACAATGCAAAAGATCAACAAAAATGATTATGTGTAACTGTTGAAGAATGCAAAATTGAGAGTGAAGATGATGAGCAAAAAATCAGTGTCTATTTTCACTTTTCTTGTTCTATATTGTACAATAATGATTCAAATGAATATATATGATGCCTAGACCCACTGTAGCGCGATTTTTGTGGTCTTGAAGCACTATCGCTCGGGTGCTACAGTTCGATTCATTTTTTATCCTGTTAAGCTGATTAAGGAAGGGAAATAGATGTCTCCAATTAACCCTGCTTGCATACTGAGGTTAAATAGTCAAAACTGTTGGTTTACAGATGCTATGTAGGCGTAGGCCCCTCTTTGGTAATTTTGCCTGAGAACACGGTGTTTGGCCTATTGGTGAGGTTTTTGGTATCGTGTTTAGATTTGATGCTTTTGTGTTTATTGGTGGAGGTACTGGATTTTGGGTTTTTGATAGTGTACTCGCTAAGATTTTTCAATCTTATGCCTACGTATTCCCGTTTAACGAAACAGGGAAATCAGAGCGATCGTAGTTCCCTCCTATTGGAGGGGAAAAAGGTGTTTTGGTGTCTTGTTCAAAGCCCAAGACAGAGGCTAAAAGGAGTATTTATGTCTTGTTCAAAGCCCAAGATTGAAGCTAAAAGGGTTTTGGATGAGAGAGAACTTGTCATCTCTAAAGAGGAGTTGTTGATGTTTGTATGCTGTGAGCAAGGCACAAATTGATGCTAAAAGGTTGATTGACTCAACCAAGATTTCCTTATACAAAGCCTAAGAGGAGGCTATTGACCCAACAAGAGGGTGTTTTTTATTTGTCTCGTACGAAGCCCGAGATAGAGGCTAAAAGGGTTGACTCAACAAGAGAGTGCTAACAAGTGAATGACTCTACAAGAGAGTGCTTTTATGTGTCTTGTATGAAGCCTAAGACAGAGGCTAAAAAGAAAAAAGTCGACTTAACAAGAGAGTCTTTTATACTCAACAAGAGAGTGATTTGATGTCTCGTACGAAACCCGAGATAGAGGCTAAAAGGAGATTGACTCAACAAGAGAGTCTTTTATATTCAACAAGAGAGTGTTTTTGTATCTCGTACAAAGCCCGAGATGGAGGCTAAAAGGAGATTTAATCAACAAGAGAGTCTTTTATACTCAACAAGAGAGTGTTTTTATCTGTCTTATACGAAGCCTAAGACGGAGGCAAAAGAAGTTTGACTAAACAAGACAGTCTTTTATACTCAACAAGAGAATGATTTAGTATCTCGTACGAAGCCTGATATGGAGGCTAAAAGGAGATTGACTCAACAAGAGAGTCTTTTATACTAAATAAGAGAGTGTTTTTATCTGTCTTATACGAAGCCTAAGACGGAGGCTAAAGAAGTTGGACTCAACAAGAGAGTGATTTAGGTTAGCTCCGCTAGGGGAGAGTCATTTGTACAAAGCCCAAGAGGAGGCTACCTTACCGCTGTGGATTCTGGAGATCCTGAAGCGGGTCTAAGTGTGGGGAACTCTCATGAGAGAGACCGGGTTTCTATCTATGTTTGAAGGGAACTTGAGAATGTCTTCGAGACTCAAGGGTCTTAGACTATCCAAGTCTAGAGTTTTATCCTTTGTACAATGCCCAAAAGGAGGCACGAGCATTAAGGGATGAGTATCAACCCTATAACGACCAGAGTTTTTGACGCTGGAAAGAGTGCTCTAGCAAAGGATGACTAAGTTCTGTCTTATACCTTTAAGAGGTCATTAGGGTCCTTGTATTAAGCCCAAGAGAAGGCATGATAACTTCTAAGAAGCCGAAGGGTCCTTGTACAACGCCCAAAAGGAGGCAGGGATGCTTTTAGGAAGCCTGTGGGTCCCCAAACTAAGAGAAGTTCAAGATGTGCTATTCACAGAGAATAGATCAAGCCAGGAAAGTTCATGGATTTGGAAGAAACTCAAGAGATGCTATTCATGGAGAATAGATCAACTCTGGGGAGTAGAGTTTCTTTGACGATTTCTAAGAGTTACAGTCTGAGAAAGGGCTCACCGAGAATGATGCCTTTCACGTGTCCATATTGTTTAACCCCAAGAGGAGGGAAGACTGTGTCTGGTAATCCTATGGGGGATCTAGTTTTGTTTGTATTTAAGAGTGACCAACAGGCTTTACCTAGTTCTAGACGTAGTTGCCGGCGGAAAACTCTAAATAACTATACTAGTATTACACAGTTGATATATGACAAGTATATAAAAGGATGTGAAAGAATACTTACAGTGAAGCAGCCCCACAATACAGTTATATACATATGAAAGCGATAAATGAAAGCGGATAAACACTTACCCGTTGTAGAGCTTCCATGTTGTTTGGTTAGTTGTTCAACAAATAAAACTTTGATAACAATATTATATTCAAAATCAAAGGAGAAAGTGCTTTGAAAAGATTGTTGGGGCTTATAGCTCAAGGAGAGGCCCAAGGTTTTAACGATGATCGCACCGCTGTTTTGGAAACTGTACAGAGGGACTTATACAATATGTGAGGCCCACAAAGTTTTTATGTACAAGGGGGTTGGGTCTTACACTCTATAAGCGGCCCAAATAAAAGACATGGAGCTTATTACACGAGGGTAGGCCCATTTGGTTTTGTTAAAAATGGGCGACAATCGTTCCGTTGTTTTTGAAATTACAGTGGGACTTATACAATGACTGAGGCCCAAAAGGTGGTGTATTTACAACGGGGATGGGTCTTACAATCTTAATAGAGGCCCAAAATGTTTTAAAGAAAAGAAATGGTGCTTATAACACGAGGGTAGGCACATATGATTATTTTTGAACTGACGATAGCTTCGAGATTTTGTTTTAACGCAGAGGGACTTATACAATATCTGAGGCCCAAAATTGTTTTGGTTAAAAGGGGATTGGGTCTTACACTCTATTAGAGGCCCAAAATGTTTTTGAAAGTTTGATGAGTGTTGAATTAATCAAAACCCTAATTTGTTTTCCAAATAAAATTTTAATTGAATAAAAATTCAATTAAAATGATCAAAATTGTTAAACATGTGTGAAAAACAAATTGTGATCTTGGATTAATGTTTCAAAAATCATGTTTATATCCACAAAATGATTGAAAATCAATTAAGTTTAGAAAATCAAGGGAGAAAAAAATATTTGAAATGTTAAAAACAAATAAAACATTAATTCTTTGCAAAAATATCAAATATATGAAATAAATAATATTTTTGGGATTTTTTGGTAAAATAAAATATTTTAACATTTTTGTGAATTATTAAAAAAGAATCAACTCAAAATCATTAAAACCCAGAGATAAATTAATTTTTGAATCAATTAAATAAAATCACAAAATTCAAATATTTGAATTTTTAAAAAGGGCGCCAAGAACATGGCAAGAACACGCGCCACCCTCTGTTTCTGCAGATTTGCATTTTCTATCCAATCTCACTGAATACTTGATTATATCATGCAATCTACATATCAATTTGCTCGTTTTCACCTCACGATCATGTCTATGGTCTTTAATTTCATTTATTTTAAGCATGGAATAAGAAACCAAAGAGAAACCTCAAGAACCCTAAAATTTGCATGAAGGCTCAGAAATTTCACACACGATTCAAACAAATCAATTAATTGAGGGAAAACACTCTATGCATGATTATGAACATATGGCCAAATTATTGTGCAGCAAAAAATGCATGGATCATAGAGTTAGAAGAGTTCATGCTTACCCCTTGCAGCTGGTGACCGTGTTTTAAGTTGGAGGTGTTACAGCTAGGTTCCAATGATGTGGATAGCTTCCCTAGGTGCCAAGTGATGTGTCTGAATGCTTGGAATGGTTTGAAACAAGCTGGAACTGAAGATGGTATCCCAACCGCAACTTGGTTAAAACCTTGAACAGTTGGCTGGTGATTCTGAGAAATCAGTGTTCCAGATGTTGTTTAAGTGTTTGGATCACTTCTATATGATGTTTATGAGGTGTGTGTGTGATTGGTTTGGTTGGAATAGCTCTCAAACTCAAAAAACGATAGTGACTTGCTTTGGAAGGCAAATTTGGAAGTGAGAAGGTGATTTTGAGGAAAACATCTGTTTGATGGCTTTGGTGTACTCAAACTGAGCATAAATGAGCTCTATTTATAGTATAGCAAGTTTGTTTTGCAAGCCATAGTGAATGGCAACTGCAACAGAGGTTTGACCAATGTTGATCTATAGGATTCCAAGTCTCCTCTAGCCATTGACTAGAGGTTAGGGCACAGGCTACTGGTTCCCTTGGTCTTGGATATGTCTTGACTGAATTAAGTTAGAAAGGGCTCAGTCCATGCCACCTCGGTGCATCCATTGAATGCTCCAAAACAAAATGGGAGTCTTGTCCCCTCTTTAGGGATTTCTAGGTTTGGCATGCTACTTATGGTTCCCAAGACATGGGAGGCTTATGGATCAGTGTCTGTCCCTCTTTGGTCCCTTACTAAGGTGTTCAGATGGATAAGCATGTTTGTCATTGTCGCTCCCGGGATTTTCATCCAGGTACAAACGGGAAAGTGGCGCGGAAACAGAGTCACCAGCAATGTATATTTATCCCAAAAGAGGGAGAGGAAACACTGCATAAACCTAAGGGAAGGGAAAGAGCATGGTCTCATGACCAAGAGAAATGGGTAACAGAGTCAGTTACGTGACGGGAAGGTATTAGCACCCCCTCGCGTCCGTCGTACTCGATGGGATCCACGCTTGCTGTCTCGATCAAAGGGTGTCGTCAACTAGAACTCCGCTGCTACTGGAAAGGAAATAGAACTAAACTGAAAGGAACGAAGAAACGGGGAAGAAAAGAAATAGAAATAACTCGGTAGGAGATCGCCCATCCTAGGCCTATGTATTCCCTCATGCAATGGGAAAGTCAGAGTCAACGTAGTTCGGACACGAATTGGGGGGAGGTTGCTCGCCAAGACATCGTTGTCTTGTGCCTACGTATCCTCAATCTAACCAGAGAGAGGAAATCAGAGCAATCGTAGTTCGCCTTACTAGGTGTGGTCTTGCTTTGTTTGTGTTTTTTAATGGAAACGTCAAGGTGCGCGTTCCAGTAGTTAGGTGTCGCAGCTCGTTGTACAGAGTCTTAGGCATTTACCTGTTTGCGGTAGAATGGACATGACGAACCCTTAATGAACGAAATGAGGGAGATGAGAAGAGAATTATTTATTTGTTTTTTTCTTTCAAGAAGAAGTGTTTAGATTATTTTTGTGTTTATAACACAAATTGCACTAAAGTCTATGACATAGGATCGAATGCCTCGCATATCCACCCAAGACGGGATGTACGCTAAACATTCTTGGAAAGTGAAGGAAAACCCCTCACTCTCCAGTTCCCACATGCAAGGCTCATGTGCAATACATGTTGTACTTTATAAAGTGTTTTGAATTTTTGTTTTGAGATGAGAAAGAGAGACTCAAGGGGTTAGGAAAGCAAAAAAGTCTTAGCGGGGAAGACTAACAATCCTAATGTTATCATGCACGAATGTCATATGGTTGTGTGAGGCGTAATAACAACCTAAGTCTAAAGAAGAGAGAGGGATAACACTATCTAATGCTTATCCTACCTCACCTTAATCAAAAATTAAGGATGAGCTAGGATCCCAAAGGGGTGTGAAAAAGTTGTACACAAAGCATTATATCATGTAATCCATATAAGCAACGAGAAGTGAATAAACAAGAAAAACAGCGGCTATTACAGTGCATCTGCAACAATACAGCAGTAAATCCAACACCATATACCAGACAACGTTCAACAGCTCATGTTCAGCACAAAAATGGGTATAAAAAGCAGCATACAGCACATACAACAACACATGTGTATACAGACAGCCGTGGAAAATTAGGGCAGCATGCATTCACAAATGATTTACTCATAGCAAAAAAACAAACATGCATCAATCCTTACATATTCTTCATTCAAATATGATCACAACCACACCATAAATCATGGTAAGCCACTCTTGAAATCATCATGAAAAAATGCACATTATGAGAGGATGCATATTATTAGGCATATGAACAAGTTGAAACAAGTGTGCATCTTTTGAAATAGAAAACAAATGAACACGCACATAACAATTCCAGCAACATAAGCATCAATTAACGATTAATAAGCTCAATGAGTGTGCATTATGTGTTCATCACATCAATTAATCAACAACGTAAACATTAAAAATCATCGATGAAAAACAAGGATCGCGCGTCGGCAAATCATGTTCATGCCATGGTGTGAGGTAAAATAGCTCGGGAATAGTCCACCAATCATCAAATATATGGATCCATGAAGTTTAGACATGCAAAGGATCTCAATCAAACAATAAAATGCAAGAAAAAAACACATTCCATCCCAGGGTAACCGGTTAATGCGCGGGTGTTAACCGGTTACTTAGTTCAAAATCAGACCAATTACGCAAAATTACAACATGTTAATCGGTTAACGCATGGGTGTTAACCCGTTACTCTGGGACCGTAGCAAAAAAAAACTGTTTCAAAAGCACTTTTCATCAGTAAATCACTTCTCCAAACATCCAAATGAACATGCAATCAATTAATCATAAAATTACATGGAATTACCGTTATCAAACATCAATTAGATCCAACAATCAACAACATCAAGAGTCATATTCAAGTAAATGGATCCAAATCACAAATCACCGAAGATCTACATCGAATAAGTTATAAATAAGCTAAACAAGAATAGATCTAAGGAAAACCAACCTACTAAGCTGAGATTTGCTTTGGTGATTGTTGCAAAGTGATCTTGGTGCAGAAAATTAAAGAAAACCAGAGATTCCTCAATTAGTAGCCGAAACACGTCGAAACCGAGCAAAATCGCGAAAAATCACCGAGATCGAACTTGCACCAAAATAAATGGTGTGAAACCCTTGAATTGAAGTAGAATAAGATGAAATTCCAGAAATCCAACCAAAGAAAGCCAAATGATGGAGTTTAAGCTCAAGAATTCATCACTTTTCAATGTGAAACGTGATTATCCTTCAAGAAATAAGAGCTTTTTGTGAGGGTTTGGAATAGAGAATTGAGATGAAGGTGTAGAAGTAGCAGAAAGTTCAGAGAGAAAATGAGAGAATTGAGAGTGAAATGTGTGAGAAATGATGTTGAATGGGTCCTCCTTTGAAAAATGAGTGAAGCGTTTCTCATATAGAATTTAGGTTTGGAGTGTGTGAGGTTTGGGATTAGCTTTGGACTTAACGTTGGGTTTGGAGCTAGGGTCGGAGTTAGTTATACTCAACTCACCGAGTCAAGGTAGTTAACTCGGTTAGTTTGGATCAACTCAGTAACAATCCCAAGGTGAACTTCAACATCCAAAGGTGGATATGCTTGGAAACAAGGAATATGGTGCACTTGATTTGAAATAAAGCATTAAAATAAATGCCCTTGGAATTAATTTAATAGTCTTGAAATGTCTAAAGATGTCTAGAATATTCCACTTGCTGCTATAATACTGTAGAACCAAAGACCCAAGCGTGTGCAATAGTGCTGTCACGAAAAAAGCAGCAGAATATGCAAAATCGGCCTGTGTTAACCGGTTAACATAATTGCACTGTAATTGTGTTAACCGGTTAACCATGCCCAAAATTGCCCATTTTGCTTGAAAAATGATGTTGTGGCTCCGGTTTCGATTCTCTACTCCGTGATCTGATAAATATCCATAGAATCCCTTGTTTAAAGAACATCGTGATCCCATGCCTTAGGAAAACCAATGATATATGTATGATGCTTTATGACCTATATAAAATGTGAATGGATGAAACATAAGCCAATTATTGAGAAAACTAAGAGAGCAAATTTTGAGGTATTACAGCTTCCCCTATTCAATCAACTGTGGACCTGAATGGATGATAGCAACGGCTGTCAGAAATTCAAGGTACATAGGGATTGAATACAAAAAAGACCAAAAAATTTGCACTCTGTGGGTAAAAGGAAAATGTGTGACAAACAAAGTAGTTGTTGGGGGATATTGGTGAAGAAAAATCCAAAGGGTGTCTGTCAGGAACGACTAAAGTATAAAGCTTATGGTGTTCCTGTCGGGAACGGTTAGAGGTGTGCCTGTCGGGAACAGTTAAAGGTGTGCCTGTCGGGAACGGTTAAAGTAAGCCTGTCGGGAACAGTTAAGGTAAGCCTATCGGGAATGGTTCTTGTCTGTCCGTCGGGAATGACTAAAGTTGAAAATCTACGGGTTACCTATCGGGAATGGTACATGGGCATGTCGGGAACGACTAGGTTTAAAACTCAAAGGTCGCCTGTCGGGAACGGCTAGGGTTTAAAACCTATGGTTACCTATCGGGAATCGTAAATGGACATGTCGGGAACTGCTAGGTTTAAAACTCAAAGGTTTCCTGTCGGGAACGGCTAAAGTTGAAAACCTACGGGCTACCTATCGGGAATGGTACATGGGCCTTTCGGGAACGACTAGGTTTAAAACTCAAAGGTCGCCTGTCGGGAACGGCTAAAGTTGAAAACCTATGGGTTACCTGTAGGGAACAGTAAATGGGACTGTCGGGAACGGCTAAACGAATCCTATCTGGAATGGTTCCTAATAAATAAGGTTGACCTATATGTCTATCGGGAATGACTAAGGTTCAAAACTTAGAAGGTGCCTATCAGGAATGGCGGTAAGAATCCTATCTGGAATGGTTCCTAAGAAATAAGGTTGACTTATACGTCTATCGGGAATGACTAAAGTTAAAAACTTAGAAGGTGCCTATCGGGAATGGCTCCAGAAAAATGCAGTTAAGATGTAAGATCAAAAGATTTAAAAACCGAGGAATAGGACTCTGTGGGGAGAAAAGTGGTGAAACCGTGGTACTGCTTTGAAATGTCTGTTGAGGAATGAACGAGGCATTCGGCTGGCTTCGTCACCATGAAAGAAGAGAAATAGTTTTGGGCTCTCGCACGAGGTATCAAAACTGGCTTATGCTTCACATGCATATGTTTGAATTTTTCCATGGCGTAATGCTCCATCTCGATGGAAATGCTACACGTTTTTGAGGATGCTATGCATACTATATGCAAGATACAAGGAAGCTCCTCAGCAAAATAAATGCTGAGGAAAAGAAGGCAACTCCGCTGGGGATGACAAGTTGGATTGTCCTCGTGACCACAAACCGTGCCGGGGAAGACAAATTAACCTGACCTCCCGAAAGCCTGTGAGGAAGTATCCTCTCAGCTGGGGACTAACATTGCAACGTTCTGAGCTTTGAACTATTCATCTTGTTAATGATTGTTGTAAGGAACGATAACCTTGCTGGGGAAGTATCAACTGAATCAATCTGTTTGGGGAAGAACCGTAGAACTCTGTTGGGGATGACAACCTCAAGGAAGAAATTTCCTGTTGGGGTAACTGCTTCTCCTTGGGGAGAACTCTTATTTGAATCCTGCTGGAAAAGACACTAAGGATATCACATGTCATTGATGGGCTAACCAACGAACATTAACACCTGCAAACAAAATGGTGCACACACATGTCCCAGGGCATCATGGGCTTTGAATTCACCACCCAAGAGAACTTGGAACTCAAAGCAATTTTAATTGTTTTCTTTTTAGCGCATGTTATTGTAGAGCCTCGATGTTCTCGAATGCAATGTTTATCACAAAAATCGGACGTTTTTGTAATCAAAACAAATAGTAAAAGAAAACAAAAGAAATGGCTATTCTGAATAAAGAAAACTTTATTGATTGAAGAGCTCGAAAATAGGCGTTTACATCAAGAGGCAATTCATGGAAAGAGGTAATTGCTTAAAAGAGAAAAGAAACTATCCTAATGGCAATGTGGAAAACGGAAATCCATTGTGTTTCAATCCTGCTATGGTTCATATGTCTTCAAGACTCTCCAAGTGCTTCGCTTTCCGAGGGGGATGATTGGACCGATTCCTATCCTTCGGAATGCCTCTTATTAGACGGGATATAAATTACTCAGATTGCAGCCTTTCATTTTTAAATCCCTCTTTTTCCTGGATCGCTCTTTGCAGGTTTTCGACCCACCGGGATACCCATTTTTGCCTAAGTTGCCCTTTCGGGTTTTCAACTTACCGGGTGTACTCATTTTTTTTTATCCCTAATTTTTGCCCGAACCTTTTTCTTTTTTTTTGGTTCGCCGGGATGCCCTTTTTTGCCTGGACTCTCTTTTTACTATCCAGCGGGTCCATTTATGTGAAGTATTTATTTACTGCGTCTGAGTTCACAGGCGACTGAAAATCCTCACCATCTATAGTTGTAAGCATCAAGGCTCTGCCCGAGAAAACCTTCTTGACAATATATGGACCTTCATAATTTGGAGTCCATTTGCCCCTGTGATCTGTATTAGGAGGAAGAATCCTTTTCAGCACCAAGTCACCTGTCTCATAATTCCGAGGACGCACTTTCTGATCAAACACCCATTTTATTCTCTTTGATATAGTTGCCCATGGCATACTGCTGCCAACCTCATCTCTTCTATGAGACTCAACTCATTAAACCTCGTTCGAACCCATTCAGCCTCATCAATCTTGACATCCATCATGACCCTCAGAGAAGGAATCTCAACTTCAACCGGTAAGACCGCTTCCATACCATACACAAGAGAAAACTAGGTTGCCCTAGTAGACGTACGTACTGATGTACGATACCCATACAAAGCGAAAGGAAACATCTCATGCCAATCCTTGTACATTATGACCATCTTTTGCATAATCTTCTTGATGTTTTTATTGGCTGCCTCGACGGAACCATTCATCTTTGGGCGGTACAGAGAAGAATTATGATGTTCAATCTTGAAGCTCTGGCACAACTCTTGCATCATTTTATTATTAAGATTAGAACCATTATCAATGATGATACTTTCAGGCACCCCGTATCGACAAATAATATCTTTCTTGATAAACCGGGCAATCACCTGCTTGGTGACATTTGCAAACGAAGCAGCCTCCACGCACTTGGTGAAGTAATCAATGGCCACTAGAATAAAACGATGTCAATTAGAGGCGGTGGGCTCAATCTTCCTAATCATATCAATGCCCCACATGGCAAAAGGCCAAGGAGAACTCATCACGTTTAGAGGATTCGGTGGCACATGCACTTTATCAGCATAAATCTGGAACTTGTGGCACCTTCGGGCATATTTAAAACAGTCAGCCTCCATGGTCATCCAGTAATAACTAGCTCGCAACAATTTCTTGGCCATGGCATGTCCACCCGCATGGGTACCGAAAGAACCTTCATGCACTTCTTGCATTAACATGTCTGCTTCGCGTCTATCCACGCATCTGAGCAAGACCATATCAAAATTTCTTTTGTACAACACATCCTCATTCTAGAAGAAACTGCCCGCCAACCTCCTCAGAGTCTTCTTATCATTGTTGAATGCCCCAGCCGGATACTCTTGACTCTTCAAGAAACACTTGATATCATGATACCAATGTTTATCATCAGTCACTGTATCGACTGCAAACACATGAGCAGGTCTATGAAGCCGCATCACATTAATTTTGGGTATATGATTCCACCAATTCACTTGAATCATTGAAGATAACATTGCCAAAGCGTTTGCCATCTAATTCTCATCCCGAGGTACATGATACAGTTTTATTATTTTGATGAAAGTCAACAATCTTCTCGTGTAATCTCTGTAAGGGATCAAGTTGGGTTGATGGGTGTGCCAATCTCCGTTGACCTAATTAATCACTAGAGCATAGTCTCCTAGTACATCAAGAGTCTTGACCCTTAAATCAATGGCTTCTTCAATACCCATAATGCAGGCTTCATATTCGGCTTCATTGTTGGTGACATCAAAAGTCAGTCTGGCAGTGAAAGATATATGGGAACCTTTTGGAGTAATGAGAACTGCCCCAATGCCACTACCATTAACATTAACAGCCCCGTCAAACATCAATTTCCACTTGTCATCAGGATCTGGTCCTTCATCCACTGGTGGCTCGTCACAATCTTTCATTTTCAAATACATGATGTCTTCATCAGGGAACTCAAACTTCATTGGCTGATAATCATCAATTGGTTGCTCAGCGAGATAGTTAGACAGAATGCTACCCTTTATGGCTTTTTGGGAAGTATATTGTATGTCATACTCTATCAACATCATCTGCCAACGGGCAACCCTGCCGGTGAGAGTTGGCTTTTCAAAAATGTAGTTGACTGGATCCATCTTTGATATTAATAGAGTTGTGTGAGTCAGCATATATTGTCTCAAACGCTTGGCAGCCCATGCAAGTGCACAACATATCTTCTCAAGCATTGAGTGTCTAGACTCACAATCTATAAACTTCTTGCTCAGGTAGTATATGGCATGTTCTTTCCTACTCATCTCGTCGTGTTGACCGAGAACACAACCCATTGAATTTTCACGTACCGACAAATACATTATCAGTGGCCTTCCTAGAACTGGAGGCATAAGAATCGGAGGTTTCTGCAAATACTCTTTTATTTTATCAAATGCCCTTTGGCAATCATTATTCCAACGAATTGATTAACCTTTTCTCAACAATTTGAATATTGGCTCGCAAGTGGCTGTACGATGAGAGATGAATCTAGCAATGTAGTTCAATCTCCCTAAGAAACCACGAACTTGCTTTTCTGTTCTTGGCTCAGGCATATCTTGTATTGCTTTTACTTTTGCTGGATCAACCTCGATTCCTCTTTCACTAACAATGAAGCCTAACAGCTTACCAGATCTCACCCCGAAAGTACACTTATTCGGGTTCAGCCTCAGTCTGAATTGTCTCAATTGTTCAAAAAGCTTTTTCAGATTCACCAAGTGCTCTTCCTCAGTTTGCGACTTAGCAATCATATCATCAACATAAACCTAATTCTCTTTATGAATCATGTCATGAAAGAGTGTCACCATAGCATGCTGATAAGTTGCCCCTGCATTTTTCAAACCAAAAGGCATCAGTTTATAGCAGAATGTGCCCCATGGGGTAATAAACGTTGTTTTCTCCATGTCTTCCGGCGCCATTTTAATCTGATTATAACCGGAAAAGCCATCCATGAAGGAAAATACCGAGAATTGAGCTGTATTATCTACCAACACATCAATGTGAGGTAGTGGAAAATCATCTTCCGGACTTGCTCGATTTAAATCATGGTAATCAACACACATATGGACCTTACCATCTTTCGTAGGTACCGGGACAATATTCGCAACCCATGGTAGATAGCTGGTGACGGCCAAGAAACCTGCATCCAACTGTTTCTGCACATCCTCTTTGATCTTAATGACCATTTCTGGTTTAGTTCTTCTGAGCTTCTGTTTGATGGGGGAACAACCTTCTTTTAGAGGCAACCTGTGTACGACAATATGGGTATCTAATCCTGGCATATCTTGACAAGACCAGGCAAAGATATCAACATATTCACGTAGCATATCAATCAACTCTTTCTTCACGTTCTATGCTAGGCTTGCCCCTATCTTGACTTCTTTTCTCGCATCCTCGGTGCCAAGGTTGATAACTTCTAATGACTATTGATGAGGCTGAATAGCTCTTTTCTCCTGTTTCAATAATCTGGCCAATTCTTCGGGAAGTTTGCAGTCTTCCACACCCCCCTCTTCAGCTTGATAAATTGGATTATCAAAGTTATACCGAACCATAGCAGGACTGTTATCAACAGAATCCGAAGGATTGTTTCTGCATGAATAATGGTTCATGCTTTATTTTAGAAAGAGCATTTTTTTTTAAAAGAAAGAAAACAAACTATGGAGAAAGAAAAACATTGCCATTTTTATTTGAAAAATGAAAATTGTAAAATGAAAGACAGGGAACACAATTTTTGAATACAAAAATGTCCTTTTATTGATGATAAACTTGCATATGACAAAAATGTGGCCCTACAATGAAATCACTAAGCCTTGGGCAAGGGCATAGGATTTTACATGCAACATGCAAAAAAAAAAAGAAAATTACTCTTTCTGCAGGGTGACTTGGATGAGCTCTTCAGAGAACCAATTATTCAGCTCCTGCCCTAGGACACATGGGCGCACCCAATTGTCCATATCATAGTCGCTGTCCTCATCATCTTCATTTGCAGCAAAGACTTGACCATGATTGATGATCCCCCCACTAGAAAAAGAGATAGGTCCTTGACGCTCTTGGCCTTTTGACTGTGAAGCTTGAGTAGGCTGGTAACCAATTATACACCTGTCTTCCTTAAAAGGAAGCTCAATCAACTGACCCCAACCTTCAGCATGGCTTGACTGTACTACTTCGAGAGCCTGTTTGTAATAAACTATAGAAGTCCCCGCTTTTGTTTCACTGGAAGAAGGGTCATTTTCAATACTCACTGCTTCGAATGCTGGATAAAGAGTTTCATGGATCTCTCCGTCCATCTCCACATATTTGAATGAAAACAGATGGCTGACAAATATATCCTCCTCCCCGCATACTGTGACAACCTGACCATCCATGACAAACTTTATCTTCTGATGGAGTGTTGACGAAACGGCTCCCGCAGCATGTATCCACGGGCGCCCTAGCAAGCAGCTATAGGCTGGCTGGATTTCCATCACATAGAAAACCGTTTTAAATACTCGGGGTCCAATCTTCACAGGCAACTCTACCTCACCAAAAACTGATCTTTTGGAGCCATCGAAAGCGCACACAACTAAATCACAAGGTCGGAGTACAGCCCCCTCAACATCCAACTTTGCCAAAGCTTTCTTCGGCAGCCCATTCAGGGACAAGCCAGTATCCACCAACACATGGGACAAGACTGCGCCCTTGCACTCCATGGAGATGTGGAGAGCTTTGTTATGATTTCTTCCTTCTAGCGTTAGATCAAAATCAGTGAACCCCAACCCATTGCTGGCGTTGACATTGGCGATAACACCCTCAAGATGGTTCACCGATATTTCCTGTGGGACGTATGCCATATTCAGGATCTTCAGCAGGGCGTTGTGATGTTCCTTGGAACACAACAATAGTGACAAGATAGAAATCTTGGAGGGAGTTTGATGCAGGCGATCCACTATTTTATAGTCGCTCTTTTAGATAATCCTCATAAATGCCTCAACGTCTTTTTCAAAAGAATTACCGGGCTCTGCCCTTTGCACGGGCTCTTCATTTACTACTTACTTTCCTTTGGCTTTCGCCATAGCTTCACCATCATCATTTCGGAGCGTTTGTGGAGCAAAGAGTCTTCCACTATGGGTAAAACCACCCATTCCTCCTACATTCCCCACACTTGAACCAGTTTCCTTGGGAGTCTCTGCTTCTTGCTTCTGCCCTTAATAATAAACATCAGCTTCGTAATGCCATGGGATCGCTTTTGTACTTTTGTATGGCATAATTCGGAATAGTTATAGTCACGAGGGCTACCTGTTCAAGCGCATGGACTATATAGGTGCGGGCACAGGAATTTTTGCTGGAGTAAAGTAGATAGTAATTATTGAGACCGCATCATCCTTCTTTCTCATTTGATCAAACTGTAAACATCCCTCGTCTATCAAATTCTAAAGGCACTTCCTCAATTCATCACAACCATTCACCGCAATCAAACATTCTGAACAATTTTCCAAATAACCTAGGAACACGCCCCCTTTCAACAAACGTCCTTTCACCACCACCAAAGATGTTCTGACATGATTAAAATCTGTCACCAAGTTCAGGCCTCTGTCTTCTTCTATTGCATTGACCTTTGGTCCTCCATGCGGGGGCATGGGGTTTTGAATCACATTAGGATTAGGAGCGAAGTTGATAGCTTTCGAATCAACCAGGTCCTGAACTACGTGCTTAAAAGCTTTGCAGTTCTCTATATGGTGGTCGGGCGCACCTGAATGGAATTCACACTTCACATTTGCATCATAGCCATAAGGTAGCTTGCCTGCTGGTGGTGCCAGAGTTCTTAACTGTACCAGCTTTAAGCTGAGCAAGTTCTGCAACATCTAGGCATATGTCATAGGTAATGTGTCAAAGTGGCGATCACTCATTCTTTGCCTCGGTTGGTATTGTATTTGATATTGTGGCTGAGATTTAGCACCTGGAACCGAAATAGTTACAGCTGCTGCTTGATGGTACGAGCCCTGACGTCCTTTACCTTTGCCCACCTGTCCATAGGCAGCACTAGTTTCACCTTCACGTTTCTTCGAGCCATTCCCAAAAAGCCTTTTTGCATTGGAAGAGCCTGCCCCACTTCCGTCTTGAATTTTCCCTGATTTCAATAGATTTTCAATTCTCTTTCCTGCTATCACAATGTCATAGAACCCAGTGGATGGACATCCGGCCAAGCGATCCAGATATGGGCCCCTTAAAGTATTCATAAACATATCATCCATTTCCCTTTCCATCAGCGGGGGTTGTGCTCGAGCTGCTAGCTCACGCCACCTTTGGGCGTATTGTTTGAAACCTTCCTTCGAATCATGTGTCATTTTCTACAATTGGGTACGATTAGGGGCCATGTCAATGCTATACTGATACTGTTTCAAGAAAGCATCGCCCAAGTCTTTCTAATTTCTGATATATCCTCTCTCCAGCTTCATATACCATTCTAACGAGGCTCCTGACAGACTATCCTAAAAGAAATACATCCACATCTTTTCATTGTCAGAATATGCAGAAATCTTCCTGAAATATGCCTGAATGTAAATCTTAGGACAGGTACTGCCATTATACTTGTCGAAGGTTGGAGGCTTAAGCTTTGGAGGGATCCTCACCCCTTGCACCCGCCCCATGTCAGCGACATCATTTCCCATGGAGTTTTGACATTCCATGGCTCTTACCTTCTCAGCCAACTCTTTATACCTTCTGTCATTACCATCATTATGAATCCCCATGTCAGCATTCAGCACAGAGAACTTATCATCTTGATGGTCCTCCACATGTTGATGATTAATATGGCCAACGCCACCAGGAACTCCGCTAGGAGGATCAACTGCCGCTCCTCCAGGAGGATTAACTGCTGCTCCACCTGGAGGATTAACATTGGCAATTTCCACTTCCAACCTTTGAACTGTAGTTCTCAAATCTTGCCGCCCCTGGGCTATGCCCTGGATAAGGTTCATGAACTGCTCCATACGGGTTCTCATTTCAGTGAGTTTTTCCTACACCCGTTCCATGATTCTGGCTTGATTTTGTCGAGTCGCATAGCGATGAATGTTGAGATCAGCTATTGTGCCTGCAACCAAACAAAGGTTAGAAACTCCATGGGACGAGTACCTATTATGCAAAATGATATGTTATGAAATGTATGCATATGCCATGTCTTTCATTTCCAAGGCATTTCACACCCTGATTCAAGTTTTAATCACAAGAAGTCGAGCAATATACAGATATTGTTGAGAGAAATTCTATGAGAAGAAATGTACTGTGATAATGTGCCGGTGAATAGAACACTGCCAAGGAACCATTTCTGAATAAACCATTCATTTCAATAAAGCTGCTACATGCTGAAGTATTCTACAACGAGTTCATAATTTGGAAATACATCGAGAGAATGGTTCCATCAATAGGCCTGATGGTAACCACAGTACATCGACAAAGACTACATTAGGGAATTAGAATGAGAACTATCAATAATTCAGCTCCAAATCTTTCAACTGCTTGCTAGACTGCCTGATTTCTTCAAAGAGTATTCTGGTGCGCTGATGGCTTGGCCTTTCAATCATTTCTTTGATCAAAATATCCCTCTTATTTAGAGCTTTGGCTAATGAATCCATCTGCATCAAAAGAGCCTCGTCATCACTCACCTGCTTAGGCTTTTTCACACCAACTCGCATTTTGAGTTGTTCCTTCTCTGCCACAACATCTTCAAGTTCCTTCTTGGAAGCTTTCAACTCATCTCTAACCTTCTTCAACTGCTCTTGGCTTTTATCGGAGTCTTCACGATGCTTTCTTCGTTGTTCATGCGCTCTCTGGAGTTCATCGTCTCTGGTTTTTAGTTGCTATCGCAGCTCTGCATTCTCAATTCTAACTTCGTCCCATGCTTTGTGAAGTTTGGCGAGCTTGGATTTCATTTGGGCCAAAGATTTTTTAGTCTACTTATAAGTTAGAGCAGAAGTTTCAACAACCATATTGACTTTCTAGTAATGTCGGGCTCTGTCGGCAAAATCTTTGTCTCTTGTTGCTAAGATCTTTTCTGCGTCTTGGGCTTTGCATTCCAATCCCCCGTTGGTATGTAAAGCGTCTCGAAGACAGTTGCTCAAATCAGAGTTCTCCACTCTAAGCTCTTTTACCAGAATCTGCAATTTGTTGAATTCCTCAATGGCCACTGTGGTAGGTTGTTCCGGCGTCAGTGGATACAAAGGTGGAGCCCGTGAAAAAGGCAAGATAAATTCTTCAACCTTCCTCTGGATCCACTTTGTATACTGCGGATAGGCTCTACAATCACCTCTTCCAAAAGCAGTCTTCCCACTCTTATGGATGTGCCCCCAAGTGTGCACGGCCTTCCTTAGCACCTCTGTATCTTGAATCCCGTTAAAGAACAAGGACTCTTCTATATGTTGGTCTTCAGGAGGGTTCCTTGAGGCATATCCGAATTGCATGATAGCCAGGATAGGGTTATAATTAATTCCCCCTTTCCTGCCGATCAAAGGCACATTCGGAAAATTCCCACAGCTGGTAATGATCTCTATTCCTCGCAACTAATGGTCAAACCAAACAATATTATCAGCAGCCAACCCCATTACCCATTTAGACCACTTTAAAGAATCCTTCGTGTCCATAAAGGTGCCAGTCTGAGGTAAATGTTTCAAAAACCAGTCGGATAAGAGTGGAGTGCAGCAGTTGACCTGTCCTCCCCTTCTCTTCTCATTCTTGAAATGCACGGAGTGCTAGAAATCACCCAACAGAGTAGGAACCAGATTTTTTAGGACAAAAACTCTTACTGCGTGCATGTCCATAAATTAATGTTGGTTAGGAAACAAGACGATACCATAGATACACAATGCCAGGATAGAATTGTAGACTGCCCAATTCTTGGCGTTTGCACACTTTTGAGCTTGGTTGGCAAGAAATTCCAAGTGAAAACCCTTAACTCCATTCTTAGTGGCAACATTTCTCTTCAGTACTGATTGTTCCACCCGTAGGGCAGTTGCAATTTCTTCTATGCTAGGAAGATCTCCCAAAAAAATGGTACTGTTGCTTTGACTGAGATATCCAGGATGAAAGAAAACTCCTCCAACGTAGGCATCAAGATATACTCCAGAAAGACAAAGCATCTCAACGACGGCTCATAAAACTGCAGTAATGTGTGGAGAGCATCATGCTCATATTTTGTAATGTTACGGACCATTTTCACCAATCTCCCATATTTCTTTTTGAAGAGGATAAGAACACCCGGGTCAGCCATGGCTATCACCTTGTGAAGTAGGTCTAACGTTGGCTCTGGAAATCTGTAAGCGACATTATTCTTCCTCTTAGCATTCGTCTCCATTGAGCCCAATGACTGGAATCAGAGGTAAAGTGAGCACCTGGAAATGATAAACATGAATGTTATGATATGATAATGCAATGCAAAAGGCATGCTATCAGAGTGTCGCGTGTATGTGCTGGACTATGAACGGTGTCAGTGTAGATCTGAGAATATCATAGAACTGTGAACAAAAACCATCTGAATATAGTAGGATGAGTAGTCCCTTTTGTGTGATAATACCAAAAAATCAGGTATGTGGGAGGTTATGGTTACCTGCAAGCCTGCAAACACCCGCCCATTCTCACATGTGGGTACTAGAAAGGCAAGGATCTTCAATATCACGGAATCTCGGGTCGAGAAATGATGATACGTTCACCATTTCTGGTTTGACATCACCATCAATCGATGAGGCCTCAACTGATTCCCCTAAAAAAGGATATCCTATATCAAGTTCCCAGTATTGGGTCCTCGGATCGAGAATGCGTAATGGGTTTGCCATTTCTGGTATGCCATTATAACATCTCGGGAGGAGTGCCGCACTTGAGCCCTCGGGTATGGTTACCAGAGTCGACAGCTTTCTAGGTTAACACCCCAAAATGCACAAGACGCGTAAATCAAAACATCTCCCAAGAAAACCTCATCTGGTTGTGGATTTCGTGTAAACCAAATGTACCAAGACACTACGTAAGCCACACTACTTTCCCCTCTAATCGTATGTGTGTACTCAAGCCTGTGTAATCGGCTTATCTCCCAGATCAACTTGCCCACCAAACAAAAAAATCCAGCACAATCCAACACATAATATTTAGCAATAGTATACGAAAAGCAAGTAGATGAAATAAAACAGTAAACATGCAACAATGCCATAAATAAAGCGAGTAATGCAAATAGATAAAACGCCCTATAATCGAAAACAAGCAAGCGATAGGATTGACTCGCTTAGGAATGGGAAAAGTCCCTAGCAGAGTCGCTAGCTGTCGCTCCCGGGATTTTCATCCAGGTACAAAAGCAAAAGTGGCGTAGAAACAGAGTCGCCTGCAATGTGTATTTATCCCAATAGAGGGAGAGGAAACACTGCATAAGCCTGAGGGAAGGGAAAGAGCATGGTCTCACGACCAAGAGAAATGGGTAAGGGAGTCGGTTACGCGAGGGGAAGGTATTAGCATCCCCTCACGTCCATCGTACTCGATGGGATCCACGATTGCTGTCTCGATCAAAGGGTGTCGTCAACTAGAACTCCGCTGCTACTGGAAAGGAAAAGGAACTCAACTGAAAGGAACGAAGAAACGGGGAAGAAAAGAAAAAGAAATTACACGGTAGGACATCGCCCATCCTAGGACTACGTATTCCCTCGTGCAATGGGAAAGTCAGAGTCAACGTAGTTCAGACACGAACTGGGGGGAGGTTGCTCACCAAGACATCGCCGTCTTATGCCTACGTATCCTCAATCTAACCAGAGAGAGGAAATCAGAGCAATTGTAGTTTGCCTTACTAGGGGTGGTCTTGCTTTGTTTGTGTTTTTTAATGGACCGTCAAGGTGCGCGTTCCAGCAGTTAGGTGTCGCAGCTCGTTGTACGGAGTCTTAGGCAATTACCTGTTTGCGGTAGAACGGACATGACGAACCCTTAATAAATAGAATGAGGGAGATGAGAAGAGAATTATTTATTTGTTTTTGTCTTTTAGGAAGAAGTGTTTTGATTATTTTTGTGTTTATAACACGTATTGCACTAAAGTCTATGACATAGGATCGAATGCCTCACATATCGACCTAAGACGGGACGTACGCTAAACATTCTAGGAAAGTGAAGGAAAACCCCTCACTCTCCACTTCACACATGAAAGGCTCAGGTCCAATATATGTTGTACTTTATTAAGTGTTTTGAATTTTTGTTTTGAGATGAGAAAGAGAGACTCAAGGGGTTAGGAAAGGAAAAAAGTCTAAGCAGGGAAGACTAACAATCCTAATGTTATCATGCACGGATGTCCTATGGTTGTGTGAGGCATAAGAACAACCTAAGTCTAAAGAATAGAGAGGGATAGCACTATCTAATGCTTATCCTAACTCACCTTAATAAAAACTTAAGGATGAGCTAGGATCCCAAAGGGGTGTGAAAAAGTTGTACATAAAGCATTATATCATGTAATCCATATAAGCAATGAAAGGTGAATAAACAAGAAAAACAGCGGTTATTACAGCGCATCTGCAACAATACAACAGTAAGAGCCAGAGCATACTCCTCAGTCGGAGGAAGAGGAGCCAAAATACTCCCCTCAGTCAGATGAAGAGTATGATCCATCACCTGAAGGAGATTTTGACGAAGACATGTACGACGACACCAATGATGACACCTATGGCGAAGATTTCGTGGTAAATTATGGTATCGTGTCGGTTCTAGTAGCTGAGTACGACGTGGTGTCTGAAATCTCAGAGACTGAAGAAAACTTCATCTTTGGTGAAAATGCAGACGACAATACACTATGCTATTATGTGATGAACAGCGGCGTGGTTGAAGAACAAATGGCTATGTTTGAATGTCCTAACCCTAGGATGATGTATCATTTAAAGCCGTTATTCATAAAGGCGAAGGTTGATGGTGTGTCTGTCAACAAGGTGTTTGTGGATGGTGGAGCGACTGTGAACCTAATGCCTCATAATCTGTTTAAGAAAATTGGGAAAACGGAGGCTGACCTCCGACAGCACAACATGGTTTTCTCCAACTATGAAGGCAAGACCAGTAACATCCCGGGGGTTGTCCAAGTAGACTTGGCAGTGGGTACAACCAACAGGCTGACACTCTTCATGGTCATCAAATCAAAAGCAAACTTCAATCTGTTGTTGGGACGAGAGTGGATCCATGTAATTGGGGTCGTACCGTCAACAATGCACCAGAGATTGATCATTTGGAGGAAGGATGGCATCGTCGAAAATATTGAAGCAGACCATAGCTATTACAAAGTCGACGAAGCCAAGGATACTAAGAAGTCTTTTGACCAGCACTTAGCAAATGTGGCCCCTTGTGATGACGGATTAGGGTCTTACACCTCTGTCGACACGGGTCGCGTCCTGAACTTAGACCCTGACTATGGGTTCATCTGGGACGCTGCCAACGAAGGCACGGAGCCAATGGAAATGCCACCAACAGGTTGGTCCACTACTGGTGAAAATGACTGCTGAGTCAGAAAGCATGACTCGGATTTCGGCCTATCTGGCTGAAAACAGAAAGATGTCGGCACTTGAAAAAGACGAAACTCTCCAAATAACTAAGGGAGCCAACCATGACAAAAAAGCCAATGGCCAGCAAGGCCAAAGGGAAACTGTAGAAAATCAGAGGCTTGATGGTATTTATGATGAGGAGCCTTTGGGGTTTGAAAAAGGCTCAGATCATGAGCTTCAAAGAAGGCAGGCCCAGGACCCGCTTGAGGAAATCGACTTGGGGGATGGGACAACCAAAAGGCCAACCTACGTGAGTGCCAAGGTAGGATCATAAATGAAGGCCAAGTTGGTTAAAGTGTTGAAAGAATACAAGGATTGTTTTGCCTGAGATTATGGTGAAATGCAGGGTTTGAGTCAGAGTGTAGTTGAGCATCAGCTCCTAATCCAGCTAGGCAAGAGGCCAGTAAAGCAACACCCTCGATGCTTCGCCCCGGAAGTGACGTCAAAGATCAAGCAGGAAATTGAAAGACTGCTTAAAAGTCGGTTCATCAGAATTGCAAGGTATGTCGAGTGGATAGCCAACATAGTACCTGTTATTAAGAAAAATGGGACCATTCGAGTTTGCATCGACTTTAGGGATTTGAACAATGCTACTCCTAAAGACGAATATCCGATGCCCGTGGCTGAGATGTTAGTTGACTCAGCCGCAGGCTTCAAGTACTTGAGCAAGCTATGGTTATTCCGGTTACAATCAAATTCTCATAGCCGAAGAGGATGTCCCCAAAATCGCATTTTGATGCCCTGGAGCTCTGGGGACATATGAGTGGGTTCTGATGCCTTTTGGGTTGAAAAACGCTGGGGCGACCTACCAAAGGGCTATGAATGCTATTTTCCATGATTTTATTGAAAATTTTATGCAGGTATACATGACATAGTCATAAAATCGTCATCAGAAGATGATCATCTCGACCACCTTCGACGCTCATTTGAGCGGATGAGGAAATATGGATTAAAAATTAATCCACTAAAATGTGCCTTTGGTGTTCATGCAGGCGACTTCTTGGGATTCATGGTCCACAAGCGAGCCATCGAGATCAACTATAACAAAACGAAGGTGATCTTAGATCTCAAGCCTCCAACGATAAAGAAACCGCTCCAGTCTTTGTTGGGGAAGATAAATTTCTTGAGGAGGTTCATCTCAAACCTAAGTGGCAAGACGAAAGTGTTTTCACCACTGCTCAAGACCAAGAAGGAGAGTGAGTTTCGTTGGGGGCAAGAGCAACAAGAGGCTTTCGACGCAATTAAGGAATACCTTACGACGCCTCCAATCCTATTACCACCTAGCATAAATAAAAGCATGAAGTTATACATTGCAGCGTCGGATACGACCATAGGCAGTATGTTAGCACAAGAGGATGATGGCGGCGTCGAAAGACCCATCTATTACCTTAGTAGGATATTGATAGATGCTGAGACTTGGTACACTATGATTGAAAAGCTATGCCTATGTTTGTACTTCTCATGTATGAAATTAAAGCAATATATTAAACCAGTTAATGTTTACGTTTCGTCGCATTTTGATGTTATTAAGCATATGTTGTCCAAACCTATTTTGCATAGTCGAATTGGGAAATGGGCACTAGCGTTAATTGAGTTCTCCATGACATAGGTCCCTTTGAAGGCGATGAAGGGTCAAATAGTGGCAGACTTTATTGTCGACCACGCTGTAGTCGAAACGTCGATGCTTAGCATCGACGTCACCCTTTGGAAATTATACTTTGATGGGTCGAGCCATAAAAACGAGGCAGGTGTTGGAATCCTGATAATATCTCCACAAGGTATCCTAACGACCTTTAAATGCAAAGTTGATGGCAAATGCTCAAATAATGAGGCAGAGTATGAAGCTTTAATCACGGGTCTTAAGATACTCAAAGATTTGGGAGCCAAAGAGGTCGAGATAAAAGGAGACTCAGAGTTAGTGATTAAGCAAATCACAAGGGAATACAAATGCGTAAAGGAGCATCTTTTAAGTTACTTCTCGTTGGCGAAGCGTTTGTTGGAACACTTCAAAATTGTCGACATCTCGCATGTTCCAAGGATAGAAAATCAAAAAGCCAATGAACTAGCACAAATTGCCTTCGGTTATAAAGTGTCGGAAGGTAGGTTGAAAGGCTTCATCGAAACTAGGAAGAAGATGGTGTCGAACGTACACGCACCATCGAGTTGTTCAATATCCAAAGTCTCGATGAGTTTGGTCGAAGGTTTAGAAAGTTGTGAGGTTTTCATTAACGATATGGCACTAACAGATTGGCAAAGACCAATTATGGAGTATCTGGAGAACCCATTGGGCATCACCAATAGAAAGACTAAGTACAGGGAAATGAGTTACGTCCTAGTAGGCAATGAGTTATTGAAGAAAACTCCAGAGGGGGTATTGCTCAAGTGTTTGGGGGATACTGATGCATATTTGGCAATTTATGAGGTTCATAGTGAGGCTCGTGGAGCTCACCAGGTTAGCCAAAAAATGAAATGGCTTTTGTTTCAACAAGGTATCTACTGGCCCAGCATGCTCAAGGATTGCATAGAGTTTGCGAAAGGATGCCAGGATTGCCAGAAGCAAGCAAACATTCAGCATATCCCAGCCAGTGAATTACATGTGATTGTTAAACCATGGCAGTCTCGAGGATGGGCTTTGGATGTTATAGGAGAGATTCAGCCAGCTTCGTCGAAACAGCAAAGATTCATCCTCGTGGGGATAGACTATTTCAAGAAATGGATAGAGGTTGTGCCTTTGGTAAAAGTGGATCAAGAGGCCGTGATAGACTTCATCCAAAATCATATCTTATATAGATTTGGGATACCTGAGACAATCACGACAGATCAAGGTTCTGTGTTTATGGGGCAGAAGATGCAGGAGTTTGCGGAGGAAACAGATTTCAAGTTGGTTACTTCGACGCCATACTACGCCCAGGCGAATGGTTAGGTCGAAGCAGCTAACAAGATAATAATTAGGTTAATCAAGAAGCACGTTGCAAAAAAGCCAAAGAACTGTCATAAGATGCTGAGTCAAGTGTTAAGGGCTTGTCGAACATCACCCAAAGAGTCTACCAACACTACTCCATTCCGTCTAACCTTCGGGCATGATGTCGTGCTACCAGCAGAAGTGTGCTTGCAGTCTGTTAGAGTACAACAACAATATGAGATTCTGTCGGAGCAATACTGGGAAATGATGTTAGACGAACTCGTGGACTTAGACGAGGAAAGAATGATGGCTTTAAATGTGTTATTGCGCCAGAAGGCCCGAGTCACCAGGGCATACAACAAGAAAGTCAAAGGGAAAACCTTTGCTGCAAACGACTTTGTTTGGAAAGCGGTGTTGCCCATGGATCGATGAGATCGAACGATGGGAAAGTGGTCGCCAAACTAGGAGGGACCATTTCAGGTGACACGAGTGTTTAGTAACAACGCATACGAAGTACGTGAATTGGGAGTAGATCAATGAATCTTAAGAGTAAATGGGAAATATCTGAAAAAATATAGACCTATGTTACAAGAGGTTCGCATCAAAATATAGTTTTCATTAATTCAAAGCCAAACTAGGATGAGGGGCCAAAAGTGGCTTACAAAATATGGTTCGTTACATTGCATTGACATACAAACTAAGGAAACTCAAGAAATCTAGCCTTAAAATCATCAAAGAGGATCTTCTCGTGAACTATCTTGCTCTCAAGAAGAACCTTCCGTCGCTGCATGCGGCTAATAGCATCTTTGATCTTCATAGCCGCTTCGACGTCAACAAGTCCTTGAGCCAATTCGTGGTCGATGGCCTCCTGAGAAGGCAGAGGTTCAGCTGAGTCTAGAGAAGCCTTTTGATGTTCGACCTCAACAATCTTTTTTGTCAGCTCCGTTACCTGGGCTTGATATTCAGATATCTGTTGGTCGAAAGCCTGGCGTTTGTTGGAGTGCTCTTGTTTTTTGGTTTCATAGTCCCCAAGTTTTTGTTCACAAACTGTGCTAAGATGCCACTCATGTTTCATGTCATTGTGGCGGAACCGAATTTGGGCGTCTTCCTGATGATGCATAGCAAGGTCTTTGGCCAGTTGAGTGAAGAAGGCTTCGAACTCGATCAGGTATGTGGCCATGGGGGCGGGAATCCGGAATTCAGAAAGTTCATCTAGGAGTTTGAAGACGTCGTTGGCTATGGCGGAGTCCTCGGCGACAGCCGCCAGAAACTGTTCCTAAAAAAGATAGGACCGCAACTGTTGAAGTTTGAGATTGAAGGAAGCATCCACTTCTGGAGTTGGGATTGTGGTCGAACTAGTGGGGTGAATTTCTTCGGCGGCCTGGCGAAGCTTGTGTAGCGCATTCAGAGTCGCTGCTGGATATGTTGCCTTGGTTACTAAAAGAGCCTCCGGAGTAAGAGATTCCTCGACAGCAGGTGAAGCCTTCTCCGGTTGGTGTTCAAAGATGTGGAGTTTCTCTCCGACGTCAGTAGTAACTGCGAGCGAAGGATGGATAGTCGCCCCCGGTGATATATCATTATGCTCAAAGTTGTCATTCGGAGCCGGAGACGTCTTCGCCAAGTTTTCCTTGGGCATGAGTGGGTGGAATTCATCAATCTTCTGAGGACTTGGCGTAATGGAAACACCAGCAGAAGAGACGTCTGCGGACGATTCAGTATCACCATCACCAGCAGTGGTCGAAGTGACCACATTTTCCTGCAAAAGCGAAATGCTAGTAAGCTTCATCACCCCAAGGTCATCTAGGACACAAATAAAGTTGGAAATACCTGTACAGGATGAGTTGTTGTCTTGGGAAGGGCGACAGAAGGAATTGGTTCGAAAACATCTTCAAGATTTCTTGGGACGACTGGGGCTACAGTTGAGACGCTGGGCTTTGAAGGTGTCCTCCGCGTTAATGCTTTTTTCTTCCTCACCAAAGGGGTGGATGGAGGAGAAGCTGGAGCTGCTGTGGTGAAGACTCGAGAGTGACTACTCTCATTTGATTTAGTCCTTTCTGGGGAAGGTATATTCTCAGAAGCCTGCGTAGAAACAATGTCAGAACAAAGGAAAGACAAAGATGCAGGATAATAAAATAAAATATACCTGTGAAGGGTTGGTCCTGGGTTTTTTAGCAGGTCTAGTGGAAGTCGACGCGGCAGCTGTCTCTCATTTGCGCCCCTGAAAACAAAGCTGCAATTTTTTAGTCCAAATCTATGGGCAAATGAGATCAAAAGTCCAAGGTCTACCTTTGTCAAAGGATCCTTGGCAGGGTCGACATCTATGGCAAGGGTCGTAGCCGATGGTTTAGGGATGCCACCAGCCATGGAGGAAAAAGCGTCGACCATGTTCTCTAAGAAGAGATTTGGAGTGAAGGTTTGAGTTTTATACTCTAGCCACCAAGCATCAAATTCTTGAGTGGTGAAAAAGGAAGGTTGGAAGGAAAAACTGGCAGCTCCATGTGTTGAGAGGCTCTGATGAACCTCATGCAAGCCCTGTGACCTACTTGAGTCAGGCGTCGACCAGACCATACTATATCCTCTGGTTGCCTCCCTAAGGCCTTTGGCAACATCTGGCTCAGGCCAAATTGTCGGGCCACCAAGTTTGGACAGTAGTTTATGAAACCATAGCCATTATTTCCCGTTTCGATACGAAAAGAGATCATGGTGGGAGTAAGAAACGCCCGCCATATAGCATTCGATTGTGCAACGGCTTTTGGTGAGACTCCAGGAAACGGGTTTCTGAACCAGTCGGGACCAAACTTACGCTCCACAAATGGAGCCATGTCAGGGACGAAAAAGGTGGCTTCCACGAACATACTGAGATACCTCGTAAAAAGGGTCTGTCTTGGAGCTTCTTGGGTGGTCATCAAGGAAAGTCACACTCCCTCGACAGAACATTCTCTGTTTAGATGCTCCATCTGCGTAGAGGCTGAATATCCCAATTTGTGCTCAAAAGTGGCATTGAGCCAATGTTGCAACAGCCACATAGACCCTGAGATGTTTAAATCCTTAGTGGTTTGGTGGAGGAGTTTCAGTCTCATAGTTGATAGGCCAAGAGAATGGTAGAGAGAGGCCAACAGAAGTTTGGCCACAGATATTTGTCGACCTTCGTGGATCTGAATGGCCAGACTGATAAAGCTTTTGGCTATTTGCAAGGAGCCAGGACAAAACATGTAATATGACAACCAGAGGGTCAAGAAGGCAATATGTTCCTCATCAAAAACTTATTTAGAGCGTTTGTTATGATGATCTTCGATGTAGTTTTGGAAGCTAGCACGCTCGAAGTCGAAGGTGTTGTCCGTCTCCAATGTTGGATCGAACGTCTCACCTACTGGCGAAAGGCCAGTGATGGCTGCCACGTCGAAAAGGGTTGGCGTGAACATACCACAAGGAAGGTGGAACGTATTTGTCGATCCTTCCCAAAAATACATCGATGCCAGCAGCAAACAAGGGTTAACTCTGTGGGCGGTTCTGGATAGTTGGATGGCGTCGAAGATACCATATTCCTTCCATTTCCTTTGGCGCTGCCCTTCGACTCTGTCAAGCCAGGCAAGGTAATCTTTGTTGCCTGGAGTAGGCATGGATCTGAAAACTTGAGATTTGGGTGCCATATATTTGAGGTCCAAGGTGCTACCTTTCTCGAAAGCATGAGGAATCGTTTGATCGAAGCAAGGAAAGAACTTCTAGAGTTCTTGTGGATTAGGTTTGTTGCCTGGAAGGGGACCGTGGAAACCGCACAACTTGTTTGCCACCACGAACGGAATGATCATTTGACGACACCAGTTGGCCACCACCGTATCGTCAGCGGAGGATGTTTGAGGAAGAGGATGAAGTGTTTCTTTTTCAGAGAGTACGTACGCGACCGGGTTGTTACCAGTGGTTTGAGGAATGTGAGTTGCAGGGGTATTTGATGAAGCCATTGACAAGAAAGAAACACAAAGGTGCCTTGAGACGGTAAGAGTTTCAGGAAGAGGAGATCAAAGTTTAGGTCTCAGAGCAAATAAGCAGTTTGGTAAAAAAGGAGTTATGGAAAATTGCAAGGGTTCCTGAGAAAGGCTATTTATAAGGCGCATGCAGAAAAATGAAAGTTTAAAACTTTTCAACTTCTAAGAGTAAGTGGGGTTTGGCTTCAAGGCCCATAACTTGGACAAGACTAGCCATCATGGCGTTTTTCTTGGAAATCGTGGGATAAGATTGCCATCATCATGTCAGACAGTGCTTGTGACATGTTGAGAGAAGAGACCAAACGATTGGCAAATGCGTCAAAAGAAAAGTCGTCGAAATCCTGCAAGAAACCAAAAGTCAAATTTCTCCATCGACACAGTATTAAGTCGAAACTGGCCTTTTAGGGGGGCAATTTGTTGACACAGGATTTTGACCGAAGGCGGAATCAAGGATTCCCTGGTCGCGTTGGCGCAAAGGGCAGATCATGGTGTCGATTCGACACCAACAGGGAGGCGCGTCGGAGAGACGGTTACAAGCCTCTGTGTCGGAAGGAAACATAGTGCGAAGAACTTATCAAGAACGAATGTTTAGGCCAGAAAAGTTTGAAACTTCCAAGACTATGGGAAGTTGAAAAGAAAGTGGGGTGCCACGTGTCAGCTTCAGAAGACATTTAGGTAGACAAACAATTACATTTTAGGCCTATATAAGGCGCTGCACTTTTCATTTTCAGAGGTCGCATTTTTTCACAATGTAAAGGGAAAACACTCAAAGTACCAAGCATAGAGAGAAACGAGTTCACTCTCGCGAAAATGTATTGTTGCTTCCAAATTTACTTAATGCAATTTACTTTCAGCGTTTAATTTAAATTACTGCCTCTTTTGTTTTTTGTTGAGCCTTTCTTTTCGTTTATTTCTTCGCTTTCTATCCAACCCGTGATCGTTGAGAAACTCTTTGCGTCACCAAGGTCACTTCAGCGTGACAAATTGCACTAAAAAACCGAGAAACTAAACATACAGCATAGACATACGCTTCCAATTCTCTGTTCTGGGATTTGTGTGGCCGATACGGAAGGCCAGCGGTTGTTCGCGCCGGCGAACAGACTTATACAAGTGACTGAGGCCCAAGAAAGGTTTTCTGTACAAGGGGATGGATCTTACACTCTCTCAAGAGGCCCAATTATTTAAAGAAAAATAATGAGGCTTACAACACGAGGGTAGGCCCAGATGATTGGTTTTTTTATTGGCGATCGCGCCGAGGTTTTCTTTTAACGCAGGGGGACTTATACAATGTCTGAGGCCCAAAAAGTTTTGGTTAAAAGGGGATTGGGTCTTACACTCTAATAGAGGCCCAAAAGATTTATTTTTGTACAAGTGGTGGGGCTTACAGCTCAAGGAGAGGCCCAGGGTCATTTGTTTGAAAATGGCGATCGCGCCGAGATTTTTGAAAACGCGGTGGGTCTTATACAATACATTGAGGCCCAAAATGGTTTGGTTTTCAAAGGGGGTTAGATCTTACACTCTAATAGAGGCCTAAAAGATTAATTTTGAATGGGTCTTATAGCTCGAGGAGAGGCTCAGGGTTTGTTTTTCAAAGGACGATGATCGCGTAGAACTTTTTGAAATACAACGGGACTTATACAATAAGTGAGGCCCAAAAATAGGTTTGTATTTACAAAGGATTGGGTCTTACACTCTATTAGAGGCTCAAAAGTGTTTGAAATTGTTTGATGAAGGTGAAAATCAAAGAAACCCTAATTTGTTATTCTTTAAAAGTAAATATTTAAAGAAAATCAAATAAAATACCAAATTAGTTTGAATAAATCATTTGTGATGTTTTTTTAAGGTTTGAGAAATGAGGTATTAATCACAAGATGAATTAAAACTCACTTGGTTTTGATTTTCAAAGTAAATATTCACTTTTAAAATGTTTAAAAACATTAAAAAGGAATTTATTCAAAAAAAATACAAATTATATTATATAAATAATATAAACTTAATTTTTTGTGGAATAAAATATGTCAACATTTTTGTGATTTTTTGCAAAAAGAACCAATAAAAAATAATTAAAATTGAAAGAGTTATTAATTTTCCAATTAATTAATAAAACATGAAAATATTGGAAAAAATAGCAAAAATATGAGAAAACACAAAATGGCATGGGTGGGGTTTGAACCCACGATCTCAAGGTTATAGGGCGCGCGCCTTATCACTGGGGTGGTGATACATCCATTGCTTGAAGTGAAACCACAAATATACAAGGCTTGCCTTGTTTTTGGCCTGGCCCAAGGCAAGACAAGGCAAGTTTTGGGTCAGAAACGTGAAGGTCATAACTTTCACATTTCTCCATGGTTTGAGACAAAATTTATATGCATCTAGCCTAGAATTTCACAAGGAATCCAATGGTGGTGGTATTTTTTTCAGATCATACTCCCTCCTCAAAATCCGATAGTGGCTTTGAAAAAAGGCCTATAATTGCATTTTCTATTCTACACTTTGATACAGGCATGAATTACATGATGAATTGGTTCAAACACAACATATATAACATGTATGAGGTGTGTATGATCAGTGGACTTCAAAGCAATGCATATTTTGGAAAGTTCAAGTCATGATGCTTACCTCTTTTTGAGCTTTTGGAGTTTTCTGTGCAATCTGCCAAACTTCTTGTTCCAGAAATGGTTTGATGCTTTGGACACTTTCAAATGATCCCTTAGAAGCTTTGAGGATGGTTGGAATCAGCTGGAACCTGCAAAAATACAAACTGGCCCTTTCTTGCAAAAGGGGCTAAAATGACCAAAATAACAACTCTCTCAAATGGTGTTCCAGATGGGGGGAACCATTTGGGACAGTCCAAGGATGTTATTCGGAGTGTGTTTGAGATTTTATCTAGTTTGGAAAGTGACTGAATCAAGACATGGCTTGAAAAATGCACAAAAGGCCTATTTTGAGGTTTTGAGAGGGTACTTTGTGATTTTGGTGTTACAGGTCACTTTTGATAGTTTGGATCACCTACATATGATGTTTATGAGGTGTTAGGATCATGAGTTGTGATGGAAATGCTCTCTAACTCAAAAACTCAGAGTTACCTTGCTAAAGAAGGCATTTTGGCCTAAAGAGAGGGATTTTTAGGAAAGCATCTGTTTGATGGCTTTGGTGTACTCAAACTGAGCACAAATGAGCTCTATTTATAGTAGAGCAAGTTTTTTTTGGGATCAATAGTGAATGGAAACTGTAGCAAAGGTTTGGCCAATGGTTGCACTTTGGAATCCAAGTCTCCTCTAGCCATTGACTAGAGGTTAGGGCACAGGCCTGTGGTTCCCTTGGTCTTGGATAAGTCTTGACTGAATTCAGTTGCAAATGTGTCAGTCCATGCCACCTTGGTGTATGTATTGAATGCTCCAACCCAAAATTGGAGTCTTGTATCTCTTTTAGGCAATTCTAGGTTTGGCATGCTACTTCTTGTTCCAAGGACTTTGGAGGCTTGGCTCAGTGTTTGTCCCCTTTAAATTTGATCCTCAGATGTGTCCAAAGTGGTGACAAGGCTTGGCAGTTTTCAGCAAGGCATATTTACATTGTCATATCTCATGGCCCAAGTGGAATTTGATGATGTTCTTGGCCATTTTGGAAAGCCCTCATATGATACAACAACTGTTTGATCATATTTGGTTTTGATACCTTTTGGATCCAAGTGAAAAATCCCCCTACATTTGGAAAAAAGTGAAGGCAGATTCTGACTTAGTGAAAATTTCACTAAGTGTTGGAAAAAAGTGACATTTTCACTTTTTGTAATTTTGATCATTCCATAACTCAAAATTCATGATGAATTTGGAAGGAGGTCAGTTATAAGCTTTTGTAGAGGGTAATGAGAGCTAGAAATCTAGCTTTGGATGGGGAAAAATGGCCTTGTGGTTTAGGAGTTATGATCCTCCAAAGTTGGCACCCTTGCCACTTTGTTCATAACTTAGAAAATTTTCTAAGTTTTTATGGTTACCCCTTTTACAAGCTATCCCACTTTTCTTGATTTTTCTTGATGATTGATGATTCAAACCATACATTAACATCATTTTAGGGTTAAAAAACCATTTTTGTGAAAAATCTCAAAAAGTCAAAGTTGACTTTTTTGCACAGTTTACTTTTTGTCCGATGAATTCCAAACTATGCGATCCTCTATGAAATCAAGTCCGTGACCTAAATCAAACTTAATGGATTCATTTCATAGGCGTTATAGGGTGTATTGAATTATGTCCTGGTCAAAAGTCAAAGCTACAGCTGACTTTTCTCGCGAAACCCTAATTGTGGAACTAATGAAATTGAGACTTGTTGCTCAAGCTTTCTGGATCAATCCATTGTTACAAATGGATCAATGTGGTAGGTTGGAGACCCTCAAATCATGTCTTGAGGTCTTGGCTCATGATTTGTCCCAAAAGTCAACTTAGGGGTGAATTAGGTCAAGAAACCCTAATTCCTGATTTTTTATGTATGCATCCCCTGAGGTCAAATTGACTTGATGCTTGGGCCCATGAGGTTCCGTGGAGTATTTTAAGATATGCTTTGAAGCATTGGCTCATGCCCATAGGAAAATTTCCATCTGGAGGCCCTAGTCGACCAAACCCTAATTTGGTGACACTAGCGATCTTGAGGCTTGATCCACCTGGAAGGGAGCAGCCTTGTGCTTAATCCTTAAAGTGGGAGTCCTCTTGATCCATTGTAGATGTTTTGGAGGTTAGAAGAGTTGAAGATCATGTCATTTCTTGATTGATCCTTTGTTTAAGAACTTTGAGAGGGCTTGAAACCCTAATTTTGACTGTAGTAAGTGTTCACCCATCTTTGGAGAGACTAATGAGGCAAGATGGTTCATCCATATTGTGATGATGATTTACACAATGATGGGAAATCTTAGTAGTCAAAATTTGGGGTGTGACAGGTTGATAGTAGAAGTTACAACTGATACTGGTTGGTAACGTCGCCTTTGCTTTTCGAGAGAGATATTCCCAATATCCTGCTCTTTTTTCTTAGGGAGAGCACTACTGTATCTTTTTGTACTACTTGATGATCCAGCGTCTTTAACTAAATGTCTTTCTCAGACAGCTTCCTCAAGACGAACTCCCATGCCCACCATCTCGGTGAAGTCACTGGGCGCAATGGCAACCATTCTGTCATAGTAAAATGAGCTCCAGGTTTTGAAGAAGATCTTTGTCAACTCTTTTTCCTCAAGAGGTGGACAAATCTGGGCGGTAATTTCATGCCATCTCTGAGTTGATCTCTGTCTGGTGCCATGTCCAGGTTATACTTATACTGCTGAACGAAGACAGCGCCAAGATCTCTGAAAGTAGCGATCTTAGTGCAGTTTAAAACCATGTACCATTTGAGTGCGAAACTGGTAAAACTATCCTGGAAGTAATGGATCAGTAGCTCTTGGTTCTTAATCTGAGCTGTTATTCGTTGAGCGTACATCATTAAATGACTTTGAGGGCAAGAGTTACCCTTGTACTTTTCAAAATCGGGTACCTGGAACTTGTGCGGAACTTTCACATTGGGGACCAAACAAAGGTCTGCGGCGTCCTTTTCAAATAGATCCTGACCGCGAATGGTTTGCAGTTCTTTCTGCATCTTAAGGAATTGTTCCTGGAACTCATTCATCCTGTCGAACATACTTTCGTTTCCACTAGAAGGTATCTGTGGAATCTGTCCTTCCGAGACAGTGTGTACCACGGGTGGTGGTATAGTCATCATGGTAGAGACTCTTGGTGCCTACAAAAGTTTGTAACCTTCAGGAGTTGTTGTCATGCCCCTGGCATCTTCGCTTTCCCGAAGTTTGTATCCTTCAGGCCCAGCGGTTCCTGCTGCATTTTTTAGATCTTCCATGATCGGCGGAATATATCCTTCCGGGATATAGTTGAGTGGCATGCCCCAGGGACGATCTTTCGGAATTTTGTACCTAGGATCAAACTTCTCCACTATGGGCGTAGATGTGATTTCTGAGATCATAGTCCGTTATTGTTGCATCTGAGCTTCTGCCAGAGCTTGCATGTCGTTATGAAGCTTTCTCAGATCTTCTTTCAGAGTGTCGATCTCTTCTTTCAACTCTCTGTTCTCTTCCTCGAGATCATCCATCATTTTTTGACGATTAGCCCGAGTATTGTACGAATGAGACACTTTGACTCTAGAATCGAGACACAAACGTGAGATTCCTAGGGAAGATGAATGTGCTTATGCGAGAATGATGAATGATATGCAATGATTATATTAATTATTTTTGTTTATTCAAAGTAAACTTCGACAATTAGATTGCAAATATCAAACAGTGGGGAAACCCCGTTTTATTGAATTCAACGATTGCGGAAATGGAAATATAGTAGATTACAAAGTGCTGTAAAATGAAATCTCTAAACTAATGGATCCTGAGTCCTCTCTGAGGGGAGCTCAGGTGCTGGTTCTGGTGCTTTCCTTTTCTTTGACCGGGGATCTTCAGCCGTTGTCGGGTTGTCATTCCTTTTCCAAGTGAAAGGAGCGAGCAAATTCCATTGGTCATCTTGATTCTCTACAGCATGTTGCTCTAAAATCTCAATCAGAGCATCCTTATCTTTCAATAGCTGCTGTATTTTCTTACACTCCACATTGAGAATGCGATATTTGTTCCTCCAAGACCTCCTATCCTGTTTCACTTTGCTGAGAGTAACTTGAAGTTTTTCCGTGTCTGACATGAAATAAAGGACAGAGTCCCTTAACGGAAGAACTTCCTAACGAGGGTAAGGCATCCTCAGCTTGAGAGCTCTAGTTTGTACCCAGTGAGATAAGGCTCCACCGAGACACAGTCTGGTTTCCCGAGAGACTCTCGTCCTTTCATATGAACGTGTTTCCAGGCATGCACTATTTCTGTCTTTAGTGCCCTGTCGTTTTCTCATTCCTTGAAGGAAAGACCTTCTAGATAAGCATTTCGAGGGACATGCCTCATTGGGTATCCGAATTGACGACGAACGAGAATTGGATAATAGTTTATTCCTCCCTTAGTTCCTATAAGGGGTACATTTAGGAACTTTCCACAATGGTCAATGATTCTGATCCCGTCGTAGATTCGATTGTACTAATCGTTGTCAGAGTTGGTAAGAGCCATGATTCTCTGCGACCAACGTAAAGTATTCTTTTGATCCCAAAATGCAGCAGACTTGGGCAAATGGGAAATGAACCATTTGTAAATCAGGGGTACACAGCATGTGATCATTCCTCCGCTGTATAAATTCCTTAAGTGTACTGAATGATACGCATCTGAGAGTAAGGTTGGTACGGGATTTCCAATCAAATAAATCTTAATGGCTTTGATTTCTACAAAGTTATCGATGTTGGGAAACAAAAATATCCAGTAGGTGAGCAACACAAAGATGCTCTCGAAAGCGGCCACGTTCCCTATACTGGAAAAGTACAGTGTTTTCTTTATCAAGAACTAGGCTGGCAAATCTTGGATGCCACCCTTAGTGGTCAAGTGAGTCCTAAATTCTGACTCGTTCAAATAAATTGCTCTTGCAATGGTTTGATCTTTTGGAATTTCTTCCAGTCCAAAAAAGGGAGCTTGATCAGTGATATGTAAATCAATCAGGTGAGAGTACTCCTCCAGCGTTGGTGCTAGCTGATAATCCGGGAATGTGAAACAGTGATAAACCGGATCGTAGAACTGAATTAGTGTGGACAGGATTCCCTTAATTACATGGACCCTTAATAGAGACAACATTCCTCCATCCTTGGCTCTGAAAGCCTCAGGGTTCGTGATCATCCTCCCTAAACCTCTCAAATCCTCTATCTTTGGAACCTTGAAGGTATACTTATGAGTCTTTATTCTACCGAAATCCATAGAGCAATCTCTTTATCTGACATTTGCAATCAATGTCTTAGTTTAATTTGAAAAAGAGAGACTACAAGGGAAGATTTTCTTTTTTGAATGTTTTTTTTAAATGAATGTACGGATGCAGCACACAAAAACATAGAAAAAACATGGGGTCAAAGGGTCGGTGTCATGAAGTCAAGGTTCTACCCCCCCCCAAAGGTTTATACTGGTGATTTTTTGTACTTGTCCGCAAAATCATTGATCCCTCTTAGGATAACAACACCAAGCGGATCGCCAGCGAGCTGATGTATCCTAGAGTGACCTCAAGTGAGGGCAGTATCACGTGACAACTATTTCTGATAGCTTCCGCACTACAAAATGGTTGCAGTCTACTAAAAACCCCAGCTTCTCAGATAACCCAATCGATCACACTACTTTCAACAACCGAAGTCGTATAGGCAATGTATCTGCAAAAGGAGTCTCCACTGAGTTTGATGGTCGACCGGGGACTCTTAGCTGGAATTCACTCCCAGTAAGATTACCCGTATTGCAATCACCTATCTTAGGTGTATACTCAATCTTTCCACATGCGGCATCACACGCATTCCCATTAGAAGAAAAATAAACACAGATATCAAATAGGAAAAGCAGTATATATATTTGTCTTAATCATTCTAGACCTCTAGTCTTATGATCCTATACAGACAATGACTCCCCAACAGAGTCGCCATTTCTGTGATACTTCAAGAACTCAGGTTTTTCTACCTAATATTGTAAGAAAAAGAAACGTGGCCCCACGGTGGGCGCCATTTTTTCTGTAGCGTGATTTTTCTGGTCTTGAAGCACTATCGCTTGGGTACTATAGATCGATTCATTTTTTATCCTGTTAAGCTGATTAAGTAATGGAAATAGATGTCTCCAATTAACCCTGCTTGCATACTGAGGTTAAACAGTCAAAATTGTTGGTTTACAGATGCTATGTAGACGTGGGCCCCTCTTTGGTTATTTTCCCTAAGAACACGGTGTTTGGACTATTGGTGAGGTTTTTGGTAATGTGTTTAGATTTGATGCTTTTGGGTTGATTGATGGAGGTACTAGATTTTGGGTTTTTGATTAGTGTGCTCGCTAAGATATTTCAATCTTATGCCTACGTATTCCCGTTTAACGAAACAGGGAAATCAGAACGATCGTAGTTCCCTCCTATTCTAGGGGGAAAAAGGTGTTTTGGTGTCTTGTTCAAAGCCCAAGACAGAGACTAAAAGAAGTATTTGTGTCTTGTTCAAAGCCCAAGATTGAAGCTAAAAGAGTTCTGGATGAGAGAGAATTTGTCATCTCTAAAGAGGAGTTGTTGATGTTTGTATGTTGTGAGCAAGGCACAAATTGATGCTAAAAGGTTTATTGACTCAACCGAGATTTCCTTATACAAAGCCTAAGAGGAGGCTATTGACCCAACAAGAGGGTGTTTTTTATTTGTCTCGTATGAAGCCCGAGATAGAGGCTAAAAGGGTTGACTCAACAAGAGAGTGCTAACAAGTGAATGACTCAACAAGAGAGTGCTTTTATATGTCTTGTATGAAGCCCAAGATGGAGGCTAAAAAGAAAAAATTTGACTCAACAAGAGACTCTTTTATACTCAACAAGAGAGTGATTTGATGTCTTGTACGAAGCCCGAGATAGAGGCTAAAAGGAGATTGACTCAACAAGAGAGTCTTTTATACTCAACAAGAGAGTGTTTTTGTATCTCGTACAAAGCCCGAGATGGAGGCTAAAGGGAGATTGACTCAACAAGAGAGTCTTTTTGTATCCATGCTGTTTGGTTAGTTGTTCAACAAAGAAAACTTTGATAACAATATTATATTCAAAATCAAAGGAGAAAGTGCTTTGAAAAGATTGTTGGGGCTTACAGCTCAAGGAGAGGCCCATGGTTTTAACGATGATCGCACCGTTGTTGTGGAAACTATACAGAGGGAATTATATAATATGTGAGGCCCACAAAGTTTTTATGTACACGGGGGTTGGGTCTTACACTCTATTATAGGCCCAAAGAAAAGACATGGGGCTTATAACACGAGGGTATGCCCATTTGGTTTTCTTAAAAAAGGGTGACGGTTGCGCCGTTGTTTTTGAAAATACAGTGGGACTTATACAATGACTGAGACCCAAAAGGGGGTGTATTTACAATGGGGATGGATCTTACACTCTTAATAGAGGCCTAAAATGTTTTAAATAAAAGAAATGGGGTTTATAACATGAGGGTAGGCCCATATGATTATTTTTGAACTGGCGATCACTCCGAGATTTTCTTTTAACGCAGAGTGACTTATACAATATCTGAGGCCCAAGATTGTTTTGGTTAAAAGGGGATTGGGTCTTACACTCTATTAGAGGCCCAAAATGTATTTTAAAGTTTGATGAGGGTTTAATTAATCAAAACCCTAATTTGTTTTCCAAAATATATTTTTATTGAATAAAAATTCAATTAAAATGATCAAAATTATTAAACATGTGTAAAAACAAATTGTGATCTTGGATTAATGTTTCAAAAATCATGTTTATATCCACAAAATGATTGGAAATCAATTAAGTTTGGAAAATCAAGGGAGAAAAAATATTTCAAATGTTAAAAACAAATAAAACATTAATTATTTGTAAAAATATCAAATATATGAAATAAATAATATTTTTGGTATTTTTTGGTAAAATAAAATATTTTAACATTTTTGTGAATTATTAAAAAAAATCAACTCAAAATCATTAAAACTCAGAGGGAAATTAATTTTTTAATCAATTAAATAAAATCACAAAATTCAAATATTTAAACTTTCAAAAAGGGCGCCAAGAACATGGCAAGAACACGCGCCACCCTTTGTTTCTGCAGATTTGCATTTTTTATCCAATCTCACTGAATACTTGATCATATCATGCAATATACATATCAATTTGCTCGTTTTCACCTCACGATCATGTCTATGGTCTTTAATTTCATTTATTTTAAGCATGGAATAAGAAATCAAAGAGAAACCTCAAGAACCCTAAAATTTTCATGAAGGCTCAGAAATTTCACACACAATTCAAACAAATCAATTATTTGAGGGAAAAAACTCTATGCATGATTATGAACATATGGCCAAATTATTGTGCAGGAAAAAATGCATGGATCATAGAGTTAGAAGAGTTCATGCTTACCCCTTGCAGCTGGTGATCTTGTTTTAAGTTGGAGGTGTTACAACTAGGTTCCAATGATGTGGATAGCTTCCCTAGGTGCCATGTGATGTGTCTGAATGCTTGGAATGGTTTGAAATAAGCTGGAACTGAAGATGGTATCCCAACTGCAACATGGTTAAAACCTTGAGCAGTTGGCTGATGATTCTGAGAAATCAGTGTTTCAGATGTTGTTTAAGTGTTTGGATCACTTCTATATGATGTTTATGATGCGTGTGTGTGTGATTGGTTTAGTTGGATTAGCTCTCAAACTCAAAACCCGATAGTGACTTGCTTTGGAAGGCAAATTTGGAAGTGAGAAGGTGATTTTGAGGAAAGCATTTGTTTAATGGCTTTGGTGTACTCAAACTGAGCACAAATGAGCTCTATTTATAGTATAGCAAGTTTTTTTGCAAGCAATAGTGAATGGCAACTGCAGCAGAGGTTTGGCCAATGTTGATCAATAGGAATCCAAGTCTCCTCTTGCCATTGACTAGAGGTTAGGGCACAGGCTGCTGGTTTCCTTGGTCTTGGATATGTCTTGAATGAATTCAGTTAGAAAGGGCTCAGTCCATGCCACCTTGGTGCTTCAATTGAATGCTCCAAAACAAAATTGGAGTCTTGTCCCCTCTTTAGGGATTTCTAGGTTTGGCATGCTACTTTTGGTTCCCAAGACTTGGGAGTCTTATGGATCAGTGTTTGTCCCTCCTTGGTCCCTCACTGGGGTGTTCAAATGGATAAGCATGTTTGTCATTTGCACAAATTTGGCAAATCGAGCAAAATGCACAAATCTGCCTTGCCATGACAATTTACAGTAAGGCATATTGCCATTGTCATATCTCATGGCTCAAGTGGAATTTCATGGGGTTCTTGTCCATTTTGGAAAGCTCTTATATGATACAACATATGTGTGATCATAGTTTGTTTTGATACCTTTTGGATCTGAGTGAAAAATTCCCCTACATTTGGGAAAAAAGCAAGGCAGATTCTAACTTAGTGAAAATTTCACTAAGTGTTGGAAAAAAGTGACATTTTCACTTTTTATGATTTTGGCTATTCCATAACTTGAAATCCATGGAGAATGGGAATGAGGTGTAATTGACACTTTTAAAGTATTCCAAGAGGGCTATAAATCCATCTTTGGATCAGCCCAAATGGTTGCTTGGATCTCAAGTTATGATCCTTGGAAGTTGGTACCCTAGCCACTTTGTTCCATAACTTAGAAAATTTCTAAGTTTTTTTATGGTTACCCCTTTTACAAGTTATCCCACTTTTCTTGATTTTCTTGATGAATGATGATTCATATCATACATTAACATCATTTTAGGGTTAGGAAACCATAATTGATCAAAAAATAAAAAAGTCAAACTTTGACTTTTGGGCACAGTTGACTTTTTATCAGATGAATTCCAAACTGTGCGATCCTCTATGAAATCAAGTCCTTGACCTAAATCAAACTTGATGGATTGATTTCATAGGTATTATAGGGTGTATTGAATCATGTCCTAGGGTTTGGGAGCATGTCCTAGTCAAAAGTCAAAAGCACAGTTGACTTTTTTCGCGAAACCCTAACTGTGGTTCTGATGAACTTGAAACTTAGGAATCAAGCTTCTTGGATCAATCCATTGTTGCAAAGGGATCAATGTAGTGTGTTGGAGACCCTCAAATCATGTCTTGAGGTCTTGGCTCATGTTTTGTTCCAAAAGTCAACTTAGGGGTGAATTAGGTCAAGAAACCCTAATTCCTGATTTTTAGTGAATGCATCGCCTGAGGTTAAATTGACTTGATGATTGGGTCCATGAGGTTCCATGGAGCATTTTAGGTTATGCTTTGAAGCATTGGCTCATGCCCAGAGGGAAATTCCCATCTGGAGGCCCTGGTCGACCAAAACCCTAATTTGGTGACACTGGCGATTTTGAGGCTTAATCCACTAGGAAGGGAGCAGCCTTGTGCTTGATTCTTGATGTGGGAGTCCTCTTGATCCTTTATGGATGTTTGAGAGGTTAGACAAGTTGAAGATCATGGAATTTCTTGATTGATCCTTTGTTTAAGGCTCTGAGAGGGCTTGAAACCCTATTTCTTGTTTGTAGTGAATGCGCACCGATCTTTGGGGAGACTAATGAGGCATGAAGGTTCCTGCATATTGTGATGTTGATTTGCACAATGATGGGAAATCTTAGTGGTCAAAATTTGGGGTATGACACCCATTAACTAACATAACAGCATTTTGAAACATAACAGATCAGAAAAATTAACACAAGGCAGAGAGCAGTCGACCAAAGCATCAGGTGGGTCGACATGAGCACACCCGAATGCAAAACTACACAAAAAATCAAGCGATGCATCGACCGGAATAGGGCCATGCGTAGACGCAAGCTTACTTAAAAGCAACATATTTTAATGCTTTTAGTATGAGTCGACCTATGGGTCGACGTGAGCAGATCCGAGAGCAGATGAGTTTTAATCAACATGCATGCGTCGACCAGAACAGGGTTGTGAGTCGAAGAAAGGACCTTAAAAAGCCAAAAATAAGTTCTTTTCTAACATTTTGGTCCACCTAAGCCATTTTTGTGTAGACCTAACTTACCTAATATGATCAAGTGCACACATAACATATATGAGATGCTCCAATATGTATAGACACATGAAATTGGAATATTTTGTGCATTTTAAAGAATGAATGCAATCTAAGACGCGATGATACTTTCCAAAGTACAAAGTACAAGCTAATACAAGTTTTGACATCATTAAAATAAGGACTAAGGAACCTAGCCCTCACACAAACGTTATTTCGTCATCTTCATTTCACAAAAAAAAAAAACCTAGGCGATTGTCATCGTCACTCTCATCAAAACTCTTCCAACAAAATATTCTTCAAAACTCTAATATCATCTATATTCCAACCAATACTTGTTTGAGGTATGTTTGTTCATTTTATTTTTCACTGAAACGTTAGTTAGAATGTTTCTATGTGTTGTTTAATTCACTGAAATATTTTCTCTTTATTATTATTTTACCTTTTCACTTAAACATTAGTTAGTATCTTTTTACATGTTATTGATTCACTAAAATAGTTTCTCTTGATCATTATTTTAAATTTTCACTTAAACGTTAGTTAGTATGTTTCTATGTGTTGTTGATTCACTGAAATAATTTCTCTTGATCATTATTTTAGTTTTTCACTTAAACGTTAGTTAGTTTGTTTCTAGGTGTTGTTTGATTCACTGAAATAGTTTCTTTTGATCATTATTTTACATTTTCACTGAAACGTTAGTTAGTATGTTTCTACGTGTTGTTTGATTCACTGAAATAATTTCTCGTGATCATTTTATGGTTTATTTAGATAGCCATGGCCGATTCGACAAACACTTCCCATACAACATATGTTGCAACCTCTGTTAATACAAAACGTTAGAGAAAAACTAGAGGTGCCATGATAAATACCAAGATGAAAAAGCCCATGAAAGTGGTGTTCACTACCCGGTTACAGTTGATATATGAACCAACAAGGCTTATTGTAAAAATGTCGAGGTTTTTATGGTTTAGATTATGTTACAAGGTATGAGTAAAGTTAGTATTTTGATAGATAGTTGACACGAAGTTAACGAGGACACGGAAGACGCCATACGAGATGATGTTATGATATTTTATGATTTGTTTTCAAGTATATACAGTCATTTATTTATTTTTTCTTAATATTAATGACAAATGCATTGTTTAAATATAGAAGGTGTTTGATGTTAGTCTAGATGATAGTATTGTGAAGAAGAAATCGCTTACATATGTTGGTGAGCATTGGAAGGGCTTTATGACATAAATCACCCATGATTATGTTACACATCTAAAAGATGAATTGACCCTGTATATAAGCCTTCATACTTGATGTATTCATTTATTTATAAGGATGTTTGAGAGAATTTCTTGGCAAATAGCCAAAAAGGAATGGAAAATCAAGCTAGAAATATCTATCCATATAGATTGTATTGTGGAGGATATCAAAAACTTGAAAAGAAGGTGAATGAAGAAAAATGAAAACAAAAGGAACTAGATCCGGGAGATTCTATAAGCCTTGATCAAACTACATATCCACCATTGTGCCACGAGAAATGGAAGAGGGAAAATCAAAGAATAGACGGCGAGTTCACATCAGACGCTACACGTGAAATGGCTCAAAAGATTGTAAGTAAATACTTTTTTCAACAATATTTATTTTGGTTAAATAAATTTGGTAAAGATGAAATTTCATATGTGTTATAGGCTGGTCTGGTTGAACAAACAAAAGTTGGCCTCTTCGCTTCACAAGGTCGTCGTGACATCTTGGTAGAAGCGATTGGAACTGATGAGTGTATTGGGCGTGTCCGTGGTCTTGGAAGAGGCATTGGCTTCAATTTACTTTTTGGACCATCTAAATCATCTAGAGAAGAAATTGTAGGACAGAGATTGAAGAGATTGTTGCTGTTAAGTTGGGGGAGTGTTTGCCTTGAGAATTAGCAAACAATTGACGGTCTCCTAATTTGTGAAAATTAGTTTACTTGCAGAATCGACCATACATATCCTAGGACGAATGTGCTTTAATAGTTTCAACAACACGTATGAAAATCAAATCTTTTATTTATTGTGTTCATCATCATTCTTATGAAGTGGTATTATTTGGATGAAAATAATAATAACTTTGTTCTTTAGAGAAGTAACAAAAAAACGTAAGAAAAGTGCAGAAATGAATTGCAGAAATGTAGAATAAACTATTGAAATGTAAAGAACAAAACTGGTGTTTTTCCAAACGTACATTTCCTCAATGATAACTCTTTTCTCTCACACTGGTACTTTGAGTATTTTTGAGTGACTTGTACAGAATTTGAATACACACACCAATCTTCCACTAAGACTGGCTATTTATAATGGTTAAAAATAACTGCACATTAACGGGCTACTAATCAGGAGGAAACACATGGCGTCATGCATGTCTTGGCCTCTTGGATGAACGCCACATGTCATCCTTTAGAATCAGATAAGAATAATTGTTCCCTCCTAATTTTTAAATTCAAATCTTCGCGTCGAACGACACTCCCTCGTCTTCGGTCGACAACTCTTCCAAATTCTTAGAAATATTTCTAAGTCTCTTAAGTCTTTTCTTCTCTACAGAAGAATAGCTTTCGACCAGATTCTCTTATAGCCATACTTCTGTCGAAGCTTCATAGAACTTTGGAAATTCTATCTCTCAAAAAACTCTTCTCCTAACATAAGGCGTCGAACTTTAGGAGCCAACAAATTGCCCCCCAAAAAATGTCTTTTTAGACATCACTGAAGAAAAGGACATTTTTTTGACAATAGCATTCGACGCCTTATTTCCAACATGTGTGGGTGTTGATACAACTAGAACTCCCACATTCTAACTGTTTAGTTTCTCCTGAACCATGACGTGGCATCATGGTTATCATGACAATCTCTGAAAAGTCTCCTCAAAGCATACCAAACCCACTAGCCATCATCATACCTCCTAAAACCTAGGAGAGAATGGGATATAGGCAGTAACTGCCACCGTCCCATCTATCGCTCCTAGCGAGACACCTGTCCCACTACAACACTAGTCATTAAATAATCTCTCCCTAAACAATTTTTTTCTTTTTACTCTTCAAACTCTTTGCCTTCTATCCCACTTATCAATTCTTTGAAAACATCCCAAATTTCTTATTCTCAACAATGGCATCTTCAACCTCCAACGTCAAAGACTCCCAGAACATCCAAAAAACAAAAGACCCAAAGACCCAATCTCAACTTCCTCCTTTTTCTACGCTTGCTGGGCCAAATATAGCGAAGAATCTGCAATGCATCTCGCAACCACTTGAGAAAGAAAAAAGACATATCTACGAATCTCAGGTACTAATCCATGTTCTTGTTTTTGGTAAACTATATGCTTTATCTAGTCCTTTATCTGCTCAAGATACCGATTATGAGAGACTCAGTGAGTATTTCCCCTCCTACCATAAGACCAAACCCATAGGGTAAGCTAATAAGTCTAAGGTAGAAGCCAATGCTCCTGATGCTGTAGCTCTCAACAACATAGATTTACGGTACATGAACGATGGATCTAGGATCTTTAGGGCAACTCCATCGTTTAAAGATTATGATCTTTATTTGAATTGGCTAAGCAAGATAGAAAAGGTTAAAGCCCAAACCTGGAAAGATTTAGGGTTTATGACCTTATCATGCTGTTGAAAATAGGACCCGCGTATTGTTCAACCATGCTGGTTTCATCTCTTTACTTTTGGGACAACACCCATTATACTTTTCATCTCCCATGTGGGATGATGACCCTAACACTATTTGATGTAGCCGCTATCACACAGCTAAAACCAACCGGGAAAACTTATGACCCAGAGCTGGACTCTGAAGACCAAATAGGTTTTGCATCTGCTAAACCCACATACACGAACTTCATCAAACATTATTATGACCCTAAATCCACTAATGTCACTGACCAAGAGCACATAGCTTTTCTGACAGTTTTTCTGTCACACTGCGTGTTCTGTTCAAGATCGCTGTAAGTGGCCAAAAAATTCCTCACACTTGCCACCCAACTTCACAATGGTCGAGACGTTTGTCTGAGCGAAATGATTTTGGGACACCTGTATGAGTCCTTGAGTGAAGGTGTCACTCAACTCAAAGAAATAGCTTCAGGAGGAAAGCTTTTACTGTCGGGACCTTTCTGGCTACTTCAACTCTGGCTGAATGCCTCCTTCGAAGCCAGTCTTCCAAACAAAGGAACCGTCGAAGAAAATGACAAATAAATCAAAGACCAACGAGTCAAAGGGACCCGCTTAGTGTATCTAACCCCCAACAAAGAGGGTCAACTACTTAGGCCAGCATTCCTTAGTGTTGTACCCCAAATTTTACCCTCATTTTTCTGCTAGTTGATGTTTTATCTTTTTTTTTCCTTTTTCTTAATTTAATAATTATCTTAGCTTTTTATTTGATTTTATGTTAGGTTAATTTCAAATATGGCCTATTTTATTTTATTTATATTTAAGTGTTTTTTTATTAATTTAAATTAATCTTAATTTAAGTTAATTTTAATTAATTAGGTTAATTATTCATTTAGTTTTTCTAACCAATTTTAATCTAGATTTAATTAGTTTATCATTGTTATTAACAATCATAGTATTAATTCAATTGAGAAAACACTCCCAACATGTGTCCAAAAGACCACCGTGACCAAAGTTTATGCTGCAATTTTGGATTTCATTTCATTACCACTTGACCAATAAGAATCAAGCTTGTTTGTGATTGACTTTTCAACTCTTTCATCAACCATTGAGAGATAGACATGTGGCACCAAGGAAACCAATGTGGACCAATTTGTTCGCCTCCCTCGTTCTTGCTGGCGAAATTCAGAATGATGAAGAGAAATTCAAACGCATTTGAATCCATTCAATTCATTGAACTCGTTTCAACCACAATACCGTTGGCGCGATTTCTCAAATTGAACTCTCCAAGACCATTCCCTTTCAAGCTCAACTGTGTGGTGCATAAAAGGTGATTCTGAAGAGTTACCATTCTTAGCTTTCAATCTGCCACCACCTGCGATACGCTTCACGCCATCTCCAACATTTACCTTGTTTGATGCCTCTCCCACTGACCTCAAGCAAGGAACTCAGAAACAATATGTGAAATGGTGAATTAATGCAGTACGTCTGAGGATTTGCACAGCCTAAACAGCGCAATTATCTCCAAGAATTTGACCAAATTTGAAATTCAAAACGAAAACCCTAGTTGCTAACCTATGCCCACCAAATGTTTGAAGAGTTAACCCGGCCCATAATGCTTCACATTAACCCATTACTATGCCTATATAAGGAGGGTAGCTATTCAGCTCTAAAAAAGACAATTGTCCTTACAAACATTTCTTTCAAGTTTCGTGTGAGTTGAGGAAGTGAATTTCTGAGTGGCTGTGGAGGTGTTTTGAACACTCAAGGCATTAGCAAAGCTTCTGTTTGGTATCATTCCTATTTCCCTTTTCATTTTTATCATGCTCACTTAATGCTTTTCTTGCTCATGATCATTCTAAATCATATGAACACTTGCTTTGAGTTATTTGTTTGATGTTGTTATTCTAAATGTTGTTACCAATGTTGTTATGAATGCTTGTGACCATCTATAATGTGCAATGCCCTGATGTTGTTATGCTATCAAATATGAATACCTCCATGTGTTGAACTTTTGTTTTTGTCACTCAGAGGTTATTGATGTCTAATCAATAGTTATTTTTTAGTATGGCTGCAGTGTTGACATGTCTAAAATATGCTTTGAATCAGTTTTGCCTTAACTAATACTGCTGAGCTATGGTTGAGTTTCATTGTTTTTTTTTACTTGACTTGGTAAGTTTGCCAAATGAGTTTTGTCTTCTGTAGTTTATGATATTTGGTCATTTGCTTGTTGATTTCTATGTCCAGTTGAGTTACGTTCTGTAAAATCATTTTAGCATAACCACAGCCACCAATCTTCACTTTGCACATTTAGATTAATATGTTAGTAGGTTGCCGTCAGTGATGTGTTTTTTCACTTTGAAATAATAAACCTGTTTCAATATGCCATTTACTTGAATCATGTTCATCAGTTCTACAGCATTACATCTACCATATCATGCTTTGTTTATGTGTTGACATCATAGTGACTAGCTATTAGACTTTTTAAGTGTTATGGCCAAATCTGTGAATAAGCTGCCATTACATGATACTCTCTTAGGATAATTTAGTTATGTATCTGTAACTGTTGTTTGAATTAGTGATCTCTTGAAATTTATGCGAAAGTGCTAAGCTATGACATGTCTTGACCTTTTGCTGTGAATTGAGTGAATCCTTGTACTTGAACTGATATACTTGAGTTGGTAATTCATTGAATTTATGCCATTGACCATGTTTGGTTATTTAATTATGTTCTCTTAGCCATTGAACTTATTGTGCCATCTCTCACATGTTTGTCTAGAACATACTCAACATGTGAACTCGTGTGCACTCAGTATATGTGTTTATCTTTGTATTAAGTTGTGTATGTAGTCAGAAATTAGACTTTGAAACATATTCATGTTTTGTGATACCATTTGTCCCTTCTATGACTATGCCTTCTTAATGTATACCTTTGCTGCCTTTCTAATTTATGAATATTTCGCATAACTAAAGTGCATTGGATGCCTTGCTAAGGTTTTGTTTTATACATGTGCCTAAAATTGAGATACTTCAGTTTTTCTTGTTTTATTTTGAGTTTAGTATGCTCTATGTATGTCAATTTCCTAAAATCCTTGCCAGGCCTGTATGTGTGTCATCATCCTTGGTCTCTAAATGATCTGCGTGACTTACATTGTTATTTATCCTTATTATCAGTTCTGATCCTGTATTCTTACATTAATCCCATTAGCATTGTTTATTTTTCTGTCACTAGTAATTAATTGTCATCACTGATCTTATCGCCATCATTTGATTCCTTTCTTGGTCAGAATTTCTTTTCATGCTTTATATACAAGTATTTTGCTATTTGATTGGTGCCTATGAATAAATGTTGTTTCTAGTTTTGTTTGTACACACCAGGTTATGATATGTCACAAGTCTTGCCTTAGGCTATATACCAAATCGATATCTCTAAACTGCTAACTTATCTTTTACTTTCTTGCATTTCAAACTTGTAACCTTGTCCATTATGTGACTCTGGTTCTAGAACATTGCTGCTGTTTTTTAGTCATGTGTTTAATCTCTGCTATTTTTGAAACTTTGAATCTGTGCCATGCTGTTATGTAATTCCATAATCTTCCATAATGTTTATTCATCGTATTCAAGGCATGTCCCTGTATGATCCCGGATTAAGTGTATTGCATATTTGTCTGTTTGTTGTCATGGCTATGTTGAAATTTCTCACTTTATCCATTCAAATATTTCACTATGATGCCCAGTGTGTATGGTATATACGTAGCAGTTCACTGACTTTGAGTTGGTAATTTTATGTTTTTGTTTATGGATGATCTTTCATGGCATGGTTTGGAGGTTTGCCCTTTATAAGCAGTTTGTGTGTGTTTGGCTTGTGTTTGAATTTTGAAATATGCGCGTGTGAAGAGATTATGTAGTTATTGAAGTGTATATTGTTTGGATGAAACATGTCGTCCCAACGGTCACACACACTAGCACGCCTTCGCCTTTCACTTGCATTACACGGGTTCGATCCTGCGGATCAACCCTTTTGTTTTTTATTTTATTTTCCATTTCGCCTTGTTATTTTATATTTGCACTTGCACTTTGTATCCAATACGCGCGCAGGCCAGTTGGTCTTGGTTTTGGCCTGCTGAATCCAAGGGCGTGGGTTCAAACCACACTTGGGGCATTTCCTTTCTTTTTTTACTTAAAAACCATTTCCTTTTATTTAAAGTTTATAAAAAAAAAATAAAAAAAATTATTTTATCTTTTAGAAATTTTAGTTATTCTCAAACTTCAAAAATATTCATTTTATTTAGTAATTTATTTTCTTAAATAATTATTGAAGTTGATTTATTATTAATGTGAGTTTCCACTCCCTTTATCTTGATTAATTTGTTAAACATTTATTTATGACCTTATTGATATTTGAATGTTGGTTTAATTTATCTTATCATTTGGTTGTTGGTTTAATTTGAGATTGGCATTGTTTAACTATGAATATCATCTTGATTAATTTTTTTCATGACTATGTCTTGACTTATAATTTGTTTCTTGTGTGATATATTTCTCAAGTTTAATATCTTTGGTTTGTCTTTGTCTACTTGACCTCTTTGATATTCATCTCATGCCTATTCATTGTTTGTCATGAAGCATCTTGCCATCTTTATGCTTGTGTTGCTTTCATCATCTTATATCAATGTTCTATCTTTATCAATGTTTTTTTTATCTCTTGTCTTTTATCTGACAACTATTTTCTTTCCCCTCATTCCAAAGGAAGGTGATATTGGTTGACTCATAAGTCACTGACCTCCCACCTTAGCCTAAGTAACCTCTTAGGAGAGAACTTTATTTCTTGGCCTCATCAGAGCCATAGAAATCACAACTAGCTTTAGGAGAGAGTTCTTAAACTCTTAGTGATATTCATCATAATGAATCATCACTTTTCCCCTACTGGCTAAAACAAAACATAGGTCCATTTCAACTAGACTTAGAGAGTTCTTGAACTCTACAATGAGCTTGTACTCATTTACCCTCTGAATATTGACCATAGTCAATAGTTCAGTAGAAGTAGAACTACGCATACTTTGATTCTATTCCCGAGGATACGTAGGCGCAAAGTGCGATGCTTTGTCGAGTATACTTAGATACTAACCCCTAGGGTTTCATCCTTTAGTATAGAACCTTTAGCAAACATAAGATAACATTAACAAGAGGCTCCCGTAGAGTACTACGGACGTTTAGGGTGCTAATACCTTCACTAGGCGTAACCAACCCCCGAACCTTAGATCTCCCCCCTTTAGGTTTTTTTCTAACGATCTTGAACCTTTCCTTTGGATAAATCAAAGTTGGTTGTAAAAGAAATATGATGCAAATTAATTAATAATTTGTTATCTGATTTTCACCGCAACAGAAATGGTGACTTCACTAGGGAATGTTAGACCTACAGCTGATCCTTTCCTAAGAGGGTTAAGCCTATCTTGTTTTATGTTATTCATGTTTGCTTATTTACTTGTATATGCTTATGTATATCATATATGCCTATATACTTGTATCTTTGTTCTTGCTTCATTATCTGTTCTATGGGTTGACATGGTATCTATGAGTGAGATAAGTCCTAACCCGGACTTGAGAGAACACATATGTTTAGGAACTGTGGACATAGTCAAGGGAACTTCGAGGGAGAAATCCCAAAGGAGGGAACTTGAAGTCCACACTCAGTTGAGGCCCTCTCGGAAGTGGTATATATTGAACGAGCAATCGTGAATGCGTTACTACTTTCGACCTAGGAGCCAGAGATACTGATAACCTTTAGTTACCCTTTACCCCACTTGGCTTATCTAGGACGTAGTGCGAGGACTATGAGGGAGCAATCCCAAATGGTTGCTACGCGATACTACACTCAGATGAGACTCTCTTGAGAATTTTATTGATCACCAAGCAATTGGAAAGTCGATAAAATCCGAAAGATGGGTTGTCGATCATGGGAACTTTTTAGAATCTTGTCTTGCAGGTGAAAACCATAGTACATACCTTTGGGATGGGTAGACCTTTGACTCCATGCTCGTGGCTTTTAATTTAGGTTTCTCTGTGTGTTTTGTGCTTATCTGTTTATGTGTATTTGTTGCATTCTTCCTTGCATCATATGCATTGTGTCTATTCAAGGAATTCAACTTTGTTTTGAAAACTTTATAGGATGGATTTTGAAAAAAGGAAAACAAAGAAGTACACCTTCATTAGTCCAAAATTGGAATATTTAACGAATCTGGGTAAGCCAATCAATGAATCGTCAACATTTCAAGACAAGTATGGGAGGATTTTCTCTTTGATGAAGACAAAGATGGTAGATGGGTTGCTCCCTACTCTCATACAGTTTTATGATCCTATGTACCATTGTTTCACTTTTCCGGATTACCAGTTAATGCCTACGCTCGAGGAGTATGCTATTCTAGTTGGTATTCCTATCACCCCAAACCTTCTTTACTCTGGTTTGGAAAGGACGCCTAAGGAGAAGGAAATTGCAGAAGCGGCTCATCTCAAGCTGTCAGAAGTCAAAGCTAACTTGGTTGTCAAGGGAGGAATTTTTGGGTTGCCTGCCAAGTTTCTAATGGATAAAGCCAGTTATTATGCTAGCATGAAGAATATGGTGGATTACGAAGCTGTTATGGCCCTTCTCATTTATGGGTTATTTCTGTTTCCCAACATTGAGAACTTTGTTGATATGAAGGCAATCAAGATCTTCATCATTGGAAATCCAGTTCCAACATTACTTGCAGACGCCTACCATTCAGTGTATTTGAGGACTGCTCATAAGGGAGGGATGGTAACACGTTGTGCCACACTGTTGTATATGTGGTTTATCTCCCACTTACCTCGCTCTAAGACCTTTTGGGATCTCCAAGATGGACTTCTTTGGTCAGAAAAGATCATGTCTCTCACCAACACCGATCTAGAGTGGTACCACCCATTGCTCAAAGGCAAAGATATGATGTTAGCTGTGGAGGATTTGCTAATGTACCTCTTCTTGGCACAAAAGGAGGCATAAGCTACAATCCAGCTTTAGCTTGCCGTCAACATGGTTATTCCATGGAAGTTAAGCCTAACAACATTTACTTGGAAGGTTTATTCTTTGAAGAGGATAAGGACTCTGTGCTCAAGGGAAAGATGGCTCACGCTTGACGTCATGTTCACATAAGAGGTATCTCTGCTTTGGGGGTACCTGAGTGTTTGGCTTCAGAATCTTACACTCAGTGGGTGCAAAAGAGGGCTGTTGAGTTGAAGATGCCATATGATCGTCATGATCCTATCCCATTAGCTCCCAGAGATCCCGTTCTTTACTTCACAAGCAATGAAGATGAATTGAAGATCCGGCTGGCTCAAGCAGAACGAGAAAGGAATGCATGGATGAACAAGTATCAGATTCTTGACTTTGAGATGAATGAACTTCAGAAGAGTCTCAGGAGGAAGGAAGAGAAATCTGTCAGAAAGAGGAAGACGCTAGGAGATTTATTTTCTCCTGGCACATCATCTCCACCAGAACCTTGGAAGTCGCAGTTGGCCAAGCTCGCTGTTGAGAATGAGAGGTTGCGGAAGGAAAACCATAAGCTCGCCATGAGATTGATGGGAGAAGACTGATTGGATGGTTTAGAACTTAGTTTTCTTTATTTCGTACTCTGTAATTTGGATTTTGAAGGTGTAAACGTCTCTTTTGGTAATTCCAAACTTTATTATTATCACTGAAATAAAATGAGATTTTCTTCTAAGAAAAAGGTTCCTTAAAACATGCAAATACAATGTTGAGTCCCTTGAATTACACCTATCATTTAGCTTGCATTGCATATCATTTTGCATCTTTGCATGTGCATGTGCATTCTTCCGCGTCTTATTGTTGTCTTGTTAATTTGCACCCGTCACCCTGATTTTCCGACTCGACAAGGATACCTAGCCTGCATTCAGGACAATGGCAACGATGAAGGAAATTTTGAAGAACCAGGAAAAGATGAAAGAAGAAGTCAGAATCCTCAAATGCCAGATGAATTGGGTTCTAGAAACTTTGCAAGCTCTAATGGAAAAGGAGAATCACATTCACCCTATCATACCAACATTCAACGATCAAGCTTCCATTTATCAGCCAGTTTCTCAATCACCAATCTATCAACGAGCGCCCAACGCTCCTGCTTATCCACGACAAACTCAAGTTTCTCGTCAAAATGTTCCAAATAAGAGACAGGGTGGTAGGCCTCCGATTCCTTCCATTCCTATGACGTATACAGAGTTGCATCCTTCTTTGGTGCAACAGGGATTAATAACTACAAGGTCACCAGGCCCACATCCTGATCCACTTCCATCTTCCTATAATCCCAATGCTCATTGTGCATTCCATGAATGTGCACCAGGCCATGACTTAGAAGGTTGTTTTGCTTTGAAACATATTGTGAGGGATCTAGTGGAAAGAAATATTTTATCTTTCAATGACTCCCAATCCAATAACAATCCTTTGCCATCTCCTGAGGATCTCCCATACCAGCCAGCTTGTGGTCTTGTTCCTGGGTTATAATGTAATCGCCATCAGGTGTCTACCAAGAGGGCGTTTCAGAATCCAACGGATGATTCTCCTCGAGGTTCTCAAGGCCGAGATAAGAAGAAAAGCTCTATCAAAAGAGGAAAATTTAACCACCAGCCTATCCCGGTGTCGTTAAGCAAACTTTTCCCACTGTTGATGCAAAACAAGCTGGTAACTCCACGACTTCTCACACCATTCCGGGGACCTTGGTATGATCCCAACCTAACCTGTGAATTCCATAAGGGAGCTGAAGGGCATGATTTGGACAATTGCCGAGCTTTAGGATATTTTGTGCAAGAGCTGATCCATGACAAGGAGTTTATCTTCGAAGAAGACCGCCCAAAGACTGAATGCAAATTCCGCACTGGGACCATCGGGCATCCCATTGAAGAATGCAAGGGATTCGAAGAGAAGCTGATGAGCTTGCTAAAGAATCTAAAATCTCAGGAAGGTACTTCATACGCTGATGTCTCAACTATTGAAGCAAAAGGTAAAGGACCTGCGAAGCCTCTCAAAGTTCGATACCACAAGGAACAAGTGATTGGTGGTGAAGACTTTTTTTCGTTCGGACCCGGAAACTGAAATCTTTGGTTGGCTGTGTTTTGTATTTCAGTTGTATTTCCTTTGATTGTATTGATGTTTGCTTATGAGCTTTGTTGTACCTTTAAATTGGCAACATTAATGAAATGTTTATGCATCTTTTGGTTAAATCCATTCGTTTCACTCATTTACTTTTATTTTCATAAAAGCAAATATATATCTTCTTCACCCCTTTTTCAAACTTTTGCTAAGCAAAGATTAGGGAGGATGATGAAAACCTCATGTTCATAATTGCTGTGGTATATTTTCAAATTAACCTCGCCGAGGATATAAGGCATTGTTTCAATTCATCCCTCGTTACCCCTTCGAGCCTAGAAGTAGGAGTTTCTTTTCCTTACACAAAAAACATTAAATCTCAACCTTGGGGCAGGGTAGTTCTCACTTTAACTTGGTTATGCATTCAAACACGAGCGTTTCACATAAGGCGCCAGTCAGCTTTCATATCAAGTGACTTCCTACTTTTGGAGATTTGAACGTATATCTTGAGTTAACTGAGCGTAGGATGTGAGCCTTTATCTTTTGTTTCATAAAACCATGAACCATACCACATTACAACCCCTAAAAAGACCTAATTGAGGTAAGGTTGTTTTTTAGAAGCATACTACAACAATGTTGATTAACCTGACTCCTAATGATCTTTGCTATTTTGCGTGTGTTGATCACTTTCTCTGTCATTCCATAAATGGCTAGATTCCCTTTGTTTTGTTATCATTCCATCGTGTGTGTTTCATCAATAAAACTTGATTTCAAAAGCTTGCATGAATATCACATTTGAACTTGCCAATTTTAAGTGAACAATACTTGTTTGCAATACAATTCGATATCAGGAATCCCAACAGATGCAGCAAGCTAAGGGATTCGACTTGTTAAAGGAAATTTGACTCAGTCAGGGGCAACCAAGTGTGAGTTGACAAATCAGAGGCAGAATTCTGCAAATTCAGAATATTGGGGAAAATATTCTTGAGATCATCTTATGACAAGTTTTGACTTTAGTAACCCATCAGCAGGGGCAAATCTGTTCCCCAGTCGTTTCTACTACAGTTTGAGTATTACGAATGCAGTTGAACTGGGGAAATCATGTCTAAGTTCATTTCTTTTCAAAAGTTTAAAGACATTGAAGCATCTGGTATATCAATTCTTCTATAAAATCCTTTTGATGACGTACCCTCACTTATCAGTTAATCAGGGGCAATCAGGTCGAGATTCGGCAAATCTCTAAAAGACCGTCAGTCAAGGACATCTCAGTCACAGATCAACCAAGCTTACAGGAGAAAAGTTTGTTGCCCAAATCATCAAACAATCAGTCTGAAGCAAGTTTCAAGGCTTTGTTGTGCAAACTCTGTTAATCTGGGGCAGTTACGTCAAGATCTCCCCAAGAGTTTGAAGATATTGAAACACCTTGTATGCCAATTCTTCTATAAAATCCTCTCGTTATCGTCTTCTGACAGACCATATAGCCTGGGGCAGATAAGACTTGAAGATGATTATTATGTCAGTAGGATACAGAACTACTTTATTCTTATGATATCCTTTGCTAGCTCCCCATTACGCTGTTACTTCAGCTAATCTTGACAATTCTCCATGGATTCTTCTCCAACAAAGAAATCAAGCTCATGATGGCAATCCTCATGATGTTATACCTTAGGTGGAATACTCTTTTCACCGGTGAAGTTGTTGATTCTTCTTCATCACCAGTTTTGGTCCAGCCCTTTGAGTTTGGCTGGGCATCCTTTGTCGAGACGTTTATTTCATCTCCGGTTTCGCTTCTTGTCTATTTTGTCAGCATAAGCATAAGCATGGCATGAGCGCTCATATGCATAGCATTTTTTCATTTTTGCTTCCTTTTCTGGTGTTTACCTATTTTGGGGTTCACTTTGGCCTTTATCTCCCCAAGTGACTGGGTGTGTCTATTCTCTCCAATAGAAAGTCAGCCCTAGGCATAAAGTGCCCATTCTTTCTGAATTCCCCACAGAGTTTGGTTCTCGTGGATGATGGTTGGTTCAGTTATCTTTTCCATATTTGGATAAGATAAATTCCCATTTGAGTTCATTCCTCAATTAGAGTCTTGTTTGACCGTTTCTTTCTAGCTTGTTTCTAGATTGAACTTTGGTCCCTGGCAGGTGTTGTTTTCAAACCTATCTTTGAACGTGCATTTATTTTGCATTGTATCTCGCAAGAAGAATCTCAGGATCCTCAGTGAGGACAAAATTATTTCTCCAACATTATCAACATATCTTTGAAGCAGCAATCTCTTGAAGAAGCTTGGCAGTCTCTTATAAGCAGCTTATCTATCTCTGGTACTATTCAATCTCTTCGCAGCCGTAATTGGGTATTCCCCAGGAAGCCTTATCTTCAGTTATACAACCCCGGTCCTAACCTATCACATTCTATACTTTATTGGAGCCCATTTTTTTGGATCTACCTCCAATAAGGTCACTTCTAAAGCGCCAACCGGTCATACTTGAACCTGTTGTTCCATCACTTTAGAGGTTACTTCTAAAGAGCCAACTGGTCATACTTGAACCTGTTGTTCCATCACTTTAGAGGTGTTTTCTAGGATGTCATTTAGTCACATTAGACTTAATGATCAATCATTCTAGATACTTTATTGGAGCCCATTTTTTGGTTCTACCTCCAATAAGGTTACTTCTAAAGAGCCAACCGGTCATACTTGAACCTGTTGTTACATCACTTTAGAGGTTACTTCTAAAGAGCCAACTGGTCATACTTGAACCTGTTGTTCCATCACTTTAGAGGTGTTTTCTAGGATGTCATTTAGTCACGTTAGACTTAATGATTAATCATTCTAGATACTTTATTGGAGCCCATTTTTTGGTTCTACCTCCAATAAGGTTCCTTCCCGGCTCCTACTGATTTTCCTCATGAAGCAGTTTATTTGTTACCTCAACCAACTCTTATTTGAGTACCAGAGTCTATTCTTGGCTCATTAACCTTATTCCCATCGTTGGTTTATATCAGGTTATCTTGAACCTGTATTGCTCATTTCAGGTGTTTTTATCTGGCGCGTAGAGTTTGTCTCTGTCTTTTCTGGCTTTTCTTGAAGATCCCATCTTGAACTCTTCAGTATAAGAATCCCCAGGAATTTTTGCTTGGTTGTCTGTCTTTTTTAGGCTGATCCCCAGATCAGGTTTTCTTCCTGGTTTCATGTCCAGGAAGAGTGTGGGTTTGTTTTGTCCCCAGTTTGTCTATCTCCCCGGTTTTCTTTCCCAGTGGAGATTGTATGTGGTCTTTTCCCCAGTGTTTCTTTGGAGTCTCCCCGGTGGGTCTCTTTTGTTGGTTAGCTGGTATCCCTAGCGAGGTGTTTCTCATGGATACTAATCTTCCTCCTTCCCCAGTGAAGCTCATCTGGTGTTGCTTCATGTCTGTCCTTTGGTGTCTCGTTGTGTCTGCATCTTTGCATCTTCTTCGCATCGTGTTTGTTGTTTGGCATGTCTGCGCATCTGAGGGTAAAATTTTCGGTTATCTGTATTTAAATATCTTTCACTTTTGATTCCATGAAGATCTTCATCTCCCATGTCATCCGGTGAAGATATTTAAATAGAGGCAACTGTTGTACCCCAAATTTTACCCTCATTTTTCTGCTAGTTGATGTTTTATCTTTTATTTTTATTTTTTTCATTTAATAGTTATCTTAGCTTTTTATTTGTTTTTATGTTAGGTTAATTTCAAATATGGCCTATTTTATTTTATTTATATTTAAGTTGTTTTTTTTATTAATTTAAATTAATCTTAATTTAAGTTAATTTTAATTAATTAGGCTAATTATTCATTTAGTTTTTCTAACCAATTTTAATCTAGATTTAATTAGTTTATCATTGTTATTAGCAATCATAGTATTAATTCAATTGAGAAAACACTCCCAACATGTGTCCATAAGACCACCGGGACCAAAGTTTAGGCTGCAATTTTGGATTTCATTTCATTACCACTTGACCAATAAGAATCAAGCTTGTTTGTGATTGACTTTTCAACTCTTTCATCAACCATTGAGAGATGGACATGTGGCACCAAGGAAACCAATGTGAACCAATTTGTTCGCCTCCCTCGTTCTTGCTGGCGAAATTCAGAATGATGAAGAGAAATTCAAACGCATTTGAATCCATTCAATTCATTGAACTCGTTTCAACCACAATACCGTTGGCGCGATTTCTCAAATTGAACTCTCCAAGACCATTCCCTTTCAAGCTCAACTGTGTGGTGCATAAAAGGTGATTCTGAAGAGTTACCATTCTCAACTTTCAATCTTCCACCACCTGCGATACACTCCACGCCATCTCCAACGTTTACCTTGTTTGATGCCTCTCCCACTGAGCTCGAGCAAGGAACTCAGAAACAATATGCGAAATGGTGAATTAACGCAGTACGTCTGAGGATTTGCACAGCCTAAACAACGCAATTATCTCCAAGAATTGGACCAAATTTGAAATTCAAAACGAAAACCCTAGTTGCTAACCTATGCCCACTAAATGTTTGAAGAGTTAACCCGGCCCATAATGCTTCACATCAACCCATTACTATGCCTATATAAGGAGGGTAGCTATTCAGCTCTAAAAAGACAATTGTCCTCACAAACATTTCTTTCAAGTTTCGTGTGAGTTGAGGAAGTGAATTTCTGAGTGGCTGTGGAGGTGTTCTGAACACTCAAGGCATTAGCAAAGCTTCTCTTTGGTATCATTCCTATTTCCCTTTTCATTTTTATCATGCTCACTTAATGCTTTTCTTGCTCATGATCATTCTAAATCATATGAACACTTGCTTTGAGTTATTTGTATGATGTTGTTATTCTAAATGTTGTTACCAATGTTGTTATGAATGCTCGTGACCATCTATAATGTGCAATGCCCTAATGTTGTTATGCTGTCAAATATGAATACCTCCATGTGTTGAACTTTTGTTTTGTCAGTCAGAGGTTATTGATGTCTAATCTATAGTTATTTTTTAGTATGGCTGCAGTGTTGACATGTCTAAAATATGCTTTGAATCAGTTTTGGCTTAACTAATACAGCTGAGCTATGTTTAAGTTTCATTGTTATTTTTACTTGACTTGGTAAGTTTGCCAAATGACCACAGCCACCAATCTTCACTTTGCACATTTAGATTAATATGTTAGTAGGTTGCCGTCAGTTATGTGTTTTTTCACTTTGAAATAATAAACCTGTTTCGATATGCCATTTACTTGAATCATGTTCATCAGTTCTACAGCATTACATCTACCATATCATGCTTTGTTTATGTTTTGACATCATAGTGACTAGCTATTAGACTTTTTAAGTGTTATGGCCAAATCTGTGAATAAGCTGCCATTACATGATACTCTTTTAGGATAATTTAGTTATGTATCTATAACTGTTGTTTGAATTAGTGATCTCTTGAAATTTATGCGAAAGTGCTAAGCTATGACATGTCTTGACCTTTTGCTGTGTGTCGCACCCTAATTTTTGACCCTAAGATCCCTTGCTTCTTGGCATAGCATCTTTAGGTCTTTGTGTGTTTTGTTTTTATCACTAACCAATTTGTGTAGGTTTGGCAATCTCAAGAAAAGATAGAAGGGAGGCGCGTCCTCATTCCCATGACTAAATAGCCGCGGCATAATCATTCGCCTAAGACGTGTGTAAGAATCCTCATGGAGATAAAGAAAGACATGCCCATTCTCATGATATCTAGGCCACTGCAAGTATTACGGGAAAGATCTTTGCGCATCAAGCCGCACGTATTAAGATACTTTCATTACAAACTCATTTCAAGCCAAGGAGCTTTTTTTTAACACTCAAATTCTAAGTTCAAAGCAAAGTTTCAATGCATGCCACTCTAAGATCCAAGTTTATCCAACTCCTCAAGATCAACTTTGGGCCATATTTCAAGATAAGTCCGAGTTGTGTTCCATGTTGATGGCCATGAGTAAATTAGGCCTAAATCCATTATGTGATCAATTACACAATCCAAGCAAAGGCTTTGCCCCGAGGTTAAAATAAGGCACGTTAGAGTTTGGTGCAAGTGAGGATTCCTTTCTTCCATGTTGGCTCCGATGACGTGACTAAATGATAGGTTGTACAAGGACTTAACACAGGTTATGAAGTGGATCATCCCATGTGGGATGATTGGTCATTAAGTAATTCACTTTGTTTCATTCAAGTCGTATTCAACATATTTGGCTATGCTAGCGAGTCACGTTCAAATAATGGCAAGTGCACGATTAAGTGGAAAGCCATTTCGTAAAAGAAAGACGTTTTTCTAAGTCAATATAAGTGTTAGTTATACAAGATACAAGAATACAACCTTTTGCTCAAATTCATCAAATTACAAGTTATACAAGTGACCAAACTCATGATTACCATTTTGGATTACATGACAAATTCAAAACTCAACACTACAATTTTATTTCTAATTTTAGAGTTGTCGAGCATGAATTGTACTAAGCGCTGCCCCTTTATCAGCAGAGGTATCACAAGTACTAATTTGCAAAAATCTAGTCCTAATTACGATGCCGTCGATAAGAAGAAATTATTTCCACGCGCTCTGAAGGGATACTAACAACCTGCACCAAACTGTATTCGGGCTCAATCGGAAATCCTGCTGCCATATCCTAAGTCATACGCCCCGTGTGTGTCGGTCCCCTGCATTTCTAAAAAGGTATAGAATGTGAAGAAGTACGTGACAAACCAAAAAATTTATGACAATATCATTAACCCGGAACCAAAGAACATGTAAAATGTCGGCAACCTTAGAACGCCAATCCATGTGCTAAGAAGACTAGCAGAAATGGAATCCATTGGAGGATACCAAGAAAATGTGAATGTTGGAGCCATTGAAACCATCCTTTAATATCAGCCTCAAAACAATCATAGCAACATTGATCCACCACACTCAAATTCATCACCAACATTACTAACCATATTTATCCCTAGACAAACCTCACCCTTTATCTCATTTAAACATATACAAATCCCTCTCTCTCTCTCTCTCACCAGAACCACAGCATATTCCTGCACTCAAGGTTGGATGGAGAAATGGCTACTTGATGATTGTAGTAGCAAACTCTTGAAAAACTATTACCGTTAATCAAATTCCAAGACAAATCAAGAGAGCGGGTATTCAGTCCACAAGTACAGAATGGAGCTCTCATGGCATTACGACTCTCGTATCGAAAGCCAATAATTCACGACATTCACGAACCTGTCCGAAACAAGAGACCAAGTTAAACCAAACAAGTTTACAAAGCTATAAAGCTATAAAAATTGCAAAGATGATTAGTATGTTTAGGACATTGTCATATAAGGAACACGTGAAATCTAAGAACTCTCCAAGCAGGCCAGGCTGACAGTTTCAGTTTCAAGTCATGCTACAAACATTCGTTTTAAAGGACTCATGTCTAATGCTTAGAAGATTTCACGCGGACGAATTACCTGGCCACAATGGTGTAGATAATTCCACCCAGATCAAGAACTTGTTAAAACCAAATGAAGCTGCATCTATTTCACTTCTTTCTTCTGGAGTAAATGGAGGAGGTACCTTTTCCAAGTTTGATGACGAAACCTCAGCAGAACCTGTCGCGAGTTGTTGCCACTCGTTTTTAAATTCATCTCAGTAAAGTATCGGCAACCGCTGCTTCTTGATGTGCTCAAGGATACTCTGAAAAGAGAGAATAGATCAAGATGGCATTTTTCAAGAAGGATTTTGAATAAAATTCACCATCTCAAGGAGACGGCGTAGATTGGAAGAAAGAAGCATATTTACGCGAGTCGTACCTGAGTAGCTTATGTTAATTTTCTATCTGGGACAAATGATAAAATACAACCGTCTTGTTCTGAGCTCTGGACCAAAGATATTATTGAGTACCTGCATCAACACAACAACAATTATACAGGAACATCAATATGGCACAAATTCTTCATTTGTAAAAAAACACAAAGAGTAGCAAGAGAGTGGACAAACCATGTCGCCCCTTTGTTTCGTCCAGAGCGAATTCGTACTTTATAACCAAGGCCTATACCAGTATCATGGCTTGCTGAATTAAGTTGATAGCTTCACCTTCCGAACTTGTCATTTCGGTGTCGTCGTAATTGATGGAATTGTTCAAGCTCTTAGGCCATTTGCCATCTAAGTGCAAATGAGGCGCATAATTGACAGAGGTTTAATGAACCTCCGTGGAGAGTACTCACCGGTAGAAGAGATCGTACCGCAAGATGAAGTCGAAAGTCAGCTGTCAGAAGATGCTCTTAAAAGCCAAATGTAATGCCGCCACACCATCAAAGAACCTACAACCAAGGAAAATATTTCAGCATGTTTAAACCCTTGGAGGACCAAGATCAGGTGTTTAGGAAAGGATTAATTCGGACCAATTCAAAAAAAACATGAAGGCTAAATACATGCGCATAACTGCCCAAGACAAGTTCAAAATCAAAAACATCAAGGGTAATCCAGATATGATCAAACATGAACTTAATCACAATTGAATATCCAAAGCATTCAGTACAGATTACAAAATCACGTAAGAAGATTATAGCAGACATTTTCTTTCCAAAACAACACCAATCATGTCCCAGACACAATTCAAATAAATTCCAAAAACAGATCAGACAAGCTCAAACCAAAATGGAAACATCATCAAGCCACATATTTTCAAATTCAATTCCATAACTCTATATAAAGGGGAAAACCATTCACAAAACGGGACATCAGAACTTTCCCAAACAAGCAAAACATGCTCAGACACATGTTTAAGGACTTTCAAAGCAGATTTCAATCGAACCTTCTCTTGACCTATATAAACACTACACAAATTGCAGACGGGGGGAAAAACAAAATCCTTCACAATCATACCCTGCCAATCTTTCAAACCACACGCATCAACAACTGTCAAACTTCACGCAAGGAATTCACCTCAGAACATATCCAACAACCCAGATAACCAGAAATTATCATCAAACCTATAAACAGAAAATGCAGCAATAATCTCAAAAAGCTCAGAACTTCACATTCTTCATCAGGCACCAACCAAGTCCATTAGACCTCAATCAACGTCACTAGAACGTTCAATCCCAAAAGAAGGAGAAGAGGATAGATCAGAGAAATTAACAATAACATACATACACACGGACAAGAAGCGAGAAACTTATCTGAAGCAGAGATCTTGAGGTCGCAACCACCTTTCCTCGCCTTCAACGGCCATCACCTCCTTTCAACGGCCTCTTGAGATCTTGGGGTTTATTGTTTGTATGTTCGAACAGAGAGATCGGTGAGCATCGTGAGCGGCGGCGCCGTTAGGGTTCGCTAACCCTAATTTATTTTGAGAGAAGATAATGAGAAACGAGAGTGAGAGAGAGGAGAGAATGACGAGAGAGAAGATGAGCGGTTGAGCAGAGAGAGATGTTTTTTTTCTTTGTTTTTAATCAATTGGTAATCACATATGCACATACCCACATAACCCACCATGCGCCCTCCGTTTAAGAGTGTGAGCTTTGTCACGTGTATGCATCGAACGATTGAGATCCGAGGGTCCGCGATGGACCCTCCTCCCTGCGCGTACACCACATTCCTCCGTTTTAACTAATCAAAACCTTTTTATAATTAAAATTAAAAAACCCTTTTATAATTAAAATTTTAAGTTTTTTTTTTAAATAATTTAATTTGAAATTGTTTCTCTTGTATTAATAACTTAAAACCTTTTCTTTTATAATAATTAATTTAAAACCTTTTTTTTTATATATAAGTAAATCTAAAACTTTTTTATAATAATCAATTTAAACTTTTAATAATAATTAACATTACAATTTTTATAATAATTAAGGTAAAACTCTTTTTTTATAATAATAATTAATATATTTCCTTTTTTTAAAACTCTCTTTAATAAGAAAATATTAAAACTAAAAATAAACTTTTGAAATAATTAACTTTATCAAGAAAACCTTTTATGTAATTTAACTTTAAAACTAAATGTAATGAACTAAAATAATATATATATATATAATTAAAAAACTTTAAGAAAACCTTTGACCTTTTTAATTCAATTAATAAAAACCTTTAATGAAATTCTAAGTTTTAAAATAAGTCTTTTATTAAGAAACTTTGTTAACCTTTAAGTTAATATAATAATAATTTTCATAAAAAAAATACTAACATTAAAACCTTTTTATCACAAAGAAACTTTTTCAATTTAAAATAATTCTCAAAATATTAAACCGTAAACTCAAAACTCTTTTTCTTAATCAACCTCCCTGTTAGAATCTCTGTGCTTAATCGTACGCGCGTGTGTGAATTAGTTTAACCTTAACAGCTGTCGTGTCTTGCTCGCTTGTGTGTTTATCATTTTCTTGATGTATGCTTTGTATGTCTAAACCTTTTCAAACTTATAAAAACTCTCGATCCAACGTCGAGCCCATTTTCTACCCATATAAGTCGATCGCCTTAGGGCATCGTATTCGACCTATTGATCACTAGACACAAGTCTAGCATCACTTTGCTTGCACCCTTGCCTAAATAACATAATTAATCGTATTAATATCCAAGGGAAAATCCCATGCATGATAACCATGTTATTGTGCATGGTGTATATCATTTGCATTCATAATCGACACCTTAAGATAATTATTAGATAACTTAGGATAGATTTCCTAGGTTAGTCCCCCCATTAATTTTGATTTTTTAATCAAACTTTAGCCTACCTAATTCTCCACACAAGAGAATTAGATGTTAATCATCTCAAAGAAAGGGACATACAATCCCATACCCCATAAAATACAAACATTTTCAAAACTGTGGTGGTCTTTCTTAAGATGATGACTCATCTTCCTCTCCTAAACCTTTAAACATTTAGTATCCTTAATAAGGAACTACAAGTGCTATGATTCCCTCCTGACAGGATATGTAGGCACAAGATGCGATATCTTGTCGAGCACACTTAGGATTAAAATAATAAATCACCTACCTTTAAACCCTTAGCAAAACAAATAACATAATAAATCAAGAGGTTCCTGTAGAGTACTACAGATATCTAGGAAGCTAACACCTTCCCTAGGTATAACCAACCCCCGAACTTAGAATCTCAGTGCATTTGCATTGCATTGTGGGAATTCGGTTTTTCTCCCTTCCCTTGGATAAAATCAAAGACCGGTGGTGACATTAAAAATGCGATCCTAGTTAACAAATAACTATGGTATCCAATTTTCACTGCGACTTAAATGGCGACTTCACTAGGGATTCTCATAAGAGGGTTCCCCCTAACTTGATTAATTATGTTTTTGTTATATATTTGTTATCTGTTATGTTTCTTGGGTTATTACTTGGGTGGTGAGACAAAGTCCTACACCCGGACTAGAGTGAAATTAAGATAGGAAAACGGTGAGACTTCAATGATACTTTGAGGGAGTCGATTCCTAAAAAAGTAAATTGAGACTTCACCACTCAGTCTAGGGCCTCTCGAATAAAATATTTGTCCAACGAGTTCATTCGTGAAGACGATATGGTTTCGATCTAAAGGCCCTCGGGACTGGGGACCGTAGTTACCTTTAACCCATCTTGGCCTATTAGGGCGTAGTGCGGGGACTATGCGGGAGTCTATTTCTGCAATAGTCGCTACGCGATACTACACTCGAACGAGATTCTCTTGAGAATATTATTGACTACCAAGTGATTTGGGAAATCGATAATATCCGAAAGATGGGTTGTAGACTCTGGGAACTTTGTAGAACTCGTTCGGCAGGTACATTTGAAACCGTAGTACACACCTATTGGGGTGGGTAGACCTTGGCTCCATGCTGTGACCTTTCAAACCTAGGACTTTTTGTCTGTTTGATTGCTTGTGTGTGCTTTGTGCTTTGTGCTTTGTGTGTTTGCATCCCTGCATTCATATGCATCATATCATAAAGATTCATGGAACTTAGTATTGTTTATAAACATCATAAGGATACCATGGACTCTAAAAATAAAAAATAAAAAAAAACGTTGAAATACACTTACAAGAGTCATAACTTGGACGATCTAAGGGGATTGGAGACCTTATTGGAGGATAAATAAGGGTTCAATACCTTATATGGGGAAGCCCTTATTGATAAGGAAATACTATCTACTCTACTCCAGTCCATCACTATTGGTGACAACTCTTGAAGAATATTCTCAGCTAATGGAGTTACTTCTTCAAGACAAGAATCCATTTACTACCTTCGGCAAATGTTTGAGCTAATATGACTACAAAAGGAGAAATTTTGGAAAGAAGTTACTCTAGTCCTTAATTGGAAGAAGAAGTCAAACGAAGACCATTGGAAGAGTCTCCTTAGATCCATCATTACTAGCTTTTATTTAGATTTTTTGTTATGACTCTTGGAAAGTGTACCGACGCGTTTGTAATCAATTTTAATAAATCTTTTAGTATTCCGATACTAATAGTTGTAACCATTTTAATAATAAAAAAATGAGTCTTTTGATATTCCTTGATGATTATAAATAGCTGAGTTCCATGAAACTTGCTGCATTTGCATTTGCATTGCATCCTCTTTGCATACGTCTTTTCTCCACCTCAGCTTATTCAGTCCTATCTTTGTGTCACTCAGCTGATCTTCTGGCATTCATACCGAACTTGAAGTGTTTACTGGGGATAATGGATAGAACACAAAGTATGGATCCCATGTCAGGCTTCAGAGTGATGACTAACCCGATGTACGGTTTTTCTATTGACGACTATGCTCCACAAGTGGATGTCCCTACTCGATCTCAGCCTGTGCAAGATAACCTGGTTGGTCAAGTTAATGAAAGAGATTCCCGCTTTCTGAGGTATATGCCAAATTCTCAGAACATCCATCATGTGACAAATGTGAATGATCCTAGATTGGGAGAAATTGAAAAAGGATTTCGTGACCTCCAAGAACAATTGAAGATGTTGAAGAAACCTAATGCATCTGGTTTTAAAGCTTCTGACTTATGTCTAGTTTCGGGCGTGGTTTTTCCTCCGAAGTTCAAAATGCCTGCCTTCGAAGTATACAAGGGGGGTTAGTTGTCCAAGGTTCCATTTGACGATGTTTTGTCGAAAGATGACTACTTATGTCGACAATGACAAGCTAATGATTCACTGCTTTCAAGAAAGTCTGAGTGGGGCATCCTTGATTTGGTACATGAAGCTAGAAAGGAAGCGTATTCAGTCTTGGGAAGACTTAGCTAATGATTTTATGAGACAATACAATTATAATGTGGACATGGCTCCAGACAGTGACCAATTGATGAACATGAGTCAGAAATACAACGAGTCCTTCAGGGAATATGCGCAACGGTGGAAAGAACTGGCAGCCCAAGTTCAGCCACCACTTCAAGAGAAGGAGATGGCCAAGATGTTTCTAAAAACACTGTCAGACTCTTATTATGTCAGAATGATAGGCGTTGTGCCATTAGAGTTCTCCAAAATTATGGAAATCGGAGTAAACATCGAGAATGCACTCAAAAATGGAAAGATCCAAGATGTCTCGAATGGACAAGCTAAGGAAGATAAATCTATTAGCGGTTCTCGAGAGGAAAGGAGTGTTAATGTTAATGCAATTTTGGGATCTCCTCAGACCTTGCAAGCTCCAGCTCCGGTGCCTTATCACAAACGTCGGTATACAGCGCCTGTTCAGTACCAATAATCACTACCTCATGGAAGTTCGTACAAACGACGAAGGTTGATTCCTCAGAATCAACATCAAAATCCACGAATTCAGAACATAAATCATCAGAATCAGTGTCAGAATCAGCAGAGACCTTTGAATAATCTAGAAGAAAAGACTCGCTGGTTTGACCTAATCCCAATGACTTACAGTCAATTGTGGTCTTACTTTGCCCAAAACTCAGTGATGGAACCCAGAAAGACCAGAGCCATGAAATCTCGCCCTCCTTGGTTCAATCCAGATACCAATTGTGAATTTCATGATGGAGTGTTGGGGCATTCGATTGAAGGTCGTAAGGTTTTCCAAGAAAAGGTCCAAGAGATGATCGACGATGAAGTGCTGACCTTCAGGGGAGAAAGCCCAGTCGTGAATGGAAAACCTTTGTGCTGATGGATGTGAAGACTCGAGAGTTCTCCCCAAGCCAGTGAAATCAGGAGTAGAGCTCACCCCAAAGACCATTAAGTTGTTTGTTCATTTGCTTACATCTTGTTATTATTTCTTTGATTATAAGCATGTTTTGCGTGTAAGAACTTGTTATTTTGAATAATTGATGCAATGATAATGGTTGTCTTGAAGAAATCCATTCGTTTCACTCATTTTAAAATTGCTTTTTCTATTTTATAATGCCAATGCTGCCCAATCTCTTGCCTTGGCAGAGAATTGAATGGAGGATGATGAAATCAAACGCAAGGTCTCTTGTTGTATGCTTTTGAATAAAACTCTGCTAGTGATATAAGGCATTTTTTTTTCAAATCCCTAAACACCGAAGATATAAGGAGATAAACCCTCGTTAACCCTTTTGAGCCTTTGAAGTAGTAGTTTTCTTCTCCAAATCAAAAAACCTTCATTCTTAACCTGGGGCAGGATAATTTTAAAAAAAAGGGAGTAAAATATCACGAAGATTGGGTGGGCACAAACAAACTTTGAGTCTTATATCCTTTGTTTCTTAAACCATGAACAAAACCAAGATACAACCCTTAAAAGTCCTAATTGAAGCAGGTTTATTTCAAAAGCATACTCATTGAGATATCGTTTCCTGACTCCTATGAGCTATGCTCAAAAATTTGTGTTGGCATTACAAAATCGGTAATTTAACCACCAAAACTTTTTTATAAAAACTTCAAGATAAACATATGTTGCATTATCTGTTTCAGAATTAACATTTTCTACTTGCTAACATTGCTTGACATCGTAGAAATTAACATTCGTGTGGCATTGATGAGCTAAGATTTAGTACTGTTTCAAGGAGATGATAGTATCCAGGGACACGTCACCTAAAGACCTTGCTGAGCAGGGGCAAGTTGTTTCCTAGCGGTTTCTCTCGCCGTTTGACTTCAAGGAACAAAGTTTGAAGACTCAGAACACCGTCAATCTGGGGCAGTTACGTCGAGATTTGGTAAATCTCTCAAAGAATTTGAAGACTCGGTTACAGAGCACCATCAATCCGGGGTAGTGACGTCGAGATTCGACAATCTCTCCAAGAGTTTGAAAACATTGGAACACTTTGGATACCAAGTTTTCTGTAAAATCCTCTTGGGAACGCTTCTTCTCATGAATCATGTGGCCTGGGGCATTTGAGAATTGAAGACTCTGCATCCATTTGCAACAACTGTTTATTCAAAATGGCGACCCTGTGTCATTTTTCCACGCGTAATAGCGACCACCATGCAGTTCATCAATACAGAGTTACATCAGTCTCACATCAGTCTTACAATAGTCCCCGTAATCCATGTCTCAAAGACCTTTTATCCCAGGTAATGTGGCGAATCCCCAGTAAGTCTTTGCTACAAATAGTCACGACTATCCACCCGTGAACCTCTACTTCAAGAAGTTATGACACCTTTGATGCAAGACTCCTCCGACGGGCAGCCTAAGAATCCCCGGTGAACTTCTTCGATTTCGACCTTCCCCAGCGAAGCGAGTGTTTATTTCACTCCTCATTGGATTTTCTCAATCTTCTCCAGTGAAGGCGGATGTTTATTTCATCCTCTCGAAGTTTTATCTCCGACATTTCAACTATTGAGCCGAGTTTCCCAGATGAAGTGGATATTTATTTTATCCAGTTACAACTTTCATTCAAGACTACTTCAGTTCGCGGTGGATATTTAATTTATCCCCATGAAGTTTCCTCGATCACGAGTTTGTTTCGTTCCTAGTGAATCTTCCTTATCCTCAATAGAATCACAAGGTTCATCTTGACAATTCCCAAGTGAAGTCATGATGTTCTTCCCCAAGTGGAGTGCTCTCTTTTCCCCAGAGAAGCTTTGAAGCAGGATTTGGTTCCATATATGGCTTTCCATTTATCCCCAGTGGTGCTTCTTATATTGCGAAGATCAGCCAAGTATCCGTATCGAGATGCTTGTTTTTGTCTCCTGCTTGCTTTTTGTCATTGTTTTGTCAGCATGAGCATAAGCATAACATGGCATTCTTTCATATAGATCCATGGCATTTGGCATCTTTTGCGTCTTGCATTTCTTTGTGTTTGTTTGTTTGTTCTTTCACTTTAATTGCGCTTATCCCAAGTGATCGGGTTTGTCTTCTCCCTCCAAGTAGAGTCAGCAGCCCTAGGCAGGAAAAGCACGTCCTTTCTAATTCCTCACTGAGTTTGATCCTCGTGGAAGATGGTTGCTTTAGTTTTCTTTTCCATTTTGGACAAAGATAAACCCCGTTGAGGTCGGTCCTCAATGGATTGAGTCTTGTTTGACCGTTTCTTTCCAGTTATTTCCTGGATTGAACTTTGGTCCCTGACAACCACAAATTTCAGATATCTCAAGGCTTTGATTATGGACTGAGCGTGCATTTATTTTGCACTGTGTCTCCCCAAGAGCTTATTTGAAAATCGCTATGGAAGACGAAAATTATTTCTCCAGCAGTTATTACAACATTTTCTTGGAGTTCATACCAAACGACAAGTGGCAGCCTCTTTATTTGAGCAACTTGTTTTGTTCTCGAATTTTCTACTTGGATGATAGATGGAAGTCTCCTCAAGATAGTCTATCTATCCCCATCAGATAATATCTTCTTTGTTGACTACCCAGTAAATCGGTAGCAGGCAGTATTTTCTTTATGGACTACCCAGTAAATCGGTAGCAAGTAATATTTTCCTACCCAGTAAATCGGTAGCAAGTAATTTTTTTTCTACCCAGTAAATCGGTAGCAAGTAATATTTTTCTACCCAGTAAACCGGTAGCGAGTAATATTTTATTTATAGACTACCCAGTAAATCGGTAGCGGACAATCTTTTTCTTTGCTGACTACCCAATAAATCGGTAGCAGGTAATATTTTCTTTGTGAACTACCCAATAAACCGGTAGTGGATATTCTATCCCCAAACAAGAAACTGAGACTAGTCCGTGGCTTATGACCCGAGACTAGGGGAGGTTTATTTTTACCCTTTTCAAGTGAAATGCTTGATTAAAGAAGAAACCGAGACCAATCTGTGGCTTATGACCCGATACTAGTGGAGGTTTATTTTTATCCTTTTTCAAGCGAAATGCTTGATTAAAGAAGAAACTGAGACCAGTCCGTGGCTCCTGACCCGAGACGAGGGGAAGTTTATGATCCTTTAAACATATTGCTTGATTATCAGAAGGAATTTTCCTGGTTATTCTCGGCAGTGGATTTCCAATGACCTCGGCAGTAGGTATGTCATATTAAATTCTCTGGTTATTCTCGGCAGTAGATCTCCAGCAGACTTCGATGAACAATCGTTTCTTTCCAGGATCTCGGCAGAAGATTCCCTGGTTAACTTCAAACTTTGACAGATAGTTATTTCTTTTCTCAGCAGATCCTCCAGTTGACACCTTTTCAATAAGACCTTAGCAGAAAGTATTCTCAAATGAAGTTCTAAGTCTCAACAACGGACTCCTCCAATTGATACCTCTTGAAAATTCCTCCGATTGACCACTAAACCCGGTTCCCCAAGTGGATTTTATTAGAAGATTTCATCACAAGTTCATCACCCTATGGTTAAGACACCTTGTGATTGTCAGTTGGTAGTCTCTTCCCCCAGCGGAGTTAGATCTTTCCCCGTGGAGTCTTGCTTTGCTAGTCGTCACCGGGTCTTTTTTTCTTTGTGTTTCAACCTCAGTTATCCCCTGTGACATTATTCCTCACATGACCTTCGTCTTGCATTTCATATCATTTCATACCATAGAATGAGCATTTGGCGGCATCTTAGGGCCAAAAATTGTGCATGTTTGTATTTAAGTCTTTCCTATCTCGTCGAGACGAAGATTTCAATCTCCATATCTCCGGATAGAAGAAACTTAAATAGGGGCATCTGTCGTACCCTAATTTTTGACCCTAAGATCCCTTGCTTCTTTGCATAGCATCTTTAGGTCTTTGTGTGTTTTGTTTTTATCACTAACCAATTTGTGTAGGTTTGGCAATCTCAAGAAAAGATAGAAGGGAGGCGTGTCCTCATTCCCATGACTAAATAGCCGCGGTATAATCATTCACCTAAGACGTGTGTATGAATCCTCGTGGAGATAAAGAAAGACATGCCCATTCTCATGATATCTATGCCACTGCAAGTATTACAGGAGAGATCTTTGCGCATCAAGTCGCACGTATTAAGATACTTTCATTACAAACTCATTTCAAGCCAAGGAGCTTTTTTTTTTAACACTCAAATTCTAAGTTCAAAGCAAAGTTTCAATGCATGCCACTCCAAGATCCAAGTTCATCCAACTCCTCAAGATCAACTTTGGGCCATATTTCAAGATAAGTCCGAGTTATGTTCCATGTTGATGGCCATGAGTATATTAGGCCTAAATCCATTATGTGATCAATTACACAATCCAAGCAAAGGCTTTGCCCCGAGGTTAAAACAAGGCACGTTAGAGTTTGGTGCAAGTGAGGATTCCTTTCTTCCATGTTGGCTCCGATGACGTGACTAAATGATAGGTTGTACAAGGACTTAACACAGGTTATGAAGTGGATCATCCCATGTGGGATGATTGGTCATTAAGTAATTCACTTTGTTTCATTCAAGTCATATTCAACATATTTGGCTATGCTAGCGAGTCACGTTCAAATAATGGCAAGTGCACGATTAAGTGGAAAGCCATTTCGTAAAAGAAAGACGTTTTTCTAAGTCAATATAAGTGTTAGTTATACAAGATACAAGAATACAACCTTTTGCTCAAATTCATCAAATTACAAGTTATACAAGTGACCAAACTCATGATTACCATTTTGGATTACATGACAAATTCAAAACTCAACACTACAATTTTATTTCTAATTTTAGAGTTGTCGAGCATGAATTGTACTAAGCGCTGCCCCTTTATCAGCAGAGGTATCATAAGTACTAATTTGCAAAAATCTAGTCCTAATTACGATGTCGTCGATCAGAAGAAATTATTTCCACGCGCTCTGAAGGGATACTAACAACCTGCACCAAACTGTATTCGGGCTCAATCAGAAACCTTCCTGCCATATCCTAAGTCATACGCCCCGTGTGTGTCGGTCCCCTGCATTTCCAAAAAGGTACAGAATGTGAAGAAGTACGTGACAAACCGAAACATTTACGACAATATCATTAACCCGGAACCAAAGAAGATGTAAAATGTCGGCAACCTTAGAACGCCAATCCATGTGCTGAGAAGACTAGCAGAAATGGAATCCATTGGAGGATACCAAGAAAATGTGAATGCTGCAGCCGTTGAAACCATCCTTTAATCTCAGGCTCAAAAAAATCATAGCAACATTGATCCACCACACTCAAATTCATCACCAACATTACTAACCATATTTATCCCTAGACAAACCTCACCCTTTATCTCATTCAAACATATACAAATCCCCCTCTCTCTCTCTCTCACCAGAACCATAACATATTCCTGCACTCAAGGTTGGATGGAGAAATGGCTACTTGATGATTGTAGTAGCAAACTCTTGAAAAACTATTACCATTAATCAAATTCCAAGACAAATCAAGAGAGCGGGTATTCAGTCCACAAGTACAGAATGGAGCTCTCATGGCATTAAGACTCTCGTATCGAAAGCCAATAATTCACGATGTTCACGAACCTGTCCGAAACAAGAGACCAAGTTAAACCAAACAAGTTTACAAAGCTATAAAGCTATAAAAATTGCAAAGATGATTAGTATGTTTAGGACATTGTCATATGGAACTCATGAAATCTAAGAACTCTCCAAGCAGGCCAGGCTGACAGTTTCAGTTTCAAGTCATGCTACAAACATTCATTTTAAAGGACTCATATCTAATGCTTAGAAGATTTCACGCGGACGAATTACCTGGCCACAACGGTGTAGCTAATTCCACCCAGATCAAGCACTTGTTAAAACCAAATGAAGTTGCATCTATTTCACTTCTTTCTTCTAGAGTAAATGGAGGAGGTACTTTTTCCATGTTTGATGATGAAACCTAAGCAGAACCTGTCGCGAGTTATTGCCACTCGTTTTTAAATTCATCTCAGCAAAGTATCGGCAACCGCTGCTTCTTGATGTGCTCAAGGATACTCTGAAAAGAGAGAATAGATCAAGATGGCATTTTTCAAGAAGGATTTTGAATAAAATTCACCATCTCAAGGAGACGGCATAGATTGGAAGAAAGAAGCATATTTACGCGAGTCGTACTTGAGTAGCTTATGTTAATTTTCTGTCTGGGACAAATGTTAAAATACAACCGTCTTGTTTTGAGCTCTAGACCAAAGATATTATTGAGTACCTGCATCAGCACAACAAAAATTATACAGGAACATCAATATGGCACAAATTCTTCATTTGTAAAATAACACAAAGAGTAGCAAGAGAGTGGACAAACTATGTCGCCCCTTTGTTTCGTCCAGAGAGAATTCGTACTTTATAACCAAGGCCTATACCAGTATCATGGCTTGCTGAATTGAGTTGATGGCTTCACCTTCCGAACTTGTCCTTTCGGTGTCGTCGTAATTGATGGAATTGTTCAAGCTCTTAGGCCATTTGCCATCTAAGTGAAAATGAGGCGCACAATTGACAGAGGTTTAATGAACCTCTGTGGAGAGTACACACCGGTAGAAGAGATCGTACCACAAGATGAAGTCGAAAGTCAGCTGTCAGAAGATGCTCTTAAAAGCCAAATGTAAATTCCAATGCTGCCACACCATCAAAGAACCTACAACCATGAAAAATATTTCATCATGTTTAAACCCTTGGAGGACCAAGATCAGGTGTTTAAGAAAGGATTAATTCGGACTAATTCAAAAAAAACATGAAGGCTATAGACATGCGCATAACTGCCCAAGACAAGTTCAAAATCAAAAACATCAAGGGTAATCCAGATATGATCAAACATGAACTTAATCACAATTGAATATCCAAAGCATTCAGTACAAATTACAAAATCACGTAAGAAGATTATAGCAGACATTTTTTTTCCAAAACAACACCAATCATGTCCCAGACACAATTCAAATAAATTTCAAAAACAGATCAGACAAGCTCGAACCAAAATGGAAACATCATCAAGCCACATATTTTCAAATTCAATTCCGTAACTCTATATAAAGGGGAAAACCATTCACAAAACGGGACATCAGAACTTTCCCAAACAATCAAAACATGCTCAGACACATGTTTAAGGACTTTCAAAGTAGATTTCAATCGAACCTTCTCTTGACCTATATAAACACTACACAAATTGCAGACGGGGGGAAAAACAAAATCCTTCACAATCATACCCTGCCAATCTTTCAAACCACACCCATCAACAACTGTCAAACTTCACGCAAGGAATTCACCTCAGAACATATCCAACAACCCAGATAACTAGAAATTATCATCAAACCTATAAACAGAAAATGCAGCAATAATCTCAAAAAGCTCAGAACTTCACATTCTTCATCAAGCACCAACCAAGTTCATCAGACCTCAATCAACGTCACTAGAATGTTCGATCCCAGAAGAAGGAGAAAAGGATAGATCAGAGAAATTAACAACAATATACATACACACGGACAAGAAGCAGGAAACTTATCTGAAGCGGAGATCTTGAGGTCGCAACCACCTTTCCTCGCCTTCAACGGCCGAAACCTCCTTTACTTTTCATCGCTCTAATCTTTGTAATTTCTAATCTTTGTATGTTCGAACAGAGAGATTGGTGAGCATGATGAGCGGCGGCGCCGCTAGGGTTCGCTAACCCTAATTTATTTTGAGAGAAGATAATGAGAAACGAGAGTGAGAGAGAGGAGAGAATGACGAGAGAGAAGATGAGCGGTTGAGCAGAGAGAGATGTTTTTTTCTTTGTTTTTAATCAATTGGTAATCACATACGCACACACCCACATAACCCACCATGAGCCCTCCGTTTAAGAGTGTGAGCTTTGTCACGTGTATGCATCGAACGGTTGAGATCTGAGGGTGCGCGATGCACCCTCCTCTCTGCGCGTACACCAGATTCCTCCGTTTTAACTAATCAAAACCTTTTTATAATTAAAATTAAAAAACCCTTTTATATTTAAAATTTTAAGTTTTTTTTTAAAATAATTTAATTTGAAACTGTTACTCTTGTATTAAAAACTTAAAACCTTTTCTTTTATAATAATTAATTTAAAACCTTTTTTTTATATATATAAGTAAATGTAAAACTTTTTTATAATAATCAATTTAAACTTTTAATAATAATTAACATTAAAATTTTTATAATAATTAAGTTAAAACTCTTTTTTTATAATAATAATTAATCTATTTCCTTTTTTTAAAACTCTCTTTAATAAGAAAATTTTAAAACTACAAATAAACTTTTGAAATAATTAACTTTATAAAGAAAACCTTTTATGTAATTTAACTTTAAAACTAAATGTAATGAACTAAAAAAAAAGTATATATATATATATATATATAATTAAAAAACTTTAAGAAAACCTTTGACCTTTTTAATTCAATTAATAAAAACCTTTAATGAAATTCTAAGTTTTAAAATAAGTCTTTTATTAAGAAACTTTGTTAACCTTTAAGTTAAGATAATAATAATTTTCATAAAAAAATACTAACATTAAAACCTTTTTATCACTAAGAAACTTTTTCAATTTAAAATAATTCTCAAAATATTAAACCTTAAACTCAAAACTCTTTTTCTTAATCAACCTCCCTGTTAGAATCTCCGCGCTTAATCGTACGCTCGTGTGTGAATTAGTTTAACCTTAACAGCTGTCGTGTCTTGCTCGCTTGTGTGTTTATCATTTTCTTGATGTATGCTTTATATGTCTAAACCTTTTCAAACTTATAAAAACTCTCGATCCAACGTCGAGCCCATTTTCTACCCATATAAGTCGATCGCATTAGGGCATCGCATTCTACCTATTGATCACTAGACACAAGTCTAGCATCACTTTGCTAGCACCCTCGCCTAAATAACATAATTAATCGCATTAATATCCAAGGGAAAATCCCATGCATGATAACTATGTTATTGTGCATGGTGCATATCATTTGCATTCATAATCGACACCTTAAGATAATTATTAGATAACTTAGGATAGATTTCCTAGGTTAGTCCCCCCATTAATTTTGATTTTTTAATCAAACTTTACCCTACCAAATTCTCCACACAAGAGATTTAGATGTTAATCATCTCAAAGAAAGGGACATACAATCCCATACCCCACAAAATACAAACATTTTCAAAACTGTGGTGGTCTTTCTTAAGATGATGACTCATCTTCCTCTCCTAAACCTTTAAACATTTAGTATCCTTAATAAGGAACTACAAGTGCTCTGATTCCCTCCTGACAGGATATGTAGGCACAAGATGCGATATCTTGTCGAGCACACTTAGGATTAAAATAATAAATCACCTACCTTTAAACCCTTAGCAAAACAAATAACATAATAAATCAAGAGGTTCCTGTAGAGTACTACAGATATCTAGGATGCTAACACCTTCCCTAGGTATAACCAACCCCCGAACTTAGAATCTTAGTGCATTTGCATTGCATTGTGGGAATTTGGTTTTTGTCCCTTCCCTTGGATAAAATCAAAGACCGATGGCGACATTAAAAATGCGATCCTAGTTAACAAATAACTACGGTATCCAATTTTCACCGCGACTCTGTGAATTGAGTGAATCCTTGTACTTGAACTGATATACTTGAGCTGCTAATTCATTGAATTTATGCCATTGGCCATGTTTAGTTATTTAATTCTGTTCTCTTAGCCATTGAACTTATTGTGCCATCTCTCACATGTTTGTCTAGAACACACTCAACCTGTGAACTCGTGTGCACTCAGTATATGTGTTTATCTTTGTATTACGTTGTGTATGTAGTCAGAAATTGGACTTTGAAACATATTCATGTTTTGTGATACCATCTATCCCTGCTATGACTATGCCTTCATAATGTATACCTTTGTTGCCTTTCTAATTTATGAATATTTCGCATGACTAAAGTGCATAGGATGCCTTGCTAAGGTTTTGTTTTACACATGTGCCTAAAATTGAGATACTTCAGTTTTGCTTGTTATATTTTAAGTTTAGTATGCTCTATGTATGTCAATTTCCTAAAATCCTTGCCAGGCCTGTATGTGTGTCATCATCCTTGGTCTCTAAATGATCTGCGCGACTTACATTGTGATTTATCCTTGTTATCAGTTCTGATCATGTATTCTTACATTAATCCCATTAGCATTGTTGATTTTTCGGTCACTAGTAATTAATTGTCATCACTGATCTTATTGCCATCATTTGATTCCTTTCTTGGTCAGAATTTCTTTTCATGCTTTATATACAAGTATTTTGCTATTTGATTGGTGCCTATGAATAGATGTTGTTTCTAGTTTTGTTTGTACACACTAGGTTATGATATGTCACAAGTCTTGCCTTAGGCTATATACCAAATCGATATCTCTAAACTGCTAACTTATCTTTTACTTTCTTGCATTTCAAACTTGTAACCTTGTCCATTATGTGATTCTGGTTCTAGAACATTGCTGCTGTTTTTTAGTCATGTGTTTAATCTTCTGTTTTTGAAACTTTGAATCTGTGCCATGCTGTTATGTAATTCCATAATCTTCCATAATGTTTATTCATCATATTCAAGGCATATCCCTGTATGATCCCGGATTAAGTGTATTGCATATTTGTCTGTTTGTTGTCATGGTTGTGTTGAAATTTCTCACTTTATCCATTCAAATATTTCACTATAATGCCCAGTGTGTATGGTATATACGTAGCAGTTCACTGACTTTGAGTTCGTAAATTTATGTTTTTGTTTATGGATGATCTTTCATGGCATGGTTTGGAGGTTTGCCCTTTATAAGCAGTTTGTGTGTGTTTGGCTTGTGTTTGAATTTTGAAATATGCGCGTGTGAAGAGATTATGTAGTTATTGAAGTGTATATTGTTTGGATGAAACACGCCGTCCCAACGGTCACACACACTAGCACGCCTTCGCCATTCACTTGCATTGCACGGGTTCGATCCTGCGGATCAACCCTTTTGTTTTTATTTATTTTCCATTTTGCCTTGTTATTTTATATTTGCACTTGCACTTTGTATCCAATACGCGCGCGCAGCCCAGTTGGTCTTGGTTTTGGCCTGCTGAATCCAAGGCCGTGGGTTCAAACCACACTTGGGGCATTTCCTTTCTTTTTTTACTTAAAAACCATTTCCTTTTATTTAAAGTTTATAAAAAAAATAAAACAATTTATTTTATCTTTTAGAAATTTTAGTTATTCTCAAACTTCAAAAATATTCATTTTATTTAGTAATTTATTTTCTTAAATAATTATTGAAGTTGACTTATTATTAATGTGAGTTTCCACTCCCTTTATCTTGATTAATTTGTTAAACCTTTATTTATGACCTTATTGATATTTTGAATGTTGGTTTAATTTATCTTATCATTTGGTTGTTGATTTAATTTGAGATTGGCATTGTTTAACTATGAATATCATCTTGATTAAGTTTTTTCATGACTATGTCTTGACTTATGATTTGTTTCTTGTGTGATATATTTCTCAAGTTTAATATCTTTGGTTTGTCTTTGTCTACTTGACCTCTTTGATATTCATCTCATGCCTATTCATTGTTTGTCATGAAGCATCTTGTCATCTTTATGCTTGTGTTGCTTTCATCATCTTATATCAATGTTCTATCTTTATCAATTTTTTTTTATCTCTTGTCTTTTATCTTACAACTATTTTCTTTCCCCTCATTCCAAAGGAAGGTGATCTTGGTTGACTCATAAGTCACTGACCTCCCACCTTAACCTAAGTAACCTCTTAGGAGAGAAATTTATTTCTTGGCCTCATCAGAGCCATAGAAATCACAACTAGCTTTAGGAAAGAGTTCTTAAACTCTTAGTGATATTCATCATAACGAATCATCACTTTTCCCCTACTGACTAAAACAAAACATAGGTCCATTTCAACTAGACTTAGAGAGTTCTTGAACTCTACAATGAGCTTGTACTCATTTCCCTTCTGAATATTGACCATAGTCAATAGTTCAGTAGAAGTAGAACTACGCATACTCTGATTCTATTCCTGAGGATACGTAGGCACAAAGTGCGATGCTTTATTGAATATACTTAGATACTAACACCTAGGGTTTCAACCTTTAGTATAGAACCTTTAGCAAACATAAGATAACATTAATAAGAGGCTCCCGTAGAGTACTACGGACGTTTAGGGTGCTAATACCTTCCCTAGGCGTAACCAACCCCCGAACCTTAGATCTACCCCCTTTAGGTTTTTTTCTAACGATCTTGAACCTTTCCTTTGGATAAATCAAAGTCGGTTGTAAAAGAAATATGATGCAAATTAATTAATAATTTGTTATCCGATTTTCACTGCAACACTTAGCTTCATTAAGATGTTTGCCAAGCGCCATGAGTTTACTTCAAGCATGTCTTCTTTTGCTGAAAGGAAGTATGGTCCTGAGTGGTTCACTAGGTCTTTCCCTACCTCTGACAAAGTCTAAGAAGAAGAATCAAAGTTGATCTAGGAGGCTTTTCTGATTCCTTGACTTTTAATTCTTCGACTGAATATGAGAAGAGGCCAAGTCTCTTTGATTGCCTACCAACCCAATCTAGTTGCTCGTCAGTTTGGTTTGGTTCAAACCCTCCCAAAATGGTTGTATGAGAAGAAAGGACACCTCCCCCTCCATCACACCAGTTATACTGAAGAGATGGCCTCGATACAGATGGATCGTCATGCATACAAAGTGTTCCTTTCTTCGGTCAACTTTGAGCTTAGTTCCCTTTGCACTCCAGAATTTCACCAGTGGTGGTCGAAGTACTACAATGAGAAGTTATTTGATGTTTCTTCCTTCACACAGCTGATTGATGAAGCTTTTCTCTCTGTGCAGGAGAAGACCAAGAAAAGTAATCTACGCACATCAAGGAAATCCAGGCATTCCAAAAGTTCTTTGAAACTATTTATCACCCAGATGATCTTAGTTAAACCGTCTGCGAGGCTGCTGTTACTCTGAAGGAAATTTTTTTAAAGAAAATGGAAAGTTTAAAACTCCATTCGTGTGTGCTTCCTGAGTGACGCTACGAAATAGCTTTTGAATTATTTCCTCTCAAGTTTCCGCAACTGCCATCTGCTGATTTTGAGTGGCCCTTGCCCCTCCATTTCCTGATTGGTTCGTCTGTGGGGACTCTATAAAGATCCTTTGTCAACAGTCGAAATTATAGGCTCAGCGGGTGGTTTCGACTAAGTACACCTTAGATAGTTTCAAAGTACCACTTCATATAGGTATCGAAGATGTTCGCATCGAATCCAAAATTTATGAAGGTGTGGAATGAAGATTTTCAAATTTTATATTTCCCTTACTCAACCATTCTTACTGACTTGTAATTGTTTTGTTTATTTGCAGCTATCAAACTGAAGAAGCCTACAGTCAAGAGACCAGTTGAAGAAGAGAACGAGCCAGCCACAAGGGTAACTTTTGCTCACTAACTTTTCCTGTACTGTGTATAATTATTCCTTCTAACAGTTTGACTTTTGTTAGAGTTCTCAACGACCACCTCCTACTCCCCAAAAGAAGAAGTCCAAAAGGGCTACTGCCAAAATTGTGCTTGAACCGGACGACGATGATCACTCTCCACTTGAGGGTCAAAAAACCAAGAAGAGGAAGAAACAACTTAGGATCACTGATACTTCAAGTCAGCCGAAGTTAAAGGTAGCAAAGGCTTCTCAAGCGTCAACAACTCGAAGTAACTTGGAGTCTTCTCCTCAGGGCACGTCGAAGGCAAATCTGGTTCAGCTTAAAAGTGACAACTCCAGTCCTGGGGTCGAGGAACTTAAGGTAATCGAAATCTCCCTTAACTGTCTATCTTACTGTTCTTCTTTTATTCTAACTTGATCTTATATACTTGTCATTTTAGGATGGTACAGGTACCTCGACCCAACCAATAACCAACTCTCATTCTCCAACCACTCTTTTTGACCCAACCAACAAGTCTATTGTGAAGGACGTCCCAACTTCGTCTGCATGGACTACCATTCAAAAATCTCAGACAAGTGGCTCTGAGCATGAAGAGGATCATGGCCAAAGAAAACCTGAAGAGGTTAATACAGAGACGAAAGCTATGGATGAAGGCAATACTTGGCTGAAACATCTTCTGAAAATGATTCCCCAATGGTCGAAACATCGGGCAACGAAGACCCAAATAATGTTGGTCCAGACGCTGCTGTCCAAGATGATGAAATGGAAGAAGAAGTAGAAGAAGACCAATCAATGTTCTATCCTGATGGAAATGATGATGATGATGGAAGTGATGATAAAGATGATGAAGATGAAGATGAGAAAGATGATGATACCGATGACGATAAGGATGACGAAGATAAAACTGGAAGTGAATCTACTAAAGAGCAACTCCAAAGAGAACACACTGCTGCTCCTAAGGCCGATGTAACTGCTGAGAGTACTAAACCTTCGACCCGGACAACTCTTGCTTACTCTGAAGAAGAACTTAATCTTCTCAAGGCGACCAACCCTCGTGAATATCTGAAAATTGTTCTTAGCAAACGAGGTAGTTCTTCTGAGAGTAGCATAAGTTCTTCGACAGCTTCTGGAGATCAACTTTCGAGCAAACCTCCAAATGAGGCACATCAGAAGATCAAAGAGAAAGTCTTCAAAGGAAACCTCTTCAAAGAAAGAACAACACAACTTGGAGGTCGAAAGCAACAAAGCAAATATTGCCAATTGGAAGAAACAGATCGAGGAGCTGCATGCCAAGATCTCTAAGGATGAATAATGAAATGCTGAACTGATATCCTCTGAAGAATCTGAAGTGGTTAGAGAGCTGAAACTGGCATTGGAGTTTCTCGACAAAGCTCGACAGCTGGAAGTAGAGGTTGCAACGCTAAAACTTGACAAAACCTTATGTGAGAAACGTCTTGAGCTTCATAGGTCGAAGTATCTCAAAATGAAGAGCAACCTTCCCTTTTAATCTGCATTTTCTTTCCCAATTTTGTCATACATTTATTTTAATACAACACTTCTCAGCCCTTCGAGGCTTTTTATGTAATGAATTAAACCATTCTGGAAATTATTTACTACGTTGGCTTCTACCAATTTTTCTGCAATTACTCATAAATAATTTTCAATTCTTTAAGTACAGGTTTATATTTTTTTCAAATACTTACCATTTACTTTCATGATCCTTTTATCTTCATCTACCTCTTCAATCTCATAGGCACCGTTCGAAAAAACCTGTATGATTTGAAAAGGACCTTCCCATTTAGGGGACCATTTTCCCAAAGACCTAACCTTTCGATCCATAGGCAAAATTAATTTCCAAACCAATTCTCTAGGAGAAAAAGTCTTCACCCTAACCTTTTTATCGTAAGACTTTTCTACCCTTTTCTTTTGCCTTTTTAACAACTCCAAGGAATTAAGTCTTTCTTCATCCAAATCTACGAACTCATCTAACATCATATTCCAATAGGATCTCAAGATGCCTTTGGATCCTTGTTGATTGTAAGTAGATTTCTACAGGTAAAACTGTGTCATGACCAATAGTCAGATGAAAATGAGTAGTGTTAGTTGCATCTTTGGGAGACGTTCGACATGCCCAGAGAACCAGGTCTAATGTCTAGTGCCAATTTCTCGGCTTCTTTCCCACATGCTTCTTGATCAACCTAATCACTAACTTATTCGCTGCTTCTACTTGACCATTAGCCTGTGCATAGTAAGGTGTAGAGGTCAATAGCTTGAAACCCATATCTTTAGCGAATTCCTACATTTTTCGACCAGAAAAACAGATCCCTAATCCGCTTTCTGGGATGCCAAATCTGTAGATGATGTGCTTCTTAATGAATTTGATCACATCCTCTTGGTCAGCATTTGGTAAAGGTATAGCTTCGATCCACTTCGTAAAGTAATCAATACCTACCAAAATGTATCTTTGACTCTTAGATGATGCTGGTCGAATCTCACCAACCAAATCCAAAGCCCAACCCCTAAAGGGCCATGGTTTGACTATGGAGTGAAATTCGCTCGCAGGAACATGCTGTATTCCCGCATGTGCTTGGCACTCTTGATATCCCTTTGCAAATTCGATACAGTCTTTCAACATGGTAGGCCAATACATGCCCTGTCGAAACAAGAGCCATTTAATTTTATGACCTACCTGATGTGCCCCACATGCCCCATCATGGACAGTTGAAAGGGCTAAGTATGCCTCTGATTCACTAAGAAATTTGAGCAGGACTCCCTCAGGAGACTTTTTAAACAACTCGTTACCCAAAAGAACATAGCTCAAAGCGCGATACTTGGTTTTTCGCTCCGTGGATGCTGTTGGATTTTGCAAATATTCTATTATTGGCTTCCTCCAATCTTCGTCTGTCAAACTATCCACAACTAAAATTTCAAAATTTTCCTTATCAGCATACCCTAGCTTTGTAGCTTCGAAGTCTGATGGGGATAATCTGTTCGACATAATTTTCCCTTTGACTTCGATTGCATCTTTCAACTTTTCTTTCGAAATATTGTACCCAAAAGCAATTTGAGCCAAGTCATTGGCTACATGGTTTTCTAGTCGAGGTATGTGTCGAACACTAACCATTTCAAATTTTTTTAGTAGTCTATTGACTATAACAAAATACATGATGAGATTCTCCTTCATGCATTTATATTCCCTTGTAATCTATTTGATGACTAACTCCGAATATCTTATTATTTCGACTCGAGTTGCCCCCAATTCTAACAAGATTTCAAGTCCGGCTATTTAAGCCTCATATTCTGCCTCATTATTTGAACATGGGCCTGTTGAAATATTAGATTAAATTTGATTTGATATGATTAGATTTGATTAGATTTATTATTTAGATATAATCCAAGTTGTGTTAGACCAAGCCCAATTAGGGTTGTATATAAATAGCCCTAGCTTGTATCATTATTTACACAATTAAATAATACAAATCCTTATTTCCTTATTTTCTCTCTTTCTTTCCTCACTAAAAGTGCCTCACGCACTAACAAATTGGTATCCAGAGCTTCCGGTTATTGTTCTTGATCGAGTTTTCAAGAACTTCACCTCAGAGATCGTGTTTCCAGGGCAAGTGAATCAACCGCTGCGAAGATGGCTAGGGATAAGAGCATTCCGAGTTCCCTTCCAATGCTTGACAACAAGAATTGGATCCGATGGAAAAAACAGATGCAATCCTTATTTGGCTTCCATGAGACCCTAAAAGTGGTTAATGGTGGCATTCATGTGTTGGCTGAAAATGCAACCGAAGAACAGAAAAAAGCCCACAACGAAGTCAAGAAGAAAGATTGCAAGGCTTCTTATTGCATTCAGACGGTGGTCGATGCTGCAAACCTCGACAGAATCTCTCATGCTGAAACGTCGAAAAAGGCATGGGATATTCTGGCGAAGTATTATGAAGGAGGTGAGAAAGTCAAGGTTGTTAAGTTGCAAACCTTGCGTCGACAATATGAGTTATTGTCGATGGGAGAAGACGAAAAAGTTGCAGAATATGTGTCGAAGGTTCAGAAACTAATCCATGTCATGAAGGGTTGTGGTGAAACCATAATTTATAAGATGATAGTTGAGAAGGTAATGTGAACGTTGACCTCTCACTTTGATCACGTTATTGTAGCTATTCAAGAATCCATCACTCTTGAAACCCTAAAAGTGGAAGATTTGGTTAGTTTGTTGGAGGCGCATGAGATGAAGATTGTCGTAAGGAAGGGAGTTCAGGATTCGATACAAGCACTGCAGGCTCAGTCATGGAAAAGGAATGGTGGTTCCAACAAATCCAAAAGCAAAGTCAACAAGACTCAAGGAAAGAAGTCTTCGGTCGAACCCTCACAAGAATCAGGTTGAAGATAGAGCTTCTGAATCCTCGAAAAGAGGAGAAGGAAATTATCGAAAGGACAAAGAAGATAAGAAAAGTATGCAGTTTTATAACTGTGAAAAGTGGGGTCATTTGGCCAAACATTGTTGGTACAGGAAAGACAATGGATCAAAAAAAGGAAAGGACGAAGGAGCAAACCTTGCATGCCAAGATTTAGATGATTCTGAAGGTGGTAAGGTGGTTATGGATGCAATGGCAGATAACCATGTCGAATCCAAGGCCTGGTTCCTCAACTCAGGCTACTCAAATCACATGACTGGTCGAAAGGGGTGGTTGGCAGATTTTGATGACTCGAAGAAGAGCAATATAAAATTTGCTGATAACAGTTCATTGCAAGCAGAAGGTACTGGCAACATAGTTTTTTAACTTAGTAATGGAGCGAAATCTATGATCAAAGATGTGTTCTATGTACCTGGAATAAAGTACAACCTATTAAGTGTTGGATAACTGGTCGAAAAAGGCTTCTCAGTTGTCATGAAAGATGGAGTTTTGAAAGTGTTCAACACCCAGAACAATTTGGTCTTGAAATCTCCGTTGTCGAAGAACAGGATGTTTAAGACCATGATTAGTTCGACTGAAGTACAATGTCTAAAACCAGTTGTCGACCACAAGGATAGTTGGTTGTGGCATTTGAGGTTTGGACATTTAAACTTTCAATCACTCAATCAGCTGATTACTCAAGATATGGTATCTGGTATTCCAAGTCTTGAGATACCTAACAAACTCTGTGAAGGTTGTTTAGTCGGAAAGCAATCCAGAAATTCTTTCGTTTCGACTATGCCAATGAGATCATCCTGCATTCTCGAAGTTGTACATTCAGATGTATGTAGTTCGTTCAAAGAACATACCATTGGTGGAAACAGATATTTTTTTCTTGTGTCGATGAGTTTAGTCGAAAGCTATGGACCTATGTGATCAAGAGAAAGGATGAAGTATTTGAAATCTTTAAGAGATTTAAGATGCTTGTCATAAACCAGAGTGAGAAGACGATAAAAGTTCTGCGAACTGATGGAGGTGGCGAATACACTTCAAAGATGTTTGAAAAATTCTATGCAGAACATGGTGTTGATCATGAGGTAACTGCTCCTTATACACCTCAATATAATGGAATTGCTGAAAGAAGAAACAAAACCATATTGGATATGGCGAGATGTATGCTCAAGTAGAAGAATTTGCCAAAATCTTTATGGGGTGAAGCTGTTTCAACTGCAGTTTATATCCTGAACAGATGCCCTACCAAGAAATTGAAGAACAAGGTTCCTGAAGAAGTATGGAGTGGCAAACGACCATCAGTGAGTCATTTGAAGGTGTTTGGCTCTATGTGTTACAAGCATGTTCCTGATGCAAGAAGAAGGAATATTGATGACAAGAGTGAACCTATGATTCTGGTAGGATATCATAAGACTGGTGCATACAGGCTATTCAATCTAATTAATGAGAAGATTGTGTTGAGTCGAGATATTATGATTGATGGAAATTCTGCCTGCGATTGAAACTCTAGTAATTCAATTAACAAGCCATTGATGAGCTCTGATTTCGACGAAGAAACTGATGAAGTTGAAGTTAAAGGAATTGTTTAGAATCCAGACGAAGTCGAAGTAAAAGCATTTGCTGACATTCTCGATACAGAGGTTGTGGCTGAAACAAGCCAAAGACCCCGGCGAAATAGAGTTCCTCCAACAAGACATCATGATTATGAAGTGACTGGTGATGATGAAGTCACACCAGATTGAGAATTAGTTCATTTTACTTTACTTGCAGCTGCTGAACCAATCAACCATAACAAAGCTTTAAATATTCAATAGTGGAAGTTAGTTATGGTCAAAGAGTTATAGGCAATCGAAAGAAACAACACATGGGAGTTAGTCAAATTGCTAGTACATACAAAAGTTATCGAAGTAAAGTGGGTGTTTAAGTTAAAACACAATGCTGATGGGTCGATAGCAAGACATAAGACTGTTCAACTAGTGGTAGCATTGGCCTGTAACAAAGGTTGGTCGACATTTCACTTAGATGTGAAGTCAGCATTTCTGAACGGTCCGTTAGACGAAGAGGTCTATGTCACACAACCTCCTGGGTTTGTGATTCAGAAAGAAGCAAGTAAAGTATATAAGTTGCATAAAGCGCTCTATGGTCTCAAACAGACACCTAGGGCATGGAATAAGAAGATCGACTCATACTTGGTCGAATTGGGATTCGTAAAATGAAAATCTGAGTATGGTGTCTATGTTCAGGTTGTAGCACAAGATATAACAATCATCTGCTTATATGTCGATGACTTGTTAGTAACTGGAAACAGCCTGAAGAACTTGTCGAAGTTCAAAGAGCCGATGAAGAAGGAATTTGAAATGTCGGATCTGGGAAAATTGTCTTATTTCCTAGGCATGGAATTTCACATGTAGAAGCAAGGTATGGTGCTACATCAAAGGAAGTATGTCAAAGAGGTACTCAAGAGATTTAGAATGGATGATTCAAATCCTGCATCCTCACCTGTCGAACCAAACGTGAAGTTGGAGAAGCATGGAGAGGAAGACAAAGTTGATGTAACTTTGCTCAAAAAAATAGTTGGATCTCTGAGATATGTGTGCATTAGTCGACCTGATATAGGTTTCGTAGTCGGATTTGTGAGCAGATTCATGGGTGAACCAAGAGTGTCACACATGAAAGCTGCAAGAAGAATTATGAGATACTTAAAAGGAACAACAATTTTTGGAATTCTATTTCAACGAGATTCTGAAGGAAAAGGAGCAATAGTTAATTGCTTTTCAGATGCTGATTGGTGTGGAGATAAGGAAGATCGAAGAAGTACACTTGGCTATTTCTTACAAGTATTTGGTGCACCAATCTCATGGTGTTCGAAGAAGCAACCTATGGTGGCATTGTCATCGTGTGAAGCATAATATATAGCAGGATCCTATGATGCATGTCAAGCAATTTAGATCAGATCAATACTTGAAGAAATGGAGGTCGAAGTGAAGAAACCTCTTTTGTTGAAAATCGACAAAAAGTCAGCTATAAATCTGGCGAAGAATCCAGTTCTGCATGGAAGGAGTAAGCACATCGAAACCAGATTTCACTTCTTGAGGGAAAAGGTAAATGGAGGTGAACTTGAAGTTAGGCATTGCTTAAGTGAAGCATAATTGACTGACATTTTCACTAAAGGATTAAAGATTGACAGATTCCTGAATTTGAGAAAGAAATTAGGAATAGTTCAGATCGTCTATGACTAGCGTAGGCTCGACAACTTGGATTATGGGGGTGTGTTGAAATATTAGATTTGATTTGATTTGATATGATTAGATTTGATTAGATTTAATATTTATATATAATCCAAGTTGTGTTAGCCCAAGCACAAATAGGGCTGTATATAAATAGACCTAGCTTGTATCATTATTTACACAATTCAATAATACAAATTCTTACTTCCTTATTTTCTCTCTTTCTTTCCTCACTAAAAGTGTCTTACGCACTAACAGGGCCTTCGACCTTATACTTGAATTTTGTTGGAATTTTATTAGGAGAAATAATTAGAACTTCTATACCAGTTCCATATTTATGACTAGAGCCATCGAAGTATAACGTCCATGGTTCTAGTTCAATGTAGTCCAAAGACTTTTCATTTATAGCGTGGTCGACTATGAAATCAGCCACCACTTGTCCTTTGACAGCTTTTAGAGGTAAGTATGTCAAAGAATACTCAGTTAGTGCTAACGCCCACTTTCCAATTCGACTGTGTAAAATTGGTTTGGATAACATGTATTTTATAACATCGAAATGAGAAGAAACGAAAACATCCACTGGTTTTATATAGTGCTTCAATTTCATACATGAAAAGTATAAACATAAACACAATTTTTCGACTAAATTATATATAGTTTCCGCATCGTTCAAGACCCTACTGAGGTAATAAATGACTCTTTCGACACCGTTCTCGTCCTCTTGAGCCGAAAAGCTCCCTAATGTCTTGTCCGACTCAGATATGTACAGCCTCATTCTCCTACTTCTACAAGGTGACATCAAAATTCGAGGATACCTCAAGTATTCCTTGATTTTATCAAAGGCATCCTGCCTGGCTTGCCCCCATTCGAAGTCTTCTTTTTTCAGTCGAAGTAGAGGAGAAAAGGATTGCGTCTTGCCACTGAAGTTGGAGACGAACCTCCTGAGAAACTTAATCTTGCTAAGTAGAGACTGCAATTCCTTCTTTGTAGATGGCGCTTTCGCTTCCATTATTGCCTTAGCCTTGTTTTGATTTATTTCGATCCCTTTCTTGTGGACAACAAAGCCTAGGAAATCTCTCACCTGCACACAAAACGCACATTTGAGAGGGTTCATCTTCAAACCAAACTTCCACATCCTTTCGAAGGATTGTCGAAGATGGTCTATAGGATTATTTCCTGAAACAGACTTAACAAAAATATCATCAATATAAATTTGCATGAATGTCTCAATGAAATTGTGGAAGATCGAATTCATTTCATCGCTGGTATGTTGCCCCAGCATTTTTTAAGCCAAAAAGTATCACCACCCATTCGTAGGTGCCTAAGGCTCCAGGGCATCGAAATGCTCTTTTAGGAACATCTTCCTCAGCAATAAAATTTTGACTGTAACCAGAGTACCCATCAAGAATACTAAGGTACTCATGGCCTGCGGCTGAATCGACAAGCATTTCCGCCACTGGCATAGGATATTCATCCCTTGGGGTAGCAGAGTTCAAGTCTCGAAAATCTATGCATACCCATAGTTTTCCATTTTTCTTTATCACCGGAACTATATTGGCAATCCATTCGACATACCTGGTCGGGCGGATGAGCTTACATCTGAGGAGCCTTTCAACTTCTTCTTTAATCTTTTAAAGGATCTCTAGCACGAATCGCCTTGGAGTTTGCTTAACAGGTTTCCTCCCATGCTTTATTGGTAACTTTAGTTCGACCAGATTCCTATCCAGACCAGGCATTTCGTCATAGTCCCACGTGAAACAATCCTTGATTTCCTTTAGCAACTGGACTATTTTGACCTTGAGTTGGGGGTTGACTTTTGCACTGATGTAAGTTGGTCTTATTTCTGCCCCCGACCCCAAATCGATTTCTTCGAGTAGATCTTGTGCCATTATCTTGATGTCTGCTGCTAATGGATCCTTTTCAAAGCCCAAAGGCTCATCGTCATAGATTGCAACAAGCCTCTGGTTTTGCAATTCTCCTAGATCTTTGTCAGGCAGATCTGGGCCAAAGTCCTTTCCAGTACCTTGTTGATCTACTTCGATCTCGTTAGCTTCGACAGGCATATATTTTACTTCGGCCTCTAAGGCCGCTTAGAGCTTGTTCTCGGCTACATAAGCCGCAATTTTCTCAAGAACCAGTGACTCACTCATTGTCACGAAATTTGCTCCCCCAGCCAGTAGGCAGGATGTGTGAGGTTCCAAAAATATAATTCTCTTCGCCAACTACCTCTCAATTCCACTGAAACCCATGGCTGGGATAAAGGTATAGGGAGCAGAAGGCGTTTTTTGTTGGCGTCATGTCGAACCTGGCAGAACTACAAGGAACAATATAAGCCAAATTTCTATCAAAGCTTTGCCCGTCGACCTAATTTATTTCAGCTAGAAAGTAGCTCTGATCCGCCTCGATATTCTCGACAATCCTGTCGGTACGCAATATTGTTATTCTTTGGTGCATCGACGAAGGGACGACTTCTATGCCGTGTATCCATTCCCTGCCTAACAGTAGGTTATAATTTGCCTTCGAAGCAATTACCATAAACATTGTCGGCCTTGTGATGGTCCCGACTGTTAGATCCACCTGTATTACTCCCAGTGTGGTTCCCACTTTACCCTCGTAATTCGACAACACCATGTTATGAGGTTTGGTGTCGGAATCATCCTTTCCAATTTTCTTAAGCATATAATGCGGCATTAAATTGACTTTCGCGCCTCTGTCAACCAGAATCTTGTTTACCCCTATGTTGCCCACCTTTCCTTTAATGAACAAGGGTTTTAAGTGACTCCTCATCGAATAATCTGGTCTTTCAAAAATACGTTTTGTTCTTCCACACATCCATTGTTCATAATGTAATAATAAACAGGCCTGGGTATGGCCTTTTCGACTTCCATGGTCTCTTCCTCATCTTCAACTTCCATTATCTGGTCATACTCCCTAGGGAGTACTGACACAAAGTTACACATCACGTTGAAAGATGCTTCCGACCCTGAGTTGAAATCATCTGTCATTTCATCATCTCTAGTTGTGTCTTCCTTCGTGGACACTTGTTCTGGAGCAACTAGTGGCTTTCTATCCTTCGCTTCCTCTGAGGTTTGAACATTACTGCTGGTTTCTGATCCAGCCATTCCTGCAACCTCCCTTTCTGCTTTCTTTTGACGCTGATACCTTCTCCATTGTGAGTTTGTCATAGGGTTCTTATCCTTGTAGTTTTCAGAGGGGTAAGTCATCCTCTTAGATTTTTGGAACTCTTTCTTATATGATAAGGAAGATCCCCTTTGTACTTTGAAATATTTCCACTTCCCTTGGCCTTGGGATTTTCAGATTTGATTGACCCATTTGTCATCTGGAGCCTTATTCGTAGGCTTGAATGTGTTGGGGTACCTTCCTCCTAACTTCTGCCCGTTTTGGTCTCCTCTTCTGGGGTCGAATCTTTCTCCTCTAGCCGGTTGAGAAGGCTTCCAACTTCCCCTTCTTTTTGCCCTATCTATTCCTTCCAGGTTTTGTGCTGCCTTTTTGTCGAAGACGGCACTACAACGAGGACCGAGCATTACTTCAGACCTCTTTTTCTGGCATCTGTGGATGAAATCTGGCAAGTTCTCCTCTTCTTTAGGGTATGCCAATTTGTGGTATTCCTCACGCCGATGCTCTTCGTCGACTTGCATCGAAACATTCTGAGACACCTCCACCATGTTCACATTGGCAATTGTGTCTGCGGCAATGCTCAATTTGTTTAACTTCAGACTATGGCCTTCATTGGCCTCGTGATCTTTCTCGACACGGTTGAAACCCTTTGTGGTTTCATTTGTTGGTACCTTTGGACGCAAACCCTTAGTAACCTGTTGGCTGATGAATCCGACATCCTTCTCTTTTGGATCCTCCATGGTTCTCTGGAGGAGGCCCATAGCAGCCTGTTTATAGGAACCTGTCATACCCCAAATTTTGACCACTTGGATTCCCCATCATTGTCCAAATCATCATCATAATATGGATGAACCATCATGCCAAATCAGTCTCCCCAAAGATGGGTGAGCATTCACTACAGTCATTTAGGGTTTCAAGCCCTCTCAGAGCCTTAGGCAAAGGATCAATCAAGAATTGACATGATCTTTAAATTTTCAAACCTCTCAAACACCTATAAAGGATCAAGAGGACTCCCACATCAAGGATTAAGCACAAGGTTGCAACACTCCAAGTGGATTAAGCCTCAAGATCGCCAGTGTCACCAAATTAGGGTTTTGGTCGACCAAGGCTTCCAGGTGGAAATTTTCCTCTGGGCATGAGGCAATGCTTCAAAGCATAACCTAAGATACTCCATGGGACCTCATGAACCCAATCATCAACTCAATTTAGCCTCAGGGGATGCATTCATAAAAAATTAGGAATTAGGGTTTCTTGACCTAATTCACCCCTAAGTTGACTTTTGGGACAAATCATGAGCCAAGACCTCAAGACATGGTTTGAGGGTCTCCAATACACTACATTGATCCATGTGCAACAATGGATTGATCCAAGAAGCTTGATTCACAAGTTTCAATTTAATCTGAACCACAATTAGGGTTTTGCAGAAAAAGTCAACTGTACACCCTATAACACCTATGAAATCAAGGGATGCTCTTTTGTACAAGAGGCTATTTAGAAATAGTTATTTAGAGTTTTCCCCAGCAACTACGTCTAGAAATAGGTAAAGCCCTGTTGGTCACTCTTAAACACAAACAAAACTAGATCCCCCGTAGGATTTCCAGATACAGTCTTCCCTTCTTTTGGGGTTAAACAATATGGAACAAAGAGAAAGGCAGTATTCTCGGTGAACCTTTTCTCAGACTATCAGCCTTAGAAATTGTCAAAGAAACTCTACTCCCCAGAGATGATCTTTTCTCCGTGAATGGCATCTCTTGAGTTTCTTCCAAATGCTCGAACTTTCCTGGATTAATCTCTTCTCTGTGAATTGCATTTCTTGAACTTCTCTTGGTTTGGGGACCCACAGACTTCCTAAAAGCATCTCAGCCTCCTCTTGGGCTTTGTACAAGGACCCTTCGGCTTCCTAGAAGTTCTCATGGCTTCTCTTGGGCTTAATACAAGGACCCTAACGACCTCTTAAAGGTATAAGACAGAACTTAGTCATCCTTTCCTAGAGCAGTCTTTCCAGTGTCAAACCTCTGGCCACTTTAGGGTTGATCCTCCTCCCTTAAAGGCCATTTCCTTCCTTTGGGCATCCTACAAAAGACAAAACTCTTCAACACCAGTAGACTTGGACAGTCTAAACCCCTTGAGGGTTCCCCACCCTTGGACCTGCCTCGGATAAATCTCCAGTAGAAACACCGATCACTCTGGATAAATCTCCAGTAGAAACCCGGTCTCTCTAGTGAGGGTTCCCCACTATTAGACCTGCCTCGGGATCTCAATAGTTCCTAGCAAAAGATAGCCTCCTCTTAGGCTTTGTATAATGATCCTTTCCTCAAGAAAGTCAGCCTTCTATTGGGATTTGTACAATGATCCTCCCCCGGCGGAGCTAACCTTTTCAGACTCTCTTGTTGAGTCAATCATTTCTCAGACTCTCTTGTTGAGTCCATCACTTTTTAGGACTCTCTTGTTGAGTCACTTTCCTTTTAGCCTCTATCTCGGGCTTCATACGAGATAGAAAATCACTCTCTTGTTGAGTATAAAGGACTATCTTGTTTAGTCAACCAACTTGTCTGACTCTCTTGTTGAGTCAACCCTTTTAGCCTCTGTCTTGGGCTTTGTACAAGACACATATAAAATCGCTCTCTTGTTGAGCCAGTCACTTGTTTGTACTCTCTTGTTGAGTCAACCCTTTTAGCCTCTATCTCGGGTTTCATATGAGACAAATAAAAAAGACCCTCTTGTTGGGTCAATAGCCTCCTCTTAGGCTTTGTATAGAGAAATCCCTGGTTGAGTCAATCAACCTTTTAGCATCAACTTGTGCCTTGATCAAGGCTCACAAAAGTCAACAATCTCTTTTTAGAGATGACAAGTTCTCTCTCAATCAAACCTTTTAGCTTCAATCTTGGGCTTTGAACACGACGCAAAAAACCCTTAAACTTCATATCTTGGGCTTTGAATAGAATACAAATACTCCTTTAAGCCTCTGTCTTGGGCTTCGAACGAGACACCAAAACATCTTTGTCCCCCTAGAATATGAGGGAACTACGATCGCTGTGATTTCTCTGTTTCGTTAAACGGGAATACGTAGGCATAAGATTGCAAAATCTTAGCGAGTATACTAATCAAAAACTCAAAATCCAGTACCTCTGTCAATCAACCAAAAGCATCAAATCTAAACACATTACCAAAAACCTCGCAAATAGTCCAGACTGTATTCTTATGCAAAATAACCTAAGATAGATCCCCATTTTGATAGCATCTGTAAACCAACAGTCATCTGTTTAAACTCAGTATGCAAGCAAGGTTAATTGAAGACATCTATTTCTCTTCCTTAATCAGCTTCACAAGATAAAAAATGAATCGAACTGTAGTACCAAAGCGATAGTGATTCGAAACCACAAAAACCGCGCTACAGAAAAAATGGCGACCATAGTGGGAGATATTTATCTCTTGTAGTCTTACGGTAGGAGACACTTCTTTTTCACAGTCTTAGGTAGAAAGCCCTAAGTTCACAAAGTATCACAGAAACAGCGACCCTGCTCGGGAGTCATTGTCTGTATAGGATTATGGGACTAGAGGTCTAGGATATTAGGACAAATATATATACTGCTTTTCCTAATTGATATCTGTGTTTATTTTTCTGCTAATGGGAATGAGTGTGATGCCGCATGTGGAAAGATTAAGTATACACCTAAGATAGGGGATGGCATTATACGGGTAATCTTACGGGGAGTGAATCCTAGATAATGGGTCCCGGTCGACCATCAAATCAATGGAGATGCCCTTTGCGGATTCAATGCCTATACGACTTTGGTTGTTGAAGGCAAATTGTTCCATTGGGTTATCTGAGAAGTTGAGGATTTTAGTAGACTGAAACCATTTTGTAGTGCGGAAGCTATCGGAAATAGTTGTCATGCGATACTACCCTCATTTGAGATTACTCTAAGATGAACCAGCTCGCTTGGTGATCCGCTTGCTGATGTCATCCGATGAGGAGTCAGTGATTTTGAGAACGGGTACAAAAATCACCAGTTTAAACCTTTGGGGATGGGTAGAGCCTTGACTTCACGACATCGACCCTTTGACCCCATTTTTTTCTATGTTTTTGTGTGCTGCATTCATGCATTCATTTCATAAAAAACATTAAAAACAAAGAAAAATTTTCTCTTCTAGTCTCTCTTTTTCAAATTAAACTAAGACAATGTTTGCAAATGTCAGAGAAAGAGATTATGTTATGGATTTCGGTAGAAGAAAGACTCACAAGTACGCCTTCAAGATTCCAAAATTAGAGGATTTAAGAGGTTTGGCGAGAATGATCACCAACCCTGAGGCTTTCAGAGCTAAATATGGAGGGTTGCTATCTCTGTTAAGGGTCCATGTAATTGAAGGAATCCTGTCCTCACTAATCCAGTTCTACGATCCGAGTTATCCTTGTTTCACATTCCCGGATTATCAGCTAGCACCAACATTGGAGGAGTATTCTCACTTGACTGATTTACATATCAGTGATCAAGCTCCCTTTTCTGGACTGGAAGAAATTCCAAAATATCAAACCATTGCAAGGGCAATTTATTTGGACGAGTAAGAAGTCAGGACTCACATGATCATTAAGGGTGGAATCCAAGGTTTGCCAGCCCAGTTTTTGACAAAGAAAGCCCTGTACTTTGCCAGTATAGGGAATGTGCCTGCTTTCGAGAGCATCTTTGTTTTTCTCACCTACGGGCTATTTTTGTCTCCCAACATCGATAACTTCGTAGATATCAATGCCATTAAGATATGTCTGATTGGAAACCCTGTACCAGCCTTGCTCGCAGATACTTATCAATCTGTACACTTAAGGAATTTGTACAGCGGGGGAATGATCACATGCTGTGTACCCTTGTTGTAAAAATGGTTCATTTCCCATTTGCCAAAGTCTGTCGCCTTTTGGGATCAAAAAGTACTTTACGTTGGTCGCAGAGAATCATGTCTCTTACCAACTCTGACATCGATTGGTACAATTGAATCTATGACGGGATCAGAATCGTTGACCGTTGTGGAAACTTCCCAAATGTACCCCTTATAGGAACTAAGAGAGGAATCAATTATCATCCAGTTTTAGTTCTTTGTCAATTCGGATACCCGATGAAGCATGTCCCGCGGAATACTCATCTGGAAGGTCTTTTCTTCAAGGAAGGAGAAAACAACAGGGCACTAAAGACAAAAATAGTGCATGCTTTGAAACATGTTCATAGGAAAGGACGAGAGTCTCTAGGAAAACCGGACTGTATCTCTGTGGAACCTTATCTCCACTGCTTACAAGCTAGAGCTCTCAAACTGAGGATGCCTTACCCTCGTCAGGAAGTTCTTCCATTAAGGGACCCTGTCCTTTATTTTATGTCTGATACGGAAAAACTTAAGGTTACTCTCAACAAAGTTCAACAAGAGAAGAGGTCTTGGAGGAACAAGTACCGCATTCTGAACGTGGAGTGTAACAAAATACAACAACTGTTAAAATAAAAGGATGCTCTGATTGAGATTTTAGAGCAACATGCTGTAGAGAATCAAGAAGACCAAAGGAATTTGCTCGCTCCTTTCACATGGCAAAGGAATGACAACCCAACAACGGCTCAAGAGCCCTGGTCAAAGAAAAGGAAAGCACTAGAACCAGCACCTAAGCTCTCCTCAGAGAGGACTCAGGATCCATTAGTTTAGACATTTCCTTTTACAGCACTTTGTAAATTACTGTATTTCTGTTCCGCAATCTCTGAATTCAATAAAACGGGGTCTTCCCCACTGTTTGATATTTACAATCCAAATTGTCGAAGTTTATTTTTATTAAAAAAAACTAATATAATCATTGCATATCATTCATCATTCTCGCATAAACGCATTCTTCTTCCCTACGAATCTCACGTTTGTGTCTCGATTCTAGAGTCAAAGTCTCTCATTCGTACAATACTCGGGCCAATCGACAGAAGAAGATGGATGATCTCGAGGAAGAGAACAGGGAGTTGAGAGAAGAGATCGACACTCTGAAAGAAGATTTGAGAAAGCTTCATAACAACATGCAAGCTCTAGCAGAAGCTCAAATGCAGCAACAAAGAACTGTGATCTCAGAGATCACATCTACGCCCATAGTGGAAAAGTATGATCCGCGGTATAAAATGACAAAAGATCGTCCCTGGGGCATGCCACTCATCTATATCCCAGAAGGATATATTCGGCCGATCATGGAAGATCCGGAAACTGCAACAGGAGCCGCTGGGCCTGAAGGTTACAAACTTGGGGAAAGCGAAGATGCCAGGGGCATGACAACAACTCCTGAAGGTTACAAACTTCGGGAAGCATCAAGAGTCTCTGTCGTAATGACTATACCACCATCCGTGGTACACACTGTCCCGGAAGGACAAGTTTCCCAGATACCGTCTTCTGGAAACGAAAGTATGTTCGACAAAATGAATGAGTTCTAGGAACAACTCCTGGAGATGCAAAAAGAATTGCAAGCCATTCGCGGTCAAGATCTATTTGGAAAGGACGCCGTAGACCTTTGTTTGGTCCCTAATGTGAAAGTTCCGCACAAGTTCTAAGTGCCCAAATTTGAAAAGTTCAAGGGTAACTCTTGCCATCAAAGTCACTTGGTGATGTATGCACGGAGGAGATCAACTCAGACAGAGAACCACCAACTATTGATCCATTACTTCCAAGATAGTTTAATTGGTGCCGCACTCAAATGGTACATGGGTTTAAACCGCACCAAAATCGTCACTTTCAGAGATCTTGGCGTTGCCTTCGTTCAACAATATAAGTATAATCTGGACATGGAACCGGACAGAGATCAACTCAGAGCCATGTCGCAGAAGGATAAGGAAACCTTTAAGAAGTACGCTCAGAGATGGTGTGAAATTACCACCCAGATTTGTCCACCTCTTGAGGAAAAATAGATGACAAAAATCTTCTTGAAAACCTTAAGCTCATTTTACTACGATAGAATGGTCGCAGTGCGCCCAGTGACTTCACCAAAATGGTGGGCATGGGAGTTCGTCTTGGGGAAGCAGTCTGAGAAGGACGTTTAGTTAAAGACGCTGGACCATCAAGAAGTACAAAACAATACGGTAGTGCTCTCACTATTAAAAAAGAGCAGGATATTAGGAATATCTCTCTCGGAAAGCAAAGGCGACGTTACCAACCAGTAGCAGCTGTAACTCCTGCTATCAACCCTGCGCTTGTTCTAACGTATCAACCTCAGGTTGCGCAGAGCCAACCAAATCAACAACAATATCAGCAACGAACACAACAGCCTCTTCAACAGGCTCGTCCTCAGTACAACAACGACCGTACAACCCGACCACCAGGGTTTGACCCTATACCAATGTTGTACGCAAAACTGTTTACATTACTACTGGTTAAGGGGCATGTCCAAACCAGGGCTCCTCTTACAGTACCGAAAAATCTGCCTTTTTGGTTCAAGGCGGATCAGACTTGTCCTTACCATCAATGGGGACCAGGGTATAACATAGAAAACTGTCTCAGTTTCAAATTCGACATACAAAAGCTTGTTAGGAGCGGGGTCTTATCTTTTAAAGATACGAATATGAATGTTCTCACGAACCCGTTGCCTCAACACGAGAAAGCTACAGTAAGTTTGATAGAAGGAGAGTCTAACAACAGCTATCAAATTCATAATGTACTCTTATTGAGGACTAATTTGGTCAATATGCATCGCAGACAGAGCGAGTATGGCCATATACCACCTCACAATTATCACTAGTGTGATATCTGCTCTAAAGACAATCAAGGATGTTTTGTGGTGCAATCAGCTCTACAGGAACAGTTAGATCTTGGTTGTATCCAAGATCACCGAATTCGGGGGGGCAACATGACTTACAAAAATTCCAACGTCATTTAAAACCAAGACATCCGTGCGATGAATGTCAACTTGGTAGCAATGCACTCAAAGAAAAGCCAGTATCAGGGATGCTCTTTTGTACAAGAGGCCCTCCAGCCTCAGATGGATCTTGGGTGGATTCAGGATTACCACGATAAAAATCAGTATCAAGTGAATATGATTAAAATCTTTGAAATTCGCTTGATGAATACCAGCTTGGTGGAATTACACGCTAAGCAGGTCCAGCTCGATTTTTTGACTTCGCATAATTATCAGAACTGTACAGTATACCATGAGAGTAACCAAGGATGTGCTCTCGTTCAAAGAACTTTGCAACACTTGTTAAACCATTGGTGGCTTCCGATCTATCTAGATGAAGACACCCAACAAGTCACTATGATTAATGGGAACCCTACTAGGCATCAGAGTCAGGATGTTCGATCTGTGGAAGCGGATCTAGTGAGGTTACACGGCATACAAAGAGGACGTGGACGGGTGCCACCACATAACAATGAGCGTTGTAGAGTCTGTTTGAAAAATAACCAAGGATGTTACCTTGTGCGAGCAGCCCTTCAGAGTCTGTTGGACCGCAAAGAGTTTCAATCATGCCCAGTTTCGGGATCCATCAACTTGATGCCCGACTACATCGCTAATCAAATCAAAGATGTTGTTGTAATCTCTGATCACGAGAGGACCAAAGATGTTTGTACCATCATCCCTTTACTTGACGAATCGAAGGTTCCTAACCAGGAACTGATTGAAGTTACTTACGACTGTCACAGAAATCAGAAGGCTCCTGTAGTTATCTATTTGTCGGGACCAATGTTGTACAAGTCTGATAACGTTATCCCTTACAAGTATGGTGCCACAACAGTTGAGAATGGAAAGGAAACTCCATTACCCTCCGTTGTGAATATTGCAGACATCAGTCGAGTAACACGAAGCGGTTAAATCTTCAACCGAAGAGTTGGAGAACCTAACAGAGAAAAGGAACTTCAGACAGAAATTCCCAATCCACCAGTTGGTCAATCAAGTGATCCCGACCTTTCAAAGAACGATGATGAGATGCTGAAGCTCATCCAAAGGAGTGAATACAACATTGTTGATTAATTGTTACAAACTCCTTCAAAGATCTCTGTGTTATCTCTATTACTCAGTTCCGAGGCTCACAGGGAAGCTCTGCAGAAAGTCTTAGAGCAAACCTTTGTGGAACAGGATGTGCCAATAAGGCAATTCGATATCATCATTTCTAACATCACTTCCTGCAATAACTTGGGGTTTAGTGATGAAGAATTGCCAGAGGAAGGCAAATGTCACAACTTGGCGCTCAATATTACAGTCAACTGCTAGGACGATGCCTTAGCCAGCGTACTGGTAGATACCGGACCGGCCATCAATGTTATGCCAAAATCCACTTTAATGCGACTATCATTCAAAGGATCCCTAATGAGGGGAAGTGAGGTCATCGTCAAAGCATTTGACGGGTCTCGGAAAACAGTTATCAGCAAAGTTGACCTTCCCATAACTATCAGTCCTCACACTTTCCAGATCCCTTTCTAGGTCATGGACGTCCGAGCAGTGTACAACTGTTTATTAGGAAGACCTTGGATACACCAGGTTGGGGCAGTCACTTCGACACTGCACCAGAAACTGAAGTTCGTCAAGAACGACTAACTAGTCACGGTCTATGGAAAACAAACCTTGATCGTGAGTAACCTTTCATTATCCACTTGTGTAGAACCCGAGGAGGTTGTTGGAACTCAGTTCCAAGCACTGTCGGTGAGCAATGAGAATCAATCAGAAAAAGGAACATCGATTTCCTCATACAGAGATGCTCTCGAAGTGATCAAAAGTAACAATGCCAAGGGATGGGGATAGCTTGTCATTCCTACTGATAACAAAACAAGGAAAGGCCTTGGTTTTTCCTCAACCTGTACCCATACTGCTACTAACAGTGAAAGTCTTCATCCCATTCAGGACTTCTTCCACAGTGGAGGTTTCCTTCATCCAATGTCTCAAGAAATGTATACCATCAACGAGGGTGATCCCTCTGATACAAATGAAGAGTGGAAATCTTGTCTTAACGAGGATGGCTATATGTCTCAGGAAGAGGTGCCTACGCCATTTTGATATCTCGTACAGAGTCCGAGATTTATACCTAGGTCAGATGTCAGAATGATATACAGAGATTATGTTCCGAAAGGATGCCATGCTCCACCAAATTCATTAGAGGAGGACACTCTAATGAAAGATAAATTTGAACATGAATATTATGGCCCAATGGATGGCCTGCCTATCTGGCAGCCATACCCAGGAGACTTGGGGAAAGAAAATCAGCCGAACGATGCTTATCAATTAAGCATCATTGAAAAGAATACCTGCGTCCCCACCATATCATTGGATCAACACTCAGGGTATTCAGAACCTATCTAGCACGACGATGAATTTGCAAAGCTTGTAGGACTAGAATTCATCAATTAGGCTTTTCCCGAGGTCAACGTCATCGAGAGGGATGACTCCTCCAGTTCCGCGGAAGTGTGGGACACCTTAGGATAACCGAGTGGCAGGTTCGACTACTTGGTCAAGTACACCGCTCCTGAAATCTCTCGTATCAGGCTAGAAGACATCCAGCCGACAGGATGGGGAGATCCACCTGAGAGCACAAATACTATGCAAGATATAACAGAAGAGTTCGTCTACGACAGCTCTGCCTGGGAAACTGATTTCAACGATCTTGCTCTGCCAGAAATCAGTGTCATTTCTAACGACAAATTAAGAAAGAAGGTGCCAAACTTTGTGATTCATCGAGGAGTTCGCCGCCAATGGGTTGTTGTCGATGTTCCGAAAGTCGTTCATAAGTCTAAGTAAATGCCATCTTTATCTTAACCTTTCACCCTGCCCAGGTGAAACAGATGTTTTGATAGAGCTCACTTTCTGTAAATGTACCTTTTCGCTTCGCCCAAAGCGACAGAGTTTTGTTTTATAGGGCTGTAGTTTTAAGAATCGACCAAATCATAAATAAAATAATGTAGTTCTATAATTTCCGCATTTTATTGTTGTTTTCTCTTTTCGCTTTTTTCAGAAAATGGTAATCCTAAAAAATAACTTAATAATAAAAACAAGCAGTTTTCCAAAGAAAATACACTGCACACACTCTTGCATTCTCTCTATCTCTTTTAAAAACAATCATCACGTCGTGCAAATTGCTTGTTTTAAACCCCATTGAAACATACGATCCAATGCCTTCTCCCAACTTGGAATTCCCGGTATTCAAGGCCGAAGAAGAAGTTGACGACGAAATTCCAGAAGAGATCTCCCGATTACTCAAACAAGAGGAAATGTCCATTGAACCTCACAAAGAGCCGTTGGAAACGATAAACTTAGGTTCGGAAAAAGAGGGAAAAGAAATCAAGATTGGGGCACTGCTCAGTCCGGCTGTCAAAGAAAGTTTGATAAATATTCTCAAAGAGTTTCCTGATGTATTTGCTTGGTCCTGTCAGGACATGCCAGGGTTGGATACTAGCATCGTGGAACATCACCTACCGTTGAGATCGAAATATCCGCCAATGAAACAAAGGTTGAGAAGAACTCACCCAGACATGGCCATCAAAATCAAAGAGGAAGTACAGAAACAGATTAACGCGGGTTTCCTCGCCACGTCAGAATATCCTTAATGGCTAGCCAACATCGTACCAATTCCAAAAAAGGACGGAAAGGTCGGAATGTGTATGGATTACAGAGATCTAAACAAGGCTAGTCCAAAGGATGACTTTCCTTTACCGCACATTGACATGCTGGTAGACAGTACAGAAAAGTTCAAAATATTCTCCTTCATGGATGGATTCTCGGGCTATAATCAAATAAAAATGGCGCCGAAAGACATAGAGAAAAATTTGTTCATCACCCCATGGGGTACCTTTTGTTACAAGGTAATGTCGTTCGGTTTGAAGAACGCTGGGGCAACCTATCAAAGGGCCATGACTACTCTTTTTCATGACATGATACACAAAGAAATCGAGGTATATGTCGATGATATGATTGCCAAATCAAAGACAGAAGAGGAGCATGTGACCCACCTGTCAAAACTATTCGAGCTGTTGAGAAAGTACAAACTCCGCTTGAATCCTAATAAGTGCACATTCGGTGTCCGTTCAGGGAAACTTTTAGGGTTCATCGTCAGCCAGAAAGGAATTGAGGTTGATCCTAACAAGGTCAAGGCCATTCAAGAAATGCCTTCTCCGAAAACTGAAAAACAAGTCAGAGGATTCCTGGGACATTTGAACTACATTTCCAGATTTATATTTCTCATGACCGCGACATGTGCGCCGATTTTCAAATTACTCAAAAAGAATCAGGACTGCGTTTGGACAGAAGATTTCCAAACCTCTTTCTATAGTATTAAGGAATACCTGTTGAACCCATTGATTCTATCACCTCCAGTGGAGGGAAGACCACTGATCATCTACTTAATAGTCTTGGAAGAGTCAATGGGTTGTGTACTTGGCCAACAAGATGAAACAAAAAGAAAAGAGTTTTCCATTTACTATTTGAGCAAGAAATTCACCGACTGTGAAATGTCGCACTACTTGGTTAATCTCAGAAATGGATCCTATCAAGTATGTCTTTGAAAAGCCTGCTCTCACAAGAAGGATTGCCCGTTGGCAGATGTTGTTATCAGAATACGACATAGAGTACCACGCTCAAAAAGCCGTTATTGGCTCATCAACGGATTGACGATCAGGAATCAGTCAGGTTTGACTTCCCTGATGAAAATGTCATGTATTTGAAAATGAAAGATTGCGATGAACCGCTACCTAGTGAAGGGCCAGAACCAGGTTCCCAATGGGGACTAATATTTGACGGAGTTGTTAATCATTATGGAAACGGAATTGGGGCAATCATCATAACACCTCAGGGTACCCACATTCCTTTCACTGCCCGACTAACATTCAAGTGTACAAACAACGAGGTCAAATACAAAGCTTGTATTATGGGTCTCGAAGAAGCGATTGACTTAAGGATTAAGGACTTGGATGTATATGGTAACTCAACCCTGGTTATTAATCAGATCAAAGGAGATTGGAACACATACCAATCAGGACTGATTCCTTACAAAGATTATGCGAGAAGGTTGTTACCCTTCTTCAACAAAATCGAGTTTCATCATATCCCTCGTGAGGAGAATCACATGGCCGATGCATTGGTCACTCTCTCCTCCACGATTAGTGTAGGTCAATGGAACGACGTACCTAAGATCGACATAATATACCTTAAACGGCCCGCTTACATCTTCACGATTGAAGCAGCCATAGACGATAAACCTTGGTAACACGATATCAAATGCTTCCTTCAGAAACAAGAGTACCCACCTGTGACACTAAGAAAAGACAGGAAAACCCTCAGAAGTTTAGCAGGAAGTTTCTTCCTGAGCGGTGATACACTCTATAAGAGAAATTTTGACATGGTCTTGCTTCGATGCTAGACAGACCAGAAGCAGACATACTGATAAAAGAAATTCACGAAGGATCCTTTGGCAGTCATGCCAACGGACACATGATGGCGAGAAAACTTCTAAGAGCATGGTACTATTGGTTGACCATGGAATCCGACTGCTACAAGTACATGAGGAGGTGTCACAAGTGTCAGATATACTCTGACTAAATCCATGTACCGCCAATGCATCTCAAAGTTCTCTCTTCCCATGGCCTTTTTCCATATGGGGAATCGACATGATTGGCATGATCGAACCCAAAGCTTCAAACAGACATCGGTTCATCCTGGTAGCCATTGACTACTTCACCAAGTGGGTCGAAGCAGCATCGTACACCAATGTGACCCGACAAGTCATGGTCTAATTTATCAAAAACAATATCATCTGCTGTTATGGTGTTCCGAGTCAGATCATTACGGATAATGAATCTAACTTAAATAGTAAGATTACGAAAGAGTTGTGCGCTGAGTTCAAGATTGAACACCATAACTCATCTCCCTACCGACCTAAGATGAACGGAGTGGTAGAAGCGGCTAACAAGAACATCAAGAGGATTGTTCAAAAGATGGTCGTAACCTATAAAGATCGGCACGAAATGCTACCCTTTGCTCTTCACGGTTATCACACATCTATCCGCACTTGAATAAGGGCAACCCGTTTCTCTCTAGTATATGGCATGGAGGCAGTGCTTCCCATAGAAGCAGAGATCCCACCGATCCGGGTATTCATGGAGGCTAAGCTAACAGAAGCTGAATGGTGTTAATGTCGACATGATGAACTGAATATGATCGAAGAGAAGAGAATAACGGCACTATGCCATGGTTAGTTGTATCAACAAATAATGAAGAAGGCGTTTAATAAAAAGGTTCGACCTCGCATCTTCAGGAAAGGAGACCTTGTGCTCAAGAAGATACAATCATTTCTCACTGATTCCTAGGGCAAGTGGACTCCGATTTATGACGGCCCCTATATGGTCAAGAAAGCTTTCTCGGGCAGTGCCTTAAGACTCGCAACCATGGATAGAGAGGAATTTGCCTACCCCACGAATGTTGATGTAGTCAAGAAATACTTTGCCTAAGAAAAAAAAAAAGAAAAAAAATGTCTCGGTGGATTGAAAACTTGAAAGGGCGCTCCAGAAAAAAATTAGAGACAAAATCAAATATCATCCCGATGGATTGGAAATCTCAAAGTACAATCCAGGCAAAGGGATTCATGGCAAGTAACTACGTCTGATCAGTTCAACTCCTCAACAGTCATGCCACTCATCAGAAACTCCAGTCAAGGTCATCTTCGACAGAAGCTCAGAATGCCCAGAATTCAAAGTTGGTATAAGGATAGTGGTCGTTATGTTTCAATGTAGCCCTTTTCCTTTTAATTACCATTTTCTAACTTTGTAAATACTCTATAAAATCACGCGTTTGCCCGATCTCCATCCTATCAATAAAATTTGAGCCCTAGTGCTTTTGTTTGTAATTCTTATTTGTTTTAGCTTTACAGAACGACATTTTAACATGATTTACGGTTCTTGAAATAAAACATAAATGAATTTACTTGTCAAAAATTTTCTGCTTTTAAAAGATGGCAATTTCTTTTGACTGTTGAACATCGAAAGAACATCGATCGCTTCTCCAGAAGTAATTATGCTTCAAAGTGTAGAATCAAAGTACTCCTTCTAAAACCAGTACGCCTGAATGAAGGGTCAGCTATGTCAGATGCGAATATTCCATCCGACACCCCCGGCAGAGTTCTTACCTCCTAAGTCCGACCAACGGTTGTTCCCTACAGGGACTATCTCTCCTAAGCAAGGCAAAATTACTATTTTTGAACCAGAAGATACTTCTTCGTCCCCTACAGTGGTCGAGTATCCAGTCATGTTCATCCACCAGTCTGTATGTCGCATCAGTTTTGTCAGCATAAACATACATATATCATGCATTATTTATTTACATTCATATTCACATTGCATCACTATCACTCTAGTCGGTCGTGTCCCCTAGTGATAGAAGTCCTCTCAATCGAGTTATCAGTTCTTTCCTCGTCAGGAAATGTTGCGTCTGAACTATTTCTCTCCCCCAGTTTATTTCTGGGATGAAGTTGGTCATCGACCACTTTGATAACTTGAACCTCTGAAAGACCAAAAAACTTTCGACGAATGTCACTCTTCATCATGGAAGATGATATCTTCGCTTTCCCGATTTAAGGAAAATCCCCAGAGAAAGCCTCACAACTAGAGACTCTCAGCAACACATTGGTTTTTCTCTCTAGAAAGTCAATGTTAATGAAGTCATCAGCAGCTCAAAATTGGTGTACATTGTATGGCATTTCTCCGAGAAGATCTTGTAGAAAAGTATGATGTAAAATCCCCAAGCGGAAACAGTCTCTCAAGAGACTCGTTTTCTCCATTAGAGTCAATAAATGGCATCTCCAAACCGAGAAGTTTGTGCACCTCTACAACTCAGGCGAATGGGTTCCCCAGCAAGTCTGACATCAAAACTTTTTTCCATCAAACAGCATATCCCCAGGAAAATTCGGCGAGAAGTTTGAGGTAAACCGCTATGAATAGCGTCCCTTGTCAAGAAAGTTTATTGACAAAAGAAAGTTAGACCAGTTCTTTGGTAGGAAACCAGGATTGGGGGGAAGTTTATTCCAAAAACTGAGACCAGTTCCTTGGTAGGAAACCAGGATCGAGGGGAAGTTTATATCAGAAACTGAGACCAGTTCCTTGGTAGGAAACTAGAATGGAGGGGAAGTTTATATCAGAAACTAAGATCAGTTCCTTGGTAAGAAACCAGGATCTAGGGGAAGTTTATTTCAAAAGAAACTGAGACCAGTTCCTTGGTAGGAAACCAGGATCGAGGGGAAGTTTTACCCTTTTCTAAGCATCATTGCTTAGCAAAAGAGGATGGATTGGCAAATTGCCATTCATAACCACCATCAAAATTTTGGGTATTCCGATATTTAATCCTCCTGCACCCCGAATGCCCGAATACCTTCACCATTCACACCTTCGGGTCCAAGAAGATTAAATAGGGGCATCTGTCATACCCCAAAGTTTGACCACTAGGATTCCCCATCATTGTGCAAATTATCATCACAATATGGATGAACCATCATGCCTCATCAGTCTCCCCAAAGATGGGTGAGCATTCACTACAGTCATTTAGGGTTTCAAGCCCTCTTAGAGCCTTAGGCAAAGGATCAACCAAGAATTGACATGATATTCGACTTTTCTAACCTCTCAAACATCTATAAAGGATCAAGAGGACTCCCACATCAAGTATTAAGCACAAGGTTGCAACACTCCAAGTGGATTAAGCCTTAAGATTGCTAGTGTCACCAAATTAGGGTTTTGGTCGACCAAGGCCTCCAGGTGGAAATTTTCCTCTGGGCATAAGCCAATGCTTCAAAGCATAACCTAAGATACTCCATGGGACCTCATGAACCCAATCAGCAAGTTAATTTAGCCTCAGGGGATGTATTCACAAAAAATCAGGAATTAGGGTTTCTTGACCTAATTCACCCCTAAGTTGACTTTTGGGACAAATCATGAGCCAAGACCTCAAGACATGGTTTGAGGGTCTCCAATATACTACATTGATCCATTTACAACAATGGATTGATACAAGAAGCTTGATTCACAAGTTTCAATTTCATCTGAACCACAAATAGGGTTTTGTAGAAAAAGTCAATTGTACCTTTGACTTTTGACCAGGACATGCTCCCAAACCTTGGGACATGATTAAATACACCCTATAACACCTATGAAATCAAACCATCAAGTTTTTTTAGGTTAAGAACTTGATTTCAAAGAGGATCGCACAGTTTGGAGTTCATCTAATAAAAAGTCAATTGTGCCCAAAAGTCAAAGTTTGACTTTTTGAATTTTTTGGTCAATTATGGTTCCCTATCCCTAAAATGATGTTAATATGTGATTTGAATTATCATTCATCAAGAAAAACCAAAGAAAGTGGGATAACTTGTAAAAAGGGTAACCATAAAAACTTAAAATTTTTCTAAGTTATGAAACAAAGTGGCTATGGTACCAACTTCCAAGGATCATAACTTGAGATCCAAGCAACCATTTTGAATGATCCAAAGATGGATTTGTAGCACTCATTACACACTTTAAAAGTTTCAACTACACCTCATTCCAATTCCTCATGGATTTTAAGTTATGGAGTGACCAAAATGACAAAAACATGAAAATGCCACTTTTTCCAACACTTAGTGAAATTTTCACTAAGTCAGAATCTGTTTCACCTTCTTTTAAATGTAGGGGAATTTTTCACTTGGATCCAAAGAGTGTCAAGACAAAATATGAACACACATATGTTGTATCATATGAGAGCTTTCCAAAATGGCCAAGAACTCCATCAAGTTCCATTTAAGCTAAGAGTTATGACAGTGGCAAAATACCTTGATGCAACTGTCATGGCAAGGAAGATTTGTCTATTTTGCTTGATTTGATCAAATTGTGGAAATGACAAACAAAATTATCCATCTGAACATCTCTAGGGGAGACCAAGAAGGGACCAACACTGATCCATAAGCCTCCTAAGGCTTTGGAACTAAAAGTAGCATGCCAAACCTAAAAAGGCTAAATATGCTTCAAGACTCCAATTTTGTTTTGGAGCATTCAATGGATGTACCACGGTGGCATGAACTGAGGATTTTCCAACTGAATGAGTCAACGATGATCTCTAAACTAGGGAACCAAAGGCCTGTGCTCTAACCTCTAGTCAATGGTTAGAGGAGACTTAAGATTCCAAAATGCTACAATTGGCCAAACCCCTGCTGCAGTTGCCATTCACTATTGCTTGCAAAACAAACTTGCTCTACTATAAATAGAGCTCATTTGTGCTCACTTTAAGTACAACAAAGCCATCAACCTGATGCTTTCCTAAAAATCTCCTTCTCACTTCCAAATTTGCCTTCTAAAGCAAGTCACTATTGGATTTTGAGTTTGAGAGCAATTCCAACCAAACCAATCACACACACACTCCCCTCATAAACATCATATAGAAGTGATCCAAACACTTAAACAACATCCAGAACACTGATTTCACAAAATCACCATCCAACTGCTCAAGCTTTTAGAAGACTTGGAGTTGGGGTACCATCTTAAGTTCCAGCTTGATTCAAACCATTCCAAGCATTCAGACACATCACTTGGCACCTAGGGAAGCTATCCACATCATTGAAACCAAGTTGTAATACCTCCAACACAAAACACGATCACCAGCTGCAAGAGGTAAGCCTCAACTTGGTCATCTCTAAATCCATGCATATTTCCTCGCACAACACTTTTTCCAAATGTTCATAATCATGAATAGAATGTTTCCCCTCCATTAATTACTTTGTATGAATCGTGTGTGGAATTTCTGAGCCTTCATGCAGAATTTAGGATTCTTGAGGTTTCTCTTTGATTTCTTATTCCATGCTTAAAATAAATGAAATTAAAGACCATAGACATGATCGTGAGGTGAAAACGATTAGATTGATATGTGCACTGTGTGATTTCATCAAGTATTCAGTGAGATTGGTGAGAAAATGCAAATCTGCAGAAACAGAGGGGTGGCGCGTGTTCTTGGTGTGTTCTTGGCGCCATTTTTTGAATATTTGAATTTTTGAATTTTGTGATTATATTTAATTGATTCAAAAATTAATTTCTCTCTAAATTTTAATGATTTTGAGTTGATTCTTTTTTTAATAATTCACAAAATGATAAAATATTTTATTTTGCCAAAAATTCCCAAAAATGTTATTTATTTCATATATTTGATATTTTTGCAAAGAATTAATGTTTATTTGTTTTTTAACATGTAAAATATTTTTTCCTTCTTCATTTTCCAAAATTTAATTGGTTTCCAATCATTTTGTGGATATAAACATGATTTTTGAAGCATTGATCCAAGATCACCACTCATTTTTCACATGTTTTCAATAAATTTTATTAATTTTTAAACAAAATTAATTACATTTTAAACAAAATTAGGGTTTCTTTGATTATCACCCTAAACAAATCTTTTTCACACTCATGGGCCTCTTGGTAGAGTGTAAGTTCCATACTTTTGTAAATAATACCTTTTGGGCCTCAGTGTATTGTATAAGTCTTGATATTGTCAAAAGGTTTGGCGCGATGGTCGCCTTTTTAACAAAAACCCTTGGGCCTCTCCTTGAGTTGTAAGCCCCACCACTTGTACAAAAATAAATCTTTGGGCCTTTAACAGAGTGTAAGACCCAAGCCCTTTTGAAAACCAAAATAATTTGGGCCTCAGATGTTGTATAAGACCCACTGTGTTTTCAAAAACCTCGGCACGATCGCTGTTTTCAAACAAAAAACCTTGGGCCTCTCCTTGATCTATAAGACCCATTTCTTTTCTCAAAAAAATTTGTGGGCCTCTAATAGAGTGTAAGACCTAACCCCTTTGTAAATAAAACAATCTTAGTCCTCACATATTCTATAAGTCCCTTTGTACGATTTCCAAAACAATGGTGCAATCATCATTAAAACTTGGGCCTCTCCTTGAGCTGTAAGCCCCAACAATCTTTTCGAAGCACTTTCTCCTTTGATTTTGAATTCATATTGTTATCAAAACTTTCTTTTATTTGTTGAACAAATAACAAAACGGCATGGAAGCTCTACAATGGGTAAGTGTTTATCCGCTTTCATTTACCGCTTTCATATGTATATAACTGCATTGTATGGCTGTTTCACTGTAAGTCTACTTTCACATCCTTTTATATACTTGTCATATATCAATTGTGTAATACTAGTATAGCTATTTAGAGTTTTTCCCGGCAACTATGTAACACCCCCAATCTACCCCTCTAATTAATTAAAACGATAACAAATAATTAGAGTATAATTAAAACATTCATGGCATAGACAGAGGCGTCACATCAATTGAAACAAAATACAACAACCTGCTCATACAAATATGCAACAATCAGGTAGTACATAACCGAGGAAATCAGTTCCTAACACCCACAATTCAGATACAGAATAAAAGCGGAAAATCTGCAACTGAAATCTCATATATATATATATATATATATATATATATATATATATATCATAAAAGGTTTGTCTGTCATATACAGAGTCATACATGTACCATCCAAAAAGAACATATACATATACATATAATCATAAACAATCTCCCCGACTACCCGGTGCTACATATCAGAGCCGACCGACAAAAGAATGAAGACCTAAGCTTCACAAAAAGACCTCCAGCATCAAATCTGCAATGCCTCATAGAGCATTTAAAACAGCAGAAGGGTGAGAAACACAATTATAATATAATTGCATACAATTATATAATAACACAAAATACACGTATAAAACATTCTCACCACAACTTACACCATAATTCAAATGCAAAACAACACAATTCATACCTCATACATCCATCACAAAGACATATCAATCATGCATAATACATTTATCACCAACATATATATATATATATATATATATATATATATCTACTCATCAATTCCACACAAAATCAATCCATTCATGATATATGCAAATGCACAGAGACCGACACAACGACTCTATGCAATGCAATGCGGTACCATTCCATCCATCATTCTCATCATTAGTTCACTCAGGAACTATTGGAATCATCGCTTGTTACTTAGTGTAACTCCCCATCGGGCAAACGATGTTCCCTGTTGCTCACACCTCTTTGTATAAGGCACACGACGTTTATGGATCGCTCACACCTCTTTGTATAAGGCACACGACCCGATAGCTCACACCTCATTGTATAAGGCACACGATCGTCTATAATCATTGCTCACACCTCTTTGTATAAGGCACACGGTGTTATAGCGGATCCCCTCTGGAATCATTTCGTCGCTCACACCCACTAGGGCACACGACATCACAAGAATGCATATCATGATGCTTGGCATACAATGACTCATGACATTCAAATGTACACATATACACATCCATAATCATGCATATACAATCAAACACAACACAATGTATTTTCTTGCCCTTAGGCCACAAACCATCATCACAACATTTCATCACATGCATTCACTTCACATAACATCATACAAGTCCTACGATATATATATATATATATATATATATATATGAAGCATATTGCATGATAACACAACAATCACATACAGTTAAGACGGTAAAAGTCGGAAAAACGACACATTTCCAAATTTCTGACATAATTAAATCGGCCAACAATCTAAAAACCATTTTTATAAGAAAGAAAATCTCAATAGCTTTCTAACGGTACCAAGAACGCCTCGATCCAAGTTACGGATCAAAAGTTACGGCATCGGTCGCAAAATCGGGAACCATTCTACACCCTCTCTGGTCATACGCGTATTGCCTTAGGCCATATGTGTACTGCCCAGTTCGCTCACCCATTCCATACGCGTAATGCCCAAAGTACTACGCGTATGGGCAGATATTGATTTCTCCCCAAAAATTCCACAAAAAACTCTATACGCGTAATGCCTCACTTGTTACGCGTAATGCCTTGCCAAGTACACGTACCATTACGCAAACCAGCAGAAGGCCGTGAAAAATGTGTTCCATATGCGTATTGCCCTCCTTTCCCCCTTTCCATACGCGTATTACCTAAACCAATACGCGTATGGGCAGCGAAACCCAAAATTTTTCCTGCAAAATTTCTGCTGCGAAATTCAACCAAATTCACTCCTAAATCTCATCTAAACACCAGAAAATTACCAATTGAATGCACAACAACATCTATCTAACATGTCTCAGCAATTAGGAACATTAAAACATGATTTCGGACACAATTTGTATCAAATTCTAACAATCTCAACATATTAATGGTTTTAGTTCTATACTCAATTTCAACCAAATATCACACCAATACATACATACATAATCATACACAAGTATAGGATAATCGAGTTTCGCACCCTTACCCGATTAATCGTGTTTTCAAAAGTCGGTTGATTCGATTTTTTACTCTCCATGTTTTCTCTTTTTTTCTTCTTTCCTTTCGCTTTTCCTTCTTCTCTTTTTCTTTCTCTCTATTTCTATTTTTATGAAAAACATAATATCTAACCAAGCCAAAAGACCAAAATACCCCTACACTCAAATATCTCGCAAACGCTCTTAAAACGCGATAAAACATAATCACGATGAAAAATAATATATATTGCCAACTAAAAGTCAAGAATAAAATAATATAATAATAAAAATAATTAAATCGACTCGATTAAATAAATCTAACCAAAATAATATAATAATAAAAATAATAAAAATATTACCTGAGACGAACAACTCCGGATACGACTGCATCTGACTCTCCAACTCCCAAGTCAAATTGCCCTCAGCAGCGCCTCCCCATGCTACTTTCACAAGCACAATATCCTTGCCTCTTAACCGCTTCAAATCGCGATCCAAAATTCTCACTAGTAATGCCTCAGCCGTAAGGTTCTCCCTTACCTTAACTTCATCCATCGAAATCACATGCGACGGATCCGAAACATACTTCCGAAGCTGTGAAACATGGAACACATCATGCAAATTCGAAAGATTCGGCGGCAACGCCACCCGATAAGCCACAGCACCCACTCTCGCGGATATCTGGTAAGGACCAATAAACCGAGAAGTAAGCTTCTTCGACTTCAATGCACGACCAACAGCCGTCACTGGTGTAACTCTCAAAAATACATGATCGCCTTCTTGAAACTCAAGATCTTTCCTCCTTCGATCATGATAACTCTTCTGCCTACTCTGAGAAGCCTTCATTTTCTCACGAATAAGTTAAACCTTTTTTGTAGTTTGTTGAATTAACTCCGGTCCAACCACTGAACTCTCACCATATTCATGCCAACACAAAGGTGTTCGACATCTCCTTCCATACAACGCTTGCTCAAGAACACAAGCTCTCAGCAAATCTTCCAACGACTGAATAGTTCTCTCGGTCTGACCATCCATCTGCGGATGATAAGCCGAACTTAATCTCAACTTGGAACCTAACGCCTTTTGCAAACTTTCCCAAAATCTGGAAGTAAACCACGGATCTCGATCTGAAACAATACATAACAGAACACCATGTAGCTTCACAATCACACGGATATAAATCTCAGCCAACCTCTCCAAAGAAAAACTGATGTCAATCGAAATGAAATGCGCCGATTTAGTCAGCCTATCCACAACTACCCAAATGACATTATGTCCCCTCTGTGTATTCGGCAACCCTGTCACAAAATCCATAGAAATGATGTCCCATTTCCACTCGGGAATATCCAACGGTTGCAATAATCCACTAGGCTTCTGATGTTCTACCTTCGACTTCTGACACGTCAAACACGCATAAACAAACTGAGCCACATCCCTCTTTAATCCATACCACCAAAAGATCTTCTTCAAATCTTGATACATCTTATTAGCTCTCGGATGTATACTTAAACTACTCCAGTGTCCTTCATCTAAAATCATCTTTTTCAAGTCCGAATCATCAGGAATACAAATTCTACCATGGAATCTCAAAACACCCTTATCATCCACTTTAAAGTCACCATTCAAACTTTGATCCCCAACCGTCATCAAATCAACAAATTTCACATCCAACTTCTGTTTCTCGCTAACGGTTAACAGAAAATCATTAGTAACCTTTAACATACCAAGCCTCACGCTGTCAGATGTCAATTCACACGCCAAACTCAAATCTCTAAATGCTTCCAAAAGTTCCTACTCTTTAACCATCAAAGCAGACATATGCAACGATTTCCGGCTTAACGCATCGACTACCACATTAGCTTTACCATGATGGTAATTCAAGCTAAAATCGTAGTCCTTCAAAAATTCCAACCATCTCCGTTGCCTCATATTCAACTCTTTCTGATCAAACAAGTATTTCAAACTCTTATGATCACTAAAGACTTCGAATCTTGCACCGTAGAGATAATGCCTCCAAATTTTCAACACAAAAACCACAGCCGCTAATTCCAAATCATGAGTAGGGTAATTCTTCTCATGAATCCTTAATTGCCTCGAATCATAAGCCACAACCTTACCTCCTTGCATCAACACTACACCTAAACCAATCAAAGACGCATCACAATATACCACAAACAGTTCACTAGGATTCGGTAATATCAAAATCAGAGCTGTAGTCAATCTTCTCTTTAGGTCACTAAAACTTTCCTGACACTGAATATCCCAAATGAACGCTTTACCTTTACAAGTCAGCTGGGTCAAAGGAAGTGCTAACTTAGAAAAGCCTTTAATGAATCTTCGATAATATCCAGCTAAACCCAAAAAGCTTCTAATTTCAGTAACAGATCTAGGAGCCTCCCATTGTAGAATTGTATCTACTTTAGATGGATCCACAGCAATACCATTACCTGAAATCACATGCCCAAGAAAACTCACTTCTGACAACCAGAACTCACACTTGGACAACTTGGCATAAAGTCTCTTCTCCTTCAAAATTTGTAACACAACACGCAAATGCTCCGCATGTTCCTCCCGAGACTTAGAATAAATCAAGATGTCATCAATAAACACAATAACAAATTGATCCAAATGCTCATGGAAAATACGATTCATATACCCCATAAACACACCTGGCGCATTAGAAACCCCGAACGACATCACAGAATATTCGTAATGTCCGTATCGTGTCCTAAAAGCCGTCTTCTGAATATCTTCCTCTTTCACTATAATCTGATGATAACCCGACCTCAAATCAATTTTACTAAACACACGCGCACCTACCAACTGGTCCATCAAATCATCAATTCTCGGAAGAGGATACTTATTCTTAATCGTCACCTTATTTAGCTGGCAATAATCAATATACAATCGCATAATTCCATCTTTCTTCTTCACCAACAAAACTGGAGCACCCCAAGGCGATACACTCGGCCTCACAAACCTCTTCTCTAACAATTCATTCAACTGCTTCTTCAACTCAACCAACTTAGATGCCGACATACGATAAGGTGTCATAGATACAAGTCTAGTACCAGGAACTAGATCTATAGAAAACTCCACTTCTCTTTCTGGCGGCACATCTGAAATATCCTCTAGAAACACCTCTGGAAAATCACACACAACTGGAAACACATCCAGTGCAACTTGACTATCCATGGTCAACGATGCAAATAACTCGAACAACTGAGCTTCATCCGCCAAAAGTTTCTTCAACTCTTTGGTAGATAAGAAACTCGATTCCTCCTCTTCTTCAAGAGAAGGAAATCTTACCAGCTTATGATAACAATCAATATGAACTCGATTGAACTCCAACCAATTCATTCCTAGAACCACATCTAAACCCTCCAATGGCAGACACACCAAATCCGTCTCAAAATCTTTACCATAAATGGTCAAAGGACAACTTAAACAAACCAAAGAAGTAGTTATCGACCCCATTGCTGGAGTATTAATAACCATCTCTCCACCCATCGAAGACAAAAAAATATTCAAACGCTTCGTGCACTCAGATGAAATAAACGAATGAGTCTCTCCGGTATCAATAATAGCAACTAAAGGCGTACTATTAATAAAACAAGAACCTCTGATCAGACGATCTGCACTAGTAATCTATGTTCCTGCCAATGCAAATAATTTCCCTCCAGGTGGAGCTTGCTTTGGTTTTGGACACCTCGTACTAACATGACCAGGTTCACCACAGTTGAAACACTTCACCACATTCTTTCGACATGTCCTATACTTCCACAATTGGAACACTTCCTTATATCCTTTCTAAATTCAAACTGACGATGTCCTAAGTCACCACACCTAAAACACCTCAGAGGATTAGACATACCTCCCCCACTTGGCCTTTTATCAAAACTACCCCTTTGCTTACCCTTGTCAGCTGGTGACACATAAGGACCACCACGAAACGGTTGCTTTCCTTTCCTTTCGTTCACACTCTTATAGTGAGTAGAACGGGCTTTGCTATCCTCCTCATAAATTCTAGAACAATCCACCAAATCTGAAAACCTCCTAATCCTTTTATAATTGATTTCCTGCTTGATCTCAGGACGTAATCTGTTCTCAAACTTCACACATTTGGAAAACTCTGCCATTGCTTCAACATAATGTGGATAAAACTGAACAAGCTCCACAAACTTAGCAGTGTAATCAACAACAGACATGTTACCTTGTTTCAACTCCAAGAACTCTATCTGTTTCTTCCCTCTAACATCTTCAGGAAAATACTTCCTCAAAAACTCCCTTCTAAACAAAGCCCAAGTGACCTCTTCACCTGTAGCTTCCCACACATAACGCACACTAACCCACCAATCATCAGCCTCATCCTGCAACATGTGAGTACCAAGTCTCACCTTATGTTCCTCAGAACAATCCATCACTCGAAAGATTCTTTCAATCTTCTTAAGCCAAATCTGAGCACCATCAGGATCATATCTTCCTTTGAAGATAGGCGGTTTGTTCTTCCTAAACTCATCATTCCCACCAGCATTAGGTGCACCCCGCACAGCCTGACCCATAGCTTGCATAGTAGCAGCAAGAGTAGTGTCATTCCTACCAGCCATATTCTGTTCATATCCAATAACAGCAACTATGGTTAAACAAGCAGCTCACCCCAAACACAAAGACCGACACAGACTGGCACGAACTGACACAAACTGGCTCTGATACTTCTTAATGTAACACCCCCAATCTATCCCCCCAATTAACTAAAACGATAACAAATAATCAGAGTATAATTAAAACATTCATGGCATAGACGGAGGTGTCACATCAATTGAAACAAAATACAACAACCTGCTCATATAGATATGCAACAATCATGTAGCACATAACCGAGGAACTCAGTTCCTAACACCCACAATTCAGATACAGAATAAAAGCGGAAAATCTGTAACTAAAATCTCATATATATATATATATATATATATATATATATATATATCATAAAATGTTTGTGTGTCATATACAGAGTCATACATGTACCATCCAAAAAGAACATATACGTATACACATAATCATAAACGATCTCCCTGACTACCCGGTGCAACATATCAGAGCAGACCGACAAAAGAATGAAGACCTAAGCTTCACAAAAAGACCTCCAACATCTAATCTGCAATGCCTCATAGAGCATTTAAAATAGCAGAAGGGTGAGAAACACAATTATAATATAATTGCATACAATTATATAATAACACAAAATACACATATAAAACATTCTCCCCACAACTTACACCATAATTTAAATGCAAAACAACATAATTCATACCTCATACATCCATCACAAAGATATATCAATCATGCACAATACATTTATCACCAACATATATATATATATATATATATATATCTCCACTCATGAATTCCACACAAAATCAATCCATTCATGATTTATGCAAATGCACAGAAACTAACACAACGACTCTATGCAATGCAATACGGTACCGTTCCATCCATCATTCTCATCATTAGTTCACTCAGGAACTATTGGAATCATCGTTTGTTACTTAGTGTAACTCCCCATCGGCCAAACGATGTTCCCCGTTGCTCACACCTCTTTGTATAAGGCACACGGCATTTATGGATCGCTCACACCTCTTTGTATAAGGCACACGACCCGATCGCTCACACCTCTTTGTATAAGGCACATAATCGTCTCTAATCATCGCTCACACCTCTTTGTATAAGACACACGGTGTTATAGCAGATCCCCTCTGGAATCGTTTCGTCGCTCACACCCACTAGGGCACACGACATCACAAGAATGCATATCATGATGCTTGGCATACAATGACTCATGACATTCAAATGTACACATATACACATCCATAATCATGCATATACAATCAAACACAACACAATGTATTTTCTTACCCTTAGGCCACAAACCATCATCACAACATTTCATCACATGCATTCACATCGTATAACATCATACAAGTCCTACGATATATATATGAATCATATTGCATGATAACACAACAATCACATACAGTTAAGACGGTAAAAGTCGGCAAAACGACACATTTCCAAATTCCCGACATAATTAAATCGGCCAACAATCTCAAAAACATTTTTATAAGAAAGAACGTCTCAATAGCTTTCTAACGGTACCAAGAACGCCTCGATCCAAGTTACGGATCAAAAGTTACGGCATCGGACGCAAAATTGTGAACCATTCTACACCCTCTCTGGTCATACGCGTAATGCCTTAGGCTATACGCATACTGCCCAGCTCACTCGCCCATTCCATACGCGTAATGCCCAAAGTTCTACGCGTATGGGCAGAGACTGATTTCTCCCCAAAACTTCCACTAAAAACTCCATACGCGTAATGCCTCACTTATTACGCGTAATGCCTTGCCAAGTACGCGTACCATTACGCAAATCACCAGAAGGCCGTGAAAAAAGTGTTCCATACGCGTATTGCCCTCCTTTCCCCCTTGCCATACGCGTATTGCCCAAACCAATACGCGTAATGCCAAGCCTGATGCGCGTATGGGCAGCGAAACCCATAATTTTTCCTGCAGAATTTCTGCTGCGAAATTCAACAAAATTCACTCCCAAATCTCATCTAAACACCAGAAAATTACCAATTGAATGCACAACGACATCTATCTAACATGTCTCAGCAATTAGGAATATTAAAACATGATTTCGAACACAATTTGAATCAAATTCTAACAATCTCAACATATTAATGGTTTTAGTTCTATACTCAATTTCAACCAAATATCACACCAATACATACATACATAATCATACACAAGTATAGGATAATCGAGTTTTGTACCCTTACCCGATTAATTGTGTTTTCAAATGTCGGTTGATTCGATTCCTTACTCTCCAAGTTTTCTCTTTTTTTCTTCTTTCCTTTCTCTTCTCCTTCTTCTCTTTTTCTTTCTCTCTATTTTTCTCTCTATTTCTATTTTTATGAAAAACATAATATCTAACCAATCCAAAAGACCAAAATACCCCTACACTCAAATATCTCGCAAACGCTCTCAAAACGCGATAAAACATAATCACGATGAAAAATAATATATATTGCCAAATAAAAGTCAAGAATAAAATAATATAATAATAAAAATAATTAAATCGAACCAAAAACTGGGGCGTTACAAACTACGTCTAGAACTAGGTAAAGCCCTGTTGGTCACTCTTAAATACAAACAAAACTAGATCCCGTAGGATTTCCAGATACAGTCTTCCCTTCTCTGGGGGTTAAACAATATGGAACAAAGAGAAAGACAGTATTCTCGATGAACCTTTTCTCAGACTGTCACCCTTAGAAATTGTCAAAGAAACTCTACTCCCCAGAGATAATCTTTTCTCCGTGAATGGCATATCTTGAGTTTCTTCCAAATGCTCGAACTTTCCTGGAATGATCTCTTCTCTGTGAATTGTATTTCTTGAACTTCTCTTGGTTTGGGGACCCACATGCTTCCTAAAAGCATCCTCGCCTCCTCTTGGGCTTTGTACAAGGACCCTTCGGCTTCCTAGAAGTTCTCATGCCTTCTCTTGGGCTTAATAAAAGGACCCTAACGACCTCTTAAAGGTTTAAGACAAAACTTAGTCATCCTTTTCTAGAGCAGTCTTTCCAGTGTCAAACCTCTGGCCACTTTAGGGTTGATCATCCTCCCTTGAAGGCCCTTGCCCTCCTTTGGGCATCCTACAAAAGACAAAACTCTTCAACACCAGTAGACTTGGACAGTCTAAACCCCTTGAGTCTCAAAGACAATCTCAAGTTCCTTTCAAACAAAGGAAAAAACACCGATCACTCTAGATATATCTCCAGTAGAAACCCAGTCTCTCTAGTGACGGTTCCCCACCCTTGGACCTGCCTCGGGATCTCATTAGTCCCCAGCAAAAGATAGCCTCCTCGTAGGCTTTGTATAATGATCCTTTCCTCAAGAAAGTCAGCCTTCTCTTGAGCTTTGTACAATGATCCTCCCCCTGCGAAGCTAACCTTTTCAGACTCTCTTGTTGAGTCAATCATTTTTCAAACTCTCTTGTTGAGTCCATCACTTTCCAGGACTCTCTTATTAAGTCACTTTCCTTTTAGCCTCTATCTCGGGCTTCATACGAGATACCAAATCACTCTCTTGCTAAGTATAAAGGACTCTCTTATTGAGTCAACCAACTTGTCCGACTCTCTTGTTGAGTCAAACCTTTTAGCCTCTGTCTTGGGCTTTGTACAAGACACATATAAAAGCGCTCTCTTGTTGAGCCATTCGCTTGTTAGTACTCTCTTGTTGAGTCAACCTTTTTAGCCTCTATCTCGGGCTTCGTACGAGACAAATAAAAAACACCCTCTTGTTGGGTCAATAGCCTCCTCTTAGGCTTTGCATAGAGAAATCCCCGGTTGAGTTAATCAACCTTTTAGCATCAACTTGTGCCTTGATCAAGGCTCACAAAATTCAACAATCTCTCTTTAGAGATGACAAGTTCTCTCTTAATTAAACCTTTTAGCTTCATCTTGGGCTTTGAACAAGACACAAAAAATCCTTCATCTTCATATCTTGGGCTTTGAACAAGATATAAATACTCCTTTGAGCCTCTGTCTTGGGCTTCGAACGAGACACCAAAACATCTTTTTCCCCCTAGAATAGGAGGGAACTACGATCGCTCTAATTTCCCTGTTTCGTTAAACGAGAATACGTAGACATAAGACTACAAAATCTTAGCGAGCATACTAATCAAAAACTCAAAATCCAGTACCTCCGTCAATCAACCAAAAGCATCAAATCTAAACCCATTACCAAAAACCTTGCAAATAGTCCAGACTGTATTCTTATGCAAAATAACCTAAGACAGACTCCCCTTTTGATAGCATCTGTAAACCAACAGTCATCAGTTTAAACTCAGTATGCAAGCAGGGTTAATTGAAGACATCTATTTCCCTTCCTTAATCAGCTTCACAGGATAAACAATGAATCGAATTGTAGTACCAAAGAGATAGTGATTCGAAACCACAAAAACCGCGCTACAGAACCTTCAGTAACTCCTTTATTAACCTAGATGAAACCATCAGTAGCTTCGTTGTTAATTTGGGTGAAACCATCAGTAGTTTCATTGTTGGTTTTACCGAAACCTTCAGTGGTTTCGTTGTTGATTTTAGCGAAACCTTAAGTGGTTTCGTTGTTGATTCTAGCGAAGCCCTCAGTAGCTTCGTGGTTGACGCCATCAGTGGCCTCCCCAATGTAATTCTCAATAATCTTTCCATCAATATCTTCAGTGACCTGAACCATCACAGCCTGGTTCACGAAGTCATCAGTAACTTCAACCATGTTACTTTTGTCGGCGAAATCCTCAGTAACCTCCACCATGTTCACATTACTGTCGAAGCCAGAAGCAACCTCTGTCATATTCATGTTGTCGTCGAAGCCTTTAGTAACTTCAATAGGTCTGAATCGATCTTCATCTGGGGCTTTGACTTGTCCCCAAATTAGAGCCTTCCTTCTCTGATTGCATTTTGTACTAGATCCATGAAAAGGAAACATTGAGACGTTTTATGACCCCAAAAACTATGGTATTTGCAAAAACCTCTCTTTTTCTATTGTTCTAAAGGAGGTGCTTTTGCACCAGGTGGTACTATCATTTGGCCATCCTTAACTAACAAATCAAATATTTTTTCACACTTTGTGACGTCGAACGTATAAGTTCTTTTTGGGAACTTGTCGTTCTTTTCCGATTCGATTGTGTTTTTCCCATTCGACGGAGCCAAGACTTCGCAAGCATATGGAGGACCCTAATTTAATTCTGCCAGATCAACCTTATGTTCTTCGAAATTCAATGCTTCGTATTCATCATCATCCTCACATACTCCGACATAAGCTTCCCTTTCTTTTTTATTCTTGTTAGCCCTAGCTTTTTCGGCTTTTAGTCGTTCGACCTGTCTAACCCTATCGGCCAGTTGGGCCATGTCTCTTAAGTACTGGGTATCTAACTTCTTTCTAATTGAGAAGTCGAGGCCACCCATGGCCATTTCGACTAACTCATGTTCAGGCACCTGTGTAAAACACCTTGCTTTGAGCAACCTAAATCTATTCAGGTAGTCATCAATTGGTTCTAAGAACATTCTCTTGACACTATCCAATTTTCATACCCCAAATTTTGACCACCAAGATTTCCCATTATTGTGAAAATCATCACCACAATATGGATGTGCCATCATGCCTCATTAATATCCTCAATGATGGGTGAGCATTCACTACAATAAAAACTTAGGGTTTCAAGCCCTCTCAGAGCACTTAGACAAAGGATCAATCAAGAAATGGCATGATCTTCAACTTTTATAACCTCTCAAACACCTATGAAGGATCAAGAGGACTCCCACATCAAGAATCAAGCACAAAGTTGCAACATTCCAAGTGGATCAAGCCTCGAGATCGCCAGTGTCATCAAATTAGGGTTTTGGTCGACCAAGGCCTCCAGATGAAACGTTTCATCTGGGCATGAGCCAATACCTCAAAGCATAACCTAAGATGCTCCAATGGACCTCATGGACCCAATCATAAAGTCAATTTAGCCTCAGGGGATGCATTCATAAAAAATCAGGAATTAGGGTTTCTAGACCTAATTCACCCCTAAGTTGACTTTTGAGGCAAGATGTGAGCCAAGACCTCAAGACATGATTTGAGGGCATCAAATACACCACATTGATCCAATTAAAACAATGGATTGATCCAAGAAGCTTGATTCACAAGTTTCAATTTCATCTGGACATAATTAGGGTTTTGAGGAAAAAGTCAACTGTATCTTTGACTTTTGACCATGACATGCTCCCAAACCTTGTGACATGATTCAATACACCCTTTAACACCTTTTGAACTCATCCATTAGGTTTGAATTGGCTCAAGAACTTGATTGCACAAAGAATCTCACAGTTTGGATTTCATCTGACAAAAAGTCAACTGTGCACAAAATCAAATTTAACTTTTTGGAATTTTTCACAAATATGGTTCCCCTAAGTCAAAAATAATGTTAATGTATGATTTTGATCATCATTCATCAAGAAAAATCAACAAAAGTGAGGTTTCTTGCAAAAGGGGCAACCATGAGAAACCAAATTATTTCTAAGTTATGGAACAAAAGTGATTTTGTACCAACTTTGCAAGGTCATAACTCCTAAACCACAAGGCCTTTTTCTACCATTCAAAACTCAAATGAAAGTCCATCTGACATACTTTAAAAGTTTCAACTACAAAAGATTCTAAATCCTCATGGATTTTGAGTTATGGAATGAACAAAATCACAAAAACATGAAAGTGACCACTTTTCCAACACTTAGTGAAATTTTTAGTAAGTCAGAATTTGTCTTACTTTTTACAAAATGTAGGGACACTTTTCACCTTGATCCAAGTTTAACCAGGTCGATTGGTGAACATCAAAGTTAAGGTATGTCATGAGGGTTTTCCAACAAGTACCAGATCAACTCCAAATTCAATTTGAGTAGGGAGTTACAACCCTTGGAACATGGCATCATGGACTGATTTTTACAAAACAGAATTTTGTACTTTTGCTTGATTTGGAAAAATCAGATAAGTGCAAGCCTTGTCATCCATTTGGACACATCAGAGGATAACATCCAAGAGAAAAGATCTGATCCACAATCCTCCCAAGTCCAAGGAACTACATGTAGCCATGAGTGCCCTAAAAAGGTTAAAAAGCTCGAAGACTCCAATTTTCTTTCCAAGCATTCAATGGATGCATCAAGGTGGCATGGACTGAGACATTGCTAACCGAATGAATCAAGATTCGGCTCTGAACCAAAAAACCATAGGCCTGTGCCCTAACCTCAAGTCAATGGCTAGAGGAGACTAAAGCTTCCTTTTGCTACAATTGGCTAATGAACTGCTGCAGCTTCCATTCACTATTGCTGATAAAACAAACTTGACACGCTATAAATAGAGCTCATTTGTGGTCAGTTTGAGTACACCAAAGCACTACAACACTTGTTATCCTCAAAATCCCTCTCATTAGGCCAAAATGCCTTCTTTTGCAAGTCATCTCTGAGTTTATGAGTTAGAGAGCAATTCCACCACAGCTCATGATCCAAACACATCCAATGTATCATATATAAGTTGTTCAAACACTCACCCTTGATCTGAAACACCAAAATCATAAAGTCAACCTCCAAAACCTCAAATTTTGACTTTTCGGCATTTTTCAAGCCATGTCTTGATTCAGTCACTTCTAAAACCAAACAAGGCCTCAAACACACTCCGAATATCATCCTCAAACTGTCCCAATTGGTTTCCCTCATCTGGAACACCATTTGAGAGAGTTACTATTTTGGTCACTTTTGCCACTTTTGCAAGAAAGAGCCTATACATGTTCCTCAGGATTCCAGCTGGTTTTCATCAGCCTAATAGTTTCTAAGGGATCAATCTAGAGTGTCTAAAGCATTGGATTGCTTCTGGCACAAGGGATTTGACAGTTAGCACAAGGAGCTCAAAGAGGTAAGTGCATCACAACTTGAACTCTTTAAATCATGCATTGCTTTGAGGTCCATTGATCATGGACCTCTCATACATATCATATATGTTGTGTTTGAACCAATTTATCATGCTATTGCTGCCTGTATGATGAGATAGCATAGAACATGCAAATCTTGGCCTATTTTGAAACCACTATCGGGTTTTTAAATAGAAGCATTTTTTGATAATTCCAAAAGCACCATTGGATTCCTCATGAAATTCTAGGCAGGATACACCTAACTTTTGTCCCATTCCATGGAGAAATGAGGAAGTTAGAGCCTACATGCAAGAGGCCAAAAATCAGGACTTGCCTTGGGCAAGGGCCAGGCATGGCGCCTTGGCCAGGCCTAGAAACAAGGCACCCTTATGTATTAATGGGGTGGTTTTGATACACGGATGTATTGCCACCCCAGTGGTAGCGCGCATGTGTGTTTGTCTGGCAGGTCGTGGGTTCAACTCTCACCCAGACCATTTTCCCATTTTCTCTTTTTTCTGCTATTTTTCATATATTTTGTGGTTTTTATTGATTAATTCCAAAATTAATTTCTCTTTCAATTTTAATCATTTTTTATTGGTTCTTTTTTTCAAAATTCCCAAAAATATAAAAATATTTTATTCCACAAAAATTTCACAAAAATATTATTTATTTCATATATTTGGTATTTTTGTAAAGAATTATGTTTTTATTTGTTTTAACATTAAAAAAATATTTCTTTCTCTTGTTTTTTTTATCCAAATGATTTTCAAATCATTCTATGAATGAAGCATGATTTTTCAAACATTAATCCAAGGTCACAACTTGTTTTTCACACATGTTTGATAATTTTGATTATTTTAATTGAATTTTATTCAATTAAAATACATTTTAAAATCAAATTAGGGTTTTGATTATTACACACCCTCACAAATCTTTTTCAAAATATTTTGGGCCTCTAATAAAGTGCAAGACCTATCCTCTTTGTAAAATACAATAATTTGGGCCTCAGTCACTATATAAGGCCCGATATGATTTTCAAAATAATTGTGCGATCGCTGTTTTTCATCTGGCCATCTCCTTGAGTATAAGCCCAATTTTTCCCTTTTCACAAACACCTTTGGGCCTCTAATAGAGTGTAAGACCCAAACCCCATGTAAATAAAAACCTTTTTGGCCTCAGTTGTTGTATAAGTCCCACTGTGTTTCTAAAACCACGACGCGGTCGTCGCCTTTTAAACAAAATAAATTTGGGCCTACCCTTGTGTCGTAAGTCCCATTTCTTTTCCTTTTTCAAACACTTTGGGCCTCTTGATAGAGTGTAAGACCCAATCTCTTTGTACAGAAAACCTTTTTGGGCCTCAGTCATTGTATAAGTCCCGACACAGTTTTTAGATCAACAATACGATCACTGTTTTTCATCTGGGCCTCTCCTTGAGTATAAGCCCCAATATTTTCAAAACAACTTTTCCTTTGATCTAGGTTCAAATTCTTAGTTGTTATCAAAACTTGCTTTAATTTCTTGAACAACTAATCATACAGTTGTTACAATGGAGGTTTGCTCACCTGTAAGTTTTAAACCGCTTTCTTTTACATACATATATATATATATATATATATATATATATATATATATATATATATATATATATATATATATATATATATATATATATATATATATTAGTTTGTGCTGGAAGCTTGCTCACCTATAAGTCCCCCTACCCTCTTTTACATACAGTATATATTTCATCTGTATATATATGCTTATATATATTTGCTTAGAGTTTTCCCCGGCAATTAGGTGTATAATTAGATAAAGCCAGTGGTCACTCTTTCAACACGGTGAAAACTAGTTCCCCATAAGAATTTCCATATACGGTCTTGCCTCCTCTTGGGCTTATAAATTATGGAACAAAGAGAAAGACATTATTCTCGGTGAAACTTTTCTCAAGACTGTCACTATTAGAACATTGTCAAAGAAATTCATTACCCCCAGAGAGGATTAACTCCTGGTGAAACCTCTCTTGAATTTCTTCAAACCCTATAATTGTTCACTAGAGAAAGGATTATTCCCAATGAAACTTTTCTTGAACTTTTCTTAGGTTTGGACCCACAGGCTTCCTAAAAGCATCCCAACCTCCTCTTGGGCTTTGTACAAGGACCCTCAGGCTTCTTAGAAGTTCTCATGCCTCCTCTTGGGCTTAGTACAAGGACCCAAAGACCTCTTAAAGGGATAGGACAGAACTTAGTCATCCTTTGAAAGAGAAGTCTTTCTAAGAGTCAAAACATCAAACCAGTTTAGGGTTGATTCTCATCCCTTAAAACATTAGCCTCCTCTTGGGCTTTATACAAGCAGACTTGGACAGTCTTGCCTCCTCCTGGGCATCATACAAAGATAAACAATCAGTACACTTGGACAGTCTCACCCCCTTTTGGATCTCAAGAAACCCTCAAATTTCCCAAAAGCATTGGATAATCCCTGATCATATCATCAATCACCAACAGAGTCAAAACTTCTCACTTTATTTTTCCCTGAGCTTGGGCCAAATCACTATCAATAAACCTTTATCAGAACCTCATTGTCTCTGATATCCCAACTCTTCTGTAATCCTCAGCAAGAGTTAATTCCCCACTTTGGACCTGCCTCTGGATCTCAAATAATCCTCAGCAAAGTTAGCCTCAATCTTAGGCTTTAAAGATCATATTCTCCAATTGAGTCAATCATACCTTTTAGCCTCAATCTTGGGCTTTGTACAAGATAGATAAAAACACTCTCTTGTTGAGTCAGTCACAACTAGCCTCCTCTTAGGCTTTATATAAGGATCTTTCAACACTCTCTTGTTGAGTCAATCTACCTTTTAGCCTCAATCTTGGGCTTTGTACAAGACACATAAAAACACTCTCTTGTTGAGTCAATCATTTTCAGCCTCCTCTTAGGCTTTGTATAATGATTCCCCTTTTCCTCAATAAAAGGCAGCCTCAATCTTGGGATTTGTACAAGACACTCACATAAAATCACTCTCTTATTGTGTCAATCACCTTTTCAGCCTCAATCTTAGGCTTTGTACAAGACACCTATAAATATCTTCAGCAGGGTCAAACCCTTTTTAGCCTCAATCTTGGGCTTTGTACTAGACACATACAAATATTCCCCAGTGGAATCAATAACTCTCGTTTAGCCTCAATCTTGGGCTTTATACAAGACAAACAAAATCTTTCCCTGGAAAATTCAACTTCTAGCCTCCTCTTAGGCTTTGTATAAATATCCCCAAAGAGTCAGTCTCTTTTCAGCCTCAATCTTGGGCTTTGTACAAGACAGATAATAAACTCCCTAGAGGAGTCAGTCAATCTTTTAGCTTCAACCTTGGGCTTTGATCAAGGCACATAAAATCAACATCCCCTCAGAGGAAATCCAAAATCTCTCTGTAGGAAAACATTTCTCTGTATATCACACATCAAAATAGAAAATCAAAACAAATCCTAATCCCAGATAATTACTGTGAGGGACACACTTGTTGATTAAAAACTCCAAGCTGTAGTCCTTCTTTATCCTGGTAAATCCCCTCTTTCATCTAACAGCTATAAGTGGCAAGCCTCTGGATTATTTACATCCAAGCCAATGTCCCTCTGTTAGCATGAAAGATTCCTAAGGAAAAATGGCATTGCTCTACACTGAGTTAAAGTTTCCTCCTTCATGATAAATCCCTCATAAAGGAAGTTATGGCATTGTTGGATTCTCATATCCCAGTTAAAGTAATTCTCCTTTATAATCAGTTACCCAAACAACTGTGATAAACAGACGAGATGTCTCCCTTTAGAGATGACAAATTATCTCTCAGTCAAACCTTTCAGCTTCAATCTTGGGCTTTAAGCAAGACATAGATACTCAACCTTTTAGCTTCAATCTTGGGCTTTGAACAAGACACCAAAACATCTTTTTCCTCCCATAGAATAGGAGGAATTACGATTGCTCTAATTTCCCTGTTTTCTTTAACGGGAATACGTAGGCATAAGATTGTGAAATCTTAGCGAGCATACCAATCAAAAACTTTAGGCCTAGTACCTTTAAACAAACCAAAAACATCGGAACAACCCTGAAATCAACAAAAACTCTCTCTCTAGAACCTCCCAACGGAGAAACTTTCCCAACCCACAATAGACAAACACTAGTATGTAGAAAACAGTAAGTATATTTGCTAACTGTAATACCCCAAAATTTTCCCTCTCATTTATTCATATAATTTAGCATGATCTTTCATTTCATTGCATTGCATTCAAGCATAGAAAAAACAAAACATCAAGCATTTAGCATTGCATCTTGCATAAAGGCATGTGATCAGTTATTTCTCAAAGGTGTTGATCATCCAAAGCCAAAGAAGAAGAGACAAGTGTTTCTCACAAGAGCCAAGGGTCCCTTAAGTCATATGTCATCCCTACTTGATACACAAGGCATGGAAAGAGGATAGTTCATCAAGAAGATTGGGCAGTGCATGATCTCCTACACAAGGCAGTCAAAATTGGGGATTTGACCCCGAAATGGGCAAGCTCTTTGAGTTTCTATCATCTCCAAATTACATATCTCATCATGGTTTGAGAGGATACACATCATATTCAGAGGAATTTGGATTTGGAGGATGTGTCATTTCCTCCTAACCAGAGGGTGCCAAAATTAGGGTTTGACCTAAAATTAGTTTATCTCTGATTTTCTGGGCAAGACTTGATCTCATGACATTCCTTATGTTCTTAAGGGTATATGGATGGAAAATTGCTCATCAATTGGTTTCAGAGGAGTCTCAATTGATCAGTTGCTTGATAATCAAGAAATTGGGGAAAAAGTCAACTGTGCAGTGGAAAAAGTCAACTCCTGACTTTTTAAGGTCAAATTCAGGAAATTCATGTTATATATGTTCAATGGACAAAATTTGATCAAGAAATGATGGATGAATAATGAAAAATCAAGAAATCACAAAACTGCCAAAAATAGAAACTTTAAGGTTGCCAAAAATAGTAAGTTTGGACCATTTTCCACCCTACTTTGAGGCTCTCTTTCTCCAAGATAAAAACTTTAAACTTTAGGCCTAAGTGGAGCCAATTAAAGTTCATGTTCTAAGCTTCAAATCCATATAAAGAACATCTCCATTGGATCAATATTGAGTGAGATATGATTGATCAAAGTTTGAGAAAAGTAGGTCCAAAATCAAGTCATGGCCAAGCATGCCCAGGCCCACGCACCATAATTTTTACAAAAACTTGGTGTACCAAATGTCAAGCTGAATTTCTCAATGATAAAAGCTCCAAATGAAAATATTTTCAACATCAAAGTTGTTCCTTGCAATGCCCTCTTTAAGGTTGATGTTGGACAAATTTTGATTTGGCCAAGTTATGATGGAGGTATATTGGTCTCAAGTTAGGGTGATCATGCTGAAATCTCATGTGCCATGCTTGCCACGCCATGTCAAGTTTGCCTTGCCCACGATATCAGTCTTCAATCTTGATATTCCAAGCTATTTTGCACCAACTTTCAAGCCTTAATTCAGTTCAAAATCAACATCATTCATGTTATATGATGTTCTATCTTTCCAATGATCCCAAAACCTCATCAAACCATTCACCAAATTGAGATATTTCCACTTGCAAACCACCCTATTCTTCATTGATGCATTAACAGCTTTGCACACTGTTTGGTTCAGGTATCCATCAAACAACTCATTTGCTTTGTTTCCTCATTTGAACACACCATTCCCCTTACACACCCTTACCATAATCTGTACCATACACAAGAAAGGCAAGGATGAAAGCTTGTGAAACAAGTTCCTCTGCTACAGCTTATACACGAGTTCATCACCACCACTGATTCATTTACACTCCACCATAGCACACCATAAATCACCATCACCATATCCCGGCCAAGCTCACTAGCCTCTAACTAACTTGACTCAATTAGTTAGGGTGCACTCACCTTAACCATGTTAACTCAGTAAACTCACTCATTTAACCACCTCTGGTTCACTTTGAACTCAACATATAAAACCACATTTCACTCACATTTTTCACTTTCAACTCTCATATTTTCACTCTCCCTCTCAAACACTTCAAACTTTTTCTCTCAGTTTCTCTCTATTCTCTCTGAGTTTACACGAATTCATCATCACTCATCATCATCATAGCTTGGCATTGAAGCAAAGAGACATTGAATCAATATCCTTCTCCAAGTGAAATCTCAACAACAACTTGATTTTCTCTCTGCTTTCCATTCCAAGATTCTACAGCATTTATTTTGCTTAGATTGAAGTTCCAAAGGTGAAGATTAATTGGATATCTCTGGTTTTCACCATTGTTCCAAGATCTACAAGTTTTAGGTTCAAATTTTCTTCACCTTATTCTGCTCATTTAGTTTGTTTTGAAGCTTGTTTTAGCTCATTAGGAGCTTTGTTGACTCCGACTAGTTGATAGGACTCATAGAGGCATAGTTTTATAACCTAGGGCATATCTTAATCTCCTCTGTTCTCTATGTATATACTTGTTATGTGAAAAATAATAGTGGATTCTTGATCTCCATATTTTCCTCTTCATTTTGGTATATAGTTTTTGTATTTCTGGAAAATGTGAGGTTGCAGGTGGTGGTTGCTCGCCGGAGAAGATGACCGGAGGTCCTTCTCCGGCCGGTGGTTTAGTATGTTAGGGTTTGTACTGTTTCAAATCGTGGTCGTTGGATCATGGAATCGTGTGGCTAATATGGTGACAACGCATTAAAACACACACTCCCCCTCACGTGCATGTTTTTTGAACCTGAATGACTTGTGTGTCTGCGCGTGCATGCTACTTGTTGTGAACCTTACTTCTGATTTGTTTGATGTGGATGATTGATTGATCTAATGATTGATAACACGCCAACGCATTAATGAGTAAGGGTGCATGGCATGTGTTTTCATTTTTCTCTCAGATTGTGTGCATGTGGATGAGTGCATGATAATTACCATGTGTTTGCTTTGTGAGACGTTAGATTAATGATGGATTTTTGACTTTTTTATGTCACGGCCATGATTGCATCTCCACTTTACTGCATACGCACTGTATCACATACAATCACCCGTTGGTGGATTTGGACCTTAGTTGCTATACGCACCCCTTCCCTGAGCCCATCACGAACTGCTGAATGTGGAAATTACTTCTCTGCACCCCCTGCTTTTTTTTTTCTCTTTTTAACTTCTTTTTATACATGTTTCATAGTTGATTTTTAAAAAATACCCATACATCATTAAAAATTCTATAAAAATTCATGTGATATCTTAGAATGTTAAAATAATATTCTATATTTTTTAATTTTGATTTTGTGAATATTTGCATATTAATCCATTTTTTTTCATTTATTTCTTTTGAAATTGGTTTCTATTTTCACACCTTTATTTCAAAAGTTTATTTCTCATAGATCCAAAAACATTTTTGCATCAATATTTTTGAATCTTTTCAATAACATCCAAAAATTAATAAAAATATTTGTGTTTCATTTTTATAACTTTCTTTTATTGCATTTAGGTCCCTTAATTTTGCACTTTGGTTCATGATTCATAAGTGACTATTGTTGGATTGTTTGAGGCCCTTCCTTTCTGAATTTTTGCATAGGATTTTGGTATGATGGTTACCTCTGGTTGAGGTCTCTTGAGACCTAATTTGATGATTTTTAAATCATGTTTGGTATTTGTTTGATGACTTTTGTTTAATGTCCATTTTTGTGAAATTCTTTGAGCATGTTTGGTTACTTGCTTGATAAGGCACTTGTGCCATTGTATGAGACCACTCTTCTTGACTTCTTGAGCCATGTTTAGATCATTATAGGCCTTTTGGTTGAAATTATAGGTCATTGATTTAAATTAGATGTATTTTTGTGTACATGTTCTATACTTGTTTCACATGTCCTTTTGTTGACCTATTTCCTCTTTCTTTTGCATCTATGCTTCTACTTGACTTGTAATTGGTTTGCTTATGCCATGTTATACTATTCATTTGCATTTCACATGATGTATGCCTCTGACCTTAAAGTGTTGCATTCATTCCACATGCCATTTATGTTTCATTTTGTATACTTGAACATGTTTCATCCAAATGCATGTTTCTTTTTCTTCTAGATTCTAAATGACTTGTAATTGTGTGAATGTGATTGATTTCTGAATCTTATCCTCATTCTAACATGTCATATCTCCCCTGACCTTGATACTTGAGTTTCATGTTGAACTTTTATAGGTTAGACTTATGCCATGAATATTTTCTTTTCATGTTAAACTCATGTTCATGTCTTCTCATTTCTTCTCTTTATCACTCTTAATGCTTGATACTTGATCGTTTGCCTCATATGACATTTGTATATCATGTTTAGACACATGTTTAGGTCATCCACATCCTGACTTTGACCTCTCATGAAGCATAAATGGATGACCACTTTGCATATCCACTCATTCTTCCTCTATATCTTCCATGATTCACTTCTTTAATGATTAGTGCTTTGTTGGTGCATAATTCATTTGTGTTTGGTATCTTAATATTAGAGATCACTTTTATTATTTAGATTCTGATTTTGATTAGTTTGTATCTCTTAAGATCTTTGTTTCTTAGTCCTTAATTGATTTGATCACCACTTGTTGTTTCTTCCTTTATGTTATACTTGTAAATATTGTGAACTAATCTTTTCATATAGGTGCATGGTAAGCAAGTGTGGGGACATAGTTCCATATACACTCCTCTCCCTCATCTTCCCTTATCTCTTTTAAATAATTCAATTGGTGTTTGATAAGCATTTACATGTTTCTTTGAATAATTTCTCTTTCATCCCTCTTTAAGATCAACTTATCTTCTATTTTGGAAGTAAGTTGTTTCTTTTGCTCTTTTTCTTCTCTCTTTTAGAATTAGGTTTGTTGAACCACATTAACTATAGGATCTCCAAGCATGCTAACATTAGGGTGTGTCTTAGTCTCCTCTTAGTTTTCACCTTTGATCCTCTTTTTGAGTCACTTCTTCTCATCTTAAAACAAGAGTAAAAAATACTTAATAAAGGCATAACACCTATTGTATTTAGGCCTTTCATGTGAGAACAAGGAAGTGTGGGGTCTTCTCTCACTTTTTTGGAATGTTTAGCATGCGTCCCGTCTTGGGTCGATATGCGAGATATTCGATCCTATATGAGAGACTTAAATACAATACATGTTACAAAACCCAAAAACAATCACAATACTTCTCTCTTAAAAGACAAAAACAAACAATAACGTCTTTCCTTCGGGAATTCTTTTCTCATCTCACTCACTCTCAACGTACGAACGTCATTCTCCTCGTTCTCTTGCAAGATGGTAACGCACTCGGACCAGCGAGCCTGCAACACCTGAGCTAGAATGTTAGTCGTTCCCTAAAAAACACAAGCAAAGTCATCCCTAGTGAGGGGAACTACGTCGCTCTGATTCTCATGCTCCCGATGAGATACGTAGGCAGTGGGGTAGGGCCCATTCGAGGACTTCTTTTATTTTCCCTACATTTGTTTCTTTTCTTTCTCCTTTCCTTTCTACCTTTCTTTTCCAGTATCTTTTCTATCACCCTTTGATCAAGACAAGCAAGCATGGATCCCATCGGGTACGATGGACGCATGGGGGTACTAATCCTTCCTCTCGCGTAACCGACTCCCGAACCCAGTTCTCTTGGTCGCAAGACCATGCTCTTTCCTTTCTTTCAGGTTTATGCGGTGTTTCCCTTCCCTCTCATAGGATAAATACACATTGCTGGCGACTTTGTTTCGGTGCCACTTTCGCGTTTGTACTAGGATGAAAATCCCGGGAGCGAGAGCTGGCGACTCTGCTGGGGATCGAACCCAGAATCTCTGGTTTCCTTAGCGAGTCAATCCTAGCGCTTGTCTATTTTTCTTTCATTGGGTGTTTACTGTGATGATGCATTTTGTTGCTTTACTGTTTTTACTGTATTGCTATTTACTGTATTTACCGCATTTTAGCTTTTTCATTTCATATGCTATATTATGTTATACTAGACTGTGCCGTACTGGTTTTTCTGTTTGGCGGGATGGGTATTCTGAGAGATAAGCCCATTACACAGGCTTGAGTACATACATAGGACTAGAGTGGATGGTAGTGTAGCCTACGTAGCATCTTGTTATGTATGGTTTATACGAAATCCACAACCAGACGAGGTTTTCTTGGGAGATGTTTTGATTTGCGCGTCTTGTGCATTTCAGGGTGTTAACCTAGAAAGCTGTCGACTCTGGTGACCATTCCCGAGGACTCAGTTGCGGCACTCCTCCCGAGATGTGACAGTCGCAGACCACGTTTTGTGGCAAACCCATTGCACATTCTCGATTCGAGGACCCAATGCTGAGAACTTGCTATAGGATGACCTTATTTTTGAGGAATCAGTGAACGACCTCTTTGTTTGGCGATAACATTGTATCCTATGGGCTGAATGTGCTATTGTTTCTCAAATCGAGAATCCGAAACTGAGGAACCGCTGTTCTAGTACCTACATGTGAGTATGGGTAGGTGTTTACAGGTTTGCAGGTAACCATGCTTCCAACATACCCTGATATTCAGATATATTCACAGACAGATGATGTAACTTGTTACAGTCAGGGGGTTTCTATCTGCAGTATTATTCTCAGCCTCGTACAGACACCGTGCACACAGTCCAGCACAGACACAGAGCACTGAAACCATGCCTTTTGCATTGCATTGTCATAACATAACATTCATGTTTGTCATTTCCAGGTGCTTATCTTACCTCTGATTCCAGTCAATGGGTTCGACAGAGACAAATACTAAGAGAAAGAACAATGTTGCTTACAAGTTTCCAGAGCCAACCTTGGATCTACTTCACAAAATGATAGCCATGGCTGACCCGGGTGTCCTTATCACTTTCCAGAAGAAATATGGGAGATTGGAGAAAATGGTCTGTAACATTACAAAGTATGAGCATGATGCCCTCCACACTCTACTGCAGTTTTACGAGCCGCCGCTAAGATGTTTTGTCTTTCCGGGGTATATCTTGATGCCTACATTGGAGGAGCTTTCATTCATCTTGGGTGTTTCAGTCAAATCAAATGTACCCTTCTTTTCTGGAGCTCATCCTAGTATAGAGGAAATTGCAATGGCTCTATAGGTGGAACAGTCAGTGCTGAAGGGAAATGTTGCCAGTAAGAGTGGAGTCAAATATTTTCACTTAGAATTTCTTGTAGACCAAGCTCAAGAATTTGCCAATGCCAAGAATTGGAAAGTCTATAACTCTATCCAAGCCTTGTGTATCTACGGCATTGTTTTATTTCCTAACCAACCTCAGTTTGTGGATATGCACGCTGTGAGGGTTTTTATCTGGAAGAATCCCATTCCCACTTTGTTAGGTGATTTTTACCACTCAGTGCATTTAAAAAATGAGAAAAGAAGAGGGGGTCTTGTCAACTGTTGTACTCCACTTTTGTCTGATTGGTTTCTGAAACATTTGCCTCAATCTGGTGCGTTTGTAAACACGAGGGATTCTCTAAAGTGGTCTAAATGGATAATGGGGTTGACTGCTGATAACATTGTTTGGTTTGACCGTCAGTTGCAAGGGGTAGAGATCATTACCAGCTGCGGAAACTTCCCGAATGTGCCTCTGATAGGAAGGAAATGGGGAATTAACTACAACCCAATCCTGGCTATCAGGCAATTTGGGTATGCCTCAAGGAACCCTCCTGAAGATCAACATATAGGAGAGTCTTTGTTCTTTAATGGGGATGAAGATACAGAGGTGTTAAGAAGGGTGGTGCATGCTTGGGGACACCTACACAGGACCGGGAAGACTGTCTTTGGAAAAGGTGATTGTAGAACCTATCCACAGTATACGGAATGGATTCAAAAAAAGGTTGAAGAAGTTCTTTTGCCCTTTTCAAGAGAGTCACCTCTGTATCCAGCAATTCCGGAACAACCTACCACCGTTCCCATAGAGGAGTTTAACAAACTGCAAACTACAATGAAAGAGCTTTGGGTGGAGAATTCGGACCTGAGTAGTCTTCTTCAAAATGCTTTGCACGCCAATAGAGAGCTGGAACAGAGAGCTCAAGACGCAGAACGATTATTAGCAGCAAAATAAAGGGACTTTGCCGAAAGAGCCCAACACTTCCAAAAGATTAGTAAAGGTGTTAATGTTGCTACTCAAGCTCACAAGAAGACCAAACAGGTCTTAATGCAGAACAAAGAGAAGTTAGCCAAGTTTCAGCAAGCCTGGTGATCCGGAGTATTCGAACAGGTCCACGAATGTTGATGAGGGGAGGAGGGGGTGTACCTGCAAGGCACTCCGACGCTAAAGTAAGAAAGGGTCAGAGAAAAGGGGCAAGTACAAAGTGTATTCTTAGGGTGTAAAAATGATACCTGGCCCTCTCAAGCGAGAGGGTTTATATAGAGCCCCCAGCGCGTGGCCAACGGTCGTATTTTCGGGGCGAAATAACCGTTTTCCCCAAAGAATAAGAAACTGCCCAAACTAGCCGTTATGTCGAGCAGCGTGCCAGAAACTAGCCGTTATGTCGGGCATAACGCAATTCCAGGCACCTGTCATTTGTTGTTCGGACAGCGAGGAAGTCGTACGTAACGGGCATAAGAGCCGGGGAGGAACGTTGTGTTCCTTGCCCGGTAGGAGGGGCAAAAACGTCATTTTTTCCCCTCTGTGGATTGGGTTTAGGCGATTTAAGCCGCTCTGGAGCAGAGGCGGATTGGGCCAATTCTAGCCATTGGTCCAGTCCAGAACACCTGGGATGAGGTCAGGCTCGAGAATGCAGAGTTACAGGAACAATTAAAGGCTAAAGATGACGAGCTTCTTAGAGCACATGAGCAACGGCGAAAGCATAGGGAAGACTTTGCAAAGATCCAAGAACAACTAGAGGTTGTTGTCGCGGTGAGAATCGGATACCATAGTTATTATGTTAACTAGGATCACAATTTTTGAAATTCACCACCGTCTTTGATTTATCCAAAGGAAAGGTTCAAAAGCGAAAAAAACCTAAAGATCTAAGGTTCGGGGGTTGGTTACGCTTAGGGAAGGTGTTAGCATCCTAAACGTCTGTAGTACTCTACAGGAACCTCTTGTTATTATTTATGTTATTTATTGCTCGCTTGTTAAGGGTATGTGCTAAGGTAAAAGACCTAGGTATATTAAAAGTATAAATCAAAAGAAAAGTTAGAAATGCTTTAATAAAAATGTCTTATTTGAATTTTTACTATTTTTTGTTATATTAAAGAAAGAGGGTAGGATTAAAACTAAATTTAGAAAATAAACTAATTCTAAAAATTATTTAAGCAGTAAAAATGAAATTAGCTCCTCTTGAATTATTTTCCTTTTAGATTAATAATCTTGAAGAAAAAGTAAAATTAAAACCAAATCTAAAAAATTAAACCAATTCCTAGAATTAAAACTAAATTTAAGACTAAATCTAAAATCAACTTGTTTAATTCTTTTAACTAATTTTTTTTTTTTAAAGAAATTCTTATTCCTAAAAAAAAATCTAAACATAACATGCGCATGGTTGTTAATTTCTAAAACCTAAATTGAAATTTAAATCTGAAAACTAATGATTTAATTCTAAACTAACGAGGGAAACAGATATTTATTAAAAGAAAATAAAAAGGATTAAAGAAAAATAATAAACAAAAAAATAAAATAAAATAAAAGAAAAGTGAGAAATAAAAAGAAATGATCATGGGCCAGGGATGTATTAAAATTAAGAAAAGAAAAAAAGGAAGCCCAACAAGCTGGGGCGCACAACACACATACTGGGTCGGATCCAACCCAGCCATCCTATACCAAACAAACGTTAACCTAGCATCCTCCTTGCTTCAATTGATTCAGAAAAAATGAAACGGGACAACAAGTCAAAATCAAAACCTCTCATTCTCACTCGTTAATCTCTCTGTTTTTCTCTCTCGCTCGTTCTTTCTCTCTAATATTCACACGACATTCATAAATCAAATACATAATAAACACCAACCATTACATCAAAACATGGAAACGAATACAGGAAAGGGAAAGAATACCAGCAGCGACAACTCTTGGACGAGGACGCCGCGTAGAACAGAGGAATCCCATTCGGTGACCTCTACGCGTGACGAAGGTTCGTGGTTCCAAAACAGCGTGTCGGTGTTCTTCGCCTTTTCGTGCGCGTTGCTATTGTCGTGGCTGACCGGTGTTTTGCGTGGACGTCGTGAGAAGATTCTTGATGGTGAGCTGGCATCCGAATCAGTGCGTGGTTTTGTGTAACAGCAATGTTGTTGTTGTTTAGTGGAGGTTGCGTTCAGGATGAACAGTAGAGTCGAAGTTCGGCCGAAGAGGTTGATCGGCTCTACTACGTGAATTGATACGTGAATTTCTGAAGGTATGTTTGTGAATATTGATGCTCTGTTCTCAGTGTGTGGCAAGGTTGTGAAATTTTTCTGATGTAAGTTCTCTGTGAATTTTCGGTGTGACTTTTTGTTGTTGTGTGTTTGTGATTTGTCTTTTCTGCACTGCTAAACCACGGGTTGTCTCTGACTTTGCACCTTTTTTTTTTTGTCCTGTTGTGAATGAAAAAAGCTCATTTTATAGGCTCATACGTATTTAATCCTCATAGGAACATGCTGATTTTCAAATTGATGAGCAAGATTATGCTGTCGAATTTTGTTTTGGAAGAGAATATTTCTGTTAAAGATTGTGATTCCTTGCCTTGAACGTGTAATTGTGTGATGAATGAGTTTCCACTTTTCAATTCGTCATGTTTGGAAATTGATAAATGCTGTAAATACTCTCTGATTCCTTTCCTTGTTTTGTTGTATGTGTTCTGTTATTTTGAATTGGTATCCATGTGAATTTGAAATATTACCTTTCCATCTTATCTGACATGAATTTTTTTTGTTCTCCAAATCCATGTTATACAGTCATGGCGAGAACTAGTTCCACATGATTTTTGGATTCAACCAGACAATAAACCTCTTCAACCAATTTCCTAGGCTTCATCACTACACCAAGCTTCATACTAAAGTCCACAGATGTGTTAGCATTTCCAACTGTAGATTGTGATAAAGCATTCTCTTTCAAAACATTTGATGAAGATTGTGAATAGAACAAACAACCCTTATGGAAAAAGATAGAGGTAGAGCTGCTCCAATGATGACGTTATACTTGAATTTTGAATGGATGGTGATGAATAATGTTGAACTTGAACTTTGAATTTGAATTCTAATGAATGACTTGAATGAACTTATCTTGATAATGTATGGCAATTGAATGAATCTTGCATAACAAGCATGAACGGATGCTTAATATTTGAATGAAACTTTGAATGAATCTTGATGTTAGCCTTTGATGGATTCTTGAATACTTCCACGTTCCAATAAGCCACAACTAAAGAAATTGATTAGGGCCTTGTAATGAATTCTTGATCCTAACTTGTAAAAAAAACATTTCTTTGAACACTTTGCATTTTCTTTGTATTTGGAGTGAACTTTGAATTGTTTTAAACTCTTGAAAACCTTAAGGACCTTTGGATCTTGCACTTATATTCTTGAGTTTGAATCCTTTGAATAAAACAAATTGAGGTTTTTTTTTTAACTTAAAATTTTGAACTTTGACCATTGATGATGAATTCCAAATGATTGGCCTCGAAATTTCAAAATTCCTTTTGATTACACCTTGAATGAACCTTGGGGGACTTAAATTCAAATATGAATCTCAAAACAAATGGCGCCCTTTGAAAATCACAGGAAAAGCTCCTTGAACTCGTAATTTGAGCATGAACCCATAATCCAACTTGAGATAACATCTTGAATTTAAACCTTAAATTTTAATAAAGAACATGAATCCTAAATTTCACTTTGAGACTCCCTTGCCTATGCTTGCTTCAGGATTTTAGTTCAAACTTAACGCTTCGAGTTTATTGATCATGCACTATCATCAAGAAGATCCCCATTTTTCTTTAAGCTTTAGATGATGATCCATTCTCATAGATGAGAACAAAGCTTGGACTTGTTCTTTATTACTAGTACAACCAAGGTCTGAGTGACGACGAACTTAGTGCACGAGCCAAAAGGATACAACCCATAATATCACTTGCCACGAAATCCACAACCACTCCTCAAATAGCCGTGCTCAATACTAATAGCGAGAAAAACCCTGATTTTTCTTGAGACATACACAGAGCTTCTGAGAAATCTTGAAGAGAACGACTAGTAGAAAACCCTAGAATCTCCACTTGAAAAAAAAACCTGCACAAACCTGTTAGTAATAAAGCATGCAAGATGATGCACAAAGATGATGAAATCTTATGGTCAAAAATTAGGGTATGACAGATGCCCCTATTTAAGTTTCTTCTATCTGGAGATATGGAGATTGAAATCTTCGTCTCGACGAGATAGGAGAGACTTAAATACAAACATGCATAATTTTTGGCCCTAAGATACCACAAGATGCACATGATATGATGTGAAATGATATGAAACGAAGACAAGGATCCTACGGGTAATGGTACCACAGGGGAAAAGGCGTTACAGTTGTGTCAGAAATGAATTGAAACAAAGCAAAGTATCTGGAAAACATCATCCAAGAATGGAATTGGATGAAGAAAATCACCAAACATCCAATAATGGCTTTGGATGAAAGGTAAACTCACAATATCTAAGAAGGCAACAGATGAGAATGAGACAAAATAATGTAATTTGAGAAGGCATCGGACACAAAGGAACCAGTCATCCAATAATGGCTTTGAATGAAAGGTACAATCACAATATCTGATAATGGCTTCAGATGAAAGTGAACAAGGTAAAGAAACCAGACATCCAATAATGGCTTTGAATGAAAGGTACAATCACAATATCTAATAATGGCTTTAGATGAATGTGAACAAAGACTACATTCAAGAATGGCATTGAATGCAAAAGAAACCAGTCACCCAATAATGACCTTGAATGAAAGGTAAACTCACAATATCTAATAATGGCTTTAGATGAATGTGAACAAAGACTCGATCTGGAAGAACATCAGAAAGAGGGACCCATCCAGAACAACGTCAGATGGTAAAGAAACCAGACATCCAATAATGGCTTTGAATGAAAGGTATAATCACAATATCTAATAATAGCTTTAGACAAAGTGAACAAGATAAAGAAACCAGACACCCAATAATAGCTTTGAATGAAAGGAACAATCACAATATCTAATAATAGCTTTAGATGAATGTGAAAAAAGACTACATTCAAGAATGGCATTGAATGCAAAAGAAACCAGTCATCCAATAATGACCTTGAATGAAAGGTAAACTCACAATATCTAATAATGGCTTTAGATGAATGTGAACAAAGACTCGATCTGGAAGAACATCAGAAAGAGGGACCCATCCGGAACAACGTCAGATGGTAAAGAAACCTGACATCCAATAATGGCTTTGAATGAAAGGTATAATCACAATATCTAATAATAGCTTTAGACAAAGTGAACAAGATAAAGAAACCAGACACCCAATAATAGCTTTGAATGAAAGGTACAATCACAATATCTAATAATAGCTTTAGATGAATGTGAACAAAGACTACATTCAAGAATGGCATTGAATGCAAAAGAAACCAGTCATCCAATAATGACCTTGAATGAAAGGTAAACTCACAATATCTAATAATGGCTTTAGATGAATGTGAACAAAGACTACATTCAAGAATGGCATTGAATGCAAAGAAAACCAGTCATCCAATAATAGCTTTGAATGAAAGGTATGTCTCATAATATCTGAGAAGGCATCAGACGCAAATGAGACAAAAGGTGAATCCAAGAAGGCATTGGATGTAAAGAAATCATGACGTCCAAGAAAGCATTGAACGAGAATGAACAAGGAGATACCCAAGAAAACATTGGATAATCACAAAGTCCAAGAAAGTATTGGATATACGCGACAAAATCTGTTTGGTAGGTGCCAAGTAAGTTGGACTTTGACGACAAGGTGAGACGTTGATAACGACACGACCTATGGAGAATGCAAATGAGTGCAAATGAGGATGACACTCTTGTTATGCATATGTATATGAATTATGCCATGATATATGACGTTGATGACACCACTCGACTCTTTTTTTTGGAGAAGACAAGACTGAAAGACTAATTCCTCGACACGGAGATCAATGCCATTCCGCTTTGGGGACTAAAGATGCTACTACTGAACACAATCTCTGCCACACTGGTAAATTGTATTAAGTTGGCGATCCTTGTAGGAAGAATGGAAAACTGCATGGGGATTCTTCAAGTAAACTTCCCCAGATTAGTTGGCTGTTGTATATGAACTGATAATTTCTTCAGCTTGAATTGATGCTGAAAATGACTGAATTACTGTGCACTTGGAAAACTTGCCCCAGTATGAGTCTTGAAAAAGTCTTCTGTATAAACCAATTCTTAAGGACTTGCCCCAGAACAACAAATCTTGAAATGATTCTTCAACAGGATTTGGAAAGAACTTGCCCCTGATTGGATCACTGACCAAGTTTCTCAAATGTTTGAAAATTCCTTAAGCGGAAGCCAGATTGCAAACAAAAGTGTTCATACAAACATAGTAAATGCAAAGTTCATGCAACTTTTAAAATCAAAATCATTTTTGGAAAGAGGTAAAACAATAGGGTCACTGGTCAGAACACTGTGGTTCAAGACGTTTAAAAGTGAAAAGTAAAGCAAAAGCCGTGATGCCGAAATAGATGATCTGCAAAGATCTTTAGGAGTCAGTTTACACAACATCGTTGTAGTATGCTTTCAAAATAACCTTGCTTCAATTAGGTCTTTTGAGGGTTATAACGTGGCCTGGTTCACGGTTTAAGAAACAAAGGATAAAAGCTCAAAGTTTATTTGTAACCACCCAATCTTCGTGATGATCTCCAGTCCTACACTCAGTTAACTCAGACTTTACATTCAGGTTCCCATAGGTTAGGGATTGCATTGATGATAGTGATGATGGTTCAGAAGTTAAGGGACCTTTGAGGTGACAGTCATTACTTCCTTATAACTCTTGGTTGTTTTTTTTCATTGAGGATTTCATAGTAAGGATTTAAAGATTTCTCCTTTTTATTATCCCTAACTTTTTCCTGAACTGTTTCTCGTGAATCTTACAGTCAGCGGGATGCCCCAGTTTTTGCCTAAGTCTCCTTCACAGGTTTCGACTTAGCGGGCTTTTTCCTTTTTTGATTTTTTTATCTTTTTTTTGAAAGAAAGTGACTGTCTGGCTTAATGATTACGGCGAACCATCATCGACTTTTGACTTGAAAGACATCTTCGACACTTGCTTGTTGCGTGCGAAGGAAAAATTGAGAATGCAACCTTTTTGTTGAAAGATGTCTTGCATGAAACTCTTGTATTTGAATGCACAATCCAGTTAATTGAGATCTACCCTGCCCCAGGTTAAAGATTGTGGGTTTTTATTTGTAAAGAAAAGAAACTCCTACTTCAAGGCTCAAAGGGGTTGACGATGGGTTATCTTCCTTATTTCTCCAGTGTTTGGGAATCGAAACAATGCCTTACATCCTCAGCAAGGTTTTGATTTGAAAGCATACCAACAACAATTATGAGTATAACATTTTCATCATCCTCCCTCCAATCTTTGCATAATCGAAAAGAAAGTGGAAAAGAGATAATAATAATTTTTTTTTATGTTTTTTTTATTTATTTATTTTTTAGAGAAAGCGTAAAGATGTAAATAACAAAAGCAAATGAAATTGAATCCAAAAGTTGCAATGCTCATTTTATTAATTATGAAAGTACAAACATGATTTGAAAGCAAACAGCTAATACAAGATAAGGAAAATGCAAACAACAAGAAACAAAAATCTAGTGACTAGTCAGAAACAAGAGTGAGTTGTCCTGTCTGAAACATTAAAGTCTGCTGAAGTCAGCTGAAGCTTCACTTAGCGTTCTCTGGCAAAGGATTGTTCTTGACATTCGGATTGGTGTCACGAAAGGAGAGAATACCAATTCTGATCAGCTCTTGTACTCTATCCTTCAATGCAAAACAATGTTCCAAGTCGTGGCCTGCGCTACCTTGATGGTATTCACAATGAAGATCGGCCCTATAACTGGCTGGAAGAGGATTTGGAGGAGGAGGCAAAGGCCTTGTAGTAATCAAACCTTTCTAAACTAGCCCAGGATAAAGTTCAGTGTATGTCATTGGAATAGGATCAAAATTATTCCTATTATGGTACTGATTTTGTCCAACAGCTGGACGTTGAGGAGCTTGAGCTGGTCGTGAAGCAGCAACAACAGGAGTAACAACAGCAATATCAGGGTGGTCAGCATACTGTGGTCGAGGACGAGGCCTCCTGGATTTAAACATAACAGCATTGGTTTGATCTTCTCTCTTCTTCTGGAAGTTCCCATAGGATTTCTTCGCTCCATTAGAAGATTCAGCAGCTTTGGATACTTTACCATTCTTAAGTCCTTCCTCGAGTCTCTGACCAATAGTAACCAAATCAGTGAAGCTGGATGAAACACTACCAATCATCTTCTCCCAGTAGAATGGAGACAAGGTGTCCATAAATAGTCCAGTTAATTCTTTCTCTACCAAAGGAGGTTCAACTTGGGAAGCCAACTCTCTCCAGCGCTGAGCATATTCCTTGAAAGACTCTTTATCCTTCTGAGACATGTTTTGCAGCTGACGGCGGTTAGGAGCCATGTCGAGGTTATACTTGTATTGCTTCATGAAGGCATTAATAAGATCCTGGAAATAGTGAATGTTGTTCTGTTCAAGATTCATATACCATTTGAGAGAAGCTCCACTCAGACTGTCTTGGAAACAATGGATAAGCAACTTCTGATTCTTGGCATGAGCAGCCATCTTTCGGGTATACATGACCAAATGAGCTCTTGGACAAGAATCACCTTTGTACTTCACAAAATCGATAGCCTTGAACTTAGCAGGCATAACAAGGTCAGAAACCAAACCCATGTTTTCTGCATCAATGTTGAAGAAATCAGTACCCTCTACGGCTTTAAGCCTCTTGTCTATAGTCTGAAACTGTTCACGGACCACCTCATGTTCAACAAGGTCTTCACGCACTTTACCCTGAACACTGGCAGCATTGTACTCATAGAGAGGGTTCTCGAAAGGAGGTCGAGTGGTCTGGGCGATAGCATGAACCACGGGTCTAGGCTCGGAGAAAACTGGAGCTTGAAATACTGGTCTAGAAGTCTGACCAATCATAGCAGTAGATGTAAGAGGTGGAGAGTAGTTGGGAGGTAAACCAAACTCTGGCCAAGTTGAAGGCGGCACCTGAATAGGTTGAGGATCAGCAGTTGAAACTTCTTGGATGACAGTCCTTTGGGGTTGCTCTCCTCTAGCAATAATGACTTGGAGCATTTCAGTGAGCTTTGCCATGCTTGACTTAAGGTCGTTGATCTCCATTCGCATCTCAGCATTGTGTGCTTCTTGCTCTACCATTATGCATCTGTAGTTAGCTCTAGTCTGATATCTGTGTGGAGGAATCAGCTTGACAACTCACAGGTAACACTGGAAGATAGAGACAGTTGGGAATGAGTTGCTGGACAAACGGATGTATGCAATGATATGTAATGCAATACAATGGTTTCAAGGAACTCAAAAGCAGGTTGCAAACATTTCGGAAAAAAGTTTTATTTTATAATCCAATGATTTTTATTGATTTTGCAAATGAAAGAACAACTGAGTTCCTTGAAACCAAAGGGTTATTCATGAATGCATGAATAAATGCATAAACACAGGTATACACATATACAGGCAAACAAAGGCCTAGGCTTGAAGATCACGAGCATGGAGCCATGGTCTACCCTTCCCAATAGGAGTGTACTATGGTTTCAAATGTACCTGCCGAACGGGTTCTACAAAGTTCCCAGAGTCTACAATCCATCTTTCGGATATTATCGATTTTCCAAATCACTTGGTAGTCAATAATATTCTCAAGAGAATCTCGTCTGAGTGTCGTATCGCGTAGCGACTATTGCAGAAATAGACTCCTGCATAGTCTCCGCACTACATCCTAATAGGCCAAGTTGGGTTAAAGGTAACTACGGTCCCCAGTCCCGAGGGCCTTTAGATCAAAACCATATCGTCTTCACGAATGAACTCGTTGGACAAATATTTTATTCGAGAGGGCCTAGACTGAGTGGTGAAGTCTCAATTTACTTTTTCAGGAATCGACTCCCTCAAAGTATCATTGAAGTCTCACCGTTTTCCTATCTTAATTTCACTCTAGTCCGGGTGTAGGACTTTGTCTCACCACACAAATAGTACCCTGCACACAGAAAAACCAAACATAACAGGTATATATACAAATATAAAGATATATAGGCAAACAAGTAAATAAATAACATAGATATAAACAAGTTAGGGGAAACCCTCGAAAAGTCCCCAGTGAAGTCGCCATTTCTGTCGCGGTGAGAATCAGATACCATAGCTATTATGTTAACTAGGATCACAATTTTTGAAATTCACCACCGTCTTTGATTTATCCAAAGGAAAGGTTCAAAAGCGAAAAAAACCTAAAGATCTAAGGTTCGGGGGTTGGTTACGCTTAGGGAAGGTGTTAGCATCCTAAACGTCTGTAGTACTCTACAGGAACCTCTTGTTATTATTTATGTTATTTATTGCTCGCTTGCTAAGGGTATGTGCTAAGGTAAAAGACCTAGGTATATTAAAAGTATAAATCAAAAGAAAAGTTAGAAATGCTTTAATAAAAATGTCTTATTTGAATTTTTACTATTTTTTGTTATATTAAAGAAAGAGGGTAGGATTAAAACTAAATTTAGAAAATAAACTAATTCTAAAAATTATTTAAGCAGTAAATATGAAATTAGCTCCTCTTGAATTATTTTCCTTTTAGATTAATAATCTTGAAGAAAAAGTAAAATTAAAACCAAATCTAAAAAATTAAACCAATTCCTAGAATTAAAACTAAATTTAAGACTAAATCTAAAATCAACTTGTTTAATTCTTTTAACTAATTTTTTTTTTTTAAAAGAAATTCTTATTCCTAAAAAAAATTTAAACATAACATGCGCATGGTTGTTAATTTCTAAAACCTAAATTGAAATTTAAATCTGAAAACTAATGATTTAATTCTAAACTAACGAGGGAAACAGATATTTATTAAAAGAAAATAAAAAGGATTAAAGAAAAATAATAAACAAAAAAATAAAATAAAATAAAAGAAAAGTGAGAAATAAAAAGAAATGATCATGGGCCAGGGATGTATTAAAATTAAGAAAAGAAAAAAAGGAAGCCCAACAAGCTGGGGCGCACAACACACATACTGGGTCGGATCCAACCCAGCCATCCTATACCAAACAAACGTTAACCTAGCATCCTCCTTGCTTCAATTGATTCAGAAAAAATGAAACGGGACAACAAGTCAAAATCAAAACCTCTCATTCTCACTCGTTAATCTCTCTGTTTTTCTCTCTCGCTCGTTCTTTCTCTCTAATATTCACACGACATTCATAAATCAAATACATAATAAACACCAACCATTACATCAAAACATGGAAACGAATACAGGAAAGGGAAAGAATACCGGCGGCGACAACTCTTGGACGACGACGTCACGTAGAATAGAGGAATCTCGTTCGGTGACCTCTATGCGTGACGAAGGTTCGTGGTTCCAAAACAGCGTGTCGGTGTTCTTCGCCTTTTCGTGCGCGTTGCTATTGTCGTGGCTGACCGGTGTTTTGCGTGGACGTCGTGAGAAGATTCTTGATGGTGAGCTGGCATCCGAATCAGTGCGTGGTTTTGTGTAACAGCGATGTTGTTGTTGTTCAGTGGAGGTTGCGTTCAGGATGAACAGTAGAGTGGAAGTTCGGCCGGAGAGGTTGATCGGCTCTACTACGTGAATTGATACGTGAATTTCTGAAGGTATGTTTGTGAATATTGATGCTCTGTTCTCAGTGTGTGGCAAGGTTGTGAAATTTTTCTGATGTAAGTTCTCTGTGAATTTTCGGTGTGACTTTTTGTTGTTGTGTGTTTGTGATTTGTCTTTTCTGCACTGCTAAACCACGGGTTGTCTCTGACTTTGCACCTTTTTTTTTTGTGTCCTGTTGTGAATGAAAAAAGCTCCTTTTATAGGCTCATACGTATTTAATCCTCATAGGAACATGCTGATTTTCAAATTGATGAGCAAGATTATGCTGTCGAATTTTGTTTTGGAAGAGAATATTTCTGTTAAAGATTGTGATTCCTTGCCTTGAACGTGTAATTGTGTGATGAATGAGTTTCCACTTTTCAATTCGTCATGTTTGGAAATTGATGAATGTTGTAAATACTCTCTAATTCCTTTCCTTGTTTTGTTGTATGTGTTCTGTTATTTTGAATTGGTATCCATGTGAATTTGAAATATTACCTTTCCATCTTACCTGACATGAATTTTTTTTGTTCTCCAAATCCATGTTATACAGTCATGGCGAGAACTAGTTCCACATGATTTTTGGATTCAACCAAACAATAAACCTCTTCAACCAATTTCCTAGGCTTCATCACTACACCAAGCTTCATACTAAAGTCCACAGATGCGTTAGCATTTCCAACTGTAGATTGTGATAAAGCATTCTCTTTCAAAACATTTAATGAAGATTGTGAATAGAACAAACAACCCTTATGGAAAAAGAAAGAGGTAGAGCTGCTCCAATGATGACGTTATACTTGAATTTTGAATGGATGGTGATGAATAATGTTGAACTTGAACTTTGAATTTGAATTCTAATGAATGACTTGAATGAACTTATCTTGATAATGTATGGCAATTGAATGAATCTTGCATAACAAGCATGAACGGATGCTTAATATTTGAATGAAACTTTGAATGAATCTTGATGTTAGCCTTTGATGGATTCTTGAATACTTCCACATTCCAATAAGCCACAACTAAAGAAATTGATTAGGGCGTTGTAATGAATTCTTGATCCTAACTTGTAAAAAAAAAACATTTCTTTGAACACTTTGCATTTTCTTTGTATTTGGAGTGAACTTTGAATTGTTTTAAACTCTTGAAAACCTTAAGGACCTTTAGATCTTGCACTTATATTCTTGAGTTTTAATCCTTTGAATGAAACAAATTGAGGTTTTTTTTTTAACTTAAAATTTTGAACTTCGACCATTGATGATGAATTCCAAATGATTGGCCTCGAAATTTCAAAATTCCTTTTGATTACACCTTGAATGAACCTTGGGGGACTTAAATTCAAATATGAATCTCAAAACAAATGGCTCCCTTTGAAAATCACAGGAAAAGCTCCTTGAACTCGTAATTTAAGCATGAGACCATAATCCAACTTGAGATAACATCTTGAATTCAAACCTTAAATTTTAATAAAGAACATGAATCCTGAATTTCACTTTGAGACTCCCTTGCCTATGCTTGCTTCAGGATTTTAGTTCAAACTTAACGCTTCGAGTTTATTGATCATGCACTATCATCAAGAAGATCCCCATTTTTCTTTAAGCTTTAGATGATGATCCATTCTCATAGATGAGAACAAAGCTTGGACTTGTTCTTTGTTACTAGTACAACCAAGGTCTGAGTGACGACGAACTTAGTACACGAGCCACAAGGATACAACCCATAATATCACTTGCCACGAAATCCACAACCACTCCTCAAATAACCGTGCTCAATACTAATAGCGAGAAAAACCCTGATTTTTCTTGAGACATACACAGAGCTTCTGAGAAATCTTGAAGAGAACAACTAGTAGAAAACCCTAGAATCTCCACTTGAAAAAAAAACCTGCACAAACCTGTTAGTAATAAAGCATGCAAGATGATGCACAAAGATGATGAAATCTTATGGTCAAAAATTAGGGTATGACAGTTGTAAATAATGAATTGAAGAAGTCCAAGAAAAAGCTTGAAGATGCAATGATGGAGATGGGAAAACTCAAAATACAAGCTGGGGTGAAAAGGTTCAAGGAAACGAGTACTGATGAAGCTCTCCTGATGCACGCGGATTCATTAACTGAAGCCCTGAATAGGAGAGATATTTTGATCAAAGAGTTGATTGAAAAGCCGGGTCATCAGTGCACTAGAATTCTTTTTGAAGAAATTTAAGCATTCTAGCGAGAAATTGAAAAATTTGGAGCTAGATGTGTGATCTTGCTTTCCCCTCTTTTAATGTATTTTTGTTGATGTATTGTTGACTACCATCAGGCTTGTTGATGGAGTCATTTCTTTGATGTATTTCCCATTTACGAATTCATTGTAAAATTTTCCAGCACTTATTAGCTTTTTGTTCAATGAATGGTATTCAAAGGGGTTTCTCCGGCATCATGTTATTCACCAGCACATTGTCACAGCGCAGTTCTTCTCAATACTGCATGACTATCGTTGAGATTCTTGTGATTAAGACTGGAATCAGGGTGTAAAATGCCCTGGCAGTGATAAACATGGCATTGGCATGGCATTTGCATTGCATATCATTTTGCATGTGTTGTTTGCTTTGCAGGTACTTGTTGCAGGAGATCTCTAACCTTTATTTGGTTTCAGGCATTATAGTTGAGAATCACGTTCACAGATACTCAACTCGAAGAAATCAAGCAAGGATTATGGATCAAATGCAGAATGATTTGGCTGAAATGAGGGCATGCATGGACCAGTTCATGACTCTCATGACTGGCATGGCACAGGCTCAAGAAAGATTGAGACTTCTGGTCGAGCGTCCAGAAGGCGCGCTGGGAGGTAATCAGAATGACAATTCACAGACACATGGCACTCTCCCTCCTGGTGGCAACCCTCCTCCTGTTGGTAATCTGGGTAATGGGAATGGCAGAAATGTTGGCGGTGTTCAGGAGGATGTTCAGGAAGACCAGTTTACTCTGTTGGACGCTGATATGGGTAATCCTGGTGATAGAAGGTATGACGAGTTGGCTGAAAAGATTCGGGCTATAGAGTGCAAGAATTCTATGGGTATTGATGTGACTAGTTTGGGGCTGGTACCAGGAGTCAGGATTCCTCCAAAGTTCAAGCCGCCCACGTTTAACAAATACCATGGCAATACGTGTCCCCAGACACATATTCAAGCTTATTTTGGGAGAATCTCAGCTCATACGGATGATGAAAAGTTATGGATGCATTATTTTCAGGACAGCTTGGCTGGAGCTTCACTGACTTGGTATATGAAATTGAACCGAGCTGCTGTGAGAAGTTGGAAGGATCTGGCAGAGGCATTCCTAAAGCAGTACCAGTACAATATCGACATGGCGCCCAACCGTACTCAATTGCAAGGGTTGTCACAGAATGCTAAGGAAAGTTTCAAGGAATATGCTCAAAGGTGGAGAGAGATGGCTGCACAGGTTCAACCTCCTTTGCTGGATAGAGAAATGGCATACATGTTTATGGGCACATTGCAAGGGGCGTTTCTTGAAAGATTGGCTGCTTGTCCATCAACCGGGTTTTCCGATATAGTGATTGCTGGAGAAAGAATCGAGAGTTTGTTGAAGCTCGGGAAGATCCAAGATGTGAGCGGGGTTGTCTCCTCCGGAACGAAGAAGCCATTTGCTAGTGGTCAAAAAAGAAGAGAAGGTGATACAAATGCTGTGTATAGAGGACGATGAAGAGGACATTCTCAAGCTTATCATCAAGTTGGGGCAGTGACGATCCCAGCGCCGTCTGTTCAGCAACAACAACCACAACAGCAAACTCAGCAGCAATAGCAGCAACCTCCTTTTCAGCAAAGGTCTAGGCAGAGAGACCGTAAGATTGACCCTTTCCCTATGACCTATTCAGTATTGCTACCTCAGCTATTGCAACTGAAGTTGGTTAAACTTCGTACTATGAGACCTCCTGCTGCTGGAAGCTTGCCACCTAATTTTGATGTTAACGCTCGCTGTGATTTCCACTCAGGTGCTCAGGGGCATTTTACTGAGAAGTGTTGGGCGTTTCAGAATAAAGTGCAAGACTTGATCGATTCTAAGGCAATCAATTTCTCGCTGCCTCCTAATGTCATCCAGAACCCCACGCCTAATCATGGTGTGGCTGATGTACACGTTGTTGAAGAAGGAAAGAGATTGAATTTGGTAGTAGACATCAGTCATGTGAAGACTCCTTTGGTAGTTGTGAAAGACCGGTTGCTAAAGGGACAGGTGTTCCCGGGCTGTGAGCAAGATTGTTCTGAATGTATGGGTCGAGAGAATGGCTGTGATAAGTTGAGAGTCGGATTGCAGAGTCTGATTGACGAAGGCCGTCTACAGTTTGACCAGGTTGTGAAAGAAACAAATGAAGTATCAACTGTGACCATCTATTATAGTCCTGCTAAGATTCAGGTGCCTGTAAGTATAGCTCCTGTAGCAAGTGTTGTGCCAGAAAGATCCAGTCCTGTTACCATCACGGTGCCAGGACCAGTTCCGTTTACTTCTGCAAAGGCAATCCCATGGCACTATGGGGCAGACGTGTATTATGAAGGGAAAAAGCAGGAAGTTGAGACATCAGCCAGTTCAAATGTTGATAATGTGGGCGGTGTAGGTGGATTTACTAGAAGTGGAAGATTATTTTCTCCCTAAACTTTACACAGTGATAAAGAGATTGAGGCTGCGGCAAAAGCTAAGGGAAAACAGGTGGCTTAGAGTGCACCAGTACCAAAAAATGAGCCCAAGATTACTTTTGACAACGAGGTGGAAGAGTTAATGAGGATAATAAAGAAAAGCGATTATAAGATTGTCGATCAATTGAAGCAAACGCCCTCGAAAATATCGATTTTGTCATTGTTGATGTGTTCTGATGCGCACCGAGAAGCTTTGTTGAAAGTGTTGAAGAGAGCTTACGTTCCACAAGAAATTACCGTCAACCAGCTGGAGGGTGTGATCTCTAACATCAACGTCAGCCATGGATTGGGGTTCACCAGCAGGGATTTAACGTTTGAAGGAAGAAACCAGAACAAAGCTTTACACATTACAATGGAGTGCAAGGGTGCAGTGTTGTCTCACGTATTAGTAGACACTGGTTCCTCGCTCAATGTCTTGCCAAAGAAGGCGTTAATGAAGCTAGAGGTTGATGGTTTGATTTTAAGGCCCAGTGAGTTGGTTGTCCGAGCATTCGATGGAACGAAAAGATCTGTGTTTGGTGAAGTAGAATTGCCCATGCAAATTGGACCGCAAGTGTTCAAATCCACATTTCATGTGATGGACATACAGCCTGCGTATAGCTGCTTATTAGGTCGCCCTTGGATCCATGCGGTCGGGGCTATTATGTCCACCTTACACCAAAAGTTGAAATACGAGTTCGAGGGACAAGTTGTGACGGTGTGTGGTGAAGAAGATATTTTTGTTAGCCATTTGTCCACGTTCAAGTATATTGAAATGGATGGGGAAATTCACGAGATGCTTTGCCATTCGTTTGAAGCGGTGAATATTGACAATGTGCCTGAATCTTCCCTTGCACCAGAAAGAGCCGGTACATCCATTTCTTCCTATAAGCAAGCTGTTGAGGTCGTCAGAGTAGATAACGCCCAAGGCTGGGGCATACTGATAGAGACACCAATGAAGGAGGACAAATTTGGTATTGGCTATCATCCCTCTATGACTTCAGCTGCAGAGAATAGTGGACCCATCACTTTCAGCAGTGGGGGAATCATTTACCCAGATCAGTCTTGTTCAACTACAGAAGACGGTGTTGACAGTGACTGTGAATTAGACAACTGGGTACGCCCACGCGCTCCAGGACAACCATTGCAGAATTGGTCTGTTGAAGAAGTCATCTGGGTTACTCTTCAAACAGAGTAATTTTCTTTGTTTTTTCTAACCATAATGCATGTTAAAATCTTGCGCTCTGCCCAAGGCGTATAGATTCATTTGTAGGGCCACCCTGTTTGCATTTGCAATTTTAATCATCAATAAAGGACGTTTTGCACTCAAATTTCGTTCTCTGTCTTTCATTTTTATTTTTGCACAAAAAATAATAAAAATGGCAATGTTTCTTTTCTTTCTTTTTGTTTTAAAATGATTGCTAAAATAAAGCATGAACCCGTTAATGCAGACTTGATCCTCCAGATTTCATTGATAACGGTTCTGCTATGGCCATGTATGACTTTGACAAACCGATTTATCAAACCGAAGAAGGGGATGAGAAAGGCTGTGAACTCCCTGAGGAACTGGCCAGATTGTTAAAACAAGAGGAAAGGACTATCCAGCCTCATCAAGAGACCGTAGAGATCATCAATATTGGTACCGAGGATGCTAAGAAAGAGATCAAGATTGGCGCCAGCCTGCAAGCAGATGTGAAAAAAGCTTTGACTGAGATGTTGTGTGAATATGTTGATATCTTTGCCTGGTCGTATCAAGACATGCCAGGGCTGGATACTGATATTGTTGTGCATAGGCTGCCGTTGAGAGAAGAATGCCCGCCAGTCAAGCAGCAACTTCATCGGACGCATCCAGATATGGCCATAAAGATCAAAGAAGAAGTTCAGAAGCAGTGGGATGCAGGGTTTCTGGCTGTGACTAACTATCCTCCATGGGTCGCCAACATCGTGTCGGTACCAAAGAAAGACGGAAAGGTGAGAATATGTGTGGATTATCGAGATCTTAACAAAGCTAGTCCGAAGGATGATTTTCCACTGCCTCACATTGATGTACTGGTCGACAATACAGCTCAGTTTTCAGTATTCTCGTTCATGGATGGTTTCTCCGGGTACAACCAGATTAAGATGACACCTGAGGATATGGAGAAGACCATGTTCATTACTCCGTGGGGTACATATTGCTATAAAGTGATGCCTTTTGGGTTGAAAAACGCAGGGGCAACATACCAGCGGGAAATGGTAACTTTTTTTCACGACTTGATTCATAAAGAGATCGAATGTTATGTGGATGACATGATTGCCAAGTTGAGAACAGAAGAAGAACATCTGATTAACTTGAAGAAGTTGTTTGAACGGTTGAGAAAGTTCCGTTTGAGGTTGAATCCAAACAAGTGCACTTTTGGAGTGCATTCTGGAAAGCTGCTGGGTTTCATTATGAGCGAAAAAGGGATTGAGATTGATCCTACCAAAGTGAAAGCAATACAAGATATGCCTGAACCGAGAATAGAAAAAGAGGTTCGTGGCTTTCTGGGTAGATTGAACTACATTGCAAGGTTCATATCTCACCTAACAGCCACATGCGAACCAATATTCGAACTGCTAAGAAAAGATCAAACAGTCAGGTGGAATGACGATTGCCAACTGGCATTCGATAAAATAAAATAATACTTGCAGGAACCTCCAATTCTCATGCCTCCAGTTGAAGGGAGACCTTTGATAATGTATTTGACAGTGCTTGAAGTTTCTATGGGTTGTGTTCTCGGTCAACACGACGAGACAGGTAGGAAGGAGCGTGCCATCTACTACCTGAGCAAAAATTTCAATGAATGCGAGTCCCGTTACTCAATACTTCAGAAGACATGTTGTGCACTTGCATGGGTTGCTAAGCGATTGAGGTAGTATATGATTAGGCACACAACCTTGTTGATTTCAAAAATGGATCCTATCAAATACATCTTCGAGAAACCAGCACTAGCAGGCAGAGTTGCATGGTAGCAAATGGTTTTGACTGAGTATGATATCCAGTATACTTCCCAAAAGGCCATCAAAGGGAGTGTATTGTCAGAATATCTTGCGCAGCAGCCAGTTGATGATTACCAACCCATGAAATTTGATTTCCCTGATGAGGACATCATGTTCCTCAAAGCTAAGGACTGCGAGGAACCACTCCCGGAGGAGGGGCCAGACCCTGAATCCAAATGGAGTCTGATGTTTGATGGGGCTGTCAACATATGGGTGCGGAGTGGGAGCAGTTCTTATCACGCCGGAAGGTATTCATATGCCTTTTACCGCCCGAATAACCTTCGGATGCACCAACAATGAAGCAGAGTATGAAGCTTGTATAATGGGGATTGATGAGGCGATTAATTTATGAATTAAGGCCCTTGATATCTTCGGTGATTCAGCTTTGGTAATAAATCAAGTGAAAGGGAGTTGGTACACGCACCAAGCAAATATGATTCCGTATAGAGATTATACAAGGAGATTGCTGACATTTTTCACAACAGTGAAGCTGTATCATATTCCTCGAGATGAAAATAAGTTTGCAGATGCCTTGGCCACGTTGTCTTCTATGATCAAAGTGCAGAGATGGAATCATGTACCTAAGATTAAGGTATCTCGTCTTGACAGACCTGCATTTGTGTTTGTTGTTGATGCAACGTCTGATGACAAGCCATGGTTTCATGATATCAAATGTTTCTTGAAAGGTCAAGAGTACCCGCCTAGGGCATCTACTAAAGACAAGAAGACATTGAGAAGGTTGTCTGGTAGCTTCTTCTTGAATCAGGATGACGTGTTGTACAAGCGAAATTTTGACATGGTTCTGCTCAGATGCGTGGATAGACACGAAGCAGACCTGTTAATGCAGGAAGTACATGGAGGCTCTTTCGGTACCCATGCCGGAGGTCACGCAATGGCTAAGTAACTATTGAGGTCGGGGTATTATTGGTTGACAATGGAAGCAGATTGTTGTAAATACGCCCGCAAGTGTCACAAGTGCCAAATTTATGCAGACAAGGTGCATGTTCCTCCAAATCCATTGAGCGTCATGTCATCTCCTTGGCCCTTTGCTATGTGGGGCATTGACATGATCGGAAAGATTGAGCCTACCGCTTCAAACGGCCATTGGTTCATCTTGGTCGCCATTGATTATTTTACTAAATGGGTTGAAGCAGCATCTTACGCCAACGTCACTAAACAGGTGGTAGCTCGTTTCTTGAAACAGGATATCATTTGTCGCTATGGAGTGCCCGAGAGAATCATTACTGATAATGGTTCTAATCTGAACAACAAAATGATGGCTGAACTGTGCCGGGACTTCAAAATTGAACATCACAATTCTTCTTCGTATCGCCCGAAGATGAATGGCGCTGTGGAGGCGGCCAACAAGAATACTAAGAAGATTGTACAGAAAATGGTTGTCACATACAAAGATTGGCATGAGATGTTAGCATTTGCTTTGCATGGGTACCAAACGTCAGTACGCACGTCCACTGGGGCAACACCATTCTCACTTGTATACGGTATGGAGACAGTACTACCGGTTGAAGTTGAGATTCCATCCCTCAGAGTCATGATGGATGTCAAGTTAGACGAAGCTGAGTGGGTTCGCGCCAGGTTTAATCAGTTGAGCCTTATTGAAGAGAAACGGTTGGCAGCTGTATGTCATGGGCAGTTATACCAACGGAGGAGGAAACAGGCATTTGACCAAGAGGTGCGTCCTCGGGTTTACAAAGTGGAAGATGTGGTACTCAAAAGGATCCTTCCTCCAAGTACAGATCACATGGGCAAATGGACTCCCAACTATGAAGGTCCATTCGTGGTTAAGAAGGTTTTATCGGGCAGAGACTTACTACTTACAACCATGGACGGTGAAGACTTTTCATCCCCTGTCAACTCAGACGTAGTCAAAAAATACTTCGCATAAATAGACCCGCTGGAAAAAAAAAAAAAAGTCCAGGCAAAAAGGGGCATCCTGGCGAACCACAAAAAACAGAATAAAAAGGTTCGGGCAAAAATTAGGGATATAAAATAAAAAAAATTGTACATCCGGTGAGTTGAAAATCCGCAAGGACAACTCAGGCAAAAAAGGGTATCCCGGTGGATTGAAAACCCCAAAGGGCGGTCCACGCAAAAGAGGGATTTAAGCGAACGACTACGGTCCGAATTATCTGTACTCCATCACCGTTTCAACAACTGACATTTCGAAGGGTAGGAATCAGTCTGATCATTCCTCAGAAGGCAAGGTTGGGGAGTCTTGAAGACATCCTGGCCATAGCAGAATTGAAACTCAGTGGAATGTCGTTTTCACATTGCCATTAGGATAGTTTCTTTTCTCAATTTTCAGCGATCACCTCTTTCCAGGGATTGCTTCCGGATGTAATTGCCTATTCTGGGCTTTTCTTCAATAAATCGAATTCCAGTAAAAAGCTTCTTATTTTGTTTTACTGCTTTGTTTGCAAAAGTCTGAATTTTTGATAAAACATTGCATTTGAAAACATGGTGGCTTTACAATAGCATGCACAGAAAAACATTTAAAATTACTTTGAATGTTAACTAATCCTGGATGGTGGATTCAAACCACACAACATTCTGGGGCACGTGTGCATATTCTTTTGTTGCACGTAACAAGTCCAGATGACTTCAAGCACAAGAGGCATTTCTCCAAGACGAGTAATTACTTATTCCCACCTAGAAGATTGGGGCAATCATGTTCAGGGAAGGGTTCACATGACACCCTTTTGTCACAATGTTTACTAATTGAGTCCATCATTCGGTCGGCGGCCAGTCGCTACGTTTCGATATCAGTGAAGTGAGTTAGACTGGGTATTATGGTATCTTATTAAGTCGATTCTCTCATTCAGTACTTCCAACGGCTACAAGCTTTTCTGTGTCGATAACAGTTGCGAAATCCCCAGTAGAGTTGCTTCGCAGGCACCGAAGTTGTTGGCCATTCCTCAGTGAAGTTGCCAGGAGTTTGAAGAGGCTTAATCTTCTGTAAAATCCTCTCATAACGTCTTCTGCAGATAAGTCTTGCATCATGGAGCAAGAAACAAGTTGTTGACCCTCCCAGGCATGGGGCAGTTTGAATCTCCCCAGCAGGAGATGTTCCCGATCTATCATCCCCAGTAGAGTTGGAGGACGTTTGGTCTTCTATAAAATCCTCTTAAGAGGCCTTCCCCAGTACGAGATGCTTGGAAGCTGTTTTCCCCAGTAGAGTTTGTTATAAACTCATTATCCCCAGCGGAGTCGTCAAACGGAAAGTTCGCCCAACATGGGGCATGCTGACACTTATCCTAAGCTCGACAGCAGATTACCGTGGAATTGTTTTGGGTTTCCCCAGCAGATCTAAGGACTCTTTCCCAGTAAGTTGCAACGTAAGGTTTTCCAACTAGGGTTGCATATCCCGGTAGAGTAGCTTTGATCCCCAACAAGATCGTATCTCTAGTAATGGTATCCCCACAGAGTTCAACATTGAATATTGTCAACAATATTCCCCAGCGGAGTTGTTATGACCAGAATTCATCCCCAAAGCAGATGAAGTAATTCCTGACAGAGTCGTCACTCCCCTCATATCTCAAAGTCCAATTTATTTTTGGCAGGCCTGACAGTTCGAAGCAGACGGATTTGTTCATTCATTCTCCAGCAGAGATACCATCCTTTCAGGAGTCTCTAAAGTCAAATCATTGATCTTTATTCCTCAGCAGAGTCAGCAGAGATGTCTGACACGGATGCAGAGAGTAATCCAGTATTGGAATTCTTAAAGTCCACCCGTAGCGTGGCGAATTCTTAAAGTCCACCAGTAGCGTGGCAAATTCTTAAAGTCCACCCGTAGCGTGGCAAATTCTTAAAGTCCACCTGTAGCGTGGCAAATTCTTAAAGTCCACCCGTAGCGTGGAAAATTCTTAAAGTCCAACCGTAGATTGGCAAAAAGTCCACCCGCAGTGTGGCAATTCAGTAGTCGTCTGACTCCCTTTAAAAGACCGCAGCTAAGTCCAACCGTAGATTGGCAAAAGCCCATCCAAGGGTGGCAAATCATTAGCAAGTCCGACCGTAGATTGGCAAAAGTCCACCCGCAGTGTGGCAATTCGGCTGCAAAGTCCAACTGTAGATTGGCAAAAGTTCACCCGTAGTGTGGCAAGTCAGTAGTCTTATGACTCCATCCAAAAAGACAGTGCACCCGTAGTGTGGCAAGCCAGTAGTCGTCTGGCGTCATACAAAAGACATTGTTAAAGTCCACCCGCAGCGTGGCAAGCCAGTAGTTGTCTGGCGTCGTTTAAAAGACATTCTTAAAGTCCACCTGCAGTGTGGCAAGCCAGTAGTCGCCTGGCGTTGTACAAAAGACATTGTTAAAGTCCACCCGCAGTGTGGCAAGCCAGTAGTCGCCTGGCGTTGTACAAAAGATGTTGTTAGAGTCCACCCGTAGTGTGGCAAGCCAGTAGTCGTCTGATATTGTATAAAAGACATTTTTCCAGTGGTTTTTCTTCCCATCAGAGTTTTATTCAAGGAAAGTTCATATTGGTTGGGTTTATATCCCTTTTCTTCTTCTCCACAGAGTGCAAATTTTCTGGTTATTTTCGGTATTCAATCTCTCCATACCTTGAAAGTCTGACAGCAATCGCTATCATCCATTCAGGTCTACAGTGATTGAATAGGGGCAGCTGTAATACCCCAAAATTTGCCCTCTCATTTATTCATATCATTTAGCATGAGCTTTCATTTCATTGCATTGCATTCAAGCATATAAAAAACAAAACATCAAGCATTTAGCATTGCATCTTGCATAAAGGCATGTGATCAGTTGTTTCTCAAAGGTGTTGATCATTCAAAGCCAAAGAAGAAGAGACAAGTGTTTCTCACAAGAGCCAAGGGTCCCTTAAGTCATATGTCATCCCTACTTGATACACAAGGCATGGAAAGAGGAGAGTTCATCAAGAAGATTGGGCAGTGCATGATCTCCTACACAAGGCAGTCAAAATTGGGGATTTGACCCCCAAATGGGCAAGCTCTTTGAATTTCTATCATCTCCAAATGACATATCTCATCATGGTTTGAGAGGATACACATCATATTCAAAGGAATTTGGATTTGGAGGATGTGCCATTTCCTCCTAACCAGAGGGTGCCAAAATTAGGGTTTGACCTAAAATTAGTTTATCTCTGATTTTCTGGGCAATACTTGATCTCATGACATTCCTTATGTTCTTAAGGGTATATGGATGTAAAATTGCTCATCAATTGGTTTCAGAGGAGTCTCAATTGATCAGTTGCTTGATAATCAAGAAATTGGGGGAAAAGTCAACTGTGCAGTGGAAAAAGTCAACTCTTGACTTTTTAAGGTCAAATTCATGAAATTCATGTTATATATGTTTAATGGACAAAATTTGATCAAGAAATGATGGATGAATAATGAAAAATCAAGAAATCACAAAACTGCCAAAAATAGAAACTTTAAGGTTGCCAAAAATAGTAAGTTTGGACCATTTTGCACCCTACTTTGAGGCTCTCTTTCTCCAAGATAAAAGCTTCAAACTTCAGACCTAAGTGGAACCAATTAAAGTTCATGTTCTAAGCTTCAAATCCATATAAAGAACATCTTCATTGGATCAATATTGAGTGAGATATGATTGATCAAAGTTTAAGAAAAGTAGGTCCAAAATCAAGTCATGGCCAAGCATGCCCAGGCCCACGCGCCATAATTTTTACAAACACTTGGTGTGCCAAATGTCAAGCTGAATTTCTCAATGATAAAAGCTCCAAATGAAAATCTTTTCTACATCAAAGTTGTTCCTTGCAATGCCCTCTTTAAGGTTGATGTTGGACAAATTTTGATTTGACAAAGTTCTGATGGAGATATATTGGTCTCAAGTTAGGGTGATCATGCTGAAATCTCATGTACCATGCTTGCCACGCCATGTCAAGTTTGCCTTGCCCACGATATTAGTCTTCAATCTTGATATTCCAAGCTATTTTGCACCAACTTTCAAGCCTTAATTCTGTTCAAAATCAACATCATTCATGTTATATGATGTTCTATCTTTCCAATGATCCCAAAACCTCATCAAACCATTCACCAAATTGAGATATTTCCACTTGCAAACCACCCTATTCTTCATTGATGCATTAACAGCTTTGCACACTATTTGGTTCAGGCATTCATCAAACAACTCATTTGCTTTGTTTCCTCATTTGAACACACCATTCCCCTTACACACCCTTACCATAATCTGTACCATACACAAGAAAGGCACGGATGAAAGCTTGTGAAACAAGTTCCTCTGCTGCAGCTTATACACGAGTTCATCACCACCACTGATTCATTTACAATCCACCATAGCACACCATAAATCACCATCACCATATCCCAGCCAAGCTCACTCGCCTCTAACTAACTTGACTCAGTTAGTTAGGGTGCACTCACCTTAACCATGTTAACTCAGTAAACTCACTCATTTAACCACCTCTGGTTCACTTTGAACTCAACATATAAAACCACATTTCACTCACATTTTTCACTTTCAACTCTCATATTTTCACTCTCCCTCTCAAACACTTCAAACTTTTTCTCTCAGTTTCTCTCTATTCTCTCTGAGTTTACACGAATTCATCATCATCATAGCTTGGCATTGAAGAAAAGAGACATTGAATCAATATCCTTCTCCAAGTGAAATCTAACAACAACTTGATTTTCTCTCTGCTTTCCATTCCAAGATTCTACAGCATTTATTTTGCTTAGATTGAAGTTCCAAAGGTGAAGATTAATTGGATATCTCTGGTTTTCACCATTGTTTCAAGATCTACAAGTTTCAGGTTCAAATTTTCTTCACCTTATTCTGCTCATTTAGTTTGTTTTGAAGCTTGTTTTAGCTCATTAGGAGCTTTGTTTACTCCGGCTAGTTGATAGGCCTCATAGAGGCATAGTTTCAAAACCTAGGGCATATCTTAATCTCCTCTGTTCTCTATGTATATGCTTGTTATGTGAAAAATAATAGTGGATTCTTGATCTCCATATTTTCCTCTTCATTTTGGTATATAGTTTTTGTATTTCGGGAAAATGTGAGGTCGCAGGTGGTGGTTGCTCGCTGGAGAAGATGACCGGAGGTCCTTCTCTGGCCGGTGGTTTAATATGTTAGGGTTTGTGTTGTTTCAAATCGTGGCCGTTGGATCATGGCATCGTGTGGCTAATATGGTGACAACGCATTAAAACACACACTCCCCCTCACGTGCATGTTTTTTGAACCTGAATGACTTGTGTGTGTGCGTGTGCATGCTACTTGTTGTGAACCTTACTTTTGATTTGTTTGATGTGGATGATTGATTGATCTAATGATTGATAACGTGCCAACGCATTAATGAGTAAGGGTACATGGCATGTGTTTTCATTTTTCTCTCAGATTGTGTGCATGTGGACGAGTGCATGATAATTACCATGTGTTTGCTTTGTGAGACGTTAGATTAATGATGGATTTTTGACTTTTTTATCTCATGGCCATGATTGCATCTCCACTTTACTGCACACTCACTGTATCACATACAATCACCCGTTGGTGGATTTGGACCTTAGTTGCTATAAGGACCCCTTCCCTGAGCCCATCATGAACTGCAGAACGTGGAAATTACTTCTCTGCACCCCCTGCTTGTTTTTTTCTCTTTTTAACTTCTTTTTATACATGTGTCATAGTTGATTTTTAAAAAATACCCAAACATCATTAAAAATTCTATAAAAATTCATGTCATATCTTAGAATGTTAAAATAATTTTCTATATTTTTTAATTTTGATTTTGTTAATATTTGCATATTAATCCATTTTTTTTCATTTATTTCTTTTGAAATTGGTTTCTATTTTCACACCTTTATTTCAAAAGTTTATTTCTCATAGATCCAAAAACAATTTTGCATCAATATTTTTGCATCTTTTCAATAACATCCAAAACTTAATAAAAATATTTGTGTTTCATTTTTAGAACTTTCTTTTATTGCATTTAGGTCCCTTACTTTTGCACTTTGGTTCATGATTCATAAGTGACTATTGTTGGATTGTTTGAGGCCCTTCCTTTCTGAATTTTTGTATAGGATTTTGGTATGATGGTTGCCTCTGGTTGAGGTCTCTTGATACCTAAGTTGATGATTTTTAAATCATGTTTGGTATTTGTTTGATGACTTTTGTTTCATGTCCATTTTTCTGAAATTCTTTGAGCATGTTTGGTTACTTGCTTGATAAGGCACTTGTGCCATTGTATGATACCACTCTTCTTGACTTCTTGAGCCATGTTTAGATCATTATAGGTCTGTTGGTTGAAATTATAGGTCATTGATTTGAAGTAGATGTCTTTTTGTGTACATGTTCTATACTTGTTTCACATGTCCTTTTGTTGACCTATTTCCTCTTTCTTTTGCATCTATGCTTCTACTTGACTTGTAATTGGTTTGCTTATGCCATGTTATACTATTAATTTTCATTTCACATGATGTATGCCTCTGACCTTAAAGTGTTGCATTCATTCCACATGCCATTTATGTTTCATTTTGCATACTTGAACATGTTTCATCCAAATGCATGTTTCTTTTTCTTCTAGATTCTAAATGACTTGTAATTGTGTGAATGTGATTGATTTGTGAATCTTATCCTCATTCTAACATGTCATATCTCCCCTGACCTTGATACTTGAGTTTCATGTTGAACTTTTATATGTTTAACTTATGCCATGAATGTTTTCTTTTCATGTTAAACTCATGTTCATGTCTTCTCATTTCTTCTCTTTATCACTCTTAATGCTTGATACTTGATCATTTGCCTCATATGACATTTGTATATCATGTTTAGGCACATGTTTAGGTCATCCACATCCTGACTTTGACCTCTCATGAAGCATAAATGCATGACCACTTTGCATATCCACTCATTCTTCCTCTATATCTTCCATGATTCACTTCTTTAATGATTAGTGCTTTGTTGGTGCATAATTCATTTGTGTTTGGTATCTTAATATTAGAGATCACTTTTATTATTTAGATTCTGACTTTGATTAGTTTGTATCTCTTAAGATCTTTGTTTCTTAGTCCTTAATTGATTTGATCACCACTTGTTGTTTCTTCCTTTATGTTATACTTGTAAATATTGTGAACTAATCTTTTCATGTAGGTGCATGGTAAGCAAGTGTGGGGACATAGTTCCACATACACTCCTCTCCCTCATCTTCCCTTATCTCTTTTAAATAATTCAATTGGTGTTTGATAAGCATTTACATGCTTTCTTTGAATAATTTCTCTTTCATCCCTCTTTAAGATCAACTTATCTTCCATTTTGGAAGTAAGTTGTTTCTTTTGCTCTTTTTCTTCTCTCTTTTAGAATTAGGTTTGTTGAACCACATTAACTATAGGATCTCCAAGCATGCTAACACTAGGGTGTGTCTTAGTCTCCTCTTAGTTTTCACCTTTGATCCTCTTTTTGAGTCACTTCTTCTCATCTTAAAACAAGAGTAAAAAATACTTAATAAAGGCATAACACCTATTGTATTTAGGCCTTTCATGTGAGAACAAGGAAGTGTGGGGTTTTCTCTCACTTTTTTGGAATGTTTAGCATGCGTCCCGTCTTGGGTCGATATGCGAGATATTCGATCCTATATAAGAGACTTAAATACAATACATGTTACAAAACCCAAAAACAATCACAATACTTCTCTCTTAAAAGACAAAAACAAACAATAACGTCTTTCCTTCGGGAATTCTTTTCTCATCTCACTCACTCTCAACGTACGAACGTGCTTCTCCTCATTCTCTTGCAAGATGGTAACACACTCGGACCAGCGAGCTTGCAACACCTGAGCTAGAATGTTAGTTGTTCCCTAAAAAACACAAGCAAAGTCATCCCTAGTGAGGGGAACTACGTCGCTCTGATTCTCATGCTCCCGATGAGATACGCAGGCAGTGGGGTATGGCCCATTCGAGCACTTCTTTTATTTTCCCTACATTTATTTCTTTTCTTTCTCCTTTCCTTTCTACCTTTCTTTTCCAGTATCTTTTCTATCACCCTTTGATCAAGACAAGCAAGTGTGGATCCCATCGGGTACGATGGACGCGTGGGGGTGCTAATACCTTCCTCTCGCGTAACCGACTCCCGAACCCAGTTCTCTTGGTCGCAAGACCATGCTCTTTCCTTTCTTTCAGGTTTATGCGGTGTTTCCTTTCCCTCTCATGGGATAAATACACATTGCTGGCGACTTTGTTTCGGTGCCACTTTTGTGTTTGTACTAGGATGAAAATCCCGGGAGCGACACTAACAACCTATGGATAACCACATATAGGATGGGCAATTGACAACTCCCCATTGTATAACCTGACCCCAGACCCCCCAATCTCTTAAGCATTTGTTTAGTTAAACATTTACGTGCAAGGTTAGTTTGAGATAGCTTCCTTTTCCTTTCCAGCTTCATAGGATAAATAAAAAATCAGAAAGTAGCACCCAACTCCTACCACTGCGATGAGGAGAAACCCATGGCAATAAGGTGGTCACGTCACCGACAAAAATCGCATGCTACAGGAAAATGGTGACTCTGTTAGGGATCTTCTTGTTAGGATCTGTCTTTTTCTAGGATTAGAATTTCTAAGAGGTCTAGGTTGTTAGCAATCATACTACATACTATATATATACTGCTTTTCCTACTTGATATTCGTGTTTATTTTTTTGTCAATGGGAATGCGATTAATATGCATGTGGAAAGTTTGAGAGAAACCTAAGATAAGTGATGGCATAGACGGGTGGACTTACAGGGAGTGATTCCCGAATAAGCAATCCTGGTAGACCATCAAACCAGGTGAGGGCCCGTGTGGATACTATGTTGAACGACCGATCGTTGTGAAAATAGACGCTATCCCAGTGCGGCACTCGTGACCCTGAGGATTTAGTTGACATTAACCATATGGACATTTGGTAGTGCGGTGACTATCGTAAATAGTTGATACGCGATACTACACTCAAATGAGATTACCCTAGGATGCTACAGCTCGCTCTAGTGAACCAGCTTGTTGTTGATATCCCTAGGGGGTCAATGATTTTGGGAACCTTTAACCTGTTCTACAGGTACAAACATTGACCATAATACAACCTTTAGAGATGGGTAGAGCCATGACTCCATGCTCGTGACGCTGAAGCCTTGAACCCATGTTTTTTCAATGTTTTTGTGTGCTGTATTCATGCATTCATTTAAAAAACTCTTAAATAAAGAAAAACCTTCTCTTTTCTCTTCTTTCTCTTTTTCAAAATAAACTAAAACAGTAATTGCAAATATTAGAGCAAGATTGCATTATGGACTTCGGTAGAAGAAAGACGCACAAGTACACCTTCAAGGCTCCAAAACTAGAGGATTTAAGGAGGTTGGCAACGATGATTACCAACCCTGATTCTTTCAGAGCTAAGCATGGATGATTATTGTCTCTGTTAAGGGTCCATGTAGTTGAAGGGATCATGTCTACGTTAATTCAGTCTTACGATCCGGTTTATCACTGTTTCACATTCCCAGATTATCAACTAGCACCAACGCTAGAAGAGTACTCTCATCTGAATGATTTACCTATGACTGACCAAGCTCCCTTTTCTAGACTGGAAGAAATTCTAAAGGAACAAGCCATTGCAAGAGCAATCTATTTGGACGAGTCAGAAGTCAGGACTCACATGACCACTAAGTGTAGAATCCAAGGACAACCAACCAAGTTGTTGGTAGAGAAATCCCTGTACTTTGCCAGTATAGGAAACGTTACTGCTTTCAAAGATATCTTTGTTCTACTCACATACAGGTTTTTCCTCTTTCCCAACATCGATAACTTCGTCGATACCAATGCCATTAAGATATTTCTGATTGGAAACCCCGTACCAACCTTGCTCGCAGATGCTTATCATTCTGTACACTTGAGTAATTTGTACAGTGGAGGAATGGTCACATGTTGTGTACCCCTGCTTTACAAATGGTTCACTTTCCATTTACCCAAGTCTGCTGCATTTTGGGACCATAAGAGTACTCTACGTTGGTCATAGAGAATTATGTCTCTTACCAACTCTGACATAGATTGGTATAATAGGATTTATGAAGGGATAAAGATCATCGATAAATGTGGAAACTTCCCTAATGTACCCCTCATAGGAACTAAAGGAAGAATCAACTATCATCCAATTTTTGTTCGCCGTCAACTCGGATACCCGATGAAGAATATCCCGCATAATGTTCATCTGGAAGGTCTTTTCTTCAAGGAAAGGGAAAATGACAGGGCACTAAAGAAGGAAATAGTGCATGCCTGGCAACATGTTCACAAGAAAGGAAGAGAGTCTATAGGAAGACCAGACTGTATCTCTGTGGAACCTTATCTCCACTGGGTGCAAACTAGAGCCCTCAAGCTGAGGATGCCTTACCCTTGTCATGAAGTTCTTCTGTTAAAGGAAATTGTCCTTTATTTTATGTCTGATACGGAAAAACTCTAGGTCGCTCTCAAAAAAGTTCATCGGGAGAAAAGCTCTTGGAAAAATAAGTACCGAATCCTCAATGTGGAGTGTACCAAAATTTAGGAACTATTAAAAGAAAAGAATGTTATGATTGAGATTCTAGAACAGCAAGCTATGGAAGATCAAAGGAACTTGCTCACTCCTTTCACTTGGCAAAGGACTGGCAACCCGACAACGGCTAAATAACCCCGATCAAAGAAAAGGAAAATACCAGAACCAGCATCTGAGCTCTCCTCAGAGAGGACTCTGGATCCATAAACTTAGACATTTTCCTTACGGCAATTTGTAAAATATTGTATTTCCCTATCTGTAATCTTTCAAATTCAATAAAAAATGGGTATTCCCCAGTGTATGATATTTGCAATCTATTTGTTGAAGTTTCTTTTTTGATAAAGCGAAAAAAAAATAAAAAATACATATATCATTGCATATCATTCATCATTCTCACATAACACGTTCTTCTTATCTTCGAGTCTCATGTTTGTGTCACGATTCTAGAGTCAAATTGTTTCATTTGTACAATACTCGGGCCAATCGACAAAAGAAAATGGACGATCTCGAGGAAGAGAACAGAGAGCTGAGAGAAGAAATCGACGCTCTAAAGGAAAGTTTGGAAAAACTTCACAATGACATGCAATCCCTGGCAGCAGCTCAGAAACAACAACAAAGGACTGTGATCTCAGAGATCACATCTACGCCCATTACAGAGACACATGAGAAATATCCTCGGTATAACAAGCCTAAAGGTCGTCCCTGGGGCATGCCTATCAACTTTGTCCCTAAAGGATACATCCCACCGGTCACTGAAGACCCGGAAACTGCAGTAGGAACCGCTGGGCCTGAAGGTTACAAATTTCGGAAAGCAAAGATGTAAGAATTATGACGGCAACTCCTGAAGGTTACAAACTTCAGGGCATGGAAGCGCCAAGAGTCACCGCCGCAATGTCCATACCACTGCCAGTGGTACACACTGTCCCGAAAGGACAGATTCCACAAGTAATTGTTGGTAGAAACGAAGACATGTACGAAAAGATGAATGAGTTCCAAGAACAATTCTTGGAGATGCAGAAGGAACTGCATGCCATTCGCGGCCAGTATTTATTCGGAAAGGACGCCGCAGACCTTTGTCTTGTCCCTAATGTAAAAATCCTGCACAAATTCAAGGTGACTGACTTTGAAAAGTACAAGGGCAACTCTTGACCTCAAAGTCATTTGGTGATGTACGCTCGAAAGATGTCAACTCAGACAGAAAATCAATAGCTACTAATCCATTACTTCCAAGACAGTTTAACTGGTGTCGTACTCAAATGGTACATGGGTTTAAACCGCACCAAGATTAATACTTTCAGAGATCTCGGCATTGCCTTCGTTCAGCAGTATAAGTATAACCTGGACATGGCACCAGACAGAGATCAACTCAGAGCAATGTCGCTAAAGGACAAGAAAAAATTCAAAGAATATGCCCAGAGATGGCGTGAAATTGCCGCTCAGATTCGTCCCCCTCTTGAGGAAAAAGAGAAGAGAAAGATCTTTCTGAAAACCTTAAGTTCATTTTACTACGACCGAATAGTTGCAAGTGCGCCCAGTGACTTCACTAAAATGGTAAACATGGGGGTACGCCTTGAAGAAGCAGTCCGAGAAAGACGATTGGTCAAGGATACAGAATCCTCTAGCAGTACCAAGAGATGCGGTAGTGCTTTACCGAAGAAAAAAGAGCATGATATTTGTAATATCTCTCTGGGAAAGCAAAGGCAAACTTATCAACCTCAGGTTGCTCAGAGCCAACCAAATCTACAGCAGTATCAGTAAAGGACACAACAGCCTCTTCAGCAGGCTCGTCCATAATACAATAGCAACAATCGTATGACACGACCACCAGGGTTTGACCCTATACCGATGTTGTATGCAGAACTATTTCCACTTCCACTTGGCTAGGGGCATGTCCAAATCAGGTCCCCCTTACAGTACCAGAAAATCCACCTTTTTGGTTCAAAGCGGATCAAACTTACCCTTACCATCAAGGAGGACCAGGGTACAACATTGAGAACTATATCTATTTCAAGTCTAATGTATAGAAGCTTGTCAGGAACGGGATCCTATCTTTCAAAGATACTAATCCGAATGTTCAGACGAAACCGTTGCCGCAACACGAAAAGACTGTCGTAAATTTAATAGAAGAGTAATTTAGCCACATTTATCAGATTCACGATGTACTCCTATTGGGAACTAATCTTGTTAGGATGCATTGTAGATAGAGCGGGTACGGTCATGTACCACCTCACAATTATCACCAGTGTGATATCTGCTTAAAGAATAATCAGGGGTGTTCAATATGACCCACACAAACCCCAACATTATTTAGAACCACAACATTCTGACAATGAACGTCAACTTGGTGGCGATGCACTCAAGGCAAAGTCAACATCATAATCTGCCACGACATGATTATAATTCCTGTCTGATCTGCTCAACAAGCAATCAGGGATGCTCTTTCATACAAGAGGCCCTTCAACAACAGATGGATCTCGGATGGATCTAGGACTATCAGGAGAGAAATAACCATCAAGTCAATATGATTCAAATCTTTGACATACGCTTGATGAATACCAGTCTGGTAGAATTACATGCTAAACAAGTCAGGCTCAGCTTTCTGGCTACACATGATTATCTGGACTGTGAACAATGTCATGAAAACGATCAAGGATGTGCACTTGTCCAAAGAACACTTCAACACTTGTTAGACCACTGGTGGCTTCCAATCTACATGGATGAAGCTACACAACAGATCAGAATGACTGACGGAAATCCTAGTAGATATCAAAGTCAAGATGTTCGCTCGATGGAAACAGATCTAGTAAAGATGCACTACATCCAAAGCGGGCGTGGCCGAGTGCCACTCCACAACTACGAGTGTTGTAGAGTTTGTTCAGAAAATAACCAAGGATGCTACCTTGTTCGGTCAGCTCTTCAAAATCAGTTGGATCGGAAAGGGATTCGACCATGTTCAAGTTCTGGGTCGATCGATGTGATACCAGACTATCTCTTTGATCAAAGAAAAGACTTTGTCATAATCTCCGATCATGGAAGGACCAAAGACGTTTGTGCTATAATCCCTCTACTCGATGAATCAAGAGTTCCTCTTGATAGTAGAAGGATCTTTAACCTGAAACCAAATGAAGCTGCCTACGATGGTCAGAAAAATCAAAAGGCTCTTATGGTTATCTATCTGCCAGGAACAATACCGTACAAATCCGATAAGGCTATCCCTTACAAGTACGGTGCAACAACAATCGAAAATGGAAAGGAAACTACATTACCCTCCGTCATAAACATCGCTGACAACAGTCGAGTAACACGGAGTGGCCGAATCTTCAACAGAGGAGTTGGAGAACCCACCAAGGAGAAGGAACCTCAAACAAAAGTTCTAAATCAACCAGTCGGGCAATCCAGTATTCCCGAACTTTCAAAGAACAACGATGAGATGTTGAAGCTCATCCAGAGAAGTGAGTACAACATAGTAGACCAACTATTGCAAACTCCTTCGAGAATCTCTGTGTTATCTCTCTTACTCAGTTCCGAAGCTCACGGGGAAGCTCTATAGAAAGTCTTAGAGCAAGCTTTTGTTGAACAAGATGTGACGATAAGATTGTTCGATAGCATTATTTCCAACATCACTTCCTTTAACAATTTAGGATTTAGTGATGAGGAACTGCCGGAAGAAGGCAAAAATCATAACATGGCGCTTAATGTTACAGTCAATTGTCAGGACAATGCTCTAGCCAGGGTACTGGTAGACACTGGATCAAATCTGAATGTTATGCTAAAATCTACTCTGATGCGACTATCATTTCAAGAAACTCCGATGAGAGGCAGTGAGGTCATCGTCAAAGCCTTTGACGGATCCAGAAAAATAGTTATCGAAGAAGTCGATCTTCCCATAATTATCGGTCCTCACACTTTCCAAGTCACTTTCCAGGTCATGGACATCCGGGAAGCATATAATTGTTTATTAGGAAGACCTTGGATACACGAGGCTGGGGCAGTCACTTCGACACTTCACCAGAAGCTGAAGTTCGTCAAGAATGAAAAGCTAGTCACAGTATGCAGAGAGCAGGCCTTAATCGTGAGCAACTTATCATCATTTTCCTGTGTAGAACTGGAAGAAGTTGTTGGAACCCAGTTTCAAGCACTGTCAATGAGCAATGAGAATTAATCAGAAAGAGGGACGTCGATTTCCTAATATAAAGATGCTCTCAAAGCAATCGAGAGTAACGACACAAAAAGATGGGGACAACTCATAATTCCTACGGATAACAAGACAAAGAAAGGTCTTGGTTTCTCCTCAACTTGTACCCAGACTGCTACTAAAGATGAAAGTTTTTATCCCATTCAGGACTTCTTCCACGGTGGAGGCTTTCTCCATCTAGTGTCTCAAGAAGTACACACCACCAATGAGGGTGACTCCTCCGATACAGATGATGAGTCGAAGTCCTATCTCAACGAGGACAATTATATGTCTCAGGGAGAGGTACATACTCTGGTTTGCTTTCCCACGCAGAGTCTGAGATATATACCAAGATCAGACATCAAGATAATGTATAGAGATTGTGATCCTGAGGGATGCCGTGCTCCACCCAACTCATTAGAGGAGGACACTCTGATGAAATACAACTTCAACTATGAATATTATGACCCACTAGATGACTTGTCTATCTGGCAGCCGGACCCAGAAGACTTGGGACAAAAGAGTCAGCCAAACGACGCTTATCAGCTGAGCAATATTGAAAAGAATACTTGTGTCCCCACCAAATTATGGGATCATTACTCAGGACATTCCGAAGATATCCAGCACAATAATGAATCTGCAAAGATTGTAGGACAAGAGTTCATCAACTATGCTTTCCCTGAGGTCAACATCATCGAGAAAGATGACTCCTCCAGTCCCACAGAAGTATGGGACACCTTAGGACAACCATGTGACAAGTACGACTTCCTGGTCAAGTACACCGCTCCTGAAAGCTCTCGTATCAGTCTCGAAGACATCCAGCCAACTGGATGGGGAGATCCACCTGAGAGTGAACACATTGTGCAAGATACAACAGAAGAGTTCGTTTACGACAACTTTGCTAAGGAGGAAGACTCCAAAGATCCTGCTCCGCCAGAAATCAGTGTCATTTCTAAAGACAAACCAAGAATGAAGGTACCAGACTTTTTGATTCACCGAGAAGTTCGTCGCCAATGGGTTGTTGTCGATGTCCCAAAAATCGTCCATAATTCTAAGTAATTGTCGTCTTTGTTTTGACCTTTCACCCTGCCTAGGTGAAACGGATGTTTTTATTGGGCTCACTTTTCTGTAAATGTCCCTCTTCGCTTAGCCCAAAGCGACAAAGTTTTGTTTTATAAGTCTGTAATTTCAAGAATCGACAAAATCATAAATAAATAATGTCATTCTGTAATTTCCGCAGTTATTGCTGTTTTCACTTTTCATTTTTCAGAAAATGGTAATCCTAAAACAGCTTAAAAATAAAAAATAAAAAAAACAAGCATTTTTCAGAAAAATACACTTCACACACTCTTGCATTCTCTCTATCTCTTCTAAAAAATGAATTATCACGTCTTGCAGATTGCTTGTTTTAAACCCCATTGAAACATACGATCCAATGCCTTCTCCCAACTTTGAATTCTCGGTATTTGAAGCTGAAGAAGAAGAGGACGAAGAAATTCTAGAAGAGATCTCCCGATTACTCAGACAAGAGGAAAGGTTCATTGAGCCTCACAAGGATTCGTTGGAAACGGTTAATTTGGGCTCAGAAGAAGAGAGAAAAGAAGTCATATTGGGGCACTGCTCAGTCCAACTGTCAAACAAAACTTGATAAGACTTCTCAAAGAGTTTCCCGATGTGTTCGCTTGGTCCTATCAGGACATGCCAGGGTTGGATACCAGCATTGTGGAACATCGTTTACCGTTAAGATCAGAATGTCCGCCGGTAAAACAAAGGCTGAGACGGACTCATCCAGGCATGGCTATCAAAATCAAGGAGGAAGTACAGAAACAGATTGACACAAGTTTCCTCGCCACCTCAGAATATCCTCAATGGTTAGCCAACATAGTCCCAGTTCCAAAAAAGGATGGAAAAGTCAGAATGTGTGTAGACTACAGGGATCTGAACAACGCCAGTCCAAAGGACGACTTTCCCTTACCGCACATAGACATGTTGGTAAATAGTACAACCAAGTTCAAAGTTTTCTCCTTTATGGATGGATTCTAGGGCTATAATCAAATCAAAATGGCACCGAAAGATATGGAGAAAACTTCATTCATGACCCCATGGGGCACCTTTTGTTACAAGGTAATTCCGTTTGGTTTGAAGAAGGCTGGGGCAACCTATCAAAGGGTAATGACTACTCTGTTTCACGACATGATGCACAAAGAAATCGAAGTGTATGTCGATGATATGATTGCCAAATCTAAAACAGAAAAGGAGCATGTGACCCACCTGTCAAAGTTATTCAAGCGTCTGAGAAAGTATAAACTCCGCTTGAATACCAACAAATGCACATTCGGTGTTCGCTCAGGAAAACTTTTAGGGTTCATCGTCAGCCAAAAAGGAATCGAGGTTGACCCTGACAAGGTGAAGGCCATTCAAGAAATGCCTTCACCAAAGACTGAAAAACAGGTGAGAGTATTTTTGGGACGTCTGAATTACATCTCAAGGTTTATATCCCTCATGACCGCGACATGCACGCCAATCTTCAAACTACTAAGAAAGAATCAAAGTTGTATATGGACAGAAGATTGTCAAAAAGCTTTCAACAGTATTATATCCCTCCAGTGGAGGGAAGACCACTGATCATCTACCTAACAGTCTTTGAAGACTCCATGGGTTGTGTACTTGGCCAACAAGACGAAACCAAAAGAAAAGAGTCGGCCATCTACTATTTGAGCAAGAAATTTATCCACTGTGAAACTCGGTACACTATGCTTGAAAAAACTTGTTGTGCTCTCGCTTGGGCCACCAAACGTCTTCGCCAGTATATGATTTGTCACACTACTTGGTTAATCTCCAAGATGGATCCAATCAAGTACGTTTTTGAAAAGCCTGCTCTCATAGGAAGGATTGGCCGTTGGCAGATGTTGATATCAAAATATGACATCGAGTACCATGATCAGAAAGCCATTAAAGGAAGTATTTTAGCCGATCATTTGGCTCATCAACCGATTGACGATCAGGAATCAGTCAGATTCGACTTCCCAGACGAAGATGTCATGTACCTAAAAATGAAAGATTGCGATGAACCACTACCCAGTGAAGGGCCAGAACCAGGTTCCCAATGGGGACTAATTTTTGACGAAGCTGTCAATAATTATGGAAACAGAATTGGGGCAATTATCGTAACACCTCAGGGTACCCATAGTCCTTTCACCGCCAGACTTACATTCAAATACACAAACAACGAGGCTGAATACGAAGCTTGTATCATGGGTTCTAAGAAGCAATTGGATTAAGGATTAAGAACTTGGATGTGTATGGAGACTCAACCCTAGTTATCAATCAGATCAAAGGAGATTAGAACACATACCAATCAGGACTGATTCCTTACAAATATTACGCGAGAAGGTTGTTACCTTTCTTCAACAGAACCGAGTTTCATCACATCCCTCGTGAAGAAAATCACATGGCTGATGCACTTGCCACTCTCTCTTCCATGGTCAATGTAGGTCAATGGAACGACGTACCAAAAATGGACATAATGCACCTTGAAAGGTCTGCTTATATCTTCATGGTTGAAGCAGTCACTGTAATACCCCGTATTTTATGTCACCGAATAATATTGCATTGTGATTAATTGAGTCCGGTTGCTCTGGGAAATTATTTGATAAAATAATTAGAGTAACTTCGGTACTTAGAATTGATCCAGTAAATATTAATTGTTTCGGAGACATTTATTTAATTTCGACTTGAGAGACTTTTTGGACATTTAGTATTATTATTTCTAATACTAAGTTGCTATATTTCTTTTCCTTCCATTTGCCAAAGATAGAAAGACATAGAGAAAGTTAGAGGAAAGAAAGAAGGAAGAAGGAAAGGAAGGAGAGAAAAAGAGTAGAAGAAGGAATTGGAAGAAAAGCTCAAGAACAATCAAGATCATCATCCAATCTTCATCCAACCTTCTCAATCATCTTCATCTTTCTCTATTTGGAGGTGGGTTCTAGTTAGTACCATTGTTAGAGAACTCTAGATAGTTTTTGGATTTAGGTTAGATTATAAAAACATGGAATTTTATGGTTGAATCTTGTTATAAATGTTGTTGAATGCTTGTTATCATGTCTATACTGAGTTTAGATCATGTGGGTATTATTGGGTTATGTTTTGATGGAGAAGTTATGACTTGGAAGTGAAGAACAGCAGCTGGGAGAAGTTCTGGTTCGCAGGGTTCGCCTAGCGAACCTGGGGCGAAGCCCAGCGAACAGCAGTCGAGGGTTCGCCTAGCGAACCCAAACGTTCGCCTAGGGAAGGTTCGCGGGCATGTTCGCCTAGCGAACTTAGTGTGTTTTGAATATGGGAACTTACTGACTAGGTGTTCGCTGGCACATTCGCCTAGCGAAGGTGAAGGCGAAGGTTCGCCAGTTGTTCGCCTAGCGAACTTATGGTGTTTTGGGTCTGGGAGTATTCTGTCTAATTACTCGCCAGCTTGCTCGCGAAGCGAAGGGTGAGGCGAAGGTTTGCCAGCTTGTTCGCGAAGCGAACTTTATGTCTATTTTGTTCTGTTTGCTCATTCGCCAGAGGCTTCGCCTAGCGAATGCGGAAGCGAACGCTCGCTGGGAGGTTCGCCTAGCGAACATGTCTGTTTGTGCAGTTTTATTTCCTTCATAACTTTTGATCCGTAACTCGGATCGGGGCGTTCTTGGTACCGTTAGAAAGCCACGACGACCCTCTACCCAATAAAAAGTGGAAATTAGGAGTATAATGTAGGACAAATTATTTAGAGGCAAATGAATGAAAGTATTGATATATGATATGTTGTTATGTGATTCTATTATGCAATGGACTTACGGTTACCTATTTTCTCTTGTTGTTAAGCATGTTTGAGAATGTATGCATGTCAAAATATGAAATAGTAAGAGTGAGGAAAACCCTTATGAACTATAAGAGAATTTAGAAGTTGGAACACTAGTATGGAACATGTGGTTAACCTTTGTGGATTTGAACCGGCATGTGAGGCCGAGAGGCATTATAGCCTTGTGATTGTCGAATACAATCGTGGTGTTGTGTATGATCACGTAATCGTAACCGGATTATTTAATTGTTTGAGTGTAATTTCATGAGTCTCGGACTCCTCTGAAATGGATGCACAACTACTTGGCAGGTTTGATTCCCCGTGCTGTACGAATGGCGCCCATGGAGCGTAGGCTTGTGACGGTATAAGGCCCGTGTGAAGCGACGGTTCATAACGGTATAAGGCCCGTAGAATCCGAATCCATTCGTATGTCAAGTAGATTACAAGGACTTATGACTCGAATCGCCTTCTAGACGTAGAAGCAAACGGGAATAGGAAGTACCTTGGTATGGTTATCGATTAGTGATATTGTGGGTTGATGAACTCATAGCATGTTTCCATATAGTGTGTGTGTACTCAAAGTCATTTCCCTTCCCCGGACTTGAGCTAGGATTGTTAGAACCATAAATAATCTGAGAGAATCCATAAGATAGGGAACTCACTAAGATTTGATGTATCTCACCCCACTGTTGTTGTTTACATCACAGGTTCTGCAGGTTCGGCGACGGGTAAGGATAAAGTGGGTTGACTTTTCCTTTCGGTTCGTAGATTTTGAGATGGCATGGCTTCCGCTATGACGTTCTATTTTGAGATCATTGCATTGATCTAGTTCTTAGTTTTTATCTTGTTGGAACATCTTGTATATGTAATGCCTTAGCTTTCGTGTGGTATTAGAGGCATTTATGTGTATAATGTGTTAGCTAGGAACTTATTGTATTTCAATACCAAATACTTGGATTCATATATATAATTTATGCTTTGATGTATGGATATTATATGTGGGTGTTACAGTCACAGATGACAAACATTGGTATCACGATATCAAATGCTTCCTTCAGAAACAAGAGTACCCACCTGGGGCATCTAGGAAAGACAGAAAGAATCTCAGAAGACTGGCTGGCAGTTTCTTCCTGAGCAGTGATACACTCTATAAGAGGAACTTTGACATGGTCTTGCTCGATGTGTCGACAGACCAAAAGCAAACATGTTGATGAAAGAGATTCACGAAGGATCCTTTGGCACTCATACCAACGGGCACACGATGGCGAGAAAAATTCTAAGAGTCTGGTACTATTGGTTGACAATGGAATCCGATTGCTACAAGTACATGAGAAAGTGTCACAAGTGTCAGATATACTCAGACAAAATCCATGTACCGCCAACACATCTCAAAATTCTTTCTTCTCCATGGCCTTTTTCTATATGGGGAATCGACACAATTGGAATGATCGAACCCAAGGCTTCGAACGGATATCGGTTCATCCTGGTAGCCATTGACTACTTCACCAAGTGGGTCGAAGCCGCGTCATATGCCAATGTAACCTGACAAGTGGTGGTCCGATTCATCAAAAATAATCTCATATGCTGTTATGGTGTTCTAAGCCAGATCATTATTGATAATGGATCTAACTTGAACAACAAGATGATGAAAGAATTGTGCGCTGAGTTCAAGATCGAACACCATAACTCTTCTCCCTACCGACCTAAGATTAACGGAGCGGTAGAAGCGGCTCAGTATAACATTAAGAAAATTGTTCAAAAGATGGTTGTAACCTACAAAGACTGGCACGAGATGATACCCTTTGCTCTTCACAGTTATCGCACATCTGTCCGTACTTCAACAGGGGCAACCCCTTTCTCTCTAGTATATGGCATGGAAGCAGTGCTTCCCATAGAAGTAGAGATCCCATCAATCCGGGTATTGATGGAAGCTAAGCTAACAGAAACTGAATGGTGTCAGAGTCAACACGATGAACTGAATCTGATCAAAGAAAAGCGACTGGCGGCTCTATGTCATGGTCAATTGTATCAGCAAAGAAAATTGCTACAAAACGCCCAAACAACAACGCCAAGTTTACAACGACATCCTATATACCATTGTTATAGTGCGTACTGGATGCGCGCGCATTATTTTAATTAGAAATTTCAAGGGTATAATAACGGTTGTTGTGAACAACGTGGTGATACAATCAAGCTTTCATGGGTCTGAACCTCATCGCCCTCAAATAGTTTATTCTTTAGACGTAAATATGCCCTTTTTAAGTTTTATTTATATTTAACTAAAAAATAATAAGGATATCACTACGGTTATTTCTTAAAACCGTTGTTACAAACTCAAGCTCTTTTTATGTATTTTAAACACCAAGTATATATCAATTTATCCACTGAAAAAAGAAACAAGACGAAACAACCCTAACACCAACGCCGTCACCATTGTCGAGAAGAAGACAACAACAACAAGAAAGTGTTCTACTTTAAGGTGTTGCAATGTCGCATTTGAAGACAAAATCATCCAAAGGTGTTTCTATGTCTTCTTCCGCTGTAAAATCTCGATCAGGAAATTTTTGTGGTTGTGATGGTCGTATGGTTTCCTACCAATGCAAGAAGGGACAAAATAAAGGAAGGCTTTTTTGGAGATGTCCATTTCGGAGGAGCGATGTAACATGTAATTTGTTCATATGGGATGAAGACGTGGGAGAAAGAGATGGAAATGAATATGAGAGCGTTATGAAGTCAGAGTTGGAAGCTGTGAGCTATTTGAAGGTTATGTATGAGGATTTAAAGAAAAAGAACAAGAATTTGAAGAACAAACTGAAATCAGAGATATTTTTTGGAAATCTCAAGATGTTATGTTTTCTTGTCTCCTTTATGTTTAATGTTTACTTTGTTATGAAATGTAATAGTTGAATTAGGGTTTGAATTACATTGGTGATGTTTAAACTGGAGATGCATTGTGAATTACATTGTTGAGGTTTGAATTACATTATGAAGACAGGAATTCACCTTTAACGTTAAGACGCACCTTTTCTTTTTTATTTATTTTAAAATTCACAAATAAAAGGGTTATCACTACGGTTCTTCTGGTTAACCGTAGTGATATATTTATAATAAATAAATACCTATCTGTACAGTTTTTATTAATTTTAAAATTCACAGATAAAAGGGTTATCACTATGGTTCTTATGGTTAACCGAAGTGATATATTTATAATAAATAAATACCTATCTATACGGTTGGTATTGCTAATCGTTGTGAAATAGTTTACCCATATATAAGCGAAATAACTTTCACTTATTGACAGTAGCGTCGTTGCCTTCAAAATGAAACCCTATAACCCATTTTTTCTCTTCGTTTTCACCATTAGTCGTGAATCTTGTGCTCCATACATTAAGGTATTCTTCTTCTTCCATCTATTGTTAGATATTTCCCATTATCTCATTTGTTGCATGTTATTTTTGTTGATTGTTCTCATTTTTTCAGACTCTTTTCACTACCTTAACAGAGACCATACTTTGGAAACTTCATAATGTTTGTGTAGCTATGGAAAAATGTATAAGAAGCATGAAGCTATGATGGAAACTTCATCCACCTTATACTTTTTTTCATAGCTTCACGAACAAGATGTTAGTAAATAAAGAAACAACAGTGTAAGCAAACATCATCTAGTTTTAGAAACAATTAAAAGAAATATAAGAAGTATGAAGCTTTTGTGTAAGCTTCTTCCTCCTTATATTTCTTCTTCATTGATTCTCAAACTAGTTGAACATCATAATTGATTCCTGTTCCCGATTAGTTTCATTAAAAGGTGCGTTATTCCTGTTCCTCTCTTTACTCTTCACTGGATTATGGTTTTAGGGTTTGTTTTCAACTGAGGATGCTTATTTTTGAAGTTTGATGTGTTTCCTTACAGGTTAAGGGGATGATACAGGGTGATGATGCTGGTGGTAGCAAGCGTATTATATGAGTTTATAATATCTGGGTCTGGTATAGAATGTTGTTTGAGTTTATTATATTCTATGTAGATTGTTTGTTTCACTAACCCTCACTTAAAATACATTCATTTAATTTGACATAGATACTTATAATCTGCAAATTAAGTTGTATTTGAAAACCAACTTATATGAATCAATGTTTTCGAATTGCATCCCTCTCATCATTCATCTCATGATGTTTAATATATATATATATATATATATATATATATATATATATATATATATATTATGGTATAATGCTCTGGCTCCTTAGATGCATCGCCATCTTCCATTATAGTTAAATTTCATTAACAATAAATTATTAGTTAATCTGCCTCTCCATCAACACTTATAATCGTAAAACATCCGGTTATAAAAATTATGATGATAAGTGATGTTGATGATGAGGTAGATTATCCAATGTCTTGTTCTTATGGAAATTTAACTATAATCGAAGAAGTCGGATCAATAAACCACAATATATATGTAAAACAGCGTGAAATGCCCAATGAGACGAATGCAATTAGAAAACATTGGTTTGTTTAAGTTGGTTTTCAAGAACAATTTAATTTGTAGATTATAGACTTCTTCATCAAATTGATTCCATGTATATTTCTTTAGTGAGGTGTTTGGAAAACAAGAAATTTACATTTAATATAATAAACCCCGGGTACTTACAACAACGGTTATCTATTGTAACCGAGATCATAGGTAATTTATGTTTTACATAATTCCCTGCTGATGGGTTTCGAACCCAGTACCTAAGTGTATGTATCACAACGGTTTATTATCATAACCGTTGTGATATACGGCACGCGTCCTGCTTTTCAATTACGGTTTCCAGACCGTTGTAGAAACAGCGAACTTACAACGACAATCTACATAACAACGCCTTCGCGCACGTCATTATATGTCATTCCCAACTGTTGTTAAATATATGGGTTTTTCGTAGTAGTGGAATGAAGAAAGTGTTTGACAAAAAGGTTCGACCCCGTGTCTTCCGAAAAGGAAACCTTGTGCTCAAGAAGATATAATTATTCCTCACTGATTCTCGGGGCAAGTGGACTCCGAATTATGACGGCCCCTATGTGGTCAAGAAAGCCTTCTTAGACGGTGCCTTGAGACTCACAACCATGGATGGAGAGGAATTTGCCTACCCCACAAATGTTGACGTATTTAAGAAATACTTCACCTAAATAAGAAATTAAAAAATGTCTCGGTGGATTGAAAACCAGAAAGGGCGGTCCAGGAAAAAATTAGAGACATAAGCAAAAATCATCCCGATGGATTGGAAATCTCAAAAGACAATCCAGACAAAAGTTAGGGGTTAATGGCAAGTAACTACATCCGACAAGGTTAAATTCCCTGCGGTAACACCATTAGTCGACAAACTTCCAGTCAAAGTCATCTTCGACAGAAGCTCAGGATGTCTAGAATCCAAAGTTGGTAGAAGGATAACGGTCGTTATGTTTCAATGTAGCCCCTTGATAACGCGAAATTATATCGTGTATTTGACTTGACATGCATGAGTTTATATTGTGTTTTAATTGGTTTTTCCCGATTTATGTTTTATTCTACCCGTTTTTGTTTGTGTTTTTCATGCACTCGAGTCGAACCGAGATTTAACGGAAAATAAATATTTATTGAAGAAATTGAAGAGAAAAGAATTGAAGAGAAAAGAATTGAAGAGGAAAGAAAATGAATTGAAGAAATTGAAATGGAAAGAAATGGAAAGGAAAGAAAAAGAAGAAAAGAAAAGAAAAAAAATATATATAAAGGGCGGGCCCACCACCACACATATGGCGCAATCCACATTGTGGGTGGCGCCCACCACTAAAAGAGAAAGTGGCGCAAGCCACATGGTTAAAGAAGGATGAGGTGGCGCGAGCCACCTATTTCTGGGGAGAGAAAAAAGAATAGTTGCACCACTTTTCCTACTTTCTCTAGGTCTCCAACTTCCGTCCGTTATTTTCTCAAGCATTTTCCACACGACTGAGACGTTCTTCTCAACTGCCAAGACTGAATATAAATTGAAGTGAAGACCTCCTTTGAGGGGGTCCATGAATTTTCAAGAGGCTTGCGAGTGAATTATTTTTCTGCACTTATTTTAAATCAAACAGTTTGTATTTCTTCTGCACTTCTACTTCTTTATTTCTTATTGTAAGCAAGTGTTGCCGGACCGCTTCAAGTCTTTAGCAAGGATTCATTTACCAGTTATTTCAATTCCAGGTTTTTATTATATGCTTTATTCTTTCGTTTATTGCAGCATGATTTGTAGTAGTTATATATATATTGTTAGCATGTTTTCCATTCCAACCATGTCTGGCTAAGTTATTTGGTATCAGTATGTAAACAATTTATTCACATGGAATTAAGTAATAATCGGTGCTATATTTTTACAAATTAGTTTTTAGGCTTAGGTTTCTTATTTTTAATCGATTGGTTTTTCTTACGAAAGTAAAAAGGCATTTAAGGTTAAGGTCAAGATAAACGAGAGTTTGAGAGTTTAACCAGATAGCTGAAACTAGGCATTGATTTTAAACATAGTGGAAGCACTTTAGAATTGATTAGGACTTATTCATTTTCAAAAAGTATTTTTAAATGCAAATTATACAGCGAGAGCGCTCATTCTGATTTAACGGTATAGTCCAAATCAATAAACACGAGAGTGTGAGATAAGGTCTTTTAAATGAGGATTTTCTACTGAAAAGTAATTTGACACTTAACCCTGCACCGATGACTTACTAAATTCCAGACGATTAATGCGTTACATACTGATATCTCGTTATTGATTATTCTTATTAAAAGTTAGTATTCTTAGATTTAATTTCGGTCGTCTCATTTCCCTTAGAACAATTAGCCTTAGCTAAACATAGTAACAATCTGATAGCACTAGTTTGATTATCAGTCCTTGTGGGATCGATATCTTTTTAAAACTACGCGATAAATTGTGCGCTTGCAGTTAGTAACCCCATTCGACTCATAAAGTCGCGATCAAGTTTTTGGCGCCGTTGCCGGGGACTTTGATTTAGTCATTAGTGCGATTCATTTGTTGCGCAGTATAGACTAAGGCAACAAATTTTATTTTCCTTTTTCTCGATTGTATGCCAAGTACTCGCTCACAAAGCGAAGACTTGCAACCACCAGTCGCCGAATTAGAGTGTTTCTAACATTTAAGACACAGACTACTTGAGTATCAACGCAAGTATAATATTCCCGATCTCTCTGCTCATACCCCTAAACCAGTCAAAGAACAAAACATGGGTGAAAGACCACAAAACCGTCCTCTTAAGTTCTATGCCACCCCGTCTGAGCAAGAACCACATAGTAGCATTGTTGCCCCTGCCATCAACCGAAACGATTTCGAGTTGAAACCTTCATTGCTGTCAGCCGTACAACAACATCAGTTTTCTGGAAACCCCACAGAAGATCCTAACGAACATTTGACCAAATTTGTGCAGTACGCAGACACAGTAAAGGCAAATGGTGTAACTGCGGACGCGATAAGACTACGTCTTTTTCCTTTCTCATTAAGAGACAGAGCTTGGGCTTGGTTGCAATCCTTGCCATCAAACTCCGTTACTACGTGGGATGAGTTGAAAAAGGTATTCTTAGCACGATATTTCCCCCCGAGCAAAACAGCTATGTTGAGAGCCTAAATTAATAGTTTTTGACAGAAGGATAACGAATCTCTTTACGATGCATGGGAAAGATATAAAGACATGATGAGGATGTGCCCGCATCACGGTCTTGAAGATTGGTTAATCATCCACACATTTTACAATGGTCTCTTGTACAACACAAGATTGACAATAGATGCCGCCGCTGGTGGTACGCTTATGGATAAACCATATGAAGAATCCCACCAACTGATCGAGAGCATGGCTCAGAACCACTACCGATGGGGAGGAGAAAGAACTGCAGTGGAAAATCCCCAAACAAAAGGTGGAATGTACAAGGTTAGTAGCCTTGATCATGTCAATGCTAAGGTAGATGCCCTTGCCCAAAAGATTGATAACTTGACCATAACGCCTGCAGCCACCGTTGCTGCTATAGCTCAAAACTGCGAATTATGCGAAAACCCTGGACATGCTGCCACTGAATGTCAAATTCTGGCAGGAGTCTCCAGTGACCAAGTAAATTATGCTCAAGGAAACCCATATGCAAATACCTACAATTCGGGCTGGAAGAACCACCCAAACTTCTCTTATAAAAACAACAATGCATTATATGCACCTGGTCAAGCACCTGCTGCACCACCAGGCTACCAAAAGGCTGCTGCAACTGCCCCTAATGTTCCTAGGAAGTCCAACCTTGAACTAATGATGGAAAACTTTATAGCTACCCAGGCTCAAACAAACAAAGACTTCCTGAATCAAAACATACACACGAGTGAGCAAATTAAGCAATTAGCAAACAAAGTAGACGCTTTAGCCACCCACAACAAAATGCTTGAAACGCAAATTTCACAAGTGGCACAACAACAAGCACCTACTGCTGCTCCCGCAGGAACATTTCCTGGACAGCCACAACCTAATCCAAAAGGACATGCAAATGCCGTTATATTGAGAAGTGGTAAAGAACTAGAAGGACCCATTGATCCAAGACTTCAGAATCCGCCCATGTACCAAAAGCCTAATACTGAGAAGGAGAATGAACCCAAGGAAAAGGAAGATAATGACCAAGAGGCCGTGGAGAAGCCTTATGTGCCTCCACCACCATATAAACCCCCGATTCCGTATCCTCAAAGATTCGCAAATTCTAAAACTGCAGGGCAATTTAAGAAATTTGTTGAACTGCTGAAACAATTGAACATCACAATACCTTTTACAGAAGCTATCACTCAGATGCTCTCATATGCTAAGTTCCTTAAAGAAATCTTATCTAATAAGAAAAAGATTGAGGATAACGAAACAGTCACACTTACTGCTGAGTGTAGCGTAATAATCCCAAACAACATGCCTCCTAAGCTGAAAGACCCAGGTAGTTTCTCCATACCCTGTGTAATTGGAAAGTTTGTCATAGACAAAGCTCTATGCGACTTAGGTGCCAGTATCAGTGTAATGCCCTTGTCCATATGCAAAAGGCTGGATATGGGAGAATTAAGACCAACTAAAATGTCCGTTCAATTAGCCGACCGCTCTATTAAATATCCCGTTGGTATACTAGAGAATGTTCCAGTTCGAATCGGACAATTCTATATTCCTACCGATTTCATAATCATGGACATTAAAGAAGACTCCACTACGCCTATCATATTAGGAAGACCATTCTTAGCTACCGCCGGAGCCATTATAGATATAAAGAGAGGGAAGCTAACCTTTGAAGTCGGGGAAGAAAAGGTTGAATTTATCCTGACACAATTCTTACAAGCACCAGCTATAGAGGACACATGTTATCTATTAGATGTCATAGATGAGTGCGTAAGAGAAATGGAAATGGAACTGACCATATATTCAGATATTATAAAAATTCCAATACCTCCGATTTTTGAAGATGATAATTGGCGTGAACCATACCAAGATGATAGCCTAAGCGAATGTTTAGCACTTACACCCGATCATTTTCCTTGCCCAAAGAAACCAGCTTTAGAACTGAAAACACTACCCGATAGTTTAAGGTACGAATTCCTAGACACAGAACTCGAACGACCTGTAATAGTCAATGCAGACTTAGGACAACCCGAAACTAAGAAACTTTTAGATGTCTTAAGAAAATATCCAACTGCGTTAGGCTATAACATCGCTGACCTTAAAGGAATAAGTCCTTCTATCTGTATGCATCGCATTATGCTAGAGGAAGACTGTAAGACCTCTAGAGAACACTAAAGAAGGATTACTCCAATCTTAAGTACTGTATTTAAGGATGAAGTGAAAAAGCTTTTAGATGCGGGAATTATATACCCGATATCAGACAGTAAATGGGTTAGCCCAGTACATGTCGTACCTAAGAAGGGAGGTGTTACAGTTGTTAAGAACTCAAAAGGTGAATCTATAACGGAAAGAGTCGTAACAGGAAGTAGAATGTGTATCGATTATAGAAAATTGAACAAAGCTACTCGTAAAGATCATTTCCCATTACCGTTCATTGACCAAATGTTGGAACGATTGGCAAAACATTCTTACTTCTGCTATTTAGACGGTTACTCAGGATTCTTCCAAATCCCTATTCATCCTGATGACCAAGAAAAGACAACTTTCACATGTCCCTACGGTACATTTGCCTACCGACGAATGCCGTTTGGACTATGTAATGCTCCCGCAACATTCCAAAGATGCATGATGTCAATTTTTGCTGATTTTATAGACGACATTATGGAAGTGTTTATGGACGATTTTTCTGTTTGTGGGCAGAGTTTTGAAGGATGTCTATCGAACCTAGAAATGGTACTCGAAAGATGTGTAAAAGTCAATCTCGTACTAAACTGGGAGAAATGCCATTTTATGGTCAATCAAGGAATCGTACTTGGACACGTAGTATCTGATAGAGGGATCGAGGTTAATAAAGCCAAGATAGAGATTATAGAAAATCTCCAACCTCCAAAATCCGTACGAGAAATAAGAAGTTTCTTAGGACACGCCGGTTTCTACCGACGATTCATTAAAGATTTCTCAAAAATTTCCAAACCTCTGACAGGTTTATTAATGAAAGACGCTGAATTTATCTTCGATGAGAAATGCCTAAAAGCGTTTGAGCAATTAAAAACGGCTCTCGTTACCGCACCTATCATGCAACCACCTGATTGGAGATTACCATTTGAAATCATGTGTGATGCGAGTGACTATGCCGTAGGCGCAGTCTTAGGACAAAGAAAGGATAGAAAGCTCCATGCAATTTACTACGCAAGTAGAACCCTAGATCCTGCCCAAATGAACTACGCCACCACTGAAAAGGAACTCCTAGCTGTCGTGTTCGCTTTGGATAAATTCTGTTCCTACTTGGTAGGAGCGAAGATCATTATCTATACCGATCATGCCGCGATAAGATACCTACTAAGTAAGAAAGATGCCAAACCTAGACTTTTAAGATGGATCCTACTCTTACAAGAATTCGATCTAGAGATAAAGGATAAAAAGGGCACCGAAAATGTAGTCGCAGACCATTTATCAAGAATAGAAGGTATTAAGCCTGAGCAAGTGCCTATTAATGATGACTTCCCATATGAGCGACTGATAGCCCAACTGGAAAGCAATATGTCTGAATTAACCTTGAACGATACCAAACCAAAGGAATTAGTGGAAGAAATTCAAACGAATACAACACTACCATGGTATGCTGACTTTGTTAACTACCTAGCTGCCGGGGTACTTCCACCAGATCTAACTTACCAACAAAAGAAGAAGTTCTTTCATGACCTTAAACAATATTATTGGGATGAACCTCTACTTTTTAAGAGAGGTGCCGATGGAATTTTCCGTCGATGTGTCCCCGAAGATGAAATAGAAGACATAATCTCACATTGTCATTCTGCTCCTTATGGCGGACACGCAAGCACTTCAAAGACTTGTGCTAAGATCTTACAATCTGGCCTATTCTGGCCTAATCTATGGAAAGATGTACATATCGCGATATTAAACTGCGACCGGTGCCAACGCACCGGTAACATCTCTAGACGCGGTGAAATGCCACAGAAGGGTATTTTAGAAGTGGAAGTTTTTGATGTGTGGGGGATTGACTTCATGGGGCCATTCCCATCTTCTTTTGGTAATAAATATATACTCGTCGCTGTTGATTAAGTTTCAAAATGGATCGAGGTTGTAGCTTCTCCAACAAATGACACACGAGTAGTAATCAAGCTTTTCAAGAACATAATTTTCCCTAGATTCGGTGTACCCAGACTTGTCATCAGTGACGGAGGCTCCCATTTTATATCTAAGATATTTGAAAAACTTCTACTAAAGTATGGAGTCCGACACCATGTAGCAACACCATATCACCCACAAACAAGTGGACAAGTCGAAGTCTCGAACAGAGAAATCAAACAAATCTTGGAAAAAAGCGTTGCAACCTCTAGAAAAGACTGGTCATCAAAATTACACGAAGCTCTGTGGGCATATAGAACAGCTTATAAAACCCCAATAGGAACCACACCTTTTAAGTTAGTCTACGAAAAATAATGCCATCTCCCTGTAGAATTAGAGCACAAAGCCTACTGGGCCATTAAGACCCTCAACTTAGACCATTTTGCCGCAGGTGAGAAAAGAATCTTAGACATTCACGAACTAGAAGAACTTCGACTAGACGCATACGAGAATGCTAGGATATATAAAGAAAGAACTAAAAAATGGCATGACAAACGAATTTCCCGTAAAGAATTTAATGAAGGCGACGTAGTACTCCTGTTTAATTCACGCCTTAAACTCTTCCCAGGAAAACTTAGATCTAGGTGGTCAGGTCCCTTCATAATAAGTAAGGTTTTCCCAAGTGGTGCCGTAGAAATAAAAAGTATATATAGTCAACCATTTACAGTAAATGGACAGCGTTTAAAACATTATCACTGCGTAGACAATAGAGATTACTCGGCTTGTCTAAAGCTCCTAGAGCTGCCCGTTCATTCTGAAAACTGACATTGCACTAGAACTATGTCAGGCTTAAGACATTAAAAACAGCGCTTGGTGGGAGGCAACCCACGTATTTTAATTACCCGAATTTTAAATGCTTTATTTTATTTCGTTTCATTTTATTTTATTTTATCTTGTTTTATTTTATTTTATTTTACTCCTTGTTTAGTTTTTCTTACCTTTTATTGCATTTTTGTTTTTTTTTTCCTATTTCCTCTCCTTCTCCCCATTTCTTGACGCCATAATTTACATGTTCATCACTAACTTTGCATGACTATCTACTTACTTACAGGCTAACTTAGCTTAGCTAGTAACTAACTTTCAAGATGCAACAAGTGGATTACATGAACATTGTTTTCAGAGGCAGAGCTCAGAGGAGGAGATTTGAGATGTTAGCTCAGAGAGATATGGCTTTGACTATTTACTATGATGGACCTACCATGGCTGAGTTAGGTATCAGGGACAGCATCCTGTTTCTGTTTAGCCAACTAGGGTGGGAGACTGCTTCTATCAGACGAAGGTTTACTTCTTATCGTAGGCTGACACTTGAGTTCCTTAGCTCCCTTACTCACATACCTAACCATGGTTATGGATTCCATAGAGAGCTGGTTACTTTTAGACTGTTTGATAATTACTATACCTATAACCATAGAGAACTTGCTGAACTCCTAGGATTTCCTAGTGGACCTGATGTGGTTACCGCATACCAAGATGAATTGCTCCTTGACCTTGACTTGAACTACTTTTGGGGTAACATAACCGGTAATTATAATCCTGAACCCTTTGGCATGTTTTCTGAGAATATCCACAACCCAGCCATCCGGTATTTTCACAAAATCCTCGCCCATACCATTTTCGGTAAGGAAGAAAATGACACCTCTGTATCCAGAACTGAGCTTTATATTTTGTATTGTGCTTCACAGGGCCGCCCAGTAAATGCTGCTACCTTTATGATAACTAATTTTGTGAGTCTTGTACTGGATGCTCGCGCACCTATCATAGTAGGAGGTTTAGTCACCCTGATAGCAAATGCCATAGGACTGAGACATCCTCTGATCAGGTTTAACCCTCTTGGTACTTTCCGACCTATGAACCTTAACCTTTGCTTTAACCGCCGTATCATAGGAAACCTCGGACCGGATACCTTTGACTACCTAATTAATAATGAGGTCGTCCGTCTTTTCACTTTACCTAACCATGAGCGCACCAGTGTCCACAATAGAAACAATTGGTTTTATGACTTGACCGACCCACTTCATGCTCCGCCATCACCACCTGATACACCACAAATTTATGAATTTGATGCAGACTATATTTCTGATGCTGAATCTCACACTCCTACTATAGCTCATATAGCTCCTCCTCCACCAATTGATTTCACCACTGCCATAACAGCCTTGGAGAACCGAGTGACTGACCTTCAAACAGAATTCACCACTATTCGCACTGAATTTCATGGATTTATGGATATAGTGGTAGAACAATTGGATCATTTTCATCAGCAACTGTTTTCTAGAGGACTTGCTAACAATTCAAATCAACGTGGCTAGGGCAGTATTTGCTTCACATGCGGGCTTCTGCATTTTAACAGTGAGGACACAGTTAATTCTAAGTGTGGGAGACGGAAGCTAACTTTTCATTCAGTTTTTCGCATTTCCGTAATTCAATTCAGTTTTTCTAATTTTCGTACTTTAGTTCTTTTTACTGTTACAAATTTATCATTTCAGTTGCACTTGGGTTTGATGTATTTTGGTTTAAATTGACTTAAATTTCAAGTTTTAATTTCTTTCAGTCTGTTGGTCTGCTTTGGCTCCATTTATTGTTTTGCTTTGGTTGCATTTACTTTCGATTTAGTTATTTTCACTGACTATAACAATACAAGCGTATGATACTGACTGCTATTTCATTCATTATCCTGCTATTTCATTATTTCAGTATTATTCATATGCTTACTATATCATCTATCATCACATCTGCTACATGATTTAATGCTGATAAAAGTAAGGACACGCATGGTCCTGATAAAAATGTCATGTAGTAGCTTGCTTGCATTTGCTATGACCAATCTTATCACATGCAGAAGAAAAAAAAATTAGAAGGAATCTCTCACATGCATGCAGGGAAGTGTGCGATTTGAAGATAAAAACAAAAAAATAATATATATATATATATATATATATATATGTTGGAAGTGGCTCCCGCCACCACATGAACATGTGGCTCCTGCCACCCAAGGGAATGTGGCTCGCGCCACCTTAAGGAAATGTGGCTCTCGCCACTTTAAATCATGTGGCTTCCGCCACACCTTTCCATGTGGCCCCCGCCACTCCTACCTTGGCTATGCATGCAAAAATGCATGTGCATGTGTGACTCCAAAATTATTGCCTTTTTCTGCCACCTATCAACTCTCTGCATGCATAATTGCATGCGCAGCACATGAACAACATCAGGATCTGGGTGCATCAGAACAACAAACCAGAAACACCAGGTGAGCATGGACTCGAGGAAGAGGCCGCCAGTAGCCCGTTTTTCCAGGTTTCTCCTTCCTTTTTCACCTTACGTTGTTGCATTGGGGACAATGCTCAATTTAAGTGTGGGGGAGGAAGTTTTATCGCTTTCATTTAAATTATTTTGGTTATTTACTGCTTTTCTAGGTATATTTAAAATTTTTCATGCTTATTTTCCTTTCATTAGTATGTTCCGTTTTTGTATTCAATAAAAGAAATTCATGTGCTGTCGAGTCTCTACACATAGTTTCTGCTATTACTTAGATTCTCCCAACTTTCTTGAGCCATAACAAAAAAAAATTATTTTGGTTTGATACATGACATGGCACTTTAAAAGCTTAGAAGGCTAAGTTAGGAAGACTTGGGAAAGTGTTAATAAAATCGGTACTGTTTTGACACCCTGAACCCCCGAATATACAGATGAATCTGAGTACTTATTATGCCGAGACCTGAAATTTTAAAATAACCTCTTGATTAGTTTATGCTAGCAGTCAGCACCATCCTAAGGCACAAACTAAGTAATAAACTGATGCAAATATGTGTTCGATCTCAAAAGTGAATTTAATGAATTAATAGAAAAGGAGAATAAAAGACATGTTCCCTCTAAGTTAGGTGGTCCTCACCCGACCATTTAGCCCAACGGATCGGACTCTGAAATTCGAAACTAAAAGAAAAAATGAAAAAGATTTGGAAAATGAGATCGCTGAACACTAACAGGTTTACTTACCAAGGGCGTGCGTGGATAACGGGCTTAATGTGATTGCATGAGAATGAAAAAGAGGTGAAAGAAAATAGGTCGAGTTATAATACCATGATTCGGATCCGTCTGTATAAGGTGGGAGTTTTTTATTACATGATGTAATTCTGTGTCATTACGGTATCCTTGGTATTGATATTTAGTACCTATCTTTCTGACAAGGCTTAGCATCACTGTATGATCTGTGTCGTGTTTTTGTTTCAAACGCGTGCTTAGATGTTTCATTTGCTTGAGGACAAGCAAAGGTTCAAGTGTGGGGGAGTTTGCTAACGCGAAATTATATCGTGTATTTGACTTGACATGCATGAATTTATATTGTGTTTTAATTGGTTTTTCCCGATTTATGTTTTATTCTACCCGTTTTTGTTTGTGTTTTTCAGGCACTCGAGTCGAACCGGAATTTAACGGAAAATAAATATTTATTGAAGAAATTGAAGAGAAAAGAATTGAAGAGGAAAGAAAATGAATTGAAGAAATTGAAATGGAAAGAAATAGAAAGGAAAGAAAAAAAAAGCAAAGAAAAGAAAAAAAATATATATAAAGGGTGGGCCCACCACCACACATATGGCGCAAGCCACATTGTGGGTGGCGCCCACCACCACACATATGGCGCAAGCCACATTGTGGGTGGCGCCCACCACTAAAAGAGAAAGTGGCGCAAGCCACATGGTTGAAGAACGATGAGGTGGCGCGAGCCACCTATTTCTGGGGAGAGAAAAAATAATAGTTGCACCAATTCTCCTACTTTCTCTAGGTCTCCAACTTCCGTCCGTTATTTTCTCAAGCATTTTCCACACGATTGAGACGTTCTTCTCAACTGCCAAGACTGGATATAAATTGAAGTGAAGACCTCCTTTGAGGGGGTCTGTTAATTTTCAAGAGGCTTGCGAGTGAATTAATTTTCTGCACTTATTTTAAATCAAACAGTTTGTATTTCTTCTGCACTTCTACTTCTTTATTTCTTATTGTAAGCAAGTGTTGTCGGACCGCTTCAAGTCTTTAGCAAGGATTCATTTACCAGTTATTTCAATTCCAGGTTTTTATTATATGCTTTATTCTGTCGTTTATTGTAGCATGATTTGTAGTAGTTATATATATATTGTTAGCATGTTTTCCATTCCAACCATGTCTGGCTAAGTTATTTGGTATCAGTATGTAAACAATTTATTCACATGGAATTAAGTAATAATCGGTGCTATACTTTTACAAATTAGTTTTTAGGCTTAGGTTTCTTATTTTTAATCGATTGGTTTTTCTTACGAAAGTAAAAAGGCATTTAAGGTTAAGGTCAAGATAAACGAGAGTTTGAGAGTTTAACTAGATAGCTGAAACTAGGCATTGATTTTAAACACAGCGGGAGCACTTTATAATTGATTAGGACTTATTCATTTTCAAAAAGTATTTTTAAATGCAAATGATACAGCGAGAGCGCTCATTCTGATTTAACGGTATAGTCCAAATCAATAAATACGAGAGTGTGAGATAAGGTCTTTTAAATGAGTATTTTCTACTGAAAAGTAATTTGACACTTAACCCTGCACCGATGACTTACTAAATTCCAGACGATTAATGCATTACATACTGATATCTCGTTATTGATTATTCTTATTAAAAGTTAGTATTCTTAGATTTAATTTCTGTCGTCTCATTTCCCTTAGAACAATTAGCCTTAGCTAAACATAGTAACAATCTGATAGCACTAGTATGATTATCAGTCCTTGTGGGATCGATATCTTTTTAAAACTACGCGATAGACTGTGCGCTTGCAGTTAGTAACCCCATTCGACTCATAAAGTCGCGACCACCCCTTTTCCTTTAAATTACCATTTTATCAACTTTGTAAATGCTCTATAGACCCGTTTGGGTGATTTCCATCCTATCAATAAAATTTGAGCCCCGGTGCTTTTGTTTGCAATTCTCATTTGTTTTAGCATTACAGAATGACATTTTTAACATGATCAACGATTTTTGAAAAGGATGGCAATTCCTTTTGACTGATGAGCGTCGAAAAGAACATCGATGATTTCTCCAGAGGTGATTGAACCTCAGAATGCATAATCAAAGTACTCCTTCTAAACCAGTACACCTGAGTGAAAGATCAACGATTTCAGATGCCATGTTTCATCTGATATCCCCGATCTAGTTCTTACCTCTTAAGACCGATTAAACCATCCTTTCTCCCCACGGGGACCGTCTTTCCTAAGCAAGGCAGGATTGCTATACTTTTTATCCCCCGCAGTGGCCGAGTATCCAGTTGTGTTCATCTATTAGTCAGTATATCGCGTTAGTTTTTCAGCACAAACATACATACCTTGTGTATTATTGATTCACATTCACAGTCATATTGCATTAATATCACTCTGGTCATTCCCAAGTGATAAAGTCCTCTTGTCAGCCAAGTTGTCAGTCCTTTCCTCTTCATGAGATGTGTCGTCTGAGCAACCTCTCCCCCATTTTATTTCTGGATTGGAGCCTGTCCTCAACCACTTTGATAACTTGAACCTCTGAAAGACAAGGAGACATTTGACAAACGCCACTCTTCACAATTGAAGACGATATTTTTGCTTTCCCGGATTAAGGAAAATTCCTAGAGAAAGCCTCTCAACCGAAGATTCTCAGTAACACATTGGTTTTTCTCCCGAAAAAGTCAATAATAATAAAGTCATCAGCGCCTCAAAATTGGATTACATCAAATGGCATTTCCCCGAGAAGATCTCGAAGAAAAGTATGTTGTATCCCCAAGCAGAAAGCAGTCTCTCAAGAGACTCGCTTTCCCCAGTAGAGTCAACAAATGGCATCTCCAACAGAGAAGTTTGCACACCTCTACAGCTCAGACAAATGGGTTTCCCCAACAAGTCTGACCTCAAACCTTTTTCAATTAAATGGCGTCTCCCCGGTAAAACTTGGTGAGAAGTTTGATGAAAACCGCTACGCATAGCGTCCCTTGTCAAGGAAGAAACTCGACAAGAAGAAACTAAGACCAGTTCTGTGGCTGAAGACCATGATCGAGGGGAAGTTTATTTCAGAAACTTAGACCAGTTCCGTGGCTGAAGACCAGGATCGAGGGGAAGTTTATTTCAAAAGAAACTAAGACCAGTTCCGTGGCTGTAGACCAGGATCGGGGGGAAGTTTTTACCTTTTCTGAATATCATTACTTAGCAAAAGAAGATGGATGAGCAAACTGCTAACATTCATAACCACCGTCAAAATTTCGGGTATTCCGATATTTAATCAACTTGGACCCCGAATACCTTCGCCATTCACACCTTCGGGTCCAAGAAGATTAAATAGGGGCATCTGTCATACTCTAAATTTTGACCACCAAGATTTCCCATTATTGTGAAAATCATCACCACAATATGGATGTGCCATCATGCCTCATCAATATCCTCAAAGATGGGTGAGCATTCACTACAATCAAAACTAGGGTTTCAAGCCCTCTCAGAGTCTTTAGACAAAGGAAAAATCAAGAAAAGTGAGGTTTCTTGCAAAAGGGGCAACCAAACTTTGTGTAATACCCTAATTTTACCCCTAAGATCCCACATATCATTTTTCATCTCATGCCACAAACAAGATCGCCAGTATTTGTGTGTTTTTATTACTTGATTTATGTTTGTTTATATTTACTAACCTCTAACCAAAATACCAAAAAAACATTTTGCAATTTTGTTTGTTTCTTCTTCTCTGTGTGATTAGGGTTTTGCAGGGAGATTGATGACAAAGGTGTTGGTTGGAATCAAGTATGGCTATTCAATTATGGTCAAGATCAAATGGCAGTTTGACCTAATCTTGGTCAAATAAGTCAAGATGGTTTCATTTTCAAGTTCTCCGTGTCATGAATCTTTTAATCATCAAATGATCAAGTTCAAGGTGTTGTGTGCAGCTGTGTTCATTTTTATCAGAGATGTGTGGAAAAGTTCAAGTTGGTTCAAATGGTCATTACTTCAGTTACAAGATATTCAGTGGTCCAAGTTTGTCCAGTCATTTTAATCAGACGCTTTGTGGAAAGGTTATTGATTGGTTTTGGATTAAAGTCAAAATTGTATATCCACTTTGAGTACCATTTTCTAGCCTTTTTTTTATCCATTTCATATCCATTAAAATCCTTTTTTTTAACCAAGTACCCAAATATCCAATTATCTTTTTTCATATCCATATCCAATTATCCAGTTTATTTTTTAATAATCCTTTTTTTATCCATTTTTTATCATCTATTATCCCTCAATGTCCATTCAATTTCCAATTGTCCCATTTACTCTTTTTTTTTAAAAAACCAATTCAGTCAAGGTCCACATTTTCCAAAACCAAATACATTGCAAAATGAAATATAATAAGAAGAGGCCTTTACAAAATATGCAATCCACATGCTTCATAAAGAATAAGCAATGGCCTGAGTTGATTGGAGTGCGACTACATAATGAGAATTGTTTGTGAAGCCGCTCTCTCTCCCTTGAAGAAAAAATAGCAGACGTGCTAATTTTGAATGCTTGGTTGCTTTTTCTTCTAAATACTATGAAAAGTTGGCTCTCTATATCCAAGATATCTTCACCATCACTAGCAGCTATTTCACCGACACCAGCATTGCAGCAGAAGATGCTTGTAGAATCGCCGGTCTCGACATCCAGAGAATTATCAATGAACTCACTGCAGCCACATTTTCATATGGCATGAACAACAAGGAGTGGTTCAGTCTCCTGAAACTAATTTCTGAACACAAGCCCATGTCACGTACTCCCAGTTCAGGTTTTCATGAATACAAACTCCAACGCAGCCTGCTACTATTGCTCTCTGTCGTCTCAACTACGAGTGAATGGTCCAACTGCACCAATGAGTAACACTGAAGAATCGATATTTTTGCTAATGATGGTGCTTCAGACAATGGATAGGGATGCTAAAATAATTAATCATCTTACATATTCGCTTTCAAAAATACTGGGATGTTTGAATCATTGGCAGCCGAAAACAACGAAGCATCCTTGAACCTTTTGAAGAAGTTTTGCATTCACCAATTCACTTGCCTTATTAACATTGGAGGGCTGTCATGATCAAAGATGCCGCAGTACCGCCATTGCTTATGTTTCTCGGATTTCATGGATATATAATGTTATTGTCTCAGCCGTGCTTCAATTGATTCCAATCAACCCTCACACGCAAGTTTGTTAGCCATCACCAAGCTCAACCTAATGGACCCCAGCAGGAATCTAAACTGGAACTGTTTGGATTTGATTCTCTTTTCCATATTCTTGGTCTCAAAAGCATGACTGGTGAGAAACCTGCACCGCCGTCTAGTCCTAAGATGGTGAAGATATTACAGTTGTTGCTGGGCAGCCAAAGCCTGAAGCTCTCAAACTAGGGACCCTGATGGGTGTATTCATTCCTTGTGTTCAAAGCATTTTGGGCATCATCTACTACATTCGTTTCTCTTAGGTTTTTGGTATGACTGGCATAGGAGAGACACTGCTTCTTGTTGCTTTGTGTGGCACTTGTACGTTCCTTGCTTCAATATCACTGAGTGCTATTGCAACCAATGGTGCCATGAAGGGTGGGGGACCATACTATCTCATAGGTCGCGCCCTTGGTCCAGAAGTTGGAGTTAGTATTGGTTTATGCTTTTTCCTTGGAAATGCAGTTGCTGGAGCTCTGTATGTATTGGGAGTTGTAGAAACATTTTTGAAAGCAATTCCTTCTGCTGGAATTTTTACAGAGCCTATGACACAAGTTAACGATACCTCAATTACTGTACAGAGTCCAAGCTCACATGACCTGCAAATTTATGGGATTGTTGTGACTATTGTGTTATGCTTTATTGTATTTGGAGGAGTGAAGATGATAAATCGGGTTGCACTTGCATTTCTTATACCTGTTTTATTCTCACTCATCTGCATATATTTGGGAATTCTGTTGGCAAAGAAGGATCAGGTTGCAGAAGAAGAATTGCTAGCTGTTCGTATGACTGCTGCCGAGGGTGACCATGTAACATTTCTAAATGTTTACAAAGGTTTTCATCTGTCTCAGAAATCATCACAGTGGTGTCACAAGCATTTTGTGAACTACCATGCCATGAAAAAGGTTGTCGAAGTTAGAGAACAACTCAAAAGAATTGCACAGAGGATAGGCTTAGTCTTAAAATCTTGTGACAGTGATATGCAGGTTGTTAAGAATGCAGTTACTGCTGGCTTTTTTTTGCTAATGCATGTTGTCTTGAGCCATACAGTCCTGATGGGATGTACAAGACGCTAAGAGGATCCGAAGAAGTACATATTCACCCATCACCAGTGCTATTCAGAGTAAATCCAAAGTGGGTTATATTCAATTCTCTAGTATCAACTGATTGGAAATACATGCGCAATGATGACAATAGATCCCTCATGGCTATTGGAAACTACTCTCTCTACAGTTCAGATGCATTTGATGAGGATTGTGAAGGTGAACTAGCTGACAATAATGATGCAAGGCTGGATGTCTCTTTATTAGCTAGGAGCCCTGATCCTGAGCTGACATAGAAGGTGAAATGCGATGTCATTGGAAATGCAAGTTTGTATTGTTTCTGAAGTTGGTGATACAAACAAAGACATTGCCGCACTTCTTTTCTTCTTGAAAACAGATTTGGTGGTTACAATGTTTTTGACAACAATTGTGATCTTATGAACAGGTTATACATTACCTTTGTTCAAGAATGTCAATAACAACAACTTCTAGCAATATATGAATAACATGGTTGCTGCTGTCTCGGCCTTTAAGCCACTTGAATACGATGTCCCGCAGTTGCTTCATGATGCCACTGAGATGCGCCTCAGGTAGGAGCAGAATGTGTTGAACTTTGGTATTGGAGATTCATCAGGTAGTCAGTCATAACAGGTGGGAAATGTAGTAAGGCATAGAAGGTTACAAATCATCATACCGAGCCATATTTCAAATGAAGCCATGAGCTAACAATACACGTCACCTTCAATTTCACAAGCTTCAGCAAAAAGTGAAAAATATCACGTAAGCCAAGCCATGCAAAAAGTGAGCCATAAACTCAAATAAGCTACGTCACATATTCATCAAAAGTGAGCTGCAAAAATAAGTTCAAAACGACACAAATATTTTCAGCTTCAAGTCACGCGTGAACACCAATTCAAAACGTAAACGGAAATTCAGAAACGACATCAATTTCATTTTCGCTCTCCCTCACTCTCATTCTATAAATAGAGACCACTACTCATTCATTTCTTCAAGCTTCAAAGCCCTCAAAACTCTGTAGAATTTTCCTCTCGTTTCACACTACGAAACCGTTTCACCACTTCATTCACTCTTTTACTCTGTTCTCCAAATTAATCTCCATTTCAAATCAATTTCGAACCAGAAATCATTTAGAAGAAGAAGAAAAGCAAGAAGAAGTTCATATCGATTCTTACCTGTGACTTTGAAGGTAGTTTGAGAATTTCCGTCGCTTTCAATCCGACATTTTGTTGCGATTCTTTGGATTATTGATACTGTTGAGTAGAGATTTTGATTCCGATCACAACCGTGTGAATTTTTTTTATCCCGCCGCTCCGTGGAATGGAGTGTTGATTTCTCCCCTTTCTGCCATGAATAGTGATCCGTGCGTGTGAGCTAATGAGGAAGATGATGATGTAGTCTGATTCTCTTTTCTTTCTTTTTCTTTTATTATTTTTGTTTGTTTTTTTAAAGGCCCGTGTGAATTGTTCTACACACCACCACTTTTGTTGTTTCAGCCTCCATCTCTTCTTTTTTTTTTAGATTTTTTTTTTCTTTAATTTTCTTTATTTCTTTTTTTTTTAATAATAAATTTCATCCTAACTTTTTTTTTATTATTTTAAACCTTGATTTACTATTTTTGCGGATCTTTGAGTTTTAATCTTGTGTTTCTAAACATTTCAAAAAAAAATCATTAAAATATTTTTATTTTTCTTTTGGTTGTGTGGATCATAATTGTTAGATCCATTTCTCTTCATCTTGATTCTTTTTTTTTTATCGATGAAAGTCTTATTGATCTTGGAATTCCTTTGTTGAATTTCGATCAAGACTAAATCGTTACCATTTTTCTTTTCGTGCGGTATTGTTTTCGGATGACGATTTATATATATCATTCATCTAGCATGCATTAGCACAAAGAGCTATCGACCGACCTCATTGTAGGGTAATTACTCCGTAAATTACTCGGCGTTTGCTTAACATAACGCAATATTTGTCGCGTATTGGAAAATTTTCAAGAATGGTTGATTATTTGTCTTATGGTTCAAAACTCACGAAACTTGTTGTTAGGAGGCTTTGGTCTTATCAATTCTCTAATGAGTTTCATCAACCTTGACCTAAGTTCAATTATTCAATTGTTATTGATCACTAACTCTAACAACTAATCACTAACTTACTAACAATATTATTATATTAATTTTGTTTATGTTTCCTTCTCGCTCCCTATCTCTTTCATTTTTTTATGCTTCATTATTATCATTTCATGTCATGTTTATGTTTCCGAAATTTTTCCTTTGTCCGTTGGACACATGTTTATGCTTCCGCCTTTTTCTCTTTGTCCACTTGGACCAAAAACATTAATAAAGGCTTAAACCATAAAAAACTTAATTCTCCTCATCTTGGACTATTGGTTACTAGCCTATGCTTTGGAGTGATCTCTTTATGGACCTCTTTTGAAGTAATATTGGATTTATGGACCTAGAATTAGGACTTCTTATCCCTTTGCTTGAAGTATTGATTGAAGACTTGCCTTTATTTGGCCAATTTGCTTAAGGATGGAATTCTTTTAATATTACCTTGAAGTGGCTCCATTTTGGTTAGATCCTTCTTTTCCCTAGCTTTTATTTTATGCTTTAGGATAGTCACTTATTCTCCCCCCCATTCTTAAATTTTCAAAATCCTCTCTCTTTTTCAAAACTTTCTTGTTTTCAACTTAAAACCGCTTTCATAATAAAACCTTGACTTTTGTCAAGTGACTTTTAAAACTTTCTTTTCTTTAATAAATGTTAATCCATCTTAACCATACTTTGACCATTTCCTGAAAACATAAAAAATATGAAACTCACTCAAATCTTTTGTGCTTTTATGCACCTTTTTTCTTTTAAACTCTTTTTCATAAGTTTAGACGTGATTCATTTCTTTAAGCGGAATTATTCGTTTAGAAATGACGACTTGTCTTTACACTTAAAATCAACCAAAACAAACAATATTTTCGTTATTTGTACCACGAACTACGAGGTTTTGATCCTACATTGCACATCGTGGGTACGTAGGCATGAGGCGATAAGTCTCTCCAAACACAAAAGTCTTAAAAAATAATTCTCCTCTCATCTCCTCAATCTCTTTACAAGCAAACCATTTTCAGACCAAAAAGCAGGAATATTTCAAAGGGTTCCTATAGAGTACTATAGACGTTTTGGGTGCTAACACCTTCCCATTGCGTAACCAACCCCCTTACCCATTCTCTGTTTGTTCTTGTTTTTTTTAGAACTCTTTAGGTTTTGTTCACTCTTTTTCCTTTCCCTTTGTGGATAAAATAAAAGTGTGGTGGTGACTCTTGCTTATTTTTGAGTTAAGTTAATCAATAACTTACACTCACAAATTTCCCCGCTACATTTTACAAGGTCATAACTCCTAAACTACAAGGCCTTTTTCTCCCATTCAAAGCTCAAATGAAAGTCCATATGACATACTTTAAAAGTGTCAACTACAAGAGATTCCAAATCCTCATCGATTTTGAGTTATGGATTGATCAAAATCGCAAAAACATGAAAATGACCACTTTTCCAACACTTAGTGAAATTTTCAATAAGTCAGAATCTGTCTTACTTTTTCCAAAATGTAGGGACATTTTTCACCTTGATCCAAGTTAAACCAGGTTCATTGGTGAACATCAAAGTTAAAGTATGTAATAAGGGCTTTCCAACAAGTACCGAATCATCTCCAAATTCAATTTGAGTAGGGAGTTACAACCCTTGGAACATGGCATCATGGACTGATTTTTACAAGACAGAATTTTGCACTTTTGCTCGATTTGGCAAAATCAGATAAGTGCAAGCCTTGTCATCCATTTGGACACATCAGAGGATAACATCCAAGTGAAAAAATCTGATCCACAAGCCTCCCAAGTCCAAGGAACTACATGTAGCCATGAGTGCCCTAAAAAGGCTAAAAAGCTCCAAGACTCCAATTTTGTTTCCAAGTATTCAATGGATGCATCAAGGTAGTATGGTCTGAGACATTGCTAACTGAATGAGTCAAGATTCAGCTCTAAATCAAGGAACCATAGGCATGTGCCCTAACTTCAAGTTAATGGCTAGAGCAGACTAAAGATTCCTTTTGCCACAATTAGCCAAGGGACTGCTGCAGCTGCCATTCACTATTGCTGCCAAAACAAAATTGACACACTATAAATAGAGCTCATTTGTGGTCAGTTTGAGTACACCAAAGCACTACAACACTTGCTTTCCTCAAAATCCCTCTCATTAGGCCAAAATGCCTTCTTTTGCAAGTCATCTCTGAGTTATTGAGTTAGAGAGTAATTCCACCACAGCTCAAGATCCAAACACATCCAATATATCATATATAAGCTGTTCAAACACTCACCCTTGATCTGAAACCCCAAAATTAGAAAGTCAACCTCCAAAACCTCAAATTTTGACTTTTCTGCATTTTTCAATCCATGTCTTGATTCAGTCACTTCCAAAACCAAACAAAGCCTCAAACACACTCCAAATATCATCCTCAAATTGTCCCAATTGGTTTCCCTCATCTGGAACACCATTTGAGAGAGTTACTATTTGGGTCACTTTTGCCACTTTTGCAAGAAAGAGCCTATACTTGTTCCTGAGGAGTCCCGTAACACCCCAATTCCCATGTAGCTAATAAATAATACATAATTAAATCAGAGTGAATAAAAAAATATTTTTCGACAGAAATAAGGATGCCACATTTTGAAAAAACGTAATCCACCTGCTCATAACTTATATACATAACACAAAATGGAATAAATATTCACAGGGAACTTTTTCCAACAAAAGGAAAGCTCAATTATGGAATAAAGCAGAATGATCTATAATTGACTCGTTTTACAAAATAAGTTGTTTCATAACATCAAAATACACATATGAGTTATCAAAATATATACGTTCACATATATAAACATAAATAACAAAAGTGTTCCCTCGACTCCCGTGTTACGTATCAGAGCAGACACCAAAGATCTAAGCAAAATGAAGATCTAACTTTTCCACACGCCTCGACGCCTCTACAGCGACTAATCTGCATAATAATATGTAAACATATAATTCACATATTTTATTCCACTCACCCACACACCACATGCTAACACATATAGCATACAAAGATATCATAAATTCATATACACAAATTATGACAAATATACATATAGATATACGCACACCAACACATCACCTATATTCGTATTCACAGATATGACATATAAATATCACATTAAAAGTGGTTCTTCAAGAACCCACCAATTCTCACAGGAAACATAGATACATCGCTATACACCCCACTGGACTCAAGATGATCCTAAACAACCAAACATTATAATGCAATGTAACTCAATGACACAATGCAATGCACGTGGTACCACACAACATGGTTCATTCAATTGAACCCGATTCATAAAAGAATCCGAATAAATCACATACACTCCCACTGAGCAATGATTTATCTCCATACAACTCCATATTGGAGTCCAGACAAATCACATACACTCCCACTGAACAATGATTTGTCTCCAAAACAACCCCACATTGGAGTCCGAACAATACAAGGCACCCATCACGGATTCCCACCTAGTTGTCTCCACCAAACACATCATGAAATGCACGACACAAATGATGCATAAAACATAGGTATGATAACAACTATACCTCTTCATGATCCCCTTGATCACACGTGAGATACATACTCATCGTAATACACAATAGTATTACCTTACCTGTCCAATCCATTCAACATAACACATACATAACAAGAATTATGCACAAAACACGTGTATAATAACAATTATACATCTACCTGATCCTCATGATCACACGTGAGATACCTACTCACCGTAATACACAATAGTATTACCAGAACTGTTCAATCAATTCATCATAATACACAAAAGTAAGTAAAATGCCTCACGTGGCCTTAATTAGCTAATTGTCTAATTAATCCACCAAAATTCCATTTTTAAATCATTTTTACCACCATTCCTAAATTCAACAAGTTCTGACACCAATCCCAACCTCTCAGATAAAAAAGGAACGACATCGGACGCGAAATCGGGAAAGAAATCGCGAAACGGCCAAATTCTGCACTCTCGTTGGTCATACGCGTATTGCCCCCAGCCATACGCATAATGCCCAGTATCTACTGCCAACCATACTCGTATTGTCGAGAGGGTTACGCGTACAGGCAGATACTGATTTCTCTCAAAAATCCAATCTTGATTCCATTTGAAACCCATTACGCGTAGTACCTCTCTCCTTACGCGTAATGCCTTGCCCCTTACGCGTACCATTACGCGTTTCAGCAGAGGGCCGTGTGAAATGGGTTTCGTACGCGTAATGCCCTCCTATAGCCCTTGCCATACGCGTAATGCCTTACCCATTACGCGTATTGCCTTGGCCATTACGCGTATGGGCAGCGAAACACCCAGAATTTCCTGCATAATTTTTGCTACGTGTGTCACTCAATTCCCCTCCAAATCTCATCTAAACATCACTATACTACAAATTACATACAAGGCAACCTATAACTATCATGTATCAACAATTAGGAACCTTAACTCATGATTTCCACTCAATTTACCATTTCTAACAAATGTTAAAACTCTAACATTTCAAACAAACACATGCATATACATATACAATTGAGATATAATTGGAACTTCTCACCCTTACCCGATTAATCGCGACTGAAATGGAGGTTTCTCCAATTCTCCTCTTCCTCTTCTTCTCTCTTTTCCTTCTCTTCTTTCTCTTCTTCTCCCTTTTTCCTTCTTACGAACAAATGTATATATATATATAATCCAATATTATATAATATAATCCGATAGGGTAAAACATCTCCCAAACGCTCTCAAAATGCGATAAAACATAAACAGCGATGCCAAATATATCTGGAATTAAAAGTTAATAATGAAATATTATCAATCACAATTATTTTATCTATCAGAGAAATTATCCAATTAATAGGTAAAATTCATTTAATTTACACAATTCACAAAATTCGCATAAATGAAATAAATAAATACGATTAACCAAATCGGGGTGTTACAACTCTCCCCCACTTAGACAATTTCGTCCTCGAAAATATAACTGAGACGAACAACTCCGGACACGACTCTCGCATCCGACTAGCCAACTAACATGCCAACACTAGGCACACCATGAATAACACAAACCGACAAATCATCTTGCTAGCAGCAACAACGACAACGACAAGATGCAATGCCCATACAATGCACTTGACGAATAACTCACGACTCAAGGAATACCCAAGTTACGAACACCTAAAGTTTCACTCTAGAACCAGAACACAACAAGATCGGTACCCGCACCATAGGTAACACTCCCCTAATTCCCCACATAGGAATTAGCTACTCGCACTCGAACCATCAGTATAGAAACGAGGCAACAACAAAAACAAGAACATAAAGTTCTACGCCACAACAACATTTCAACAATCCCTACATAACCATATTACCAACTTCCTTGTCACACAACATCATTACAACACTGCTACGATTCACCAATCAGATGTATAACCAAAACATCCATCTACATAGTAGCCCATGAATAATATTTAAACCTTTCACCTAACACTTCCATTCTGAAACGTCCAATCATCTCATCATTCCTACATGTTTCCAATGTGCAACCTATGAACTCTTATAAGTCATACACGCATATACTGAATGTGCCACTTCACACTTTCGATGCGCACTCTAATTACTCGCAACAATCAAACCTACCCAACTTCTGACTCTCTCTAATATTTACCAGAAAAAAAATCATAGTTCATTTCTAATATACCCAACCACACACTCTACTGTGTTATCACACACACCAGACACAAGTCTCTGAACTGCTCAAAAAATTCTAATCCTCTGACCATCAAAATAGACAGGTACAAAAACTTTCGACTTAACTTCACAAATAGGATAATTCTAACTAAAGTCATAACTCATCAGGAATTCCAACCATCCTTGTTGTCTCATACTCTATTATTTCCGACCAAACAGGTACTCAATATTCTTGTGATTACTAAACACTTCGAACTCAAAACCATAAACTAATACCTCAAGATTCTCAACCCAAAAGTAACTGCAGCCATCTTGAAATCATGAACCCTCGATTGTCGTAAAGCATAAGCCAAGACTTTACAATCTCGCATTAACACACTGACTAAACTCATCATAGACGCATGCCAATACCTCACAAACAGTTTATAAGGGTCACGCAGAATCAAACCTGGAGCCGTAGATAAATTCTACTTTTTCCCTCTCAAACTTTCCTCACAATGAACTCCAAAGCAAACGACTTACCCTTTGTAAGTCAACTTAAGTAACGATAATGCTAACTTGGAAAAGCCTTCCATAACCTCCAGTAATAACCAACTAAAGTCCAAAAAGCTTCTAATCACCTTAACCGACTTCGGAGCCCCTCATTGTAGAACTGCATCTACTTCCGATGGATCCATAACAATACCATCATCAAAAATAACATTCCCAAGAAAACTAACCTTTTTCAACCAAAATCCTCACTTGAATAACTTAGCATAAAAATTCCTTTCTCTTCAACACTTGCAATTCGATTCACAACCACCCTACATACTCTCCTTCTGATTTTGTAATAGATCAGAATATCCCCAAGGAACACCACTCCGAACTTATTCAATTAAATATGGAAGATACAATTCATATACTCCACAAAACTTCCAGACGCATTATTAACACCGAACAACATCATTGTACATTGTAATGCCCAACCAAATTAAACCTCATCAAAACTTGTCCAGACTCACATACAAGCTTAAACGAGTAAGTAACAACTTATTCCGATGATAACCAAGATAATCAGTCACTTAAAATCGATCCAAGCCTCAACTCACACAAATTCACCACTCTTATCACACGTTCCCAACAATTGTAATTCCAACTAAACTCAACCAAACTATTCTAATCATCAATTCTTGAAAGTGGACACTTATTCCCAATCGTTACCTTATTCAACTATCAGTAATCCATACACAATTTCATTCTATGGACAATCCAAATTCCAGAAATGCCAACATGTATCAACCATCAACCAAAAAGAACTCTCAAAACTCATCAAAACCCTATGTTTTGCTTTCCACAGCCTTAATCCCATTATACCTATCTTGATGGTTATTCCATCCGGAAACACATCTGGAAATCACACACCACTGGCAGCCCTTCACTGTGGCTTTCCTGTCAATTCCACAACACTATTATCACAAAGATCTTAGTCTCATATTCTAAGAGTTTTTCTACTTACTTAGCAGATATAAACCTTAACTATTCATCTTCGTCCTTCTTAAGTTCACTCTATACTCTCTGAGGAGCAACCATCAATAATACCCGACCGTTCTTCCCTAGAGACATCCCAACTGGACCAACATACCAAAGCCTCTAATCCACCTCATCTTCCGATATAAGAATCTTCATCGACTCATCAAAACAATCCATAATCACTTTCTTAATTCCAAACAATTCATTGGACACACTATCAATACCGGAAAGACACGTATATTCCATCCAACATAATTCCCTCTGCTATTAACAAGAGATTAGAGTGATCAGCTCCTCAATTTGTCAATAGACAACCGACAAACATGATGGGGAACAGACTATCTTTACCGGACCATAATAGCATTTCTTGCATCTTGTGCACAAAACAACCAAAGGTGCAGATCCTTAGTCGACATAAACCTTACCTCCGCATTTCCTCTGGAATCGGAAACAACACTGTCCAAACAACACCCATAGTCATGCAATCAATGACACACTAAGCCAATGCTTCACAACTGAAGCAACTTGGAGAAGCACCAGGTTCTCCCCCACTTATCTCATTCTCAACCCTGCAGACAAAGGATTAGAAAACCAGAAAGCACTGACAGTGTTTTACATACATATCACGTACTAATGAATAACACCATCGAGAGTACTCAACTGTCATGCCACACCGACTTAACAACTTGGCCGGACGGACGGACCTGCTCTGATACCAATTGTAGCACCCCAATTCCCATCTAGCTAATAAATAATACATAATTAAATCAGAGTGAATAAAACAAGATTTTTCGATAGAAATAAGGATGCCAAATTTTGAAAAAACGTAATCCACCAGCTCATAACTTTGATACATAACACAAAATGGAATAAATATTCACAGGGAAATTTTTCCAAAAAAAGGAAAGTTCAATTATGGAATAAAGCGGAACGATCCATAATTGACTCGTTTTACAAAATAAGTTGTTTCATAACATCAAAATACACATACGAGTTATCAAAATATATACGTTCACATATATAAACATAAATATCAAAAGCGTTCCCCCGACTCCCGTGTTACGTATCAGAGCACACACCAAAAATCTAAGCAAAATGAAGATCTAACTCTTCCACATGCCTCCACGCCTCTACAGCGGCTAGTCTACATTATTCCATATAAAGCATATTCCAGCAGAAGGGTGAGAAATAGCAACTATAACAAGATTGCATAATAATATGTAAACATATAATTCACATATATTATTCCACTCACCCACACACCACATGCTAACACTTATAGCATATAAAGATATCATAAACTCATATACACAAATGATGACATATATACATATAGATAAACGCACACCAACACATCACCTATACTCGTATTCACAGATATGACATATAAATATCACATTAAAAGTGGTTCTTCAAGAACCCACCAATTCTCACAGGAAACATGGATACATCGCTATACACCCCACTTGGCTCACGATGATCCTAAACAATCAAACATAATAATGCAATGTAACTCAATGGCACAATGCAATGCACGTGGTACCACACAACATGGTTCATTCAATTGAACCCAATTCATAAAAGAATCCGGATAAATCACATACACTCCCACTGAGCAATGATTTAGCTCCATTTAACTCCACATTGGAGTCCGGACAAATCACATACACTCCCACTGAGCAATGATTTGTCTCCAAAACAACCCCACATTGGAGTCCGGACAATACTAGGCACCCATAATGGATTCCTACCTAGCTATCTCCACCAGACACATCATGAAATGTACGACACAAATGATGCACAAAACATAGGTATAATAACAACTATACCTCTTCACGATCCCCTTGATCACACGTGAGATACATACTCACCGTAATACACAATAGTATTACCTTACCTGTCTAATCCATTCAACATAAAACATACATAACAAGAATTATGCACAAAACACATGTATAATAACAATTATACATCTACCTGATCCTCATGATTACACGTGGGATACATACTCATCGTAATACACAATAGTATTACCACAACTGTTCAATCAGTTCATTATAATACGCAAAAGTAAGGAAAAGTCCTCACGAGGCCTTAATTAGCTAATTGCCTAATTAATCCAACCAAATTCCATTGTTATATCATTTTTACTCTCAGACCAAAAAGGAACCACATCGGACGCGAAATCGGGAAAGAAATCGCGAAACGGCCAAATTCTGCACTCTCGCTGGTCATACGCGTATTGCCCCCAGCCATACGCCTAATGCCCAGTTTCTACCAACAGCCATACGCGTATTGCCCTGAGGGTTATGCGTACGGGCAGAGACTGATTTCTCTCAAAAATTCCATCTTGATTCCATTTGAAACCCATTACGCGTAGTACCTCCCTCCTTATGCGTAATGCCTTGCCCCTTACATGTACCATTACACGTTTCAGCAGAGGGCCATGTAAAATGGGTTCCATACGCGTAATGCCCTCCTATAGCCCTTGCCATACACGTAATGCCTTACCCATTATGCGTATTGCCTTGGCCATTACGCGTATGGGAAGCGAAACACCCAGAATTTCCTGCATAATTTCTGCTACACGTTTCACTCAATTCCCCTCCAAATCTCATCTAAACATCACTATACTACAAATTACATACAAGGCAACCTATAACTATCATGTATCAATAATTAGGAACCTTAACTCATGATTTCCACTCAATTTACCATTTCTAACAAATGTTAAAACTCTAACATTTCAACCAAAATCAAACCAAATAAACACATGCATATACATATACAATCGAGATATAATTGGAACTTCTCACCCTTACCCGATTAATTGCGACTGAAACGGAGGTTTCTCCAATTCTCCTCTTCCTCCTCTTCTCTATTTTCCTTCTCTTATTTCTCTTCTTCTCCCTTTTTCCTTGTTATTAACAAATGTATATATATAATCCAATATTATATAATATAATCCGATAGGGTAAAACATCTCCCAAACACTCTCAAAATGCGATAAACATAAACAGCGATGCCAAATATATCTGGAATTAAAAGTTAATAATGAAATATTATCAATCGCAATTATTTTATCTATCAGTGAAATTATCCAATTAATAGGTAAAATTCATTTAATTTACATAATTCACAAAATTCGCATAAATGAAAAAAATAAATACGATAAACCAAATCGGGGTGTTACAACTCTCCCCCACTTAGACATTTTCGTCCTCGAAAATATAACTGAGACGAACAACTCCGGACACGTCTCTCGCATCTGACTAGCCAACTAACATGCCAACACTAGGCACACCATGAATAACAAAAACCGACAAATCATCTTGCTAGCAGCAACAACGACAACGAAAAGATGCAATGGCTATACAATGCACTTGACGAATAACTCACGACTCAAAGAATACCCAAGTTACGGACACCTAAAGTTTCACTCTAGAACCAGAACACAACAAGATCGTTACCCACACCATAGGTAACACTCCCCTAATTCCCCACATAGGAATTAGCTACTCGCACTCGAACCATCAGTATAGAAATGAGGCAACAACAAAAACAAGAACATAGAGTTCTATGCCACAACAACATTTCAACAACCCCTACATAACCATAATACCAACTTCCTTGTCACACAACATCATTACAACACTGCTACGATTCACCAATCGGACGTATAACCAAAACATCCATCTACATAGTAGCCCATGAATAATATTTAAACCTTTCACCAAACACTTCCATTCTGAAACATCCAATGGTCTCATCATTCCTACATGTTCCCAATGTACAACCTATGAACTCTTATAAGTCACACACGCATATACTAAATGTGCCACTTCACGCTTTCGATGCGCACTCTGATTACTTGCAACAATCAAACCTACCCATTTCATACCCAACTTCTGACTCTCTCTAATATTTACCAGAAAAAAAAATCATAGTTCATTTCTAATATACCCAACCTCACACTCTACTGTGTTATCACACACACCCGACACAAGTCTCTGAACTGCTCAAAAAATTCTAATCCTCTGACCATCAAAACAGACAGGTACAAAAACTTCCGACTTAACTTCACAAATAGGATAATTCTAACTAAAGTCATAACTCATCAGGAATTCCAACCATCCTCGTTGTCTCATACTCTATTATTTTTGACCAAACAGGTACTCAATATTCTTGTGATTACTAAACACTTCGAACTCAAAACCATAAACTAATACCTCCAGATTCTCAACCCAAAAGTAACTGTAGCCATCTTGAAATCATGAACCCTCAATTGTCGTAAAGCATAAGCCAAGACTTTACAATCTCGCATTAACACACTGACTAAACTCATCATAGACGCATGCCAATACCTCACAAAAGGTTTATAAGGGTCACGCAGAATCAAACCTGGAGCCGTAGACAAATTCTACTTTAGCCCTCTCAATCTTTCCTCACAATGAACATCCAAAGCAAACGACTTACCCTTTGTAAGTCAACTGAAGTAACGATAATGCTAACTTGGAAAAGCCTTCCATAACCTCCAATAATAACCAACTAAAGTCCAAAAAGCTTCTAATCACCTTAAACGACTTCGGAGCCCTTCATTGTAGAACTGCATCTACTTCCGATGGATCCATAACAATACAATCATTAGAAATCACATACCCAAGAAAACTAACCTTTTTCAACCAAAATCCTCACTTGAATAACTTAGCATAAAAATTTCTTTCTCTTCAACACTTACAACTCGATTCACAACCACCCTACATACTCTCCTTCTGATTTTGTAATAGATCAGAATATCCCCAAGGAACACCACTCCGAACTTATTCAATTAAATATGGAAGATATATTTCATATACTCCACAAACCTTCCAGAGGCATTACTAACACCGAACAACATCACTGTACATTGTAATGCCCAACCAAATTAAACCTCATTAAAACTTGTCCAGACTCACATACAAACTTAAACGAGTAAGTAATAACTTATTTCGATGATAACCAACATAATCAGTCACATAAAATCGATCCAAGCCTCAACTCACACAAATTCACCACTCTTATCACACGTTCCCAACAATTGTAATTCCAACTAAACTCAACCAAACTATTCCAATCATCAACTCTTGAAAGTGGACACTTATTCCCAATCATTACCTTATTCAACTATCAGTAATCCATACACAGTTTCATTCTATGGACAATCCAAATTCCACAAATGCCAACATGTATCAACCATCAACCAAAAAGAACTCTCAAAACTCATCAAAACTCTAAGTTTTGCTTTCCACAACCTTAATACCATTATACACATCTTGCTGGTTATTCCATCCGGAAACACATCTGGAAATCACACACCACTGGCAACCCTTCAATGTGGCTTTCCTGTCAATTCCACAACACTATTATCACAAAGATCTTAGTCTCATATTCTAAGAGTTTTTCTACTTACTTAGCAGATATAAACCTTAACTATTCATCTTCGTCCTTCTTAAGTTCACTCTCTACTCTCTGAGGAGCAACCATCAATAATACTCGATCGTTCTTCCCCAGAGACATCCCAACTGTACCAACAAACCAAAGCCTCTAATCCGCCTCATCTTCCGATATAAGAATCTTCATCGACTCATCCAAACAATCCATAATCACTTTCTTAATTCCAAACAATTCATTGCACACACTATCAATACCGGAAATACACGTCTATTCCATCCAACATAATTCCCTCTGCTATTAACAAGAGATTAAGGGTGATCAGTTTCTCGATTTGTCAATAGACAACCGACAATCATGATGGAGCACCGACTATCTTTACGGGACCGTAATAGCATTTCTTGCATCTTGTGCACAAAACTACCTAAGGTGCAGATCCTTAGTCGACATAAACCTTACCTCCGCATTTCCTCTGGAATCGGAAACAACATTGTCCAAACAACACCCATAGTCTTGCAATCAACGACACCCTAAGCCAACGCTTCACAACTGAAGCAACTTGGAGAAGCACCAGCTTCTCCCCCACTTATCTCATTCTCAACCCTGCAGACAAAGGATTAGAAAACCAGAAAGCACTAACAGTGTTTTACATACATATCACGTACTAAAGAATAACAGCATCGACAATATTCAACTGTCATGCCACACCGACTCAACAACTTGGCCGGACAGACCGACCTGCTCTGATACCAATTGTAGCACCCCAATTCCCATCTAGCTAATAAATAATACATAATTAAATCAGAGTGAATAAAACAATATTTTTCAACAGAAATAAGGATGCCACATTTTGAAAAAACGTAATCCACCTGCTCATAACTTTAATACATAACACAAAATGGAATAAATATTCACAAGGAACTTTTTCCAACAAATGGAAAGTTCAATTATGGAATAAAGGGGAACGATCCATAATTGACTCGTTTTACAAAATAAGTTATTTCATAACATCAAAATACACATACGAGTTATCAAAATATATACGTTCACATATATAAACATAAATAACAAAAGCGTTCCCCCGACTCCCGTGTTACATATCAGAGCAGACACAAAAGATCTAAGCAAAATGAAGATCTAACTCTTCCATATACCTCCACACCTCTACATCGGCTAATATGCATTATTCCATAAAAAGCATATTCCAGCAGAAGGGTGAGAAATAACAACTATAACAAGATTGCATAATAATATGTAAACATATAATTCATATATATTATTCCACTCACCCACACACCACATGCTAACACATATAGCATACAAAGATATCATAAATTCATATACACAAATTATGACATATATACATATAGATAAACGCACACCAACACATCACCTATATTCGTATTCACAGATATGACATATAAATATCACATTAAAAGTGGTTCTTCAAGAACCCACCAATTCTCACAGGAAACATGGATACATCGCTATACACCCCACTGGGCTCACGATGATCCTAAAAAACCAAACATAATAATGCAATGTAACTCAATGGCACAATGCAATGCATGTGGTACCACACAACATGGTTCATTCAATTGAACCTGATTCATAAAAGAATCTGGATAAATCACATACACTCCCACTGAGCAATGATTTAGCTCCATACAACTCCACATTGGAGTCCGGGCAAATCACATACACTCCCACTGAGCAATGATTTGTCTCCAAAACAACCCCACATTGGAGTTCGGACAATACTAGGCACCCATAATGGATTCTTACCTAGCTGTCTCACCCAGACACATCATGAAATGTATGACACAAATGATGCACAAAACATAGGTATAATAACAACTATACCTCTTAACGATTCCCTTGATCACACGTGAGATACATACTCACCGTAATACACAATAATATTACCTTACTTGTCCAATCCATTCAACATAACACATACATAACAAGAATTATGCACAAAACACATGCATAATAACAATTATATATCTACCCGATCCTCATGATCACACGTGAGATACATACTCACCGTAATACACAATAATATTACCACAACTGTTCAATCAATTCATCATAATACACAAAAGTAAGGAAAATTCCACACGAGGCCTTAATTAGTTAATTGTCTAATTAATCCACCCAAATTCCATTTTTAAATCATTTTTACCACCATTCCTAAATTTAACAAGTTCTGACACCTATCTAAACCTCTCAGACCAAAAAGGAACCGCATCGGACGCGAAATCGGAAAGAAATCGCGAAACAGACAAATTATGCACTCTCGCTGGTCATACGCGTATTACCCCCAGCCATACGCGTAATGCCCAGTTTCTACCGCCAGCCATACACGTATTTCCCTGAGGGTTATGCGTACGGGCAGAGACTGATTTCTCTCAAAAATTCCATCTTGATTCCATTTGAAACCCATTACGCGTAGTACCTCCCTCCTTACGCATAATGTCTGGCCCCTTACGCGTGCCATTACGCGTTTCAGCAGAGGGCCGTGTAAAATGGGTTCCATACGCGTAATTCCCTCCTATAGCCCTTTCCATACGCGTAATGCCTTGCGCATTATGCTTATTGCCTTGGCCATTACGCGTATGGGCAGTGAAACACCCAGAATTTCCTGCATAATTTCTGCTACGGGTTTCACTCAATTCCCCTCCAAATCTCATCTAAACATCACTATACTACAAATTACATACAAGGCAACCTATAACTATCATGTATCAACAATTAGGAACCTTAACTCATGATTTCCACTCAATTTACCATTTCTAACAAATGTTAAAACTCTAACATTTCAACCAAAATCAAACCAAACAAACACATGCATATACATATACAATCGAGATATAATTGGAACTTCTCACTCTTACCCGATTAATCGTGACTGAACGGAGGTTTCTCCAATTCTCCTCTTCCTCCTCTTCTCTCTTTTCCTTCTCTTCTTTCTCTTCTTCTCCCTTTTTCCTTCTTACTAACAAATGTATATATATAATCCAGTATTATATAATATAATCCGATAGGGTAAAACATCTCCCAAACGCTCTCAAAATGCGAAAAAACATAAACAGCGCTGCCAAATATATATGGAATTAAAAGTTAATAATGAAATATTATCAATCGCAATTATTTTATCTATCAGAGAAATGATCCAAATAATAGGTAAAATTCATTTAATTTACACAATTCACAAAATTCGCATAAATGAAATAAATAAATACGATTAACCAAATCGGGGTGTTACAACTCCAGCTGGTTTTGATCATCCTAAAAGATTCTAAGGGATCAATCAAGAGTGTCTAAAGCATTAGATTACTTCTGGCACAAGGGACTTGACAGTTAGCACAAGGAGCTCCAAGAGGTAAGTGCATCACAACTTGAACTCTTTAAATCATGCGTTGTCATATATGTTGTGTTTGAACCAATTTATCATGTTATTGTTGCCTGTATGATGAGATAGCATAGAACATGCAAATCTTGGCCTATTTTGAAACCACTATCGGGTTTTGAAATAGAAGCATTTTCTGAAAATTCCAAAAGCACCATTGGATTCCTCATGAAATTCTAGGCAGGATGCACCTAAATTTTGTCTTAATCCATGGAGAAATGAGGAAGTTAGAGCCTTCACTCAAGAGGCCAAAAATCAGGCCTTGCCTTGGGCAAGGGCCAAGCATGGAGCCTTGGCCAGGCCTAGAAACAAGGCACCCTTATGCTCCTGCAGAATTGCAACAATTATTTGCTGATGGTTCAGCATAAGGAAAGCATTTTAGGCAACATATTAGAAGTTACAACCACGTACTCTCATTCTCTTCAATTGGTGTTCACGTCGATGAAAATATTCTTGCATCTGGTCATGGTATATATACATTTCGTGCTCGGGGTGCTTTTTACCATAACATATCAAGGTTTCTATCCAAATGAGGGTGTCAGGTCCCGCTTCTTATAATTATACATCTATGACACAGATAATGAGCTACATAATAGAATGCAGGAAAATCCATGTCTACACAAAACTGTAGTTCATAAATTACAACTAATACTCCATCAATAAAATCCTTTTGTAATTAGGTTCAAGCAACTGTCACTACTTCCAAATATCAGGGACTATAGACTCATACTTAAAGAGCGTCCAAGTAATCACCCTAAATATAATTTTCCACTTGCAGAACAAATCGCAACAATTATTGTTGGCGATGATTCTGAATCTATGGAATATGGAAGAGATTTTAATGTTATTCGTCATGATGGAAATCTAAAGAAAGTTCAAGAAACAAAGAGATATTATGATCCCTTGCAATATCCTATATTGTTTCAATTTAGGACACATGGTTGGGATGTTAACACAACAAGAGTGTCATGTCGAGCATATTACACTTTCATGCTTCAAGTACATTTAAGCTATTTTTCGAACACTATGCCAAAAATGTTCTTTAGCAGCACCACAAAGACAGCGCTTTTCCAAGAAAACGCTGCTATAAGTTTTATAAAAAAAACGTTAAAAGAGCGCTGCTAAAGGTGGAGTTCAGACAGCGCTTTTAAAAAGCGCTGCTAAAAGCCAAACTAAGGCAACCCTTAAGAAATCACTTTTAGGAAAGGGCTGCTAAAGGTCCTGCATAAACCATACCTTAGACAGCGCTTTAGGAAAGCGCTGCTAAAGGCCCAAGGTATACCATACTTTATGCAGCGCTTTAGGAAAGCGCTGCTAAAGGCCCAATTCACTATACCCCTTAAAAAGCGCTTTTCCCATAAAGCAATTTCTAAAAGCGCTGCTAAAGGTGCTTTAGTTAGTAAAATTTAAAACGCAGAATTCACCTGTAACTAATCATTTCCACTGTTTAACCCTAACATTTCTACTTTCACTCTCACGACTCTCTCCACCGTCACTGTTTGCAACTGCTGCTCCCTCCACCGTCACTTTTTGCGTCGTCTCTGCCACCGTCACTGTTCCTCCGCCGTGAATACTTGCTTCTCCCACCACTATAACAGTTTCGGCCGTGTTTGCTTGCTTCTCTCGCCGCCGTCACTGCTCTGGCCGTTTGGGCAAGATATTTTTCATTTCCATTTCTTGTTTCCCATTTCATTTTTTTTCTTGTTTTTGTTAGCATTTGTTTTGGTTTCTTAATTTTGTTCTTGTCTTGTGTCCAAAGAATAGTGTTGTTGTTGTGGTTGTTAGCATTTGATTATGTTTCTTGATTTTGTTCTTGTTTTGTGGCCAAATAATAGTGTTGTTGTTGTGGTTGTTAGCATTTGATTTTGTTTCTTGATTTTGTTCTTGTTTCGCGGCCAAATAATATTGTTGTTGTAGTGGTTGTTAGCATTTGATTTTGAAATTGTTGTTGTAGTAAGGTTGAAGATGATGAATAGTGATATTTGGTGAACTAATTTTGAGAATTGGTGTTAATTTTGTAAATTTAATATTGAATGTTAGTGATGAATTCTTGGAATTAATTGATGATAATGACACTGTTGACGAATAATTTTTTAGTGATTACTTTGTTAGTTGTTAAGGTTGAAGATGATGAATATTGATGAAATTAATTGTTAATTGTTGAGGTTGAAGTTGCTATTGAGTTTAAATGTGGAATTGATAATCTTGGTGATTGATTTATGCTCGAATTGATGATTCTTTGTTGAGGTTGAAAATGATTACTTTGTTAATTGTTGTGACCTACTAAATTTGTCTTGTTATATTTGGTATACACCATCAGTTACTAACTTAGTGAATTTGATATAGGGGCTACCTGAGAAGAGTGATATTCGGATCGTTTTCAAGAATCTTACACTTTGTGGTTAAGTCCAGAAGTTGCTGACTTCTATACAAGTACTTATAATTAGTTGTTCTTTTGTGTTTGTTTAGCTTACTAAGTAAATCCATGGATCGAAAATGGATGTCTTCCAATCGATTGTCAAAAGAATACGAGACTGGGGTATCATAATTCCTTAAGTTTACGGTTGAACACGCCAAAGACCCCAGTCGAATCACATGTCCTTGCTTAGTTTGATGTTATGGTCGTCGGATTGACGCAGTTCAGTTGGAATCACAGTTAATGAGGCATGAAATTGATCGAAGTTATACATGCTGGATATTACATGGTGAGGGTAACGAGAATGTTGAACCGGGGGATAATACAACCTATGCTTCAAACGACAATGGCACAGATACACACGATTGTGATCGAGTCGAAGAGATTGCAGAAGCACTTGAAGAAGATCTTCAGGATTGTCCCAAAATGTTTGAGAGGTTGGTAAGCGATGCAGAGAAACCGTTGTATAAAGGTTTCACTAAATTCACAAGATTGTCTGCGGTATTAAAGTTGTACAACTTAAAGGCGAGCAATGGATGGTCGGATAAAAGTTTTACAGAGTAATTAGCTCTTATGAAAGATATGCTTCCGGAGGATAATGCTCATCCCAATCGAACCTATGAGGCCAAAAAAATGTTGTGCTCTATTGGCATGAGTTATGATAAGATACATGCTTGTTCAAATGATTGCATTTTGTTTCGGAATGAATATGCATCGTTAAATGAGTGTCCTAAATGCGGTGTCTCTCGATATAAGAAAAAAATGTCTCCACTAAAAGTCTTATGATATTTTCCTATAATTCCGAGATTTAGACGCATGTTTCGTAGTGAAACCGATGCAAGACACTTGACTTGACATGCAGATGAAAGAATTATAGATGGAAAGTTTCGGTACCCGGCAGATTCACTACAGTGGATGAAAATTTATAATGATTATCCCGATATTGTAGAAGAAGCAAGAAGTCTTCGCTTGGCATTATCTACTGATGGAATTAACCCACATGGTCTTCAAAGTATCTCACATACCACATGGCCTGTGATTATTTAGATTTATAACCTACCTCCATGGCTATGTATGAAGTGTAAGTACATGATGTTATCTATGTTAATCTCCGGGCCTAAACAACCAGGGAATGACATAGATGTATACTTGACACCTTTAATCGAAGACTTAAAGATTTTGTGGGAGAACAATGTGGAGGTTTATGATGGATATAGGAAAGAAAGTTTCAATTTGAGGGCGCTGTTGTTTGGCACAATTAATGATTTTCCAGCATACGCAAATCTATCAGGGTATAGCATTAAAGGTCAATGTGCGCGTCCTATTTGTGAAGAAAACACAGATTGGACACGTTTGGAATTTTGTCAGAAGAATCTCTTTCTTGGTCATCGTAGATTTTTAAATTCTAATCATCACTACTGTGGATGGAGAAAAGCATTAAATGGAAATCCAGAACAAGGTAGAGCTCCACCTACATTAATAGGTGACCAAATTTTTGAAAAGGCGAAAGATGGGACTACTCAGTTTGGAAAGCCTTTTGCACATACGCTTGGCAAACGTGGGTGGAAGAAGAGGTCAATTTTTTTTTAATTGGCATATTAGAAGTCGTTGTATGTAAGACATTTTCTTGATGTTATGCATATTGAAAAAAATGTATTTGAAAGTGTTATTGATACTTTACTCAATATACAAGGAAAGCCGAAGGATGGCCTTAAAGCAAGAAAGGACTTGGTGGCGATGGGAATAAGAAATGAATTAGGACCCATGAAGAAAGGAAAACGAACATATCTACCACTTGCTGCTTATACTCTATCTAGAAAGGAGAAAAAGATATTGTGTAAGTTTCTGAGTGATGTTAAAGTTCCAGAAGGATACTCTTCAGATATTAGAAGACTTGTGTCTATGAAAGATCTTAAGTTAAAGAGTTTGAAGACACATGATTGTCATGTTATAATGGAACATTTTCTACCAATAGGTATACGTTTTATTTTGCCAGAAAAAGTAAGAAGCACAATAACTAAATTGTGTTTTTTCTTCAGGTCAATTTGTAATAAGGTGATCGATCATGCGATATTACCAACATTGCAAAAAAAAAAAAGTTATTACATTGTGTGAGTTTGAAATGGTTTTTCCTCCCTCATTTTTTGACATAATACCCTGAATTCATGGAACAGAAATAGTTACCAGATACAACCCCTCCATTGGCTCATGAACGACGCCTTTAAGCAATGCCACCAATAACCAAAATGCATCCTCCTCGCTCATGTAAAGAAGCAAAACACCACCTAAAAAACCCATTCTCTGGATTATTAATTGATGAATACTAGGAATAACTTTGCAACAAGCAGAAAAAAAAAGTGTTAGGTTCCTGAGTAAAACCTGAACATATCCTACATCCAATGTTATTAAAATCGCGATCCAGATCGTGGAATCGCACGATTTTGCGATCTCAACCACCTCCACCGATCTGGATCGCAAGCAAGATCTTACACTAGCAGAAATCACGGGAAAAATCTTAGTTTCGGTAAACAAATTATGAAATCATACGATTTCCAGAAATTTTTCAGAATCATAACCTTTAACTACCTGGGTCAAATTCGACCCGGTTTGAAACCCGATGTATTCTATTGTGTCCTTTCGCGTTTTTGCTCATTCTGTAATGAAAGCTTCGAAGTTTGTTTTTGTTTACACCTGCATTTTTCATTTTCATTTTCATTTTTGTTTACCTGCGTTTGCAGCTTTTCCTTCTGAAAGCTTCACTGATTCTTCATCTTTTGATTTCTTTTTATTTTTGTTTTTGGTTTTTGCGGTTGTTTTGAAAATACTAAATAATTTTTCTCTAAAAAAAAAAGAAAATACTAAATAATTTTACAGTCACGTGATATGCCAGCTTTTAAAAATGAGTTGCATTGTTTTTATTGTACAAATTAAGCTTTCTCTTATGTACAGTGTAGCTTGTTCAGTGTAACTGACACAACATCACAAACACGCCACCACACCACACATATTTCCTTTTTCTTTTTTCTTTTTTTTATAGTTTTTAATTAATTTTTATATATATAGTATTTAATATATATAATATTTAATTTTTAATTAGTTTTTAATTAATTTTTATATATATAGTATTTTTATATCCTCTAACAATTTTATAAAAATAAATGTGTAAAATTTTTCGATCTTAATTACAATTTTATATTTTACGATCTTAATTACAATTTTATATTTTACGATTTTGATATTTTTTTCCAATTTTATATGAGATCTCGATTTTAACAACATTGTTACGTACTTAGTTGACAAAAAGTTAACTTCATTAAAGATTTGTTGAAGCAATACAAAACAACATCTAAATCATAATATTCTTATTCATAATACGGAGAACAAAAGCACAATTTTATTCCCCGCTTTACAGTGCCATTCATGTCTTGGCAATATCATTGTAAACAAAGGATTGAAATGAAGATAACAAGAATATATATTCCTTGCCTTCAAACATTATATATCTATTTTATTTAACATATATTCTTAATAGCATTTTCTAGACACAAGTACCATCATATGTCGCAGGGGGTATTGGAATGTGAGGTGGCTTTTAGTACGGAGGTTTGTAGACAGGTGGTTTGTAGACAGGTGGCTTCTCTACTGGGGGTTTGTAGACAGGTGGCTTATACAAAGGAGGCTTTTCGACAGGTGGCTTGTACACAGGTGGCTTGTAAACTGGAGGCTTCTCGATGGGTGGTTTGTTGACAGGTGGCTTGTAGACTGGAGGCTTCTCGACAGGTGGTTTGTAGACAGATGACTTCTCTACTGGGGTTTTGTAGACAGGTGGCTTGTAAACTGGAGGCTTCTCGACGGGTGGTTTGTAGACGGGTGGCTTCTCTACTGGGGGTTTGTAGACAGGCGGTTTCTTTACGGGTGGCTTGTAAATCGGAGGCTTTTCAACTGGTGGTTGATACACGGGTGGTTTCTCTATAGGTGGCTTGTAGACTGGAGGTTTGTATAAGGGTGGTTTTTCTACAGGTGGCTTGTATACAGGTGGTTTCTCAACTGGTGGCTTATAAACGGGAGGTTTCTCATAGTTGGCAAACCCCTGTGGAATGATAAGAGCAAGAAGAAGCAACACTAGGAAGCTTAAGGAAGCCATGTTAGCGACTTTTGAGTTTGATGCATAAAACACAAGAGTGACTAACTGCTTTTATACTAATCATGGTCTTACTGATTCCCCTCACAGCTGCATATCAAAATCTTATCGGGAATGACTTGGCACTCTCTTGAACCAAAAGTCAATAGTTTTTGTTACATACCATTTTATTTTCTTATGGTGCGAAGTTTGAAATTATGGGTGAATTTGCAAGTACATGTTGTATCATGATAACATTTTTAATACACCGACGCGATCAATAATAATATATGCAAAATATGTATTATTTTCAACATGACTAATGAGGATCTGGTACAAGTACAAGATGGTACAAATCTTAAAATAACATGAGAAACAAAGACGTGAAATTATTTTTATAATTATGGATTGAACTTGCCATTTTGAACTAGTAGTTGTATTTCGTCATAATGGATCAAGTATATATATGCAAATTGTAATATCTAATGCTTTGTTGTTTTCCCCTTTACTTTTCTTAATTATGTTCCCTTTCACCTACTCCTTTGTCTTAGTGAAAACATTGCTTTGACTAAAATTAGGTGGGACTAGAGTTTTGTAAAATGGATTAATTCAATGACTTATGGTGATCATATTTGCATCGCCAGAGTTTTATATTATTATGGCAAATTTTTGACAAATTGTGTGAATTAGAGTTGCACCAAAAGTGCATATAAAGGGAAATGCATCACTATGTTATTAGATAATCAAAGTTATGACTGAAATGATTTTGTGATCAAACCATATAAGAGTTTTTTCTATCAAGACCCTGAAATCAGGGTTTAGAGTAAATTCTAAAATAGCTTAATAAAATAAGACATTTTTTATTCATTGCCTAATTTTCACTCTCTCTTACACGTATATAATGATAATAGCATAAATTAACCTGTCACCCCATTATATCTCACATCCCTCCATTCTATATAAAAAAATAAAATTAACTCTGCAAAATATTTTTTAAAAATTTCATATTTGGGGCGATGTCGAAAATTTCAAGTGAACTATTTTAAATTTAATAAACAGTGAATTTTTCAACGGAAATTATAGAATTACGGTATTTTGTACTGAAAATTTCAAAATTTCCGATATTTCTTACCTGAAATTTCATAATTTCTGATATTTTCTACCTAAAATTTTAAAATTTCAAGGACGGAACCGATTTTTTATCAGAATTTTCAAAATTTCCGATAGTTTTGTACCGGAAATTTTGAAATCTCCGATAATTATAAAAATCTAGTTTTGTATCGAAATTTTTTAATTTTTCAGTAGTTATAAAAATCTAGTTTTATATAGAAAATTTTGAAATTTCCGGTAGTTCCAATTATTATTTCGTTTTTCAATATTTTTTCCTTCTTTTACAGTGAAATCTAGAGGCAGAGACGACACTATTGCAGGGATAGCTGTTAATCGAGCAGCAGACCAGATTAGGGGTGCTGATGCAGAGTCTTCCCAGCTGCATGCAGGACGAGTGGTTCCAACTGGTTCACACCGGAAGCAGTTGGCAGAGCGGGGTCATTTCCGAGTACCTTATTTCACTCGACGCCGACCGGTTTGATTAGTAGAGCAAACTATGGATGAGGTTCTTGTATCTGATCTCATTGGTGTGTCGGTGGTTGAGCAGGTAGTTGATCTAATTGTTGCTCAAGAGGTTGCTCAACAAGTTGTTGGGGATGTTGGTTCGGATGAGGTTACTCGGGTGGTATAGGCAGATGCTACTGTTGGTGAGTCGGGACAGTTAGAAAATGATTTGTCCTTGATATTTTTTATTTTAGTTTTGATGATAACAAAAGTATTAAGAGTATAATGGTTTATTTTATGTGTGTTTTATTTATGTAGGTTCTTATTCTTGTACATAAATAATCAGAATTTGATTTACTTAAGACACACTTGGAGTTGCTTCATTGCTAGCTTCTGGTGGCAGAGTTTGAAGAACAATTTCTAGTGTGATTTGATGAAGACTATGAACTGAAGTCCTCAACATTCAGACGAGTTTCTGCACTTAGTAATTATATATCAACATCTGGTACCATTCAGAGTAGGTGATAAAGTTGTGGATTATCCGTACTACTAAAAGCAACTGTATTGTCTTATTAGCCTGTCAGCTCGAGTCTACAAGATTGCAAGGCTCAAGAAAAGCTGGTACGTTCTATGGATGTCTGCACCCAATGACTCTATTAGTACAGAACCTCTTGAACACTCAAAGGTTAAACGTATTACACACTGGATTCAAAATCTGATGTGCATCCATCTTCAACGTCTCTTGTACTATGGAGCAAAAGCAAAGACACTTGATCAAGTCACCTTCACAACTGCTAGTTTCTGGAAAGCCTATATATATGGCTAAAGATTCAAGTCTGAATTTTTAACAAGGATCTTCTGTTGAAGGAGTGGCAAAATCAAGCAATTATCAACTCTATGTAATATGCAGATTTTCTGTTTTAGGTTGTAATTGTAAAATCCTTAAGATTTCTTACCCATGTACATATTAAGAAATCTTAAGTGCTTTAGGTCTTTGTTATGGTGATCTCCCGTACCTCTGATGCTTGCATCATGTACACCTTGTTCTCTATTCTTGTAGATGCACTATCTCACTTCTGATTATATCAACATCATTGATATAACTGATGCTTGGACTATCTTTGAAGTCTTGTACTTGGATTTGTGGGGATCAGTTTTTGAAGCTTGAAGTTGTTACACTTCATCTAATCTTTTCAAGCAAATCCTAAGAAGATTGTTCCTTGACTTAAATCTAAAGTCACAGTTTATTTTATGTTTTTATGTTTACTTCTTAAATCTGCTGTGTTCTGAAGGTTTGTCTTGTAGTCTTTAAAGGAAAGAAATGAAGTTAGATGATGAAAAACTATTCAACATATCACCTTCTTTTTTTAGCTTAAGTTCTTTGGAATGGCTAATGACGAGAAACTTAGGTTTCTTGTCAGGAGGACTTTCATACTGGTTGAATGGATTGTGATATCTATTGATAGTAAGAAGATAGTTCTACCAGAACCTAATATCAGATGCTCCTAAATGTTTGTATTTCACTTGATTTCCCAGATTTAAAAGCAAGAAGATAGTTCTACTAGAACCTAATATCAGATGCTCCTAAATGTTAAATAATTTGAAGCTGATATTAGTGCAGGATGAAGATGAAGACAAGAATCCGTGTTCTGAAATAAAAATCAAGTATTGAAAAGCAAGAGATGGTTTTAAAGCTATCTTGTTTCAAAATATTTGATTATATGGAGTTTGTTCTTTAAGGTGATATCTTAAGAAACTCCATTGCTTCTTGGTTGAGAATCATCATGGAAGTTGTTTTAAAAATAATTTCTATGAGAGGTCCCTAACTCTTCTTTGAGTTCTGTTAGCTGTACTAAGACAATACTCTGATCTTCTTTATGTCAATCTCTGATAGCTAACACCATATGGTTTTGAGCTTGTCAATGATTTCAAAGTCAAAAGATTTAATCCAAGATAATGTGATTATTCACTTTGCATAGAACAAGATTTTGTTCCTATTATATCTCATTCTAAACTCATACTCTGAAGTGACTTAATATATGCTGATTAGATTGAGATATAAGGTATAGAAGAATTTGTTTGTACTTACATGTATCATCTTATAGAAATATGAGTATCATAATGTATTTGCTATAGATATCAAGAAAAGAAGCAGAGGCATCTTCCACAAGGTTTCTTACAACATTGATTGGAAGAAGAGCCAACAACCCAGATTCAAGTACTAGTGGTACTGAATTTTGTGAAAGTAGTGGAATCAGTGGTTAGACAACCATTGAATTAGAATCCAGTCAAAGCTGTGTTCAGACTCTATTGGTCAAGTTTGAATACTGAATCGAGTCTGACAAAAAAAAATGGTATGTTCTTTTCTGGCTTATCTTTTGATTCAATGAAACATTTTGTTTAGATATAAATACAAAGTTTCTGTTAGATCTCTTGAGAAGTTGTTTTGAAAAAGAGAACTTCATATATCTTTAAGAGGAAACTCTATTGTATTTGGTCTATATTGAATTTCTTATCAAGCCAGATGATGTTCACATGTATGAAAACAGGTTTCTCAGTTTTGTGTTGATATTGTTGCTTGTTAGGTGTCTAAAAGAGGAGAATTCAATATTTATCTATCACTCATGACTCTTGTCTCAAGATAAAGTGCTAGTTCTGAATAGAATCTTACAGAGTTGTTACTGGCAGATGATATCTCTGTCTAAGTCTAGACTCATTAGACTCTTATGGTTGATAGCTTTTGAAAGTTGTCAATTTCTGAGGTTCAGTAAAAGATTCTTTTTTACTGTCTTAGCAGTTTAATTAAAAAAAGTTTTCTAAAAGGTTTTTTAATACTTAACCTTTCATAAAGGTGAAACTCATCTGGTGGAATTAAAATATCTGCTGGATAAAGAACCTTTGGGTATTGATGTTTACTCTTTTAGTACTTATTATTACTATTCCTTGTCCTGTGAAACATCATTGTGTCCTTTTTCTGATAAGATTCTTATTTCTGTACGATTCTTGTTCAGTTTCTTTTCTTCTTCTTCTTCTCTTTCTTCTTTTCCTCTTGTTTGTGTGTTGATCAAACCAAACCTGGGAGTATCCAAGAAAGATACCTTCATCAGCCTTCAAATCAAACTTGCCAAGGTTCTCCTTACCACTATTCAACACAAAACATTTTCAACAAAAAACGTGAAGGTGTTATACGTTGGGTTTCCTTTCTTTCAAAAGATCATACAGAGTTTTGTTTAGAATAGGATGGATGAGCACCCTATTCGAAACACAACAAGTTGTACTAATGGCATCGGCGCAAAAGTATTTAGGAAGGTCACTCTCATTGATCATAGTTCTTCCTAATTCTTCCAAAATTCGAATTTTACATTCCACTACCCTATTTTATTGAGGAGTGCGTGGTGCGGAAAAATTATGATCAATCTCATTCTTGTCACAAAATTCTTCAAAGAGATGACTTTCAAATTCACCTCCATGATCACTTCGGATTGTTACAATGCTTGTGTTCAATTTTTTTGGGAGAGCTTGACAAACTTCTCAAAAGTAGAAAAAGTATCGCTTTTGCTTGCTAAGAAAATAGTCCAGCAAAACCTAGAGTAATCGTCGACAATCACAAAAGCGTAGTAGTTACCACCTAAGCTTTTAATCCTAGATGGTCCAAAGAGGTCCATATGGAGGAGTTCAAGGGGTCTCGTGGTTGAAACAATATTTTTAGACTGAAACGAGATCCTTGTTTGCTTCCCCATTTGGCACGCATCACATAAGTGATCCTTTGAAAATTTGATTTTGGGTAAGCCGACAACTAGATCCTTAGAGACTACTTTATTTAGCAAATCGAAATTGACATGCACCAAATGCCTATGCCATAACCATGAATCTTCACTCATGGTGACAAGATATTTGTCGCTACTCAACAATACATCACTCAAGTCAAGCATATAGACGTTGTTAACCCTCGGGCCTTTAAACACATCCTCCTTCTTATCATTATTTTCAATTATGCGAAAATCTTTTGAAAATGAGACTTTATAACCCTTGTCACATAATTGAATAATGCTAATTTGGTTGTGTTTAAGACCCTCAACTAATAACATGTATGAGATAGTAGTAGAAGAGGAATTACCTACACTACCTTTGTCGAGTATTACCCCTTTATTGTTATCTTTGTAGGTCATACATCCCTTCTTATTTGCCACAAAGTCAATGAATAAGGAAATGTCTCCCGTCATGTGTCTTCAGCATCCACTATCGAGAACCCATCTTCTCTCCGTAGACTCAAGACATTGTACCTACACATTCAAACAAGGGAAATAGGTATCAAATTTTTATTGGGTTATTGGTTGTGAGTAAACCTTTGGTTGCATTTGGGAAACCATTGGTAAATGCCTTTAGGAACCAAAAACCTCCTAAAGCGACATTTGGAAATGGTATGACCCCTCTCGCAACAATACAAGCAAGTAAGATTAACATTGGTGTCAGTTTTGTTAACTTGATCTCTAATCACATAAGTGTATTTTTGGTAGGATTATTCATGCTTTTCTTAAAATTTGATCGATCAATAGAAAAAGTGAACTTAGGTTCTAAAGCCTTGTCAAGTTTGGCTTTAAGAGTTCTCACCTCTTTTTGCCAAATATGACAAGTTTCATAACCCCAATTTAACCAAATACTCTTGTCTTCCTCAAATTTTGTTTTTGTTGCTTCGACCATAGGCTTCTTGAGAGACTCCAATTCCTTTTTGGAATCGGAGATCTTTTTCTCCAAATGAGAGAAAAATTGTTTGTTTGAAGTTAAACGTTTAAAGGCCTCTTTAGCCTCATGATGTAAAGTATCAAAAGCATGTTGTAATTCAGAATGAGACATTTTATTAGAGTGTTTATATTTAACATGTCTTACCTTTTTCTTCTTCTTTTGATGAGCGGAGAGACAAAGGTTGACAAACTCTTCTTCTTCACTTGAACTATCTTCACTAGACGACTCACTATCGCCTTCCCAAGCAATGTAAGCTCTTCTACGTTTACTTTGTTTCTTTTGTTGATGATTCTTTTCCTTCCCCTTGTCCTTCTTTATCAATGGACAATCTGACTTATAATGGCCGACTTTTCCACAATTGTAGCAAGACTATTTTGTTTTACCACTCTTGTTTCCTTCATTCTTGAAAGACCTTGTTTTTCGTCAAAATTTGATGAGATTCTTTTATGAATGCTGAATGACGTGTTTCTTTATATAACAATTGTATCGCCTCATAAACAGCCCCATATCTTCATTCGTATCTTCCTCATCATCACTTGATTCACTATCACTAAGCTCTTTTGCGGAGGACTTTGAGCTATAAGCCTTTAGAGCTATTGACTTCTTTTCTGCATCTTTGTTCTTCTCTTTCTTTTCCTTTTTCTCATATTGGTCGAGACTAATGAGCACTTGCTCATGTTCCTCAAGCTTTCCAAATAAAGTTGTGATGTCCAAAGTCATGAGGTCATTGGCTTCCTTTATGACCGTGACCTTTGGTTGCCACTCCCTAGTAAAACACCTCAAAATTTTATTAGTAGAAACGTCATTGGAAACTAGTCTCCCAAGTGAGTTTAGTCGATTGATTAAATGAGTAAATCTCTTTTGCATATCGGTAATGGTTTCACCATGCTTCATGTGAAACAGATCAAACTCTTGTGTCAAAGTGTTGATTCGAGCTAGTTTGACGTCATTAGTTCCCTCATGGGAAACTTGCAATGCGTCCCACATAGCTTTAGCAGTAGTACAATGTGAAACTCTATAATATTCATCAACTCCTAAATAGAAGATTGGAATATTTATAGCTTTCTAATCGTAGTTATACTTTTTCTCATCTTATTTGTTCCATTGTGCTTCCGGCTTAGGCACAACAACGTTATCCGCATTGGTCATGGTGATTTCCATAGGACCATTTTGTATAACATTCCATACCTTTCTATCAATATAATTGATATGCACGCGCATACAATCTTTCCAATAACAATAGTTCTCACTGTTAAAAATCGGTGTTCTATTGTACGCCCCTTTTGGTTCGTTATCCAATTTCTAAAAAGTTATATGCGAAGCACTAGATGAACCGGTGATCTTGATACCACTTGTTAGACAATGGCAATGATCTAGAAGGGGGTTTAATAGATCACTAACTTTTAAACAGAGTCGACGCTAAAAAATTGGTTTTAAAAATGTGAGGAAGCGGCCAAGGAACCAAATCGTATAAACGAACCGTTATAAAAAAGATCGAATATGCGACAAGTCAAATGGAAATGAATTTAATGAGAAAACGAATCAATAGATCGAGAATTAATCAATACAAGTAATGTAACTTAAGTTTATTAAATTTCCAATGACTTGTGAAATGTAAACTTAATTTGAAAATATCAGAAATAGTTTGTGTGCGATCAATTCGTCGAACACTTGGTGTGCAAAACACCCTAAGTATTATTTCCTATGTAATGTTAGTGGAGAATTTTTCACAATTACAATCCCAGTGATTATAATGAGTTTTTCAAAACAGAATTTCAGCACTACACGACAACACAAATTTATTGAGCAATTGATATTACACAAACATGAACAATACAAATTAAAGAGATAGAGAAAGAGAGAATAACACCAGATTTGTTTAGGCAATTCCTCTTTCATCCTCGCTTCGGGTACGTCTTCCCCAAATTCTAAAAACTAGAATTGATATATGTATTATCAAGTTGTAATTTTATACAGGAGAAGCAATAGTCACCACACACTCAAGCCTAATTGTTAAAGTTGATACTATTCCCTTCTCTTCCCTTGATTCAAGTCGAATCAAGTGCTTCGAACGTGTTGAACAAACCTCCAGTTAACGCTACTTGTCTGAACAAATGCACTGGTTTTCATACCTTTCGCTCGACTAATTTTGATCACATGATGTTCAAACCCAAATCTTTCTACACAATCCTCTTGTTACCAATACTTGTTTGAACGAACCCACCATTCATTAAACCTTTCACTCGGCTGAATCTGTGAAGCAAAGATCTGTGCAAAAACCCCCAAATCCTCAAGATCTTGGAAGACAAAACCCTAACGGTTTTATTCAAGAAAAACCCACTGAATTCTCAACCCAAACTAGATACACAATCCTATGTTTGGATGTTATCACCCCGACAATGCAAAAGATCAACAAAAATGATTATGTGTAATTGTTGACGAATGCAAGATTGAGAGTGAAGATGATGAGCAAAAATCAGTGTCTATTTTCACTTTTCTTGTTCTATATTGTACAATAATGATACAAATGAATATATATGATGCCTAGTCCCACTAACCAATATAACATCATTTTGAAACATAACAGATCAGAAAAATTGACTCAAGGTAGCGAGCAGTCGACTAAAGCATCGGGTGGGTCGACATGAGCACACCCGAATGCAAAACTACACAAAAAATCAAGTGGTGCGTCGACCAGAATAGGGCCATGCGTTGACATAAGCTTAATTCAAAGTAACAAATTTTAATGCTTTCAGTATGAGTCGACATATGGGTCGACGTGAGCAGACTCGAGGAGCAAATGAGTTTTAATCAACATGCATGCGTCGACCGGAACAGGGTTGTGAGTCGACGCAAGGACCTTAAAAAGCCAGAAACAAGTTCTTTTCTAACATTTTGGTCCACCTAAGCCATTTTAGTGTAGACCTAACTTACCTAATATGATCAAGTGCACACATAACATATATGAGATGCTCCAATATGTATAGACACATGAACTTAGAATATTTTGTGCATTTTAAAGAATGAATGCAATCTAAGATGCGATGATACTTTCCAAAGTACAAAGTACTAGCTAATACAAGTTTTGACATCATTAAAATAAGGACTAAGGAACCTTGCCCTCACACAAATGTTATTTCGTCACCCTCATTTCACACAAAAAAAACCTAGGCGATTGTCATCGTCACTCTCATAAAAAATCTTCCAACAAAATATTCTTCAAAACTCGAATATCATCTATATTCCAACCAATACTTGTTTGAGGTATGTTTGTTCATTTTATTTTTCACAGAAACGTTAGTTAGAATGTTTCTATGTGTTGTTTAATTCAGTGAAATATTTTCTCTTTATTATTATTTTACTTTTTTTACTGAAACATTAGTTAGTATCTTTTTACATGTTTTTTGATTCACTAAAATAGTTTCTCTTGATCATTATTTTAAAATTTCACTTAAACGTTAGTTAGTATGTTTCTATGTGTTGTTTGATTCACTGAAATAGTTTCTCTTGATCATTATTTTGGTTTTTCACTTAAAGGTTAGTTAGTATGTTTCTAGGTGTTGTTTGATTCACTGAAATAGTTTCTTTTGATCATTATTTTACTTTTCCACTGAAACGTTAGTTAGTATGTTTCTACGTGTTGTTTGATTCACTGAAATAATTTCTCTTGATCATTTTATGGTTTATTTAGATAGCCATGGCCGATTCGACAAACACTTCCCATACAACATATGTTGCAACCTCTGTTAATACAAAACGTTAAAGAAAAACTAGAGGTGCCATGATGAATATCAAGATGAAAAAGCCCACGAAAGTGGTGTTCACTACCCGGTTACAGTTGATATATGAACCAACAGGTCTTATGGTAAAAATGTCGAGGTTTTTATGGTTTAGATTGTGTTACAAGGTATGAGTAAAGTGAGTATTTTGATAGATAGTTGGCACGAAGTTGACGAGGACACTGAAGATGCCATACGGGATGATGTTATGATAATTTATGATTTGTTTTCAAGTATATATGGTCATTTATTTATTTTTTCTTAATACTAATGACAAATGCATTATTTAAATATATGAGGTGTTTGATGTTAGTTTAGATGATACTATGGTGAAGAAGAAATCGCTTACATATGTTGGTGAGCATTGGAGGGGCTTTATGACATAACTCACCCTTAATTATGTTACACATCCAAAAGATGAATATGACCCTGAATATATGCCTTCATACTTGACGTATTCATTTATTGATCAGGATGTTTGAGAGAATTTTGTAAAGTCTCGCACCACTCATGAATTCTTGGCAAATAGCCATAAAGGAATGGAAAATCAGGCTAGAAATATCTATCCATATAGATTGTTATGTGGAGGATATCAAAAAATTGAAAAGAATGTGATTAAAGAAAAAAGAAAACAAATGGAACTAGATCTAGAAGATTCTATAAGCCTTGATTGAACTACATATCCACCATTGCGCCACGAGAAATGGAAGAGGGGAAATCAAAGAAAATACGACGAGTTCACATCAGATGCTACACGCGAAATGGCTCAAAAAAGTGTAAGTAAATACTTTTTTCAACAATATTTATTTTGGTTAAATAAATTTGGTAAAGATGAAATTTCATATGTGTTATAGGCTGGTCTGGTTGAACAAACCAAAGTCGACTTCTTCGCTTCACAAGGTCGTCGTGACATCTTGGTAGAAGCGATTGGAACTGATGAGCGTATTGGGCGTGTCCGTGGTCTTGGAAGAGGCATTGGCTTCAATTTATTTTTTGGACCATCTAAATCATCTAGAGAAGAAATCGTAGGACAAAGATTGAAGAGATTGTTGCTGTTAAGTTGGGGGAGTGTTTGCCTTGAGAATTAGCAAACAATCACTGGTCTCCTAATTTGTGAAAATTAGTTTACTTGCAGAATCGACCATACAAATCCTAGGACGAATGTGCTTTAATAGTTTCGACAACACGTATGAAAATCAAATCCTTTATTTATTGTGTTCATCATCATTCTTATGAAGTGGTATGATTTGGATGAAAATAATAATAACTTTGTTCTTTAGAGAAGTAACAAAAAAATGTAAGAAAAATGCAGAAATGAATTGCAGAAATGTAGAATAAACTGTATACAAACAACTTAAAATTTCATTGAAATGTAAAGAACTAAACTGGTGTTTTTCCAAACGTACATTTTCTCAATGATAACTCTTTTCTCTCACACGGGTACTTTGAGTATTTTTGAGTGACTTGTACAAAATTTGAATACACACACCAATCTTCCACTAAGACTGGCTATTTATAATGGTTAAAAATAACTGCACATTAACGGGCTACTAACCAGGATGAAACACATGGCGTCATGCATGTCTTGGCCTCTTGGATGAACGCCACATGTCCTCTTTTAGAATCAGATAAGAATAACAGTTCCCTCCTAATTTTTGAATTCAAATCTTCGCGTCGAATGACACTCCCTCGTCTTCGGTCGACAATTCTTCCAAATTCTTAGAAATATTTCTAAGTCTCTTAAGTCTTCTCTTCTCTATAGAAGAATAGATTTCGACCAGATTCTCTTATAGCCATGCTTCTGTCGAAGCTTTATAGAACTTCGAAAATTCTATCTCTCAGAAAAACTATTCTCCTAACATCAGGCGTCGAAATTTAGGAGCCAACAAATTGCCCCCCCCCCCCCCTAAAATGTCTTTTTCGACATCACTGAAGAAAAGGGCATTTTTTTGACAATAGCATTCGACGCCTTATTTCTAACTTGTGTGGGTGTTAATACAACTAGAACTCCCATGTTCTAACTATTCAGTTTCTCCTGAACCATGAGGTGACGTCATGGTTATCATGACAATCTCTGAAAAGTCTGCTCAAAGCGCACCAAACCCACTAGCCATCATCATACCTCCTAAAACCTAGGAGATAATGGGGGTATAGGCAGTAACTGCCACCATCCCATCTATCGCTCCTAGCGAGACACATGTCCCACTACAACACTAGCCATTTGATGTTGATTTGAGGTCTATTGGTATCGCATAGCCTTTAAATAATCTCTCCCTAAACCATTTTTTTTACGCTTCAGACTCTTTTCCTTCTATCCCCCTTATCAATTCTTTGAAAAAATCCCAAATTTCTTATTCTCAACAATGGCATCTTCAACCTCCAACGTCAAAGACTCCTAGAACATCCAAAAAACAAAAGAACCAAAGACCAAATCTCAACTTCCTCCTTTTGCTACGCTTGCTGTGGCAAAGATAGTGAAGAATCTGCAATGCATCTCGGAACCACTTAAGAAAGAAAAAAACATATCTACAAATCTCAAGTACTAATCCTTGTTCTTGTTTCTGGTAAACCATATGCTTTATCTGGTCCTTTATCTACTCTAGATACCAATTATGAGAGACTCAGCGAGTATTTCCCCTCCTACCGTAAGACCAAACCCATAGGGCAAGCTAATAAGTCTAAGGTAGAAGCCAATGCTCCTGATGTTGTAGCTCTCAACAACATAGATTTACGGTATATGAACGACGGATCTAGGATCTTTAGGGAAACTCCATCATTCAAAGATTATGATCTTTATTTGAATTGGCTAACCAAGATAGAAAAGGTTAAAGCCCAAACCTGGAAAGATTTAGGGATTTATGACCTTATCATGCTGTCGAAAACAGGACCCGCGTACTTTTCAACCATGCTGGTTTCATCCCTTTACTTTTGGGACAACACCCATTATACTTTTCATCTCCCATTTGGGATGATGACCCCAACTTTATTTGATGTAACCGCTATCACACGGCTAAAACCAACCGGGAAACCTTGTGACCCAGAGCTGGACTCTGAAGACCAAATAGGTTTTGCATTTGCTAAACCCACATACACGAACTTCATCAAACATTATTATGACCCTAAATCCACTGATGTCACTGACCAAGAGCACATAGCTTTTCTGATTGTTTGGCTGTCACACTGCGTGTTCTGTTCAAGATCCCTGCAAGTGGCCAAAAAATTCCACACACTTGCCACCCAACTTCACAATGGTTGAGACGTTTGTCTAAGCGAAATGATTTTGGGACACCTGTATGAGTCCTTGAGTGAAGGTGTCACTAAACTCAAAGAACTAGCTGCATAAGGAAAGCTTTTACTGTCGGGACCTTTCTGGCTTCTTAACCTCTGGATGAATACCTCCTTCGAAGCCAGTCTTCCAAACAAAGGAACCGTCAAAGAAAATACCAAAGAAATCAAATACCGGCGAGTCGAAGGGACCCGCTTAGTGTATCTAACCCCCAACAAAGAAGATCAACTACTTAGGCCAACATTCCTTAGCTTCATTAAGATGTTTGCTAAGCGCCATGAGTTTACTTCAAGCATGTCTCCTTTTGCTGAAAGGAAGTATGGTCTTGAGTGGTTCACTAGGTCTTTCCCTACCTCTGACAAAGTCCAAGAAGAAGAATCAAAGTTGATCTGGGAGGCTTTTCTTATTCCTCGACTATTAATTCTTCGACTGAATCTGGGAAGAGGCCAAGTCTCTTTGATTGCCTACCAACCCAATTTGGTTGCCCGTCAGTTTGGTTTGGTTCAAACCCTCCCAAAATGCTTGTATGAGAAGAAGGGACACCTCCTCCTCCAACACACCAGTTATACTGAAGAGATAGCCTCGATACAGATGGATCGTCATGCATATAAAGTGTTCCTTTCTCCGGTCAACTTTGAGCTTAGTTCCCTTTGCACTCCAGAATTTTACCAGTGGTGGTCGAAGTACTACACTGAGAAGTTCTTGATGTTTCTTCCTTCACACAACTGATTAATGAAGCTTTTCTCTCTGTGCAAGAGAAGACCAAGAAAGGTAATTCTACGCACATCAAGGAAATCCAGGCATTTCAAAAGTTCTTTGAAACTATTTATCACCCAGATGATCTTAGTCGAACCGTCCGCGAGGCTGCTGTTACTCTGAAGGAAATTTTTTTAAAGAAAATGGAAAGTTTAAAACTCCATTCGTGTGTGCCGCCTGAGCGACACTACGAAATAGCTTTTGAATTATTTCCTCTCAAGTTTCTGCAACTGCCATCTACTGATTTTGGAGTGGCCTTTGCCCCTTCATTTCCAGACTGGTTCGTCTATGGGGACTCTATAAAGATCCTTCATCAGTAGTCGAAACCAAAGGCTCAGCGGTTGATTTCGACTAAGTACACCTTAGATAGTTTCAAATGACCACTTCATATCGGTATCGAAGATGTTCGCATCGAATCTGAAATTTATGAAGGTGTGGAATGAAGATTTTCAAATTTTATATTTCCCTTACTCAACCATTCTTACTGACTTGTAACTATTTGGTTTATTTGCAACTATCAAACTGAAGAAGCCTACAGTCAAGAGACTAGTCGAAGAAGAGAACGAGCCAACCACAAGGGTAACTTTTGCTCACTAACTTTTCCTGTACTGTCTATTATTATACCTTCTAACACTTTGACTTTTCTTAGAGTTCTCGATGACCACCTCCTACTCCCCAAAAGAAGAAATCCAAAAGGGCTATTGCCTAAATTGTGCTTGAGGACGACGATGATCACTCTCCACCTGAGGATCAAAAAACCAAGAAGAGGAAGAAACAACTTAGGATCACTGATACTTCAAGTCAACCGAAGGTAAAGGTAGCAAAGGCTTCTCAAGCGTCAACGACTAGAAGTAACTTTGAGTCTTCTCCTCAAGGCATGTTGAAGGCAAATCTAGTTCAGCTTGAAAGTGACAACTCCAGTCATGGGGTCGAGGAACTTAAGGTAATCGAAATCTCCCTTAACTTCCTATCTTACTGTTCTTCTTTTGTTCTAACTTGATCTTATATACTTGTCATTTCAGGATGGTATAAGTACCTAGACCCAACCAATAACCAACTCTCCTTCTCCAACCACTCGTTTTGACCCAACCAATAAGTCTACTGTGAAGGATGTCCCAACTTCTTCTGCACAGACTGCCATTCAACAATCTCAGACAAGTGGCTCTGAGCATGAAGAGGATCATGACCAAAGCAAACCTGAAGAGGTTAATACAAAGGTTGGATGAAGGCAACACCTGGATGAAAAATATTCTGAAAATGATTACCCAATGGTCAAAACATCAGGCAACAATGACCCAAATAATGCTGGTCCAGACGCTGTTGTCCAAGATAATGAAATGGAAGAAGAAGAAGAAGACCAATCAATGTTCCGTCCTGATGGAAATGATGATGATGATGATGATGATGGAGGTGATGATAAAGATGATGATCATGAAGTTGAAAAAGATGATGATACTGATGACGATAAGGATGACAAAGATAAAACTAGAAGTGAATCTGCCAAAGAGCAAGCCCAAAGAGAACACACTGGTGCTCCTAAGGCTGATGTAACTGCTGAGAGTACTAAACCTTCGACCCGGACATCTCTTGCTTACTCTGAAGAAGAACTTAATCTTCTCAAGGCAACTAACCCTCGTGAATATCTAAAAATTGTCCTTAGCAAGTGAGGTAGTTCTTTTGAGAGTAGTATAAGTTCTTCGACAGCTTCCAGAGATCAACTTTCGAGCAAACCTCCCAATGAGGCACTTCAGAAGATCAAAGACAAAGTCTTCAAAGGCAACCTCTTCATACTTCTGGAGTCGGATGCCACCGCCTCTCTTCAACTAAAATCCCTTCTCAAACTGGTTGATCTTCAATCCGTCTCCCCTCATATTGCAACCAACATCCCGGAACTTGGTACCATGATTGACCAAGTCACCGCCGATCTTAAACAACTTCCTCAGATCAATGATGCACTTCAGACCAAATCTGGAAGCGAGGCTGCTGCATGGATAGCAACTCCTGAATTAGAAATTAAAGTGGGAGAATTAGAAAAAATGAAAGAACAACGCAGCTTGGAGGTCGAAAGCAACAAATCAAATATTGCCAATTGGAAGAAACAGATCGATGAGCTATAAGCCAAGATATCTAAGGATGAACAACGAAATGCTGAACTGATATCCTCTGATGAATCTGAAGTGGTCAGAGAGCTAAAATTATCATCGGAGTTCCTCGACAAATCTCGACAGCTGGAAGCAGTGGTTGTAATGCTAAAACTTGACAAAACCTCATGTGAGAAACGTCTTGAGCTTCATAGGTCGAAGTATCTCAAAATGAAGAGCAACCTTCCCTTTTAATTTGCATTTTCTTTCCCAATTTTGTCATACATTTATTTTAATACAACACTTCTCAATAGGATTCAGAAGGGATCTCATGATACCTTTGGATCCTTGTTGATTGTAAGTAGATTTCTACAGGCAAAACTGCGTCATGACCAAAAGTCAGACGAAAAGGAGTATTGTTAGTTGCATCTTTGGGAGACGTTCGACATGCCCAGAGAACCTGGTCTAATGTCTTGTGCCAATTTCTCGACTTCTTTCCCACATGCTTCTTGATCAACCCAATCCCTACTTTATTCGCTGCTTTTACTTGACCATTAGCCTGTGCATAGTAAGGTGTAGAGGTCAATAGCTTGAAACCCATCTCTTTAGCGAATCCTGCATTTTTCAACCAGTAAAAACAGATCCCTAATCCATTTTCTGGGATGCTAAATCTGTAGATGATGTGTATCTTAATGAATTCGATCACATCCTCTTGGCCAACATTTGGTAAAGGTATAACTTCGATCCACTTCGTAAAGTAATCAATACCTACCAAAATGCATCTTTGACTCTTAAATGATGTTGGCCGAATCTCACCAACCAAATCCAAAGCCCAACCCCTAAAGGGCCATGGTTTGACAATGGAGTGCAGTTCGCTCATAGGAACATGCTGTATTCCCGCATGTACTTGGCTTTCTTAGCATTCCTTTGCGAATTTGATACATTCTTTCAACATGGTAGGCCAATACATGCCCTGTCGAAACAAGAGCCATTTCATTTTATGACCTACCTGATGTGCCCCACATGCCCCACCATGGACAGTCGAAAGGGCTAAGTATGCCTCTGATTCACTAAGGCATTTGAGTAGGACTCCCTCAAGAGACTTTTTAAACAACTTATTACCCAAAAGAACATATCTCAAAGCGCGATACCTGGATTTCTGCTCCGTGGATGCTATTGGATTTTGCAAATATTCTATTATTGGCTTCCTCCAATCTTCGTCTGTCAAACTATCCACAGCTAAAATTTCAAAATTTTCCTTATCAGCGTACCCTAGCTTTGTAGCTTCCAAGTCTGATGGGGATAATCTGGTCAACATAATTTTCCCTTTGACTTCGATTGGATCTTTCAACTTTTCTTTCGAAATTTTGTACCCAAAAGCAATTTGAGCCAAGTCATTGGCTACATAGTTTTCTTGTCGAGGTATGTGTCGAACACTCACCATTTCAATTTTTTTAGTAGTCTATTGACTATAACAAAATACATGATGAGATTCTCCTTCAAGCATTTGTATTCCCTTGTAATCTGTTTGATGACTAACTCCGAGTCTCCTATTATTTTGACTCAAGTTGCCCCCAATTCTAACAAGATTTCAAGTCCGGCTATTAAAGCCTCATATTCTGCCTCATTATTTGAACATGGGCCTGTTGAAATATTATATTAGATTTGATTTGATATGATTAGATTTGATTAGATTTAATATTTAGATATAATCCAAGTTGTGTTAGCCCAAGCCCAATTAGGGTTGTATATAAATAGACCTAGCTTGTATCATTATTTACACAATTCAATAATACAAATCCTTATTTCCTTATTTTCTCTCTTTCTCTCCTCACTTAAAGTGCCTCACGCACTAACAAATTGGTATCCAGAGCTTCCGGTTATTGTTCTTGATCGAGTTTTCAAGAACTTCACGTCAGAGATCGTGTTTCCAAGGCAAGTGAGTCAACCGCTGCGAAGATGACTGGGATGAGAGCATTCCGAGTTCCCTTCCAATGCTTGACGACAAGAATTGGATCCGATGGAAAAAACATATGCAATCCTTATTTGGCTTCCATGAGACCCTAGAAGTGGTTAACAGTGGCATTCCTGTTATAGCACCCTAAAATTTGCTCTCTTACCTTTAGTACTAACTGGCTTATGTTTCATCTCATTTTGCATTATCATGTGTGCATATCATTGGTTCTTAACATGGGGTCAAGGTATCTGAGGCAAGTTCAAGAGGAGAAGATGTTCTTCAAAGGGTCAAACAAGAGGGTTCAAGTGGATCACTCTCTCCTAACCAGTGCAGAAATTAGGGTTTTGAGATTCTTGGGTCTATTGCTCCAATGGGCAAGTTTCTTGGGTTTTTATCATCACCAAATGGCATATCTTATCTTTGTTGGAGAGGATACACATCATATTCAGAGGAATTTGGATTTGGGGACTGTGATATTTCCTCCTAGACTGAGGGTACCTAAATTAGGGTTTGCTATAAAGTCAGTTTATTTCTGATTTCTTGGGTAAGGCTTGATTCCATGGTATTCCTTGGGTCCCTAAGTATCTAGGAATGGAAGTTTGTCCATCAGTTTGGTTCAGGAGAAATTCAATTGGCCAATGGATTGGGAATCAGGTGAATTGGGTAAACGTCAACAGTGAGAGGGGAAGTCAACTGTGGAATCTTGAGGTTCTCCCCAGGGTTTTCAAGGTCTCACATCCTTATATGGTCTCCAAGGGTCAAGTTTCATGCCATTTATCAAGAATCAAGGGTTGGTGCAAAAGTTACTAAATATGGAAATGACCTATAATTTGAAAGTTTCCTCTTTGGGCAAATTCCTACACCACATTCAACTTGGATTTTCATCATCAAGAAACCTTCAAATGAATTTTTCTCCAACATGAAAGTTGAATATATTTTTCTCCTCTTTCCAACAAGTACTAGTGGGTCTCTATATCATTTGTGAAACTCAACTTATGATCAAAAGAAGGCAAAGTGGTTTTTAGGGTTTCTCATGATTCCATTTTCACAACTTTGGCATAGTGACCTATAATTTATTCCATTGCTTCATGTCACATGCTAACATCAAAGGACACTCCTCAAGGGTCATTTTAGGCCTTTGAATCAAGTGAATCCATGGTGTATTTATCATTTATTCTCCATTATTCAAAATTGCCAAGTCATTGAAAACTCATGAACCAAAATGTCTCAAGGCCCAAATCAAATTCAGGTGTGGTTAGCAATTCAAACATAAGTGATCCATCATGAAATATTTGGATATCCATGCATGGAAGGAGGTGTATCTCACATAATGAAAATTTCCAAATTTGTCCAAAACTCTTTAAACAAAGAATCACCAAGGCCCAAATCATTATCAGTGAAAAACCCTAGAGTATTTAAACCAATTCATGCATTGGTTAGGTCAGAGACACGTGATTTTTTAGGATAACCAAAGCTTGAACCCTAAAGCATCTCACATTCGTATCTCTCAATCTACAAGGAGTTTTCACAAAATTCTTTCACCATCAGAACCCTTGGGATCTCTAGAGCACGAACCAACCACCCTTTGAAGCTAACAGTGGAGATACGTGTTGCACCATCTCAGGTTAGTGATGATTTTCATGATCATAGAACTCTCCTTTTTGATGCGCATATTGATGTGTGATTGTCACTGATAACCCTGATATAATTTGTTTTGTGTTTGGACGTGTGTATTGGTTGTATGTTGTGTTTAAAGTTTTGAACACAAACCTTATTTCATGCGAATCCCATTATGTGTTGGTTAGTTGTAATTTTTAATAGGATATTTGGAATCCTCACAAAATTCTGGACAGGAAGGTGTATCTTTTTGCGTTTTCTGGGTTCTCTTTTGTTGCAGGTGAACGGAGGAGGTGGCCGGAACCCTAGCTCCGGCGGCTGGTGAGGGTCCGGCGAGGTGGGGTGGCTGGAGGTAGGAGATGAAATCTCCACCATTCATTCCTTTCAGTGTGGTCCTTGCTTCGCCACGTTTTTGTTTTTTTGTTTTTTATTCTGATGATCACATGTACATTACCCCACGCTACTTACCGTGTGCATCCAATCATGTTCTTTTATTTTATTTACTTTTTATTTAATTGACCTAATCGTGTGCGTTGAAATGATCAGACGGTTGGTAAGCTGCCAACAAATTAAAAAAGGCATGTGCCTGGCACATGGGAGGGTATTGTGTGCTGACCAATTGGGTGCGTGCGTGCGTATCATTACTATGGTGTATTTTTTTATCATAACCGTTGATCTTGTGTACTTTGAGATTATGTTGACTAACTAATGAACGCAGGATTGATCTGATGGTGAGTGTTGAGTCAGCCCTTTGACCAAGTCCACGCATGCACCCTTTTATTTTATTTTTTCGCTGATGTCTTTATTGAGTTGGGCTTGCTCTTTGCACCCCCCTCTGAGCCCATTTATTTATCCTAAACGCGCCATGCTTGCTATTCGTCCCCCCATTTGTTTATTTCTCATTTTTATGATTTTAATCATGGCATTTTCCTTTTTATTTATTAAAAATAGTTAATTGCATTTAAAAATTCCAAGAAAATTCATGCATCATTTTTATAATTTTATAAAATTTTAAAAAATTTTATTTTAATATTTTATTTTATTTTTAGCATCCGAAATAAATATTGGTTTATTTTCTTTTTGAATTAGTCATATCATGCATACCTTTAACTTGTTCATTTTATTTCTCTGCATCCGTGAAACATTTTCAATCCATTCTTTTTGCATTTGTTAGATAACATTCTGAATTGCATTAAAATATTTTTCTATCATTTTTAAAATTATTTCATATTGCATTTTAGTCCTTTTATTTAGCACATTGAACCTTGCTTCTCATATGAGCTTTGCATAATTGTTTGAGTGACTAACATCTTGAATTTTTGCAGGAGTTTTTGATATGTTGTTTGTTTCTGGTTGAGAAATGTTGAGAATTAATTTGGAAATTTTAAAAGATGTTTTACTACTTGTTTAATTGCTCTTTGTGTGAGATTTCCTTGTATGCACATCTCGGATCTGATCTGGTTATCTGTTTGAAGAGGCACTTGTGCCATTGTTTTGGGGTTGTTTATTTAACTTCATAAATCATGTTTGGATTGTTATCACTATTATATGCCATTTTTTGGTTTTCATTTGCCTTAATATTACTTGTGTCTGTTTTGTGCTAACCTTTTATGCAGGGGTTGAGGTAAGTTCTTTGAGGGTGTGGATAGCCATCCATATTCACCCTTACTCCTTCCTTCTCTCATCTTTTATTTTCTTTAAGCTTAGGTTGTCGTCAAACCTCACTAACTGTAGGACACCCATGCATGATAACATTAGGACTCTTAGTTTCCCTTTAGAGTTTCCTTTGTGTCTTCTCTCTTCTCATCTCAAAACTTCTTGAAAATACTTAATAAGGATAAAGTGTATTGTGCACGAGCCTTAAGCGTGGGGAATGAGAAATGAGGGGCTTCCTCTCATCTTTCTAGAGTGTTTAGCGAGCGTCCTGTCTTGGGACGATGCGTTAAGTATTCGCCCCTGTGCCTTAGACTTTGGTGCAATGCAAGTTATGAACTAACTCAAGTCACTTCTGTCTTAAAAAAATACAAACAAACTTCAAACCTTTTTGTCCTTCGGGATTGTCAAACTAAAGGCTATTTTTAAAAAGGGCATGTTACTTTCCGTCTGAGTCGCAAACAGGCATCGACCCTAACTGCCGGACGCGAACTTAACGTCGCTCATAAAAAACCCAAAAAGAACTTAACGTTGACTCTGAATTCCCCATTGCACGAAGGGGGTACGTAGGCCTAGGACGTTGACGTCCTACCGAGTCTGTCTTTGTCTTTCCCTTCTCCGTCTTAGTACAGCCCTAGATGATAGGATAACTCACCCTTAGATTAGACAACAAGCGTGGATCCCATCGAGTACGATGGACGCGTGGGGTGCTAGCACCTTCCCCTCGCGTAACCGACTCCCGAACCCAGGCTATGGTTGTGATGACCATTCTTTTCCCTCTTCCTCAGGTTTATGTGGTGTTCCCTTTCCCTCTCTTGGGATAAATTTACAAGGCTAGCGACTCTGTTTTCCGCGTCACTCTCGCGTTTGTACCTGGATGAAAATCCTGGGAGCGACAGCTGGCGACTCTGCTGGGGACATCTGGTTGACCTATGTTGGTCCATCCCTAAGCGAGTCAGTCCTAGCGCTTGCTTGTCTTTGTTCTCTTTGGGTGTCTTTGTGTTTGCTTTGCTGTGTTTGTTGTATTTTATTTTTACCGCATTTTCCTCATTGCATTTGATTTTTTATACTGGATACTGCTGTGTTGTGCTGGCTGTTTCTGTTTTGCAGGTTGGGTTGTTTTGAGAGATAAGCCCAATACCCAGGCTTGAGTATACCCTAGGACTAGAGTGGAGAGTAGTGGGACCTACGTGCCCGCTTGGTACGTTTGTGTGTTCACGAAATTCACAACCAGACGAGGCTATCTTGGGACGCATTCTAACGTGTGTGTCTTGCACATGTTGGGATGTCGATCTAGAGAGCTGTCGACTCTGGTGACCGATCATCGAGGACCTTAGTGGAAACATCCCTCTTTAGTGGTGACAGTTGTAACGCCCCAGTTTTGGTCTTTTATTTTAATCGAGTCGTTTTTTATTATTTTATTATTATATTATTTTATTTCTGACTTTTATGTGAAAATATGTTATTTTTCGTCGTGAATATATTTTATCGGGTTTTGGGAACGTTTGCGAGATATTTGAGTGTAGGGGTATTTTGGGCATTTGGGCGTATTTTGTTAAGTTAATAAAGAAAAGAAAAATAGAAATAGAGAGAAAAATAGTAGAAGAGAAAAGAAAGAAAGAAGACAAGAAAAGAGGAGAAGAGAGAAAAGAGAGAAATTGGAGAAAAAGCTTGGGAAATCAAGAGAACAAGTTCTAGGAATCGATTAAATCGGGTAAGGGTGTGAAACTCGATTATCTTATTGTTGTGTATGATTATCTATGTGTGGTTACATGTTGTTTTGTCTCGTTCGGTAGTTTTTCGGATATAGGTCGAAATTGCGTAATCGGGTAGAAATCGATGTTTTCACGGACGAAATTTGATATAATTTGTGTTGTATGATCTATGTATGTGTATGAACCATTGCTAGTAATTGTTTTGCTGTTGGAAATGATTTGGGGAAGAAAATGGAAAAAATTGGAGGTATGGAACAGTGTTCACGCAGCAGAATTTTTCTGCTTCTGGTGCAAAGCGCCGGGCGAAAGGCCCTGAGCGCCGGGCGATGCGTCCTTTTCGCCGGGCGGTTTAGAGAGGCGCAGAGGTGCCAAGCTTCTGTCTCTTTGAATTATTTTGGAGGATTGGTATCGCCTGTGTTTCGCCGGGCGAAGCAGAGGCGAAGCGTGTTTCGCCGGGCGGTGAGCATGCCTCGCCGGGCGGTGGGTGGTTTTTGAAAACAATTTTCCTTTTGTTTTAAAATTCATACCTCTTGAACCGTAAGTCGGTTTTAACCCCCGTTCGAAGCGTTGGAAAGCTAACGAGATGTTATTTTTAGGAAAAATAGTTTTGGGGTCTGAACTTGGTCCAATCGGTACAGTATTTTCGAACCGTTTCGTAGTGGCGGGCGTCCGATTTATGTTTTTGCGTTATTTTGAAATATTCATATCTTATTAACCATTTATCGTATTTAAGAGTTCTTTATACCGAATCGAAGCTGTCGATGAGTACTTTTTGATGATGATAGAAAATATTATTTTTGGCTGACTTTTAGCCGACTTTTTCGGAAAACCGAATAATGGAATTTTGAGTTATTTTTCAATATTGTAAGACATATTATGATATGTTATGAGATGGCTTGTGTGATGATTCTTTGATGGGAATTTGATGTTGTGGAATGGTATATTGGTGTTTGTGGCCATTTTGGGCAATTGTGTGCATTACTTTATATGTACTTGAAATACATGATTATTGTTAATGCATGAGCATTTGATGTTGGCATGAGTCATTAATGTGTCAAGTATCATGATATGCATTCTTGCATTGGAAGATTCATAAATGAATCAGTTTTATCGTCTTACGCCCTGAAATAATGGTAGAAGCGATTAATCACAAATGATTGTGCGCCCTGAAATAGTGGACTATGGCAATCGGATTGTGCGCCTTGAAATAGTGGACTAAAGCAATCCATAAACGTCGTACGCCCTGAAATAATGGTTTATAGCGACGGGGAACATCGTAGGCCCGACGGGGAGTTACTCTATGTAACGAGCGATGATTCCAAGAGTTCCTGGGGGACTAATGAATTACAAGGTTGGATTGGTACCGCATGCGTAGAGTCGTTGTGTCGGTCTCTGTGCATTTGCATAATTCATTACATGAATGTTTATGTGTTGAATTTTGAGAAGGATTTGTTATGCATTGTGTTAACGTATGTGCTTATGTGATTGATGTGTGAAATGGGTTTAATATGTCTTGTGTTGTTTACAAGTATCGTATTTGTGTGGTGAGAATAATTGTGCATATTTTGCTAAGTGTTATATAATGATATGCAATTATATTATAATCCTGTTTCTCACCCTTCTGTTGTGGTTTAATGCTGTAATGGCATTGCAGATTAGACGCTGGAGGTCTTGTACGAAGATTAGTGTCTTCGTCTTTTTGTCGTTCCGTCGGCTCTGATATGTAACACGGGTAGTCGGGGTTCGAGTGTAGATGTTTCTTTTAGCTTGTATATAGTGGCCTTGTATGAATATGTATATGACATACTTATAATTTGTGATGACATCAGTTATGGATGTTCCACTTTAATTCTGTAACTGAATGCTGATATTTTGGAACGGAGTTCCTTTGTTTATAAAAACTATCCAGGTGTTATATATCTTTATGAGCAGGTTGTTTTTAGTTCACGTTGATGTGACATCTCTGTTTATATCTAAATGACTTAATCTTTGCTCTGATGTTTTATTATAAGATTATTTTTTTTATTCCCTTTTTGTACGGGGTATAGAAGAGGTGTTACAACAGTGGCAGACCACATCCTGTGGCAAACCCATTCGCACCCGAGGGCCCACTTTGGAACTCGCATAGGATGGCCCCTATCTTTTGAAGAGAATCAGTGGAGGCACTCCTCGATTGACGATAGTACTGTACCCCGAGGGATGAATGTACTATTGTTTCTCGACCTCAGTGCCAAAGCTGAGGACCTTCCGCTTTGGAGAATCAGTTAAGGCCTCCTCGATTGATGATGATGCCAAACCAGAAATGGTGAACGTATCATTATTTCTCGACCTGAGAGCCCGAGATACTGGACATCCTAGTACCCACACGTGAGAGGGGATGGGTGTTTGCAGGTTTGCAGGTAACCGAAACCTTCAACCTACCCTGTTTTTCTGGATTTCTCATCAATGTCTGATTATCTGGGTTCCTAGTTATCTCAGTGGTTCGAAATTCTGGTTTTCTGGGTTGTGGTTCTCGTTCAGTTAACAGCACATCACATCCAACAGTGTTGCCTTGATCCCATGTTTGCGAGCATATCATTTTTCTTGCATTCTGACATGTTTGACATTTTTCAGGGCTTGCATCTTACTCTTGATTCCGGTTTTATGAGGTTACCTTAGCATGGATGTCCAGAAAAAGAAGACTGTTGCCTATTCGTTCCCAGAGCCGACCTTGACATTGATTCACAAGCTGATTAGTATGGCAGGCCCTGGAGTTCGTATAGAGTTCAGTGGAGGGTATGGGAGACTTCTGAAGTTTGTCTACAATATCTCCAAGTATGAGAAGGATGCCATTCATACACTTCTTCAGTTTTACGATCCGTTGTTGCGTTGCTTCATTTTCCCAGACTACATCTTGGCCCCAACGTTGGAGGAGTTCTCATTTATTTTGGGAATCCCCATCAGGCATGACATAGTATTCTTTTCTGAAGAACACCCCGGGATAAAAGAAATGGCTAGTGCTTTTCATATTGGTGAATCAGTTCTGAGCAGTAATATTGAGGAAAAACAAGGAGCTAAGGGTTTCTTATTGAAGTTCTTGTTTGATCAAGCTTGCATACATGTTAAAGAGAAGAATTGGACTGCCTTCCAAGCTATTCTGGCTATGTGTATCTATGGGATTGTTTTGTTTCCCAATGTTCCTGATCTGGTGGATATGCATGCTGTCAGAATCTTTATTTCGAAGAATCCTATACCTACCTTGCTAGGCAATGTGTATCACTCAGTCCACTACAAGAATGAAAATAGGCGGGGAAAAATCGTGAGTTGTTGTCCAGCACTCTTATCTACTTGGTTTCTGAGCCACCTCCCCGAAACTGGCGCCTTCGTTGACACGAAAGATTCTCTGAAGTGGTCAAAGAGGTTAATGGGCTTGACTGCTGACAACATTGTTTGGTTCAATCATGATTTGCTAGGAATGGAGATTATTTGCATGTGTGGAGAATTCCCTAATGTACCCTTAATAGGGAGATGAGGTGGAATTAACTATAATCCTTCCCTTGTTATCAGGCAGTTTGGTTATCCTTTGAGAGGTCCACCTGAAGAGCAAGATGTCAGAGAGTCCTTATTCTTCAATGGTACTGAGGATCAAGAGATGATAAGGAAGATTATGAATGCTTGGAAACAGGTGACCAAGAAGGGTAAAACTTCATTCGGGAAATGTAATAACCGGGCTTTCTCTTCCTATAAAGAGTGGATTAAGAAGAGAGCAGAAGAGGAGCTTCATCCCTTCCCGGTGGAGCCACCTTTGTATCCTTTGACAATCGAGCCTCCTACCACAGTTAAGATAGAGAAGTTTAACAAGTTGTGGGCTGAAAAGGAAAGACTGCGGGAAGAAAATAGTGAGCTAAAAAGAGAGATTTATCAGTTGAAGCATGAGCGGGGTGAAGCTGTTCATACCGCCAAATTGAAGACAGAGCTTCTTGCTAAGGCAGAAAAAGAGCTAGCTGACATGGTCACATCCAGACGAAGGATGAAGCAAGCTTTGGATGGTATCAGTAAGGTTCTCGAGTCTAAGAAGGAGGAATTGGACGAGGCTCTGTTAAAAATCCACAGGTTCAATAATCACCAAGAAACTGCAATGGCTGAGAATAAGAAAAAGGAAGACGGTTATCTAGCTCAGATTGATGAGTTGAAGTCGAAGCTCAAGAAGAAAGACGCTGAGATCTTGTCAGGGGTATTCAAGAGACAAGCAGTTGAGGGTCGACTCAATGAAGCCATAGCCTCCATAGAGGAACTGAAGGTCCAAGCTGAAGTGAAGAGATCTAGACATGAGGGACCTAATATGAATGGTGTTTCTGGAGAAGACGCTTGGGAGTTGCATTGCCGATACTTGGAAGGGATCATGCATAGGAGGGACGTTCTCATTCAAGAGCTAATTCAGAGGCCAAAACATCCCGACATCAGAAAGCTGTTCAAAGAAATTCAAGACTGGAGCAGAAAGCATGGTGGATGGGGGGGATTGACACTTGTGGACTTTGATGATATGCCGTAGTTTTCTATTTTCTTTCATTATTTGGACCACCGCCAGGCTTGTTGGCTGGGATCTTTGATTATTGTGTTCAGACTTGTTATCTTGGATTTGTGATTGTTGACATTTGGTTCTCCTCTGGTTTTCTTAATATATGAGCAGAAGTTCCATTCTATATTGTTGTTAAACTGGAATCAAGGGGTGGATCGCCCTGCGAATATTCAAACATGTTCATTTGCATTTGCATATTCATAATCATTTTGCATGATCATTTTGCATGACAGGTGTTTATCTCTGGTATTCTTATCTTGTTCTAATCTCAGGATTGCAGATCAACACATTCATCGGTATCCTACCAGACAGAATCAGAAGAGACTCATGGATCAGCTACAGAATGAGATCATTGAGATGCGGACTTGCATGAACCTATTCATGGAATTAATGCAAGGTGTTGCTCAAGGCCAAGAGCAGTTGAGGACTCTCGTTCAGCCACTAATTACAAGAAATGAGGAAGACGGTAATAATGTTCAGAATGGTCCTATGGGTGGAGGTATTCCTGTTTCTGGTGTTGTGATCCCTCCGGGCGGAGCTGAAAATGCTGGGGGAGGTGGTATTGGTGCTGGTGCAGTTCATGGCCGTCAGTAAAGATGGTGCATTTTCTCTGCCAGGTGGGGATGCTGGTCCCCAGATTGACAATGATCAGAGACTCAGGTTGATTGAGGAACAGGTAAGGGGTGTTGTGAATCAGGATTCTGTGGGTATGGATCTAGAGGATTTGGGATTGGTTCTAGGCGTTGTTATCCCGCACAAATTTCAGAATCCCACTTTCGAGAAGTATAATGGTATGTCTTGCCCAAGGACACACGTCAGGGCATACGCAAGTAAAATGGCTGCGCATGCGAAGAATGAAAAGCTGATGATGCATTGCTTCCAGGATAGCCTATCTGGGGCATTCCTGGAGTGGTACATGCAACTGGAGAGGAAGGATGTGCGTAGTTGGAGAGATCTGGCAGGGGCATTTATTAGACACTATCAATATAACACTAATATGGCTCCTAACCGAACACAGCTGCAGAACTTATCACAAAAGAACAATGAGAGTTTCAAGGAGTACGCCCAGAGGTGGCGTGAACTGGCAGCAAGGGTTCAGCCTCCCATGTTGGAACGTGAAATGATAACTATGTTTATGGCCACCTTGCAGGGTCATTACTATGAAAAGATGGTGCCGTGTATGACTGGAAAGTTTGCTGATTTGATCTTAGTAGGAGAGATGGTGGAAAGCGGAATTAAGGCGGGAAAAATATCAGGCGGTGATGGGTCCTCATCTGGAGGAAGTAAGAAGCCTTATGCTAGTGGTTACAAGAAGAAGGAGGGAGATACAAACTCTGTGTCATCATACCGTGCTAGAGATGGACCTCGTCAGAACTACAATCAGCAGGTGGCTTTTGTAACCATCCCAACAGCACCTCAGCAGCCAGCAGTGTCTCAACAACAAAATCAGGCTCCTCGCCGGTCGTAGCCTCTGACTAGGCGGGATAGGCATTTTGACACTCCACCTCTTCCCTACGCTCAATTATTTCAGTACTTGTTAAAGCTACAGTTAATTCAGAAGAGAACATTGGCTCCGCCTACTGGTAATCCACCTCCCCGCTATGACGCCAACGCCCACTGTGAGTTTCATTCTGGGGCACCCGGACATTATATTGAGAACTGTAAAGCTTTTAAGCATCAGGTTCAAGATTTGGTGGATTCCAAGGCCATCAATTTCTCCAATGATGTTCCAAATGTGAATCAGAACCCGATGCCGAATCACGGTGAGCCGAGGGTCAATGCTATTATTAAAGACTGTGAAGACTTGAGTTTGATTTCAGATGTGAACGAAGTCCAAACTCCCTTGGGTGTGGTGAAGGAAAGACTATTGAGGGGAGGGGTATTTCCCGGCTGTGATGAAGGTTGTGTAGGATGTGTGTCGCAGCCAGGCGGTTCTGTTTTATTAAAAGCAGGTATTCAGAAAATGATCAGTGAAGGGATATTATAGTTTGACAGGGGTTGTAGGCAGAGTACTGTTACTGACAAAGAGATTGATGTTGCCACAATAACGATTCCGTTCAAGACAGTAACTTTATCAGCGCCAGCGAGACCAGTGCCGGTCACTATCACTGTTCCTGGACCAGTCCTGTATGAGAGTACCAAGGCCATCCCATGGAACTATGGGGCCGAGGTGTTTGTTAATGGTAAGAAGCTGGAATTGGAAGAGACATCAGCTGTGAATATAGGGGTTGCAAATCTTGTTGAAGCAGGGGCTATCACTAGGAGTGGTAGAGTCTTTATTCCGTCTGAGAATCAAGCTGGCAGTTCAAGACAAGACAAAGGTAAACAGATGATGGATGAGTCTGCACAGAGGCAGGAAGCAAATAATTCTATGACAAAGCAGGTTGGGGATACCTTCTCAGAAGACGTAGAAGAGTTTATGAGGTTGATCAGGAAAAGTGATTACAAGATTGTTGATCAACTTCACCAAACTCCGTTGAAGATTTGCATTCTATCCTTGCTACTGTGCTCTGAGGCACACCGAAATGCATTGCTGAAGGTTCTGAATATGGCTTATGTACTGTAGGAAATATCTGTCAACCAGTTAGAAGGGGTTGTGGCTCACGTGAATGCTGGTAATGGTTTGGGTTTCACCGATTTAGATCTGACTCCGGCTAGGAGGAATCACAACAACGCTCTGCATATTTCAGTGGAATGTCGTGGCTCCTTAATGCCGCATGTGTTAGTTGATACTGGGTCGTCTTTGAATGTGTTACCAAAGAAGGCTTTGATGAAACTGGATACTCGTGGGTTAATTTGTACAACAAGTGACTTGGTGGTACGTGCTTTTGATGGCTCCAAGAGGTCAGTTTTCGGAGAGTTAGTTCTGCCAATCAAGGTGGGTCCTGAGATTTTCAACACCACCTTTTACATAATGGATATTCAGCTTGCCTATAGTTGTTTGCTGGGTCGCCCTTGGATCCATGGCGCTGGGGCAGTAACTTCTACGCTGCACCAGAAGTTGAAGTATATGGTGGATGGCGACATTGTGACTGTTTGTGGTGAAGAAGATATCATGGTGAGTCACCTATCGACCTTCAAGTATGTAGAGGTAGATGGTGAAGTATAGGAAACTTTGTGCCAAGCCTTTGAAGCTGTGAAAATTCCCGAAGTACCCCCAAAGGCAGTCAGTCAGCCTGAGGTGGTTGCCCAACCTGAAGTTGTCAGACAACCAGAAGTTCCAATGTCCTCTTTCAAAGAGGCGCGTGCTATAGTTGAAGCTGGTAGTTCTCAGAAGTGGGGCAGTGTTATTGATGTTCAAAGAAAACAAGATACTCATGGACTGGGTTACAAGCCACCGAGGCGTTCTGAAGAGCCTCCCAAGTTCTATGGTCCAGTCCGTTTCACCAGTGTCGGTGTTTTCTTCGATAGAGTCAATGCTATTGATGATGAAGGAGATAGTGATTGTGACATGGATGAGTGGATCCGTCCCTGCACCCCTGGTCAGAGTTTAGGCAGCTGGTCCTCCGAGAAAGTCATCCAAGTGACGCGCCGGGAGTAATTTACTTTTGTTTTCTGTTATGTTGAGTCCTACGTTCTGCCCAAGACGTAGTGATATTTATTTGTAGGGATTGGATGTCTATTTGCTATTTTTATCATCAATAAAGGACGTTTTTTCCTTCAAATATTTTGATCCCTGTCTTTTTGTTTTTACTTTTTGCATTAACCCACATCAAAATGGCAATGTGTTTTCTTGTTTGTTGCACTCATAATAAACATAAAACATCCATCATGCAGGTTCCTTTGTTCAGATTCCACCCATGACTTAGCTATGGCTCGATATGACTTCAACAATCCCATCTATCAGGCCGAAGAAGAGACCGACGAAGACTGTGACTTACTAGAAGAATTAGCCAGGCTACTGAAACAAGAGGAAAGGGTTATTCTACCTCATTAGGAGGAAGTTGAGACTGTTAATCTGGGAACCGAGGATGTTAAGCGAGAAGATTGGGGCTGCCCTGGAAGACACTGTTAAGGGAAGATTGATTGAGTTGCTTCGAGAGTATGTGGATATCTTCGCCTGGTCTTACCAAGACATGCCTGGGCTTGACACTGACATTGTTTCACACCGGCTGCCGCTTAAAGATGGTTGTACTCCAGTTAAGCAGAAATTGAGAAGGATGAAACCAGATATGGCTGTCAAGATCAAGGAAGAGGTTCAGAAACAGTTGGACGCCAGATTTCTTGCTGTGACGAATTATCCTCCGTGGGTTGCTAATATTGTACCTGTACCTAAGAAGGATGGGAAGGTCAGGATGTGTGTTGATTACCGAGATTTGAATAGGGTGAGCCTGAAGGATGATTTCCCACTCCCCCACATTGACGTGTTAGTAGACAACACTGCTCAACATTCTGTGTTTTCCTTCATGGATGGCATCTCTGGGTATAACCAAATCAAAATGGCCCTAGAGGACATGGAGAAAACAATGTTCATAACACCGTGGGGAACATTTTACTACAAGGTAATGCCCTTTGGATTGAAGAATGCTAGGGCAACCTATCAGCGGGCAATGGTGACTCTCTTTCATGATATGATTCACAAGGAGATTGAAGTCTATGTTGATGACATGATTGCGAAGTCACAGACAGAGGAAGAACACTTGGTAAACCTCCAGAAGTTGTTTGAAAGGTTGAGGAAGTTCAGACTGAGATTGAATCCGAACAAGTGCACTTTCGGTGTGAGGTCTGGTAAATTGCTGGGGTTCATTGTTAGTGAAAGTGGTATCGAGGTTGATCCTGCAAAGATAAGAGCTATACAAGAGATGCCTGAGCCAAGAACAGAGAAAGAGGTTCGTGGTTTCTTGGGGAGGTTGAATTACATTTCTAGGTTCATCTCTCATCTGGCAGCCACGTGTGAGCCAATTTTCAAGTTGTTAAGAAAGAATCAAGAGGTCAGGTGAAATGAAAATTGTCGAGAGGCATTTGAAAGGATAAAGACGTATTTGCAGGAACCTCTAGTCCTTATGCCATCGGTGTCTGGGAGACCGTTGATTATGTACCTTACGGTTCTTGAGAATTCGATGGGTTGTGTGCTCGGTCAACACGACGGGATGGGTAGGAAAGAGCACGCCATTTACTACCTGAGTAAGAAGTTCACTGATTGTGAATCAAGATACTCTATGTTGGAAAAGACATGTTGTGCACTTGCTTGGGCAGCCAAGTGCCTAAGGCAGTATATGTTAAACCACACAACCTTGTTGATTTCGAAGATGGATCCGATTAAGTACGTGTTTGAGAAGCAAGCACTTTCTGGAAGGATAGCCCGCTGGCAGATGGTTTTGACAGAATACGATATTCAGTATGTTTCTCAGAAGGCCATTAAGGGAAGTGTTCTGTCAGAATATCCCGCTGAACAGCCGGTCGAGGATTATCAGCCAATGAAGTTTGAGTTTCCGGACGAGCATGTTATGTTTCTGAAAATGAAAGATTGTGAAGAGCCTCTGTCTGATGAAGGACCGGAGATTGGGTCACAATGGAAGATGATTTTTGATGGGGCTTTCAACTCATATGGTAATGGAATTGGGGCAATCATTACGACCCTGAAGGGTTCTCTTATACCTTTCACTGCCCGGTTAGCGTTCGTATGTACCAACAACGAGGCGGAGTATGAAGCATGCATCATAGGGTTAGAAGAAGCAATTGATTTGAGAATTAAGAACCTCGATGTCTATGGTGATTCCGCATTGGTAGTTAATCAGATTACAGGAGAATGGGAGACTCGCCAGGCGAATTTGGTGCCTTACAACAACTACACCAGAAGGTTGTTACCTTTCTTTGACAGGGTGGATTTTCATCATGTGCCCCGAGCTGAGAATCAGATGGCTGATGCGTTAGCGACATTGGCATCCATGTATAAGGTGAACCGTTGGAATGAAACACCTTCGATTAGAATTATGCGTCTGGACAGACCATCTTTTGTGTTTGCAATTGAAGATGTGTCTGATGGCAAACCGTGGTATCATGATATTAAGATCTTTCTGAAGAGACAGGAGTATCCAGAGGGTGCCTCCACCAAGGATAAGAAGACTCTGAGGAGGTTGGCAGGAAACTTCTTTCTAAACAAGGATGATGTGTTATATAAGAGGAACTTCGATATGGTCTTGCTACGTTGTGTTGATGAACACGAGGCAGGTTTGTTGATGGAGGAAGTTCACAAGGGTTCTTTTGGTAATCACTCCAGTGGACACACCATGGCTAGAAAGTTGTTGAGGGCAGGATATTACTGGATGACTATGGAGTCTGATTGTTTCAAGTACGTTCGGAAGTGCCATAAATGCCAGATTTATGCAGATAAGATGCATGTACCGCCTACGCCTCTAAATGTGTTGTCATCTCCTTGGCCTTTTGCAATGTGGGGCATAGATATGATTGGAAAGATTGATCCCACTGCTTCCAATGGGCACCGTTTCATTTTGGTTGCCATTGACTATTTCACAAAGTGGGTGGAAGCGGCCTCGTACGCCAACGTCACCAAGCAAGTGGTAGCCCGGTTTATAAAGAAGGATATCATCTGTCGTTATGGGGTCCCAGAGAGAATCATTACTGATAATGGCTCGAATTTGAACAATAAGATGATGAAGGAATTATGTCAGAGTTTTAAGATCGAGCATCATAATTCCTCTCCATACCGTCCGAAGATGAATGGTGCTGTGGAGGCAGCGAATAAGAATATCAAGAAGATTGTGCAGAAGATGGTGGTAACGTATAAAGACTGACATGAAATGCTACCTTACGCCCTACATGGTTACCGTACTTCGGTGCGTACATCAACTGGGGCAACCCCTTTCTCATTGGTATATGGTATGGAAGCAGTGTTACCCTTAGAGGTCGAGATTCCGTCTTTGAGAGTTCTGGCAGATGTGAAGCTTGATGAGGCTGAGTGGGTGCGTTCCAGGTTGGATCAGTTGAACCTTATTGAAGAAAAGAGTTTGGCAGCCATCGCACATGGTCGTTTGTATCAGAGCAGGATGAAGCACGCCTTTGACCAGAAAGTGCATCCTCGGAGTTTTCAGACAGGTGAATTGGTTTTGAAAAGGATCCTTCCTCCTCAGACAGATCACAGGGGCAAATGGACTCCAAATTACGAGGGGCCGTATGTAGTAAGAAAGGTTTTCTCTGGTGGAGCCTTACTACTTTCAACTATGGATGGCGAAGATTTTACCTCCCCTGTGAACGCAGACGTAGTAAAAAAATACTTCGCATAAACGAGACCTGCTGGTCATAAAAAGAAAGTCCAGGAAAAAAAGGGGCATCCCGGTGAACCATAAAAAAGGAAAAGGTTCGGGCAAAAATTAGGGATAAAATGTAAAAAGAAATGTGTAAACCCGCAAAGTTGAAAACCGGTAAAGGCAACTTTGGCAAAAATGGGTATCCCGATGGATTGAAAACCCGAAAAGGGCGATCCAGGCAAAAGTTAGGGATCTATAAGCGAAAGGCTATGGTCTGCGTTCGATCTGTGAACACTTCCAATACCTGGAAATTCTGAAAGGAAGGAATCAATACAGTTAGTCTCTTCAAAGGTCAAGACATTTGTGGATAAGCAAGACATATGGGTCATAGCTGAGTCGAATCATGGTGGATATCTGTTCCCACATTGCCGACATGTGTATTTTCTTTTTTGCTTTTGCGCAATTACCTCTTTTTAGGAATTGCTTCCTATTGTAAATGCCTATTTACAGGCCACTTTTCTCAATAAAATATTCATTTCACTCAAAGAGCTTCCCGTTGTTTGTTTTACTTTTACTATTTTGTTTGCAAAAAATGTCTGATATTTTTGATAAACATTGCATATAAATCTTCGAGCTTTGCGGAGCATAACGAAAAGCAGTAGAAATTACTTAGGCGTTAACGGTGATAGTCATGTTGTGGCATATTCTATTTGTTTGACTTGCAGGGCAACAACATTGTACTCCCCCAGCAGGTTGCTCTCCCCAGCATTGAGATTGCGCTTTCCTCAGCAGAGCAGACCTTCCCCAGCAGGAGACTTGGGAAGCATTTTCTCCGGATCAAGACATTATTTCCCCACAGAATCAGGGTGTTCACCTTCCCCATCCAGTCAGGAAGCGTGCTCTCACCGACGATGTCATATTCTAATCCCCAGCGAGGAGGGGGTAAAGTCATTCTCTCCATCAGCAGGCTAAGATCAGCAGTATCCCCAAGCAGGATGGTATTATGGGCTGGTATCCCCCAGCAGGTTCTGAGCCCAATTGGTTATTGGCAATCCTCAGTAACAGACTTCCGGTTCCGTTATTGGCATTCATTCTCAACTCCCCCAGCAGAGGAGAAATCTCAGGTTTTGGATATTACCTTCAGTGAAGGACAGGTGTAGCCCCCGGTAGCTCTTTTCGGATTTCATCCCCAGCAGAAGTTGTTGATCCAAAGAGTCGATCAGTATGACCCTTCTCAGCAGAGTTCCTGGATTCAGAGGACAATTTAGTTTTGTCATCCCCAGCTGAATTGGTCTTTTATCTCCAGCATTTATTTTGCTGGAGGGACCCTTTTTGCATATCATAAGCATTCACATTGCATCCTCAAACACGTTGCATTTCCACTTCGTGTGGAGCATTACGGAAAAATTCAAACATTTGCATTCGAAGCATAAGCCAGGTTTAATGCTTTCCTTGCCAGTTCTCTTTCCCAGCAGAGATGGCATAACTCAGGAGATTTTGGAGGGATGCGTTCCTCATACTTATGCTCCCCGAAAGAGTCTTTTATTTAGACTTCTCCCTTCCCCGACAAAGTCATCTTATATGTGGATCGTGAGTCCGTTAGAAGTTTGCCTTTGTTTGGCCTTTCTCTTTTGTGGAATCCAGTTCTCGCCCGGTAGTCAGTTCTCGCTTGGCATGTTTTCTCAGTAGGGGTGGTATGAACCAGAAGTTTTGTTTCACGTTATCCCCAGCAAAGCCAACTTTATGTTGGTTATCCTTTGCGGGTACAATTGAGATTGTATTCTTTTTGTGGGTGCGATCGAGGTCGTATTCATGTTTTCTTTATGTTGGTTATCCTTTGCGGGTACAATTGAGGTTGTATTCGTTTTGTGGGTACGATTGAGGTCGTATTCGTGTTTTTCTTTGTGGGTAGAGTGATTGAGGTCAGTCTTCCTTTGTGGGTACAATTGAGTTTGTATTCGATTTGTGGGTGCGATTGAGGTCGTATTCGTATTTTCTATGTTGGTTATCCTTTGCGGGTACAATTGAGGTTGTATTCGTTTTGTGGATGTGATTGAGGTCGTATTCGTCTTTTCTTTGTGGGTAGAGTGATTGAGGCCAGTCTTCCTTTGTGGGTACAATTGAGATTGTATTCATTTTGTGGATGCAATTGAGGTCGTATTCGTTCTTTCTTTATGGGTGGAGTGATTGAGGTCAGTCTTCCTTTGTGGGTACAATTGAGGTTGTATTCGTTTTGTGGATGCGATTGAGGTCGTATTCATCTTTTATTTGTGGGTAGAGTGATTGAGGTCAGTCTTCCTTTGTGGGTACAATTGAGGTTGTATTCGTTTTGTGGATGCGATTGAGGTCGTATTTGTCTTTTCTTTGTGGGTAGAGTGATTGAGGTCAGTCTTCCTTTGTGGGTACAATTGAGGTTGTATTCATTTTGTGGATGAGGTTGAGGTCATATTCGTCTTTTCTTTGTGGGTAGAGTGATTGAGGTCAGTCTTCCTTTATGAGTACAATTGAGGTTGTATTCGTTTTGTGGATGCGATTGAGGTCATATTCGTTCTTTCTTTATGGGTGGAGTGATTGAGGTCAGTCTTCCTTTGTGGGTACAATTGAGGTTATATTCGTTTTGTGGATGTGATTGAGGTCGTATTCGTCTTTTCTTTGTGGGTAGAGTGATTGAGGTCAGTCTTCCTTTGTGGGTACAATTGAGGTTGTATTCGTTTTGTGGATGCGATTGAGGTCGTATTCATCTTTTCTTTGTGGGTAGAGTGATTGAGGTCAGTCTTCCTTTGCGGGTACAATTGAGGTTGTATTCGTTTTGTGGATACGATTGAGGTCGTATTCGTATTTTCCTTGTGGGTAGAGTGATTGAGGTCAGTCTTCCTTTGTGGGTACAATTGAGGTTGTATTCGTTTTGTGGGTGCGATTGAGGTCGTATTCGTATTTTCTTTGTGGGTAGAGTGCTTGAGGTCAATCTTCCTTTGAGGGTACAACTGAGGTTGTATTCATTTCGTGGATGCTATTGAGGTCGTATTCGTCTTTTCTTTGTGTGTAGAGTGATTGAGGTCAGTCTTCCTTTGGGGGTACAATTGAGGTTGTATTTGTTTTGTGGGTACGATCGAGGTCGTATTCGTATTTTTCGTTGTGGGTAGAGTGATTGAGGTCAGTCTTCCTTTATGGGTACAATTGAGGTTGTATTCGTTTTGTGGGTGCGATTGAGGTCGTATTCATATTTTCTTTGTGGGTAGAGTGATTGAGGTCAGTCTTTCTTTGCAGGTATAATTGAGGTTGTATTCGTCTCGTGGGTGCGATCGAGGTCGTATTCATATTTTCTTTGTGGGTAGAGTGATTGAGGTCAGTCTTCCTTTGTGGGTACAATTGAGGTTGTATTCGTTTTGTGGGTTCGATTGAGGTCGTATTCGTATTTTCTTTGTGGGTAGAGTGATTGAGGTCAGTCTTCCTTTGTGGGTACAATTGAGGTTATATTCGTTTTGTGGGTGCGATTGAGGTCGTATTCGTATTTTCTTTGTGGGTAGAGTGATTGAGGTCAGTCTTCCCTTGTGGGTACAATTGAGGTTGTATTCGTTTTATGGGTGCGATTGAGGTCGTATTCGTATTTTCCTTGTGGATAGAGTGATTGAGGTCAATCTTCTTTTGTGGGTACAATTGAGGTTGTATTCGTTTTGTGGGTGCGTTTGAGGTCGTATTCGTATTTTCTTTGTGGATATGGTTGAGGTCATATTCGTCATTTTTCAGCACGCTCCATTTCGTTATTCTCACCATTAGCAAATTTTTGGGGCTCTTTCGGTATTCAATCCCCGTGTATCCCGATTGACTGAAAGCCGTTGCTATCATACCTTCAGGGCCAAGTTGATTGAATAGGGGCAGCTGTAGCACCCTAAAATTTGCTCTCTTACCTTTAGTACTAACTGGCTTATGTTTCATCTCATTTTGGATTATCATGTGTGCATATCATTGGATCTTAACATAGGGTCAAGGTGACTGAGGCAAGTTCCAGAGGAGAAGATGTTCTTCAAAGGGTCAAACAAGAGGGTTTAAGTGGATCACTCTCTCCTAACCAGTGCAGAAATTAGGGTTTTGAGATTCTTGGGTCTATTGCTCCAATGGGCAAGTTTCTTGGGTTTTTATCATCACCAAATGGCATATCTTATCTTTGTTGGAGAGGATACACATCATATTCAGAGGAATTTGGATTTGGGGACTGTGCTATTTCCTCCTAGACTGAGGGTACCTAAATTAGGGTTTGCTATAAAGTCAGTTTATTTCTGATTTCTTGGGCAAGGCTTGATTCCATGGTATTTCTTGGGTCCCTAAGTATCTAGGAATGGAAGTTTGTCCATCAGTTTGGTTCAGGAGAAATTCAATTGGCCAATGGATTGGGAATCAGGTGAATTGGGTAAAAGTCAACAGTGAGAGGGGAAGTCAACTGTGGAATCTTGAGGTTCTCCCCAGGGTTTTCAAGGTCTCACATCCTCATATGGTCTTCAAGGGTCAAGTTTCATGCCATTTATCAAGAATCAAGGGTTGGTGCAAAAGTTACTAAATATGGAAATGACCTATAATTTGAAAGTTTCCTCTTTGGGCAAATTCCTACACCACATTCAACTTGGCTTTTCATCATCAAGAAACCTTCAAATGAATTTTTCTCCAACATGAAAGTTGAATATCTTTTTCTCCTCTTTCCAACAAGTACTAGTGGATCTTCATATCATTTGTGAAACTCAACGTATGATCAAAAGAAGGCAAAGTGGTTTTTAGGGTTTCTCATGATTCCATTTTCACAACTTTGACATAGTGACCTATAATTTATTACATTGCTTCATGTCACATGCTAACATCAAAGGACACTCCTCAAGGGTCATTTTAGGCCTTTGAATCAAGTGAATCCATGGTGTATTTATCATTTATTCTCCATTATTCAAAATTGCCAAGTCATTGAAAACTCATGAACCAAAATGTCTCAAGGCCCAAATCAAATTCAGGTGTGGTTAGCAATTCAAACATAAGTGATCCATCATGAAATATTTGGATATCCATGCATGGAAGGAGGTGTATCTCACATAATGAAAATTTCCAAATTTGTCCAAAACTCTTTAAACAAAGAATCACCAAGGCCCAAATCATTATCAGTGAAAAACCCTAGAGTATTTAAACTAATTCATGCACTGGTTAGGTCAGAGACACGTGATTTTGGAGGATAACCAAAGCTTGAACCCTAAAGCATCTCACATTCGTATCTCTCAATCTACAAGGAGTTTTCACAAAATTCTTTCACCATCAGAACCCTTGAGATCTCTAGAGCACGAACCAACCACCCTTTGAAGCTAACAGTGGAGATACGTGTTGCACCATCTCAGGTTAGTGATGATTTTCATGATCATAGAACTCTCCTTTTTTATGCGCATATTGATGTGTGATTGTCACTGATAACCCTGATATAATTTGTTTTGTGTTTGGACGTGTGTATTGGTTGTATGTTGTGTTTAAAGTTTTGAACACAAACCTTATTTCATGCGAATCCCATTATGTGTTGGTTGTTTGTAATTTTTAATAGGATATTTGGAATCCTCACAAAATTCTGGACAGGAAGGTGTATCTTTTAGCATTTTCTGGGTTCTCTTTTGTTGCAGGTGAACGGAGGAGGTGGCCGGAACCCTAGCTCCGGCGGCTGGTGAGGGTTCCGGCGAGGTGGGGTGGCTGGAGGTAGGAGATGAAATCTCCACCATTCATTCCTTTCATCGTGTGGTCCTTGCTTCGCCACGTTTTTGTCTTTTTGTTTTTTATTCTGATGATCACATGTACATTACGCCACGCTACTTACCGTGTGCATCCAATCATGTTCTTTTATTTTATTTACTTTTTATTTAATTGACCTAATCGTGTGCGTTGAAATGATCAGACGGTTGGTAAGCTGCCAACAAATTAAAAAAGGCATGTGCCTGGCACATGGGAGGGTATTGTGTGCTGACCAATTGGGTGCGTGCGTGCGTATCATTACTACAGTGTATTTTTTTTATCATAACCATTGATCTTGTGTACTTTGAGATTATGTTGACTAACTAATGAACGCAGGATTGATCTGATGGTGAGTGTTTAGTCAGCCCTTTGACCAAGTCCATGCATGCACCCTTTTATTTTATTTTTTTTCGCTGATGTCTTTATTGGGTTGGGCTTGCTCTTTGCCCCCCCCCCCCCCCCCCCTTTGAGCCCATTTATTTATCCTAAACGCGCCATGCTTGCTATTCGTCCCCCCATTTATTTATTTCTCATTTTTATGATTTTAATCATGACATTTTCATTTTTATTTATTAAAAATAGTTAATTGCATTTAAAAATTCCAAGAAAATTCATGCATCATTTTTATAATTTTATAAAATTTTCACAAATTTTATTTTATTATTTTATTTTATTTTTAGCATCCGAAATAAATATTGGTTTATTTTCTTTTTGAATTAGTCATATCATGCATACCTTTAACTTGTTCATTTTATTTCTCTGCATCCATGAAACATTTTCAATCCATTATTTTTGCATTTGTTAGATAACATTCTGAATTGCATTAAAATATTTTTCTATCATTTTTAAAATTATTTCATATTGCATTTTAGTCCTTTTCTTTAGCACATTGAACCTTGCTTCTCATCTGAGCTTTGCATAATTGTTTGAGTGACTAACATCTTGAATTTTTGCAGGAGTTTTTGATATGTTGTTTGTTTCTGGTTGAGAAATGTTGAGAATTAATTTGGAAATTTTAAAAGATGTTTTACTACTTGTTTAATTGCTCTTTGTGTGAGATTTCCTTGTATGCACATCCCGGATCTGATCTGGTTATCTGTTTGAAGAGGCACTTGTGCCATTGTTTTGGGGTTGTTTATTTATCTTCATAAATCATGTTTGGATTGTTATCACTATTATATGCCATTTTTTGGTTTTCATTTGCCTTAATATTACTTGTGTCTGTTTTGTGCTAACCTTTTATGCAGGGGTTGAGGTAAGTTCTTTGAGGGTGTGGATAGTCATCCATATTCACCCTTACTCCTTCCTTCTCTCATCTTTTCTTTTCTTTAAGCTTAGGTTGTCGTCAAACCTCACTAACCGTAGGTCACCCATGCATGATAACATTAGGACTCTTAGTTTCCCTTTAGAGTTTCCTTTGTGTCTTCTCTCTTCTCATCTCAAAACTTCTTGAAAATACTTAATAAGGATAAAGTGTATTGCGCACGAGCCTTAAGCGTGGGGAATGAGAAATGAGGGGCTTCCTCTCATCTTTCTAGAGTGCTTAGCGAGCGCCCTGTCTTGGGACGATGCGTTAAGTATTCGCCCCTGTGCCCTAGACTTTGGTGCAATGCAAGTTATGAACTAACTCAAGTCACTTCTGTCTTAAAAAAATACAAACAAATTTCAAACCTTTTTGTCCTTCGGGATTGTCAAACTAAAGGCTATTTTCAAAAAGGGCACGTTACTTTCTGTATGAGTCGCAAATAGGTATCGACCCTAACTGCCGGACGCGAACTTAACGTCGCTCATAAAAAACACAAAAAGAACTTGGTCCGAACTACGTTGACTCTGAATTCCCCATTGCACGAAGGGGGTACGTAGGCCTAGGACGTTGACGTCCTACCGAGTCTGTCTTTGTCTTTCCCTTCCCCGTCTTAGTACAGCCCTAGATGATAGGATAACTCACCCTTAGATTAGACAACAAGCGTGGATCCCATCGAGTACGATGGACGCGTGGGGTGCTAGCACCTTCCCCTCGCGTAACCGACTCCCAAACCCAGGCTATGGTTGCGATGACCATTCCTTTCCCTCTTCCTCAGGTTTATGCGGTGTTCCCTTTCCCTCTCTTGGGATAAATTTACACGGCTCGCGACTCTATTTTCCGTGCCACTCTCGCGTTTGTACCTGGATGAAAATCCTGGGAGCGACACCTGTGTTGGCTGAAAATGCAACCGAAGAACAGAAAAAATCCCAAAACGAAGTCAAGAAGAAAGATTGCAAGACTGCTTATTGCATTCAGACGGCGGTCGGTGCTGCTAACTTCGACAGAACCTCTCATGCTGAAACGTCGAAAGAGGCATGGGATATTCTGGTGAAGTATTATGAAGGAGGTGAGAAAGTCAAGGTTGTCAAGTTGCAAACCTTGCGTTGACAATATGATTTATTGTCGATGGGAGAAGACAAAAAAGTTGTAGAATATGTGTCGAAGGTTCAGAAACTCGTCCATCTCAGGAAGGGTTGTGGTGAAACCATAATTGATAAGATGATAGTTGAGAAGGTAATGCGAATGTTGACCTCTCACTTTGATCACGTTATTGTAGCTATTCAAGAATCCAACAATCTTGAAACCCTAAAAGTGGAAGATTTGGTTAGTTTGTTGGAGGCGCATGAGATGAGGATTGTCGAAAGAAAGGGAGTTCAGGATTCGATACAAGCACAGTAGGCTCAGTCATGGAAACGGAATGGTGGTTCTAACAAATCCAAAGGTAAAGTCGACAAGACTCAAGGAAAGAAGTCTTGGTCGAACCCTCACAAGAATCAGGTCGAAGATAGAGCTTCTGAATCCTCGAAAAGAGTAGGAGGAAAGTATTGAAAGGAAAAAGAAGATAAGAAAAGTATGCTATGTTATAACTGTGAAAAGTGGGGTCATTTGGCCAAACATTATTGGTACAGGAAAGACAATGGATCAAAACAAGGCAAGGACGAAGGAGCGAACATTGCACGCCAAGATTCAAATGATTCTGAATGTGGTATGGTGGTTATGGCTGCAGTTGCAGCTAACCATGTCGAATCCAAGACCTGGTTCCTCGACTCAGACTGCTCAAATCACATGACTGGTCTAAAGGAGTGGTTGGCAGATTTTGATGACTCGAAGAAGAGCAAGATAAAACTTATTGATAACAGTTCATTGCAAGCAGAAGATACTGGCAATATAGTTTTTCAACTGAGTAATGTAGCGAAATCTATGATCAAAGATGTGTTCAATGTACCTGGAATAAAGTGCAACCTATTAAGTGTTGGACAACTGGTCGAAAAAGGCTTCTCAGTTGTTATTAAATATGGAGTTTTGAAATTGTTCGACACCCAGAACAATTTGGTCTTGAAATCTCCGTTGTCGAAGAACAGGAAGTTTAAGATCAAGATCAGTTCGACTGAAGTACAATGTATAAAAACAGTTGTCAACCACAAGGATAGTTGGTTGTGGCATTTGAGGTTTGGACATTTGAACTTTTGATCACTCAATCAGTTGATTACTCAAGATATGGTATCTGGTATTCCAAGTATTGAGATACCTAAAAAACTCTGTGAAGGTTGTTTAGTCAGAAAGAAATCCAGAAATTATTTTGTTTCGACTATGCCAATGAGATCATCCTGCATTCTTGAAGTTGTACATTAAGATGTATGTGGTCCGTTCGAAGAACATACCATTGGTGGAAACAAATATTTTGTTTCGTTTGTCAATGAGTTTAGTCGAAAAGCTATGGATCTATGTGATCAAGAGAAAGGATGAAGTATTTGAAATCTTTAAGAGATTCAAGATGCTTGTCGAAAACCAGAGTGAGAAGAGGATCAAAGTTCTGTGAACCGATGGAGGTGGCGAATACACTTCGAAGATGTTTGAAAAATTCTGTGCAGAACATGGTGTTGATCATGAGGTAACTGCTCCTTATACTCCTCTACATAATGGAATTGCTGAAAGAAGAAATAGAACCATATTAAATATGGCGAGATGTATGCTTAAGTAGAATAATTTTCCAAAATCTTTATGGGGTGAAGCTGTTTCGAGTGCAGTTTATATCCTGAATAGGTGCCCTACCAAGAAATTGAAGAACAAGGTTCCTGAAGAAGTATGGAGTGGCAAACGACCATCAGTAAGTCATCTGAAGGTGTTTGGCTCTATGTGTTACAAGCATGTTCCTGATGCAAGAAGAAGGAAGCTTGATGACAAGAGTGAACCTATGATTCTGGTAGAATATCATAAGACTGGTGCATACAGGCTATTCAGCCCAATTAATGAGAAGATTGTGTTGAGTCGAGATATTGTGATTGATGAAAGTTCTATATGGGATTGGAATTCTAGTAATTCAATTAACAAGCCATTGATGAGCTCTGATTTCGACGAAGAAACTGATGAAGTCGAAATTGAAGGAATTGCTTAGAATTCAAACGAAGTCGAAGTAAAAGCATTTGCTGACGTTCCTGATACAGAGGCTGTGGCTGAAACAAGCCAAAGACCTCGACAAAATAGAGTTCCTCCAACAAGACTTCATGATTATGAAGTGACTGGTGATGATGAAGTCACACCAGATGGAGAATTAGTTCATTTTGATTTACTTGCAGGTGTTGAACCAATCAACCATAACGAAGCTTTAAAAATTCAACAATGGAAGTTAGTTATGGTTGAAGAGTTACAGACAATCGAACGAAACAACACATGGGAGTTAGTCAAATTTCCAGCACATACAAAAGCTATCGAAGTAAAGTGGGTGTTCAAGTTGAAACACAATGCTGCTGGGTCGATAGCAAGACATAAAACAAGATTAGTAGTTAGAGGGTTTCTTCAAAGAGAAGAAGTTGACTACTCTGAAGTATTTGCTCCAGTAGCAAGACTGGAGACTGTTCGACTAGTGGTAGCATTGGCTTGTAACTAAGGTTGGTCGACATTTCACTTAGATGTGAAGTCAGCATTTCTGAATGGTCCGTTAGATGAAGAGGTCTATGTCACACAACCTCCTGGGTTTGTGATTCAGAAGGAAGCGAGTAAAGTATATAAGTTCATAAAGCACTCTATGGTCTCAAGCAGGCACCTAGGGCATGGAATAAGAAGATCAACTCATACTTGGTTGAATTGGGATTCGTAAAATGCAAATCTGAGTATGGTGTCTATGTTGAGGTTATAGCACAAGATATAACAATCACCTGCTTAAATGTCGATGACTTGTTAGTAACTGGAAACATCCTGAAGAACTTGTCGAAGTTCAAAGAGCTGATGAAGAAGGAATTTGAAACGTCGGATCTGGGAAAATTGGCTAATTTCCTAGGCACAGAATTTCATATGTCGAAGCAAGGTATGGTGCTACATCAAAGGAAGTATGTCAAAGAGGTACTCAAGAGATTCAGAATGGATGATTCGAATCCTGCATCCTCACCTGTCAAACCAAACGTGAAGTTGGAGAAGCATGGAGAGGAATACAAAGTTGATGTAACTTTGTGCAAACAAATAGTTGGATCTCTGAGATATGTGTGCTATAGTCGACCTGATATAGGTTTCGTAGTCGGATTAGTGAGCAGATTCATGGGTGAACCAAGAGTGTCACACATGAAAGCTGGAAGAAGAATTCTGAGATACTTAAAAGGAACAATAATTTTTGGAATTCTATTTCGACGAGATTCTGAAGGAAAAGGAGCAATAGTTAATTGCTTTTCAGATGCTAATTGGTCTGGAGATAAGGAAGATCGTAGAAGTACAACTGGCTATTTCTTTCAAGTATTTGGTGCCCCAATCTCATGGTGTTCGAAGAAGCAACTTGTGGTGGCATTGCCATCGTGTGAAGAAGAATATACAACAGGATCCTATGTTGCATGTCAAGCAATTTGGATCAGATCAGTACTTGAAGAAATGGAGGTCGAAGTGAAGAAACCTCTTGTGTTGCAAATCGAAAAAAAGTCAGCTATAAATCTGGCGAAGAATCCAGTTCTGCATGGAAGGATTAAGCATATCGAAGCCAGATTTCACTTCTTGAGGGAAAAGGTAAATCGAGGTGAACTTGAAGTTAGGAATTGCTCAAGTGAAGCACAATTGGCTGACATTTTCACCAAAGGATTAAAGATCGACTGATTCCTAAATTTGAGAAAGAAATTAGGAATAGTTCAGATCGACTATGACTAGCGTAGGCTCGACAACTTGGATTATGGGGGTGTGTTGAAATATTAGATTTGATTTGATATGATTAGATTTGATTAGATTTAATATTTAGATATAATTCAAGTTGTGTTAGCCCAAGCCCAATTAGGGTTGTATATAAATAGACCTAGTTTGTATCATTATTTACACAATTCAATAATACAAATCCTTACTTCCTTATTTTCTCTCTTTCTCTCCTCACTAAAAGTGCCTCACGCACTAACAGGGCCTTCGACCTTATACTTGAATTTTGTTGGAATTTTATTAGGAGAAATAATTAGAACTCCTATACCAGTTCCATTTTAATGACTAGAGTCGTCGAAGTATAACTTCCATGGTTCTAGTTCAATGTAGTCCAAAGACTTTTCATTTATAGCGTGGTCGACCATGAAATCATCCACCACTGTCCTTTGACAGCTTTTAGAAGTAAGTATGTCAAAGAATACTCAGTTAGTGCTAACGTCCACTTTCCAATTCGACTGTGTAAAATTTGTTTGGATAACATGTATTTTATAACATCGAAATGAGAAGAAACGAAAACATCCACTGGTTTTATATAGTGCTTCAATTTCATACATGAAAAGTATAAACATAAACACAATTTTTTGACTAAATTATATCTAGTTTCCGCATCGTTCAAGACCCTACTGAGGTAATAAATGGCTCTTTCGACACCATTCTCATTCTCTTGAGCCGACAAGCTCCCTAATGTCTTGTCCGACGCAGATATGTACTGCCTCATACTCCTACTTCTACAAGGTGACATCAAAATTAGAGGATTCGTCAGGTATTCCTTGATTTTTCGAAGGCATCCTACTGAGCTTGCCCCCATTCGAAGTCTTATTTTTCAGTCGAAGTAGAGGGGAGAAGGCTTGCGTCTTGCCACTGAGGTTGGAGATGAACCTCTTGAGAAACTTAATCTTGCCAAGTAGAGACTGCAATTCCTTCTTTGTAGATGCTGCTTTCGCCTCCATTATTGCCTTAGCCTTGTTTTGATTTATTTCGATCCCTTTCTTGTGGACCATAAAGCCTATGAAATCTCCCGCCTGCACACAAAACGCACATTTGAGAGGTTCATCTTCAAACCAAACTTCTACAACCTTTCGAAGGAGTGTTGAAGATGGTCTATATGATTCTTTCCTGAAGCAGACTTAACAACAATATCGTTAATATAAATTTGCATGAAAGTCTCAATGAAATCGTGGAAGATCAAATTCATTACTCGCTGGTATGTTGCCCCAGCATTTTTTAAGCCAAAAGGCATCACCACCCATTCGTAGGTGCCTAAGGCTTCAGGGCATCGAAATGCTGTTTTAGGAACATCTTCCTCATCAATAAAAACTTGATTATAACCAGAGTACCCATCAAGCATACTAAGGTACTCATGGCCTGCGGCAAAATCGACAAGCATTTCCACCACTGGCATAGGATATTTATCCTTTGGGGTAGCAGAGTTCAAGTCTAAAAAATCTATGCATACCCTTAGTTTGCCATTTTTCTTTATCACCGAAACTATATAGCCAATCCATTCGACATACCTGGTCGGGTGGATGAACTTGCATCTGAGGAGTCTTTCGACTTCTTCTTTAATCTTTGAAAGGATCTCTAGCGCGAATCGCCTTAGAGTTTTCTTACTAGGTTTCCTCCTAGGCTTTATTGGTAACTTTAGTTCGACCAGATTCCTATCCAGACCAGGCATTTCGTCATAGTCCCACGCGAAACAATCCTTGTATTCCTTCAGTAACTGGACTATTTTGACCTTGAGTTGGGGGCTGACTTTTGCACTGATGTAAGTTTATATTTTTTCTGTCCCTGACCCGAAATCGATTTCTTCGAGTGGATCATGTGCCATCATCTTGATGTCTGCTGCTAATGGATCCTTTTCAAAGTCCAAAGGCTCATCGTCATAGATCACATCAAGCCTCTGGTTTTGCAATTCTCCCAGATCTTTGTCAGGCAGATCTGGACCAAAGTCCTTTCCAGGACCTTGTTGATCTGCTTCGATCTCGTTGGCTTCGACAGCCATATATTTTACTTCAGCCTCTAAGGCCGCTTTGAGCTTGTTCTCGGCTACATAAGCCGCAATTTTCTCAAGAACTAGTGACTCACTCATTGTCACTAAATTCGCTCCCCCAGCCAGTTGACCGGATGTGTGAGGATCCAAAAATATAATTCTCTTCGCCAACTACCTCTCTATCCCACTTAAACCCGTGGGTGGGATAAAGGTACAGGGAGCAAAAGGCGTCGTCTGTTGGCGTCATGTCGAACGTGGCAGGACTACAAGGAGCAATACGAGGCAGATTTCTGTCAAAGCTTCGCCTCTTGACCTGATTTATTTCGGCCACAAAGTATCTCTGATCCGCCTTGATATTCTCGACAATCCCGTCGGTACGCCATATCGTTATTCTTTGGTGCATCGACGAAGGGTCGACTCATATGCCGTGTATCCATTCCCTGCCTAACAGTAGGTTGTAATTTGCCTTTGAGGCAATTACCATCAACATTGTCGGCCTTGTGATGGTCCCGACTGTTAGATCCACTTGTATTACTCCCAGGGTGGTTCCCACTTTACCCTCGTAATTCGACAACACCATGTTATGGGGTTTGGTGTCGGAATCATCCTTTCCAATTTTCTTGAGCATATAGTGCGGCATCAAATTGACTGCCGCATCTCCGTCAACCAGAACCTTGTTTACCCCTATGTTTCCCACCTTTTCTTTAATGAACAACGATTTTAAGTGACTCCTCATCGAATAATCTGGTCTTTCAAAAAATGCGTTTTGTTCTTCCACGCATCCATTGTTCATAATGTAATAACAAACAGCCTGTGTATGGCCTTTTCAACTTCCATGGTCTCTTCCTCATCTTCGACTTCCAATATCTGGTCATACTCCCTAGGGAGTACTGACACAACGTTACACATCACGTCGAAAGATGCTTCCGACCCTGAGTTGAAATCATCCGTCATTTATTATCTCTAGTTGCGTCTTTCTTTGAAGACACTTGTTCTGGAGCAACTAATGGCTTTCTATCCTTCGATTCCTCTGAGGCTTGAACATTACTACTGGTTTCCGGTTTAGCCATTCTTGTAGCCTCCCTTTCTGCTTTCTTTTGACGCTGATACCTTCTCCATTATGACTTTGTCATAGGGTTCTTACCCTTGTAGTTTTCAGATGGGTAAGTCATAGGAAGATCCCCTTTATACTTCGAAATCTTTCCACTTCCCTTAGCCTTGGGCTTGTCGGATTAGATTGACCCATTTGTCATCTGGAGCCTTATTTGTAGGCTTGAATGTGTTGGGGTACCTTCCTCCTAAATTCTGCCCATTTTGGTCTCCTCTTCTGGGGTCGAATCTTTCTCCTCCTACTGGTTGAGAAGGCTTCCAATTTCCCCTTCTTTTTGCCCTATCTATTCATTCCAGGTTCTGTCACTAGTAGAAAAAACACTTGTTAAGTCAGTTAAAAACGACTTCTTAAGACGGTTCCGAGCCTGACCTAAGAACTACCGACATAAGAAGTTTTGACTTCTTAAGTCAAATTTGGACCTGACTTAAAAAAAGGTTATTAGGTCAGTTAAATAACACCTGACTTAATATTGTAGGTTTTCATAAAGCTCTGATGCCATTTATACCCGACTTAAGAAGTTTCTTTCTTAAATCGGATATATTTAACCGACCTAACAAGTTGTAGTTTTTTCACATTTTTTTGTAATAACATTTTTAACTTCATCTTTCTTATCAATTTCTAAAGCTTCAAAATAAAGAAATACATGCAGACACTCTTCTTCATAATTACTTCTCATTTCAAGTGATAGTACCATCAACCAATAGAAACATAAATGATTATATGATATATAAAATATATTGTATCCCATTACAAACTATCCAAAACATACAACGAAATTTCAAAATAGAAGGAATTGTTTGTAGTGGACACAACAAACACCTGATTGGAAATATTGCTTATGGAAGTAAGGCAAGACCTTGAAAATCTCCTGCTTTAAAGCTGTCTCAAGAAATATCGCTCATGTTATACAAATTAACACATAAAGAACATATAATGATATTGTTTTTCCAAGTTCCCTGCCATGAGCTGCATCCTTTATGACCTACCATTTCAAATTATGTAAAACTGTAATTAATTGGCATACTGATATTCATAAAAATGTATAAATAAAGTTTTAAATTGAATCTGATAATTAGTGAAAAACAAACCCAACAATAACATAGATAGCACCTGTAAACAACAAGACCATAACATCTTGTGGATAAGGTAGATTTAATGAAGACTTCAATTTTTTTACTAGTCTATAGTGAAAATTAGATTATTAACCCACAATTAACCAACCCAACTAAACTTACAGCAACCAAACTACATATTAAATTCCGTTTCAAATTCTTTCACAGTCTAACATTATCAAAATAGCCACTAGTATAAACAAGAGAGCGCAACACCCTTCATCCATTTCATCACAAAATTTCAAACAAGAACACAAATACAAAATTGACACTACAAGCACATACTATAAGCTAACTTCAATTTCTTCCATTTGGAGTAAGAATCCTAAGTAAAAGTTACTAGACAACAATAATATTCAATGTTAATCTGACCTCACTAAAATGTTAAATGCATACAAAAGATTAAGCATTACTAAAATATAAACCTGATGCAAATTCAAATAAATAACATAAAATAGCATAAAATAACTATGTTGATTTTGAAATGTGAAAAATTGAAAAAATTAGAAAGTGCTTATCTGGGAGAGAGAAAGAGAGAGAGACCAAGCTCCGGAATTCTTGGAAGGGAGAGATCCAAACTCAAGAATTTCTTGGGAACTCAGTCGTAATCACTATAAACTCTGTTTGGTAACAGGTTCTAATAATAATAATAATAGTCTAAGATAAGGCCTTCTAAAATTAAATAAAAATCAATTTTGTCAATACCAAGGGTTGAGTTCAAGATAAGGAGGATCCGAGTCCATCATCTTTCATCTCAACTAAGAAAACATATATAACTAATTGTTATATTATATATTTATGACTTTTTTTACCCAAATATTTAAGGCTTAAAGCCCTAGCTTGGACCGCTTGGTTCAAGGGCCGGCACTGGATTACTATCAACCCATTCTAAAGTTTGGGGAGGAAAATATTTTTCAGATACTTTCTTTATTAGTTGCAAGAGGGAAAAGTGTTGATCTGTTTTGTGCGGTAGTTGTTTAAAATGATAAATTCAACTAAATTCCTACCAAAGAGGCAGAACTGATTTTCACACCTTAGAAGCGGGATAGATCTTCTAGAGCATTAGCAAACACTAGAAGATGATGTAAGAAATGTTTTTTAAGAAGCAATTTTTCCACCCAGAATATATTTCCCAATCATATTCTCAAATCAGCCATATTGTATCCATCTTAAGTTTGAAGCTGCTTTAAAACATCTTCACATAAGCGTTATTCATTTCACGCGATCCGTGAAATGTTTACGCAACAAATACAATTTTTGTCTTAAAATTCAACATAACTCCAAAAGGAGGACAAATATGCACACCAATTTTACAACAATATATGTGTAATATGGTTGTGACGCTAGTCCAACAGTTGATGCTGCTATATGAGAACTAACATAAAACAGTGAGCAAATTAACCACACAACATGGATATAATGTGATATAAATCATAGAGGAATGCTAGTACCTTCAAGAAGATGGGTAAGAAGAGGCTCCAATCTACCATTTTCAGCCATCTGCCGCACATTATTCTCATATGTTTCCAGATTCTCCAAAGTTTTGTCAGCCTTCTCAACAGTGGAAACATCTTCTGATTTGGTGCTTGTCATTCCAACTAAAATAAGAATAGATCCATTGACTGAACCAATCTTCTCACAGAGGGTTTCAGAGGTTGAAAGTTCATAGAGCAAGGAAACAGCCTTCTCTCTTTCTTTAGAAAGCTCGTGAGAAAGGAATTTTACTACCGTGCGCACCGTGTCCCCTTCAGCCAGCAGTTCCTTTTGAGCAAAGAGAAGATGTTAATAGGAATTTCCAAAGGCTACACCAAAAAAACTATAAAAGGATATGAAATGATAACTAGCAAACCTGCAATAACCTTATTCTCATCGTCTCCCTCGACCACAATTCTAAGTGTTTCAAGAGCTCTACAACGAACTTTACGGCTGCTACTCTTCAGCATATCAACAATCATTGGTATAAGCCCTGCACTGCAGACCATATGTTTATTCGACCGACTTCTTCGACAGATGTGCTGGACATATCTCAAGTAAGAATCCTAAGTAAAAGTTACTGGACAACAATAATATTAAATGTTAATCTGACCTCACTAAAATGGTAAACGCATACAAAATATTAAGCATTACTAAAATATAAACCTGATGCAAATTCAAATAAATAACATAAAATAGCATAAAATTTTAATCTGACCTCCCAGATAAGCATTACTAAAATAATACAAAAGATTGAACAGTAGACACATTTCAAAATCAACATAGTTTAATTTGAAAAGGGAGATGCAAATTATATACATTCTAAACATTCTACACTAATCAAAACTAAAGTACACACAAGATGCAAGAGAGAAAATTTTATGAATAGACCAACTACTTATGAAATTTGTGGCAATGGCTCAACTCTGACAACTGCATGGAAACCATCTGTTTTGATTAGATTTACACAGAAAAATTATGTCCAAACATTCAAGATCTCCTCTCACACTTGAATATTGATGTGAATTCTTCTATTTACGCAACTTCTCATCGAAAGTTAGTTCCAAATCCAAATTAGGTTCATGAGTATACTACTAACATATCAACACATAGCATATTCTGAGTCTTCCAGAAGTATATGCCCCACTTAACAAAATCCTAGAAGCTTGTATTAATTCATATTAACAGCCACGAAAAAATATTTGAAATATCACTAAATCAAAATATCTTAGGTCACTATTAAAAACCCTAACTTAAAAAGTGATTATAAATATGAGTTTTGTGACTCATTTACCCTAAGTTCAAAGCAACGAGAGTGACATGGAACGGGGCAAGCAATTTAGACTTTCACTTGGTTGAGATTGAGATACACTTCAACCTGATTCACAAAGAAACAACAATAAATGAAGAGAAACTCTAAAAAAACTGAAACACAAATATACTAACTATACAATACTAGCAGCATAAGATTTGTAATCAGACCAAAACCAAAGCCAACAATCGAACAAAAGGACGCGCACCAACATCGCATATACTCGCATATACACACCACAAACCGATGGCAGCAATAGGAATATTTACTCTCATAAAAAACGTGACATATTGATGGCCAATTCAATTCAAATTTCAGCACATCATACACATGGAAATCGGTATATCCTGATACCAAAATCACAGCATAACATACAGGTTGGAGATGATGAAAATGAAAATGATACAAACATTTCTATAACTTGGTTTTGTAATCTAAACTATCATCGCCAAATCACAGAATCTGTGTACAAGCTTAAATACAAACACATCACAGCATGTTCATCATCGTAAAAAAACAAAAAAAAAGTGACTAGCAGTAATCTATGAATTCATGAAACCGGGATTTGAAACAGAACAGAACGCAAACACCAAGCATATACACAGAAGAAATTCACAACTCAGTAAATAATCGAATCAAAACCATAGCATGATATCTAGGCGAAGCAGAATCATAACCAGTTCAGATTTACAACTATAATTTCAGATAGAAAAATTACCAAATGCGGGACTGCTACTGAAGAAAGCTTGTTGCCGTTACCGCAAATATCGATGTTGTTAGAGTTTTGTTGCTCTTCAGAAAACTACAGCAAGCTTGTGGTGGTCTGAAATTGGAGTGCAAGGTTTTGACACTGGTGGAGTAGTTACAGTTTCAGCAACAACTTTTCCTTTTCTTCAATGTCAGCAACAAAACGTTGTTTTCAGATTCTCAAATCCACACAGCCTATACTCCTTGTTCATCACAGTAACCTCAAAGTTCTTTCCATAAAGGGCCATTAGGACTCAACAGGACTCGACCGCTCAGCTTACCAAAATCAACTCGCAAAAATGACTTCGGCCCTATCAATCACATTACAATCCTGTGTATCACCAAGTGGCTCAGGATAACAGTCTTTCCATACAACTGTCCTCTTGCTCAAATTCACATATGAATCTTCTGCCTTCAAAGGAATATCGAAGAAGAGAGGCCCTAAATTCCCAAAAAGTGCGTACCAGTTTCCAACATAATCATGTCTTTCGCAATGTTTTGAAGCTGATAGATAACTTCAATTCCCTCAACGGATAGCTCAACATTGGAAAAATAAAATCCACATGGCATTAAGCCCAGAATCGAGAAGAAGGAAAACGAAATCAACAGTGTCAGCAACAACAATTTCTCAAAGAGATGAATCAACAAATTGTCTTTAGGGATTGAGTTGTGTCGTTCTTCAAAGAGAGGAAATATAAGAAATTGAACAAATTGAAGAATCGGTTGAGAGATTGAGTTTCGTCATTCTTCAAAGGAATAAGCTTTAGGGTTTGGTTTTTTAGAACAAGGTAAGTGACGGTTCATTCTAAAACGATGGTAAAAAAAAATTTCTCAAAATGAACTTGGATCCTTTAGTTTTCTTAGAAATTGAATATTAATATATTTTTTAATGATGTAATGTTTTTTAATTTAAAAAATATAAATACCTCTAATTATTTAAATAATGTTTTTAAGTGACGATTTTCTTTTTTAGAGGTACTGAGTTCGATTCTCTTATAGTACACATTGAAATTTAATTTGTTAGAATAAATAAAACTTCTTAGGTCGGGTGGTCGACACATGACTTAATAAATTAACTTCTTAAGTCAGTTAGGAAAAACAAGCGACTTAAGAAATTTAATGCGAAATATATTTTTTTAATTAATGTTTGTTAAGTCGGTTTTAAATGCACCCGACCTAAAAAAGTTATAAATATTTACGGAATTGCCACCGCGTCGTTTCTTAAGTCAGGTGGCAGGTGAACTGACTTAACAACCTCAACTAAAAAGATATTTTTGTACTAGTGTGTACTGCCTTTTTGTCGAAGAAGAATTTACAATGAGGACAGAGCATTACTTCATACCTCTTTTTCTGGCATTTGTGGATGAAATCTGCTAAGTTCTCCTCTTCTTTAGGGTATGCCAATTTGTGGTATTCCTCACGTCGATGCTCTTCGTCTACTTGCATCGAAACATTCTGAGACACCTCCACTATGTTCACATTGGCAGTTGTCTCTGTGGCAATGCTCAATTTGTTTAACTTCAAACTGAGGCCTTCATTAACCTTGTGATCTTTCTCGACACGGTTGAAATCCTTTGTGGTTTCATTTGTTGGTACCTTTGGACGCAAACCCTTGGTACCCTGTTGGCTGATGAATCCGACATCCTTCTCCTTTGGATCCTCCATGGTTCTCTAGAGAAGGCCCATAGCAGCCTCTTTGTAGGAACCTTCAGTAGCTCCTTTATTAACCTGGATGAAACCTTCAGTAGCTTCGTTGTTGACTTGGGCAAAACCATCAATAGTTTCGTTGTTGGTTTTAGCGAAACCTTCAGTGGTTTCGTTGTTGATTTTAGTGAAACCTTCAGTGGTTTCGTTGTTGATTCTGGTGAAGCCCTCAGTAGCTTTGTGGTTGACGCCATCAGTGGCCTCCCCAATGTAATTTTCAATAATATTTCCGTCAAGATCTTCAATGACTTGAACCATCACAGCCTGGTTCAGGAAGTCATCAGTAACTTCAACCATGTTACATTTGTCGGCGAAATCCTCAGTAACCTCCACCATGTTCACATTACTGTTGAAGCCATGAGCAACCTAGATCATATTCATGTTGTCGCTAAAGCCTTCAGTAACTTCAACCATGTTCACCATGGATGGCTCAGCATAGTGGGCTTCTGCCACTTGAAATAGGTCCGAATCGATATTCATCTAGGGCTTCAACTTGTCCCCGAATTTGAGCCTTCCTTCTCTGATTTCATTTTGTACTATATCCCTGAAAAGGAAACATTGAGACGTTTTATGACCCAAAAAATTATGGTATTTGCAAAAACCTATCTTTTTCTGCTGTTCTAAAGGAGGTGCTTTAGCACCAGGTGGTACTATCATTTGGCCATCCTTAACTAACAGATCAAATATTTCGTCACACTTTGTGACGTTGAACGTATAAGTTCTTTTTAGGAACTTGTCGTTCTTTTCCGATTCAATTGTGTTTTTCCCATTCGACGGAGCCAAGACTTTGCACGCATATGGCAAACCCTATTTTAATTCCACCCGATCGACCTCATGTTTGTCGAAATTCAATGATTCGTCTTCGTCATCATCCTCACATACTCTGACATACCCTTTCTTTTTTATTCTTGTTAGCCCTAGTTTTTTTGGCTTTTAGTCATTCGACATGTCTAACCCTATCAGCCAGTTGGGCCATGTCTCTTAAGTACTGGGTATCTAACTTCTTTCTAATTGAGTAGTCGAGGCCACCCGCGGCCATTTCGACTAACTTATGTTCAGGAACCTGTGTAAAACACCTTGCTTTGAGCAACCTAAATCTATTTAGGTAGTCATCAATTGGTTCTGAGAACTTTTTCTTGACGCTAGCCAATTGTCATACCCCAAATTTTGACTACCAAGATTTCCCATTATTGTGAAAATCATCACCACAATATGGACGTGCCATCATACCTCATCAATATCCTCAAAGATGGGTGAGCATTAACTACAATCAAAACTTAGGGTTTTAAGCCCTCTCAGAGCACTTAGACAAAGGAGCAATCAAGAAATGACATGATCTTCAACTTGTCTAACCTCTCAAACACCTATGAAGGATCAAGAGGACTCCTACATCAAGAATCAAGCACAAAGTTGCAACATTCCAAGTGAAAAGGTTAGCTCTACTAGGGAGAATCATTGTACAAAGCCCAAGAGGAGGATGACTATGCTGAGGAAAGAAATGATCATTATATAAAGCCTAAGAGGAGGCTATCTTCAGCTGGGGATTATTGAGATTCAGAGGTAGGTCCAAACGGGGAATCAACTCTTGCTGAGGGTTACAGAAGAGTTGAGATATCAGAGACCTTGAGGTTCTGATTTGGGATAGTGTTATACTGATGATAAACTGACCCTGGATGGGGGATTTTTAGGAAAGAGGCTGGGTTTTAGAACCTATGGGTTTTATCTCTGCTGGAGATTAATCCAGACTATCCGGGGTTTCTCCTATGTTTGTAAGGTGCTTGAGAATGTCTTTGAGACTCAAGGGGTTTTATACTATTCAAGTGTACTGGTATGGAAGAGTTTACCTTTGTATCACGCCCAAGAGGAGGCTGACTCTTTTATGGGATGAGTATCAACCCTAAAATTCGTCTGGGGTTTTTGACTCTTTTTAGAAAGACAGCTCTAATGAAGGATGACAAAGTTCTGTCCTATACCTTTAGAAGGTCTTCAGGGTCCTTGTATTAAGCCCAAGAGAAGGCATGAGAACTTCTAAGAAGCCGAAAGGTCCTGGTACAAAGCCCAAGAGGAGACGGGAATGCTTTTAGGAAGCCTGTGGGTCTCAAACTTAAGAAAAGTTTAAGAAAGGTTTCACCGAGAATTAATCCTTTAATGAACAGTCCTAGGGTTTGAAGAAATTCAAGAGATGTCATTCACCGAGAATGAATCATTTCTGGGGGATAGAATTTCTTTGATAATTTCTAATAGTGACACTCTGAGAAAAGGTTCACCGAGAATACTGTCTTTCTCTTTGTTCCATATTGTATAAGCCCAAGAGAAGGAAAGACTGTATCTGGAAATCCTATGGGGATCTAGTTTTGACTGTATTAAAGAGTGAACAATTGGCTTTACCTAGTTCTAGACCTAGTTGCCGGGGAAAACTCTAAATAGATATACTAGTATATATACAGTTGATATATGACAAGTATTTAAAAGGATATGAAAGGAGAACTTACAGTGGAGCAGCTTCCCACAATATAGTTATATATATATGAAAGCAAGTAAATGAAAGCTGATAAAAACTTACAGGTGAGCAAGCTTTCATGCTGTATTGTTAGTTGTTCAAAGAAATTAAAGAAAGTTTTGATAACAACTGTATATTGAACCTAAATCAAAAGGGAAGTTATTTTTGAAAAGATTGTTGGGGCTTATACTCAAGGAGAGGCCCAGATGAAAACAATAATTTTACCGTTGTTTGTAAATTGTACTGGGGCTTATACAATGACTGAGGCCCAAATTTATTTATGTACAAAGGGGGTTGGGTTTTTCACTCTATTAGAGACCCAGAGATTTATTTTTGTACAAAAGATTAGGCTTATAACTCAAGGAGAGGGTCAAGTGATTTGATTTTGAATTGGCGATCGTGCCGAGAATTTTGAAAGTGTGTTGGGTCTTACACTCTATTAGAGTCCGAAAAGATGTTTTGAAAAAAAGAAAGGAATGAGACTTATAGCTCAAGGAGAGGCCCAGGTTATTTGATTTGAAAATGGCGATCGCGCTGAGGTTTGAAAACACAGCGGGTCTTATACAATGACTGGGGCCCAAATTAGTTTGGTATTCAAAGGGGTTTGGGTCTTACACTCTATTAGAGGCCCAAAGATGTTTGAAAATGTTTGGTAATGATTAAAGACCAAAGAAACCCTAATTTTCATTTTTAAAGGTTTTTTTTTGTAAGAAAATCAACAAAAATGATAAAAAAAATACCAAATAAGTTTAAATAAACCACTTGTGATTTTTGGTTACGGTTTGAAAAATGAGGTTTTAATCACAAGATGATTTATAACTCATTTGGTTTTGATTTTCAAGATAAAAATTCACTTTTTAAATGTTAAAAAACACTAAAAATGAATTTATTCACAAAAATACCAACTTTATTAAATAAATAATATAAATATGATTTTTTTGTAGAATAAAATACTTTAATATTTTTGTGATTTTTCAGAAAAAGAACCAATAAAAAATGATTAAAATTGAGAGAGAAATTAATTTTCCAATTAATTAACTAAAACATGAAAATATTAAAAAAAAAAAGCAAAAATAGGGGAAATGGCAAAATGGTCTTGGTGGGGTTTGAACCCACAACCATCAAGCCAAACACACATGCGCGCTACCACTGGGGTGGTGATACATCCGTGTATCAAAACCACCCCATGTGTATATATGGGGTGCCTTTTTTCAGGTCTGGGCAAGACAAGGCAATGCAAGGCAAGAAAAGTTTTGGCAATTTACATGAAGCCTCTAACTTTCTCATTTCTCCATGGATTGAGACAAAATTTAGGTGCATCTGACCCAGAATTTCATGAGGAATCCAATGGTGCCCTTGGAATTTTCAGAAAATAATTCCTCCTCAAAATGCGATAGTGGTTACAAAATAGGCTTATTTTTGTATGTTCTATGCTATCTCATGGTACAGGCAAGAATTACATGGCAAATTGGTTCAAACACAACATATATAACATGTATGAGATGTTTATGATCAGTGGACATCAAAGGAATGCATAATTCAAAGAGTTCAAGTTGTCATGCACTTACCTCTTGGAGCTCCTTATACTATCTGCCAAGTTTCTTATGCCAGAAGTAATTTGATGCTTTGGACACTCTCAATTGATCCCTTAGAAGCTTTTAGAATGATTGGAACCAGCTGGAATCCTCAAGAATAAGTTTGAGCTCTTTCTTGCAAAAGGGGCAAAAGTGACCAATATGGCAACTCTCTCAATGGTGTTCCAGATGAGGGGAACCAATTGAAACAGTTTAAAGATGATATTTGAAGTGTGTTTGAGGTTTTATCTGGTTTTGAAAGTGACTGAATCAAGACATGGCTTGCAAAATGCAAAAAAGTCCAATTTTGAGGTTTTGGAAGTGGACTTTGTGATTTTGGTGTTTCAGGTCACAAATGAGAGTTTGAACAACTTAGATACAACATATTAGAGGTGTTTGGATCATGAGCTGTGATGGAATTGCTATCTAACTCAAAAACTCAGAGATACCTTTCAAAAGAAGGCATTTTGGCCTAGAGAAAGGGATTTTGAGGAAAGCAAGTGTTGTAGTGCTTTGGTGTACTCAAACTGAGCACAATTGAGTTCTATTTATAGTAGAGCAAGTTTGTTTTGCAAGCAATAGTGAATGGGAACTGCAGCAGGCCTTTGGCCAATGTTACACAAAAGGAATCTCAAGTCTCCTCTAGCCATTGACTTGAAATTAGGGCACAAGCTTTGTAACTTTGGTTTAGAGATAAATCTTGACTGAATTCAGTTGGAATAGGCTCAGTTCATGCCACCTTGGTGTATCCATTGAATGCTTGGAAACAAAATTGGAGTCTTAGCATCTTTGTAGCCTTTTTAGGTATGACAAGCCTAATGTAGATTCTTGGACTTGTGAGGCTTGGAGATCAGATCATCCCCCTTGGATTTGATCCTCTGATGTGTCCAAATTGATGACAAGGCTTGGAGTTATCAGATTTGGACAAATTGAGCAAATGTGCACAATTCTGCCTTGTAAAACCAGTTCATGATGCCATGTTTCAAGGGCTGTATCTCCCTACTCAAATTGAATTTGGAGATGATCTGGTACTTGTTGGAAAACCCTTATGGCATACTTTAACTTTGATGTTCACCCCTAGACCAGGTTTGACTTGGATCAAGGTAAAAAATGTCCCTACATTTTGGAAAAAGTAAGGCAGATTCTGACTTAGTGAAAATTTCACTAAGTGTTGGAAAATGTCATTTTCATGTTTTTAGCCATTTTGATCACTCCATAACTTAAAATCCATGAGGAATTGGAGTTTGATGTAGTTGAAGCATTTGTAGAGTGTAGCAAGACCTACAAATCCAGCTTTGGATCACCCAAAATGGTTGCTTGGATCTCAAGTTATGGTCCTTGGAAGTTGGTACCCTAGCCACTTTGTTCCATAACTTAGAAAAGTTCTAAGTTTTTTATGGTTACCCCTTTTACAAGTAAACTCACTTTCTTTGATTTTTCTTGATGGATGATGATTCAAATCACATATTAACATTGTTTTAGGGTTAAGGAACCTTGGTTAACAAAAAATCCAAAAAGTCAAACTTGGATTTTTGTACAGTTGACCTTTTATCGGATGAAGTCCAAACTGTGTGATCCTTTGTGAAATCAATTCCTTGACCTAAATCAAACCTAATGGATGGATTCCATAGGTGATATAGGGTGTATTGAATCATGTCCCAAGGTTTGGGAGCATGTCTTGGTCAAAAGTCAAAGGTACAGTTGACTTTTTCCTCAAAACCCTAATTGTGGTCTAGATGAAATTGAAACTTATGAAAGCTTCTTGGATCAATACATTGTTGCAAATAGATCAATGTGGTGTATTTAAGGCCCTAAAATCATGTCTTGAGGTATTGGCTCAAGCTTTGTCCCAAAATTTAACTTAGGGGTTACTTAGGTCAAGAAACCCTAATTCCTGATTTTTTTGGTAAATGCAACCCCTGAGGTTAAATTAACTTGATGATTGGGTCCATGAGGTCCCTTGGAGTATCTTGGGTTATGCTTTGACACATTAGCTCATGCTCAGAAGAAAAATTCCATCTGGAGGCCTTAGTGGATCAAAACCTTAATTTGGTGACACTAGCGATCTTGAGGCTTAATCCACTTGGAAAGCTGCAACCTTGTGCTTGATTCTTGATGTGGGAGTCCTCTTGATCCTTTATAGGTGTTTGAGATGTTAGAGAAGTTGAAGATCATGTTTTTTCTTGATTGATCCCTTGTCTAAGTACTATGAGAGGGCTCAAAACCCTAATTCTTGGTTGTAGTGAAAGCTCAATAATCCTTGAGGAGATTGATGAGGCATGATGGTTCATCCCCATTGTGACGATGATTTACACAATGATGGGAAATATTGGTGGTCAAAATTTGGAGTATGACATATGCCCCTATTTAATTTTCTTGGACCTGAAGGTGTGAATGCCGAAGGTATTCGGGCATTCGGGGTGCAAGAGGATTAAATATCGGAATACCCAAAATTTTGATGGAGGTTATGAATGGCAGTTTTCTCATCCATCTTCTTTTGCTAAGCAATAATGCTTAGAAAAGAGTGAAACTTCCCCTCGATTCTGGTCTTTAGCCAAGGAACTGGTCTTAGTTTCTGATATAAACTTCCCCTCGATCCTAGTTTTCAGCCACGAAACTGGTCTCGGTTTCTAAAATGAACTTCCCCTCGATCTTGGTCTTCAGCCAATGAACTGGTCTAAGTTTCTTTTGTCAACAAACTTTCTTGACAAGGGACGTTATCTGTACCGTTTTTCATCAAACTTCTCGCCGAATTTTCTTGGGGAGACGCCATTTGATGGAAAAAAAGTTTTGAAGTCAGACTTACTGGAGAAACCCATTCGTCTGAGCTGTAGAGTTGTACAAACTTCTCTATTGGAGATGCCATTTGTTAACTCTACTGAGGAGAGTGAGTCTCTTGAGAGACTGTTTCTGCTTAGGGATATTACATCATACTTTTCCTCAAGATCTTTTGGGAGAAATGCCATGTGATGCAATCCAATTTGGAGGTGCTGATGACCCCCTTTTTTTCTAGCGAATCTTTCAGTGCCCTCTGGTCTTTCAGAGGTTCAAGTTATCAAAGTGGTCGAGGACCAATTTCATCCCAGAAATAAACTGGGGAGAGATCGCTTAGATGATTCGCTTCCTAACAAGGAAAGAACTGACAACTTGATTGATAGGAGGACTTTACCACTTAGTGTTAGTTCTTGGATTGGCTTGAATTTTGGTAAAAAAAAGTTGAACAATGTTGATGTCATACGCCTGATGTCATAACATTGGAGTCCTAACATTAGCTGTTGCAGGGTTGAAGTGTTATATGCTGATGTTATGAGTGATGTCTTGACATCACTATACCAGAACATCAGAACATCAGATTGTGATGTTTTTAGGGCTGCACATGGTAGTTTGATTTGAGGAGATCTGTTAGAGAGATTGGATACGAATTTCTTGGAGAAGTTATTAGCTATCAGATATGGAGCAGATCATGGAACAAATCATGTAACAAACATTAGGGCTGATTTGGAAAGATTTAGGAGATCAAATCTGCACCAAATCCTAGTTTTAAATAACAAATCAAATCATATATTGGAAGAGATCCAAGCCCAAGACAGAATTATATAAAAGCAGCCTCAACCCTTGTTGAAAAGGAACAGAGAAAGAGAGCTAAAGACTGAGTGTCATTTGTGTCTTCGTGTGTGTTTTGTAAACCATTCATGTTGGAATTGGTGTTACTATTTTAAGTTTGTAAGTGTAATCACTCTAAAGATTTTAAGCAAGAGTGTGTGGTTCTTGATCAAAGCTGTGAAGCAGAATCAAGGTGGGTGTTACTTTATAATCATTGGATTGTATCACAGAGGTGATTTAGGGAGTGAGTGGTTTCTCATATCTAAGTGGTCTCTTAGGTAGAATTGTCATTGGGTAGTGATTAAATTAGGTAGATGTCAACTGGGATTGTTGAGTCTGTAATTTGATACTACTAATAGTGAAGTTCCTCCCTGGCTTGGTAGCCCCCAGACGTAGGTAGTTAGACCAAACTGGGTGAACAATTCATTGTGTTATTTACTGTTGTTTTTACCTTGTTCATATAGCAGATTGTGGTGTTGTGACACCACACTTAACATTACACATCTGATACCAGAATTTCAATTGGTATCAGAGCAGACATCCTGCTCTGCATCTAGGTGAGATCTAGGGCTGATACTTTCTGGTACAATGGACAAAGAGACTGGTGGATTTGTGAATAGACCCCCTATTCTAGATGGCTCAAATTATGACTATTGGAAACATCGTATGGTTACTTTCTTGAAGTCATTAAACAGCAGAGCCTGGAAGGCTATTTTGAAAGAATGGAAACATCCTGTTATTGTGGATAAGGATGAGAATGGAAAGGAAGTAGAGGGTAGCTCAAAACTGAAACCTGAAGAAGAATGGACCAAGGAAGAAGATGAGCTTGCCCTTGGGAATTCTAAAGCCTTGAATGACATATTCAATGGTGTTGATAAGAACATCTTCAGATTGGTCAACACTTGTGAAGTTGCTAAGGAAGCATGGGATATCTTGAAGACTACTCATGAAGGAACCTCCAAAGTCAAGATGTCAAGACTTCAACTTCTGACATCAAAGTTTGAAAGTCTAAAGATGAAGGAAGATGAAACTATTCATGACTTTCACATGAATATTCTTGAGCTGTCCAATGCATCTAGTACTCTTGGAGAGAAGATGACTGAAGAAAAGCTGGTGAGGAAAATTCTTAGATCCCTTCCCAAGAGATATAAGATGAAGGTGACTGCAATTGAAGAAGCTCAAGACATCAGCAAAATGAGGGTTGATGAGCTAATTGGATCTCTTCAAACCTTTGAGTTAGGGTTGAGTGAAGAGGAACCTGAAAAGAAGACCAAGAGTATAACTTTGGTATCTAATACTCAAGAAGAGAAGAAAGAGAATGGTGATGAGCCTCAGGAGGAGCTGTCTCAGGCTATTGTTCTGTTGGGAAGACAGTTTAACAAGGTGTTTAAGAGGATGAATAGAAACTACAAACCTAATGTTAAGAACATCTCCTCTGACATCAACAAGTCAAAAGAGAAGGATGAAGAGAAGAATGTTCAAGACAAAGGAGTCCAATGCTATGAGTGTGAATGGTATGTTCAAGTTAAGAAGGAATGTCCTACTTATCTCAAAAGCAGAAAATGGGGTTATCTGCTTCCTGGTATGACAATGAGAGTAAATTAGAAGATGAATCTGCTAAGCTTGTTAGAGCTATGATTGGGGTTTGTGAGTCAGATGATGATGAGGTTACTTATGAAGAACTTGCAGCCTCGTATGAAGAACTGTGCATGAGAAGTGAACAAGTGTGTCTTGAAGGAGAGAAGCTGAAGAAAACCATAGTGCAGTTAGAGGCTGAAAAGACTGAACTTGAAAATGAAGTCAGTATGCTTAACTCTAAATTGGATTCTATGACCAAAACTGTCAGAATGTTGAACAATGGTACTAATGCTCTAGACAACATTCTCAGTATTGGGAAAATTGCTGGAGACAAAAGTGGTTTGGGATTCAACAATATTACAGCTTTTGATGATGTTATTACCAGTTCCAAACTAGTGATGTTAAAACAGATGTTTAAACATCCTGACAGGATCCCTTATAGGAAGAAATTTAGGCGCTGGAGATGTCACCACTATGGGTGTTTTGGACACATAAAGGTCTACTGTTATAAGCTACATGGGTATCCTCAGAAGGCACATCAGTATACTCCCACACAGAAGTCTCCCATAGGTAATCAGGCCTTAAATTCTAAGAAGCAATGGATTCCAAAAGGTAAAGTTACCAGCTTAATAGCTCACACCTCTCTTAGGGTTTTTACCAAAGAGACTGGTACTTTGATAGTGGGTGTTCAAGACACATGACAGGAGTTAAAAATTTGTTGATTGATGTTGAGCTTCAGTCTTCAAGTCATGTTACATTTGATGATGGTGTCAAAGGAGAAATCAAGGGGAAGGGAAAGATGAATTGTGCTGGTGTTCCTAGACTGGATGATGTTCTACTTGTCAAAGGGTTGACAGCAAATTTGACTAGTATTAGTCAACTTTGTGATCAAGGATTCAAAGTAGACTTTACAAAATCTGAGTGCAAAGTCACAAATGAGAAAGGAGAAGTCATCATGAAGGGTGTTAGGTCTAAGGACAATTGTTTTCTATGGGTGCAACAAGACTCAAGAACCTCAACTTGTGTGGTTTCTAGAGATGATGAAGTCAAAATTTGGCATCAAAAGTTGGGACATCTTCATCTAAAGGGAATGAAGAGAATAATTTCTTCTGAAGCTGTCAGAGGAATTCCTAAACTCAATATTGAAGAGGGAAGAGTTTGTGGAGATTGTCAAATAGGGAAGCAGACCAACATGTCACATCAGAAGCTTCAACATAACACGACCTCCAAAGTTTTGGAACTTCTTCATATAGACTTGATGAGACCTATGCAAGTAGAAAGTCTAGGAGGGAAGAAGTATGCTTATGTTGTTGTAGATGACTATTCTAGGTACACTTGGGTGAACTTCATCAAAGACAAATCAGAGGTGTTTGATGTTTTTAAAGATCTTTGTCAAAGACTCCAAAGGGAAAAGGAGAGTAATGTCATTAGAATAAGGAGTGATCATGGAAGAGAGTTTGAAAATAGCAAGTTTACTGAATATTGTTCTGCTGAAGGCATAAGTCATGAGTTCTCTTCTCCAAATACTCCGCAGCAAAATGGAGTTGTTGAAAGGAAGAATAGAACTATTCAAGAGTCTGCTAGGGCAATGATTCATGCCAAAAAGCTTCCTTACTATTTCTGGGCTGAAGCCATGAACACTGCTTGCTATATTCACAACAGAGTTACTTTGAGAAGGGGCACTCCAGCTACTCTGTATGAACTGTGGAAAGGAAGAAAGCCAAATGTGAAGTACTTTCATGTTTTTGGGAGTAAATGTTACATTTTGTCAGATCGTGAACAGAGGAGAAAATTGGATCCTAAAAGTGATGAGGGAATCTTTCTAGGATACTCCACAAATAACAGATCTTACAGGGTTTTCAACTCCAGAACAAAGGTTATGATGGAGTCTATTAATGTGGTGATTGATGACATTGATAAGCAGGAAGATGTTGATGTCCTGGATGATTTTGAAACATCAGTTGAAGAAGTCACTGAAGAAACTGAAGACAGAAGTGGATCTCCCAGTCATGTTGATGCTGATGCTGAGCCTGAACCAGAACAATCTAATAAAGAACCATCTATTAGAGTACTAAAGGACCATCCAAGGGAGCTTATCATAGGTGATCCTAAATCAGGGGTTAGCACTAGATAAAGAGGGGTTGTGTCAAATTCTTGTTTTGTTTCTAAAATTGAGCCCAAGAATGTCAAAGAAGCCTTGACTGATGAGTTTTGGATCAATGCCATGCATGAAGAGCTGGAACAATTCAAAAGGAATGAAGTGTGGGATCTTGTACCAAGGCCTGATGGAGTTAATGTGATTGGCACCAAGTGGATTTACAAGAATAAATCTGATGAACAAGGAGTGGTCAACAGAAACAAGGCCAGGTTAGTTGCTCAAGGATACATCCAGGTTGAAGGAATTGATTATGATGAAACCTTTGCTCCTGTGGCAAGACTGGAATCTATCAGATTACTCTTAGGGGTAGCTTGTATTTTCAAATTCAAGCTCTTTCAGATGGATGTTAAGAGTGCCTTCTTGAATGGTTACTTAAATGAAGAGGTGTATGTTGATCAACCAAAAGGATTTATTGATCCAACATTTCTTGACCATGTTTACAAACTTAGGAAAGCTCTCTATGGTTTGAAGCAAGCACCAAGAGCTTGGTATGAAAGGCTTACTGAATTCCTGGCTGTGAATGGCTACAGAAAAGGAGGGATTGTCAAGACTTTGTTTATTAAAGAGGAAGGAGGAAAACTGATGATAACACAAATATATGTTAATGACATTGTATTTGGTGGGATGTCAGATGCAATGGTGAAACATTTTGTGGAACAAATGCAGTCTGAGTTTGAAATGAGTCTTGTTGGAGAGCTTAACTATTTTCTTGGTCTACAAGTTAGACAAATGGAGGACTCCATATTCATATCTCAGAGCAAGTATGCAAAGAACATAGTGAAGAAGTTTGGTCTAGAGAATCCTAATCACAAGAGGACACCTACTCCTACTCATTTGAAGTTGTCCAAGGATGAACATGGTGTTAGTGTGGATCAAAGTTTATGCAGAAGCATGATTAGAAGTCTATTGTATCTCACAGCTAGCAGACCTGATATCTCTTTTGCTGTTGGAGTTTGTGCCAGATATCGAGCTGAGCCTAAAGTTAGTCACTTGAATCAAGTGAAGAGGATTCTGAAATATGTGAATGGGACTAGTGACTATGGAATGCTTTACAGTCATGGATCAGGCACTGAGTTATGTGGTTTTTGTGATGCTGATTGGGCAGAGAGTGATGATGATAGAAAAAGTACTTCAGGAGGTTGGTTCTTCTTAGGGAATAATCTGATATCATGGTTTAGTAAAAAGCAGAATTGTGTGTCTCTCTCTACTGCTGAAGCTGAGTACGTAGTAGTAGGGAGTAGTTGTTCTCAACTTGTTTGGATGAAGCAGATGTTAACAGAGTACAATGTCAAGTAAGATGTCATGACATTATACAGTGATAACTTGAGTGCTATCAATATTTCTAAGAATCCTATTCAACATAGCAGAACCAAACATATTGATATAAGGCATCATTTTATTAGAGATTTGGTTGAGGACAAAGTAGTTGCTTTGGAACATGTTGCTATAGATAAACAATTAGCTGATATTTTTACTAAAGCCTTAGATGCAAATCAATTTGAAAGCTTGAGAAGCAAACTGGGAATTTGCATTTATGAGGATTAGGTGTGCTGGAAGGTGTATTTGTGCAGTTGTGATTATATTGAAAACAACATTTTATTCAACTACTGAAAGCATACAAGAGTGGATTTTAGTACATCAAAAACAAAATATTATGTCTAAAGGTTATCCCAACCCCCTGCATCAAGAAAAGTCTTCCAATCTTCATCCCATTCATCTTCAGAAGTATGGAGTTGCACTGGAGATTTTTTGATGGTTTGTGTCTCAGATGGTTTTCTTGTTCTTGTTGCCCCTGAAGAAGTTCCAGCTGATTTCCTTGTTGTGCTCATGTTCTTCAGTGGATCTGGGTGTTTGTCCTCTTGCTTGCGTTGCCTTCCTGCATCCTTGTTAGACTGACTCATGGCTGTTTGTTTGGGATGGTGTTAGAAGCTAGAAGGCTTGGGTTTATAATGCTAGAAAAGGGCATTGCTTGTATCGCCTGACCAGTCAAGGTTTTGGAACTTGTTCTTGTTGGGAAGCTGGTTGTTGTCATAATAAATGCCAGGACTTTGTGTTTGTTGCTTTGATAAGTTCAAGGTTGTCAAATTGTGGCTAAAAAGGGGGAGAGTTAAGCTATGTGTTGCCTAGGTGTCTGACGTGATCCCTAGACTTGAGGGGGAGTGTGCTTGTTGGAACAGCTGATATGCTGGTTCTTGGTTTGAGGGGGAGTTTAGCTGGTATGCTGGTTGTGCTTTGAAATGTTAGGAGTATGAAGTTTTTTCGCTGCAGGTACATCTGATGATAGCAATGGTTGTTTTAGCCAAAATTAGCCAAAGGGGGAGATTGTTAGTTCTTGGATTGGCTTGAATTTTGGTAAAACAAAGTTGAACAATGTTGATGTCATACGCCTAATGTCATAACATTGGAGTCCTAACATTAGCTGTTGCAGGGTTGAAGTGTTATATGCTGATGTTATGAGTGATGTCTTGACATCACTATACCAGAACATAAGAACATCAGATTGTGATGTATTTAGGGCTGCATGTGGTAGTTTGATTTGAGGAGATCTGTTAGAGAGATTGGATGCGAATTTCTTGGAGAAGTTATTAGCTATCAGATATGGAGTAGATCATGGAGCAAATCATGTAACAAACATTAGGGCTGATTTGGAAAGATTTAGGAGATCAAATCTGCGCCAAATCCTAGTTTTAAATAACAAATCAGATCAGATATTGGAAGAGATCCAAGCCCAAGACAAAATTATATAAAAGCAGCCTCAACCCTTGTTGAAAAGGAACGAAGAAAGAGAGCTAAAGACTGAGTGTCATTTGTGTCTTCGTGCGTGTTTTGTAAACCATTCATGTTGGAATTGGTGTTACTATTTTAAGTTTGTAAGTGTAATCACTCTAAAGCTTTTAAGCAAGAGTGTGTGGTTCTTGATCAAAGCTGTGAAGCAGAATCAAGGTGGGTGTTAATTTGTAATCATTGGATTGTATCACAGAGGTGATTTAGGGAGTGAGTGGTTTCTCATATCTAAGTGGTCTCTTAGGTAGAATTGTCATTGGGTAGTGATTAAATTAGGTAGATGTCAACTGGGATTGTTGAGTCTGTAATTTGATACTACTAATAGTGAAGTTCCTCCCTGGCTTGGTAGCCCCCAGACGTAGGTAGTTAGACCGAACTGGGTGAACAATTCATTGTGTTATTTACTGCTGTTTTTACCTTGTTCATATAGCAGATTGTGGTGTTGTGACATCACACTTAACATCACACATCTGATACCATAATTTCACTTAGAGTTAAAACTGACTAGAGTGATAGTGATGCAATATGATTATGAATGCAAAACTATATTACATGATGTATGTATGTTTATGCTGACAAAACTGACACGACATACAGACTAGTGGATGAACACGACTGGATACTCGGTCATTGCTGGGGTCGAAGAAGTACCATTTGGTCCAAAATAGCAATCCTGCCTTGCTTAGGAGGGATAGTCCCTGTGGGAAAAAATGTTGGTCGAGCTTAGGAGGTAAGTACTCTGCCGGGAATATCAGATGGGAAAATCACGTCTGATACAGTTGATCCTTCATTCAGGCGTACTGGTTTGAGAAGGAGTACTTTGATTCTGCACTTGGAGGTTGAACCACCTTCGGAGAAGTGATCGATGTTCTTTTGATGTTCAATAGTTAAAAGAATTGCCATCTTTATTTTAAAAGCAGAAAAAAAATTTTGACAAGTAAATTCATTTTTGTTTTATTTCAAGAATCGTTGATCATGTTAAAAATATCATTATGTAAAGCTAAAACAAATAAGAATTACAAACAAAAGCACTAGGGCTCGAATTTTATTAATAGGATGGAAATCAGCCAAAAGCGTGCTTCCATAGTGTATTTACAAAGTTTAGAAAATGGTAATTTAAGGAAAAAGGGTTGCATTGAAACATAACGACTATTATCCTTCTACCAACTTTGAATTCTGGACATCCTGAGCTTTTGTCGAAGATGGCCTTGACTGGAGTTTTCCATATAGATGGCATTACTGTTGAGGATCTAACCTTGTCAGATGTAGCTACTTGCCATGAATCCCTAACTTTTGCCTGGATTGTACTTTGAGATTTCCAATCCACTAGGATGATTTTTACTTATGTCTCTAATTTTTGCCTGAACTGCCCTTCCGGGTTTTCAATCCACCGAGACATTTTATTTATTTATTTAGGTGAAGTATTTCTTGACTGCATCAACATTTGTGGGGTAGGCAAATTCCTCTCCATCCATGGTTGCAAGTCTCAAGGCGCCGCCTGATAAGGCTTTCTTGACCACATAGGGGCCATCTTAATTCGGAGTCCATTTGCCTCAAGAATCAGTGAGAAATAATTATATCTTCTTGAGCACAAGGTCTCATTTTCTGAAGATGTGGGGTCACACTTTTTTGTCAAACGCTTTCTTCATTCTTTTCTGATACAACTGACCATAGCATAAAGTCGTTATTCATTTTTCTTCGATCAGATTCAGCTCATCGCGTCGACTTTGACACCACTCAGCTTCTGTTAGCTTAGCTTCCATCAATACCCAGATTGATGGGATCTCTACTTCTATGGGAAGCACTGCTTCCATGCCATATACCAGAGAGAAAGGGGTTGCCCCTGTTGAATTGCTGACAGATGTGCGATAACCGTGAAGAGCAAAAGGTAGCATCTCGTTCCAATCTTTTTAGGTTATAACCTTCTTTTGAACAATTATTTTGATATTCTTGTTAGCTGTTTCTACCGCTCCGTTCATTTTAGGTCGGTAGGGAGATGGGTTATGGTGTTCGATCTTGAACTCGATGCACAACTCTTTCATCAGCTTATTGTTCAAGTTAGATCCATTATCAGTAATGATCTGGCTTGGAACACCATAACGGCAGATAAGATTGTTTTTGATAAAGCAAACCACGACTTGTCGGGTTACACTGGCGTATGATGCTGCTTCGACCCACCTGATGAAGTAATCAATGGCTACCAAGATGAACCAATGTCCATTCGAAGCTTTGGGTTCAATCATGCCAATCACGTCGATTCCCCATATGGAAAAAGGCCATGGGGAAGAAAGAACTTTGAGATGCGTTGGAGGTACATAGACTTTTTCTGAGTATATCTGACACTTGTGACATCTTCTCATTTACTTGTGGCAATCGGATTCCATTGTTAACTAATAATACCCTGCTCTTAGAATTTTTCTCGCCATTGTGTGTCCGTTGGCATTAGTGCCAAAGGATCCTTCAAGAATTTCTCTTATCAGCACGTTTGCTTCTGGTCTGTCTACGCATCGGAGCAAGACCATGTCAAAATTTCTCTTATAGAGTGTACCACTTCTCAGGAAGAAACTGCCTGCCAATCTTCTGAGGGTCTTCATGTCCTTTCTGGATGCCCCAGACGGGTACTCTTGTTTCTGAAGGAAGCATTTGATATCATTATACCAGGGTTTGTGGTTTATGACTGGTTCAATCATGAAGATGTAAATGGGCCATTCAAGGCGCATTATGTCAATTTTAGGTACGTCGTTCCATTGACCTACACTAATCATGGAGGAGAGATTGGCTAATGCATTAGCCATGTAATTCTCTTCACGAGGGATATGATGAAACTCGATTATGTTGAAGAAAGGTAACAACCTTCTCGTGTAGTCTTTGTAAGGAATCAGTCATGATTGGTATGTGTTCTAATCTCCTTTGATTTGATTGATAACCAGGGCTGAGTCTCCATACCCATCCAAGTCCTTAATTCTTAAATCAATTACTTATTTGAGACCCATGATACAAGCTTCGTATTCGTCCTCGTTGTTTGTACACTTGAATTTCAGTCGGGCTGTGAAAAGAATGTGGGTACCTTAAGGTGTTACAATGATTGCCCCAATTCTGTTTCCATAATGATTGACATCTCCGTCAAAGATTAGTCCCTATTGGGAACCTGGTTCTGGCCCTTCACCGGGTAGCGATTCGTTGCAATCTTTCATTTTCAAGTACATGACATCTTCGTATAGGAAATCAAATCCGACTGATTCCTGATCGTCAATCGGTTGATGAGCCAAATGATCAGCAAAAATACTCCCTTTGATGGCTTTCTGAGCATGGTACTCGATGTCGTATTCTGATAACAACATCTGCCAACGGGCAATCCTTCCCGTGAGAGCAGGATTTTCAAAGACATACTTGATTGGATCTGTAACGCCCCGGTTTTGTCTTATTTATTTAATTGAGTCGTTTTGATTATTTTATTATTATATTATTTTATTTCTGACTTTTATTTGAAAATATATTATTTTCATCACTGTTTATGTTTTATTACGCTTTGAGAGCGTTTGCGAGATATTTGAGTTGAGGGGTAAAATAGTCTTTTTAGGGGTTTAGATATTTATATAAATAGAAAGTGGAGAGAAAAAGAGAGAAAAGAAAAAGAGGAGAAAGAAAAGAGAAGGAAAGAAAGGAAGAGGAAGGGAAAAAGAGGGAGAAGAGGAAAAATCGACATAACTCCGTTTCGAGCGCGATTAATCGGGTAAGGGTGGGAAGTTTCAATTATATCTTGCTTGTGTATGTATATGTGTTGTTTGTTGTGATTATTTTGGTTGTTTTAGAACTTTTTCTCATTTGATAAATTGATGAACAATTGGTAGAAATCGATGTTTCCACGGTTGGAAATCGATATAAATTGCATTGTATGATCACACTATGTTTATGATCGATCACTGGAATTTGTTTTGCTGTTGGAATTGATTTGGGATGAAAAATGGGATTTTTGGGGGGTTTTGGAACTATAGAACCCGCAGCAGGGAATTCTGATTCTGGTGCGATTCGCCAGGCGAATTGGGAATTCTCCAAGCGGATTAAGTCTCGCCATTCGTTCGCCAGGCGAAGTGCTGGCGAAGGGTGATTCGCCAGGCGAAATCGTAAGTCGCCAGGCGAAATCGGAAAGACAGAAATGGGGTAGCTTCTGTAACTTTTGGGATTTTCAAATTTTGTGGTTCGCCACTAGTTCGCCAAGTGAAGTGCTGGCGAATGGGGATCCGCCAGGCGTAATCCTAAGTTGCCAGGCGAATCTGGCTGTTTCTCAATAAATTCTTTTCTTTGAAAATTCATAGTTTGTGATCCGTTTATCGGTTTGGGGTGTTCTTTGTACCATTGGAAAGATTATGAAATGTTCTTTCTTATTAAAATGGTTTGGAGATTGTTGGCCGATTTAATTATGTCGGGAATTTCAAATAGTGTCGTTTTGTCGACTTTTACCGTTTTAACTGTGTGTATTCGAGGTGTTATCATGCAATATGCCTTTGATAGATATGGTATGACTTGTGTACTGTTGTATGATGTGAACATATGTGATGAAATGTTGTTATGATGTTTGATGGGATTGTTGTGGCTTGTGGATTATGATGAAATGCATTGTTTATGTGAAATTCAATGTGTGTTATTTGGTGGCCTTATGGCGAGTAAATGCATTGTGTGATTTGATTTCCAACGCATGAATAATGATGATGAGATAATTCATATTGTTGAATTATGGTGATGCATTTGATTGTCATGAGTTCTTGTATGTCAAGCATCATGATATGCATCTTGTGATGTCGTGTGCCCTTGTGGGGTGTGAGCGACGAAACGATTCCAGAGGGAATCCGCTATAACATCGTGTGCCTTAAAAATAAGAGGACCTAAAGCAATCGGATGGATCGTGTGCCTTAAAAATAAGAGGTGTGAGCGATGATTATAGACGATCATGTGCCTTATACAAAGAGGACCTAAAGCGATCGGATCGTGTGCCTTATACAAAGAGGACCTAAAGCAATCCATAAACGTCGTGTTCCTTAAATAAATAAGAGGGCCTAAAGCGACGGGGAACATCGTGTGCCCGACGGGGAGTTAGATTAAGTAACAAGCGATGATTCCAGCAGAGTTCCTGAGTGAACTAGTGGTGAGAAATGATGGATAGATGGTACCGCATATGCATTGCATAGAGTAGTTGTGTCGGTCTCTGTGCATTTGCATAAATCATGAATGGATTGATTATGTGTGAGAAATTGTGATATGCATTTGTGTGATATGCATTGGTGTTAAATGGATTGTGCAGGATTGATGTGAGAATTGTGAATGGATGCATTATGTGTGGAAAATTGTGAATTAATTGAGTATGTGTTGAGATTTATGATTGGATTGGTGAATTGATGTGCATACGTGATAAGCGCATTGTTTGTGGACGATATACTATGTATGAAAATAGGTGATGTGGTGGTTTGTTTCCATATGTCATAACCTGGTGTGCCTTATGTGTGAATATGTGTTTATGTTGGAATAATTGATATATGCTATATTTTGTGGTGATGAGGTGGTGTGGTTCCATATGTCATAATTGTGGTTGGATTATGTGTGATATATTTTGTATTTGTGGCATACTTTATGTGTTAGTATATGATGGCATGGGTGAGATGATTTATACATGTGTTTGAATGTGTGTTTGCATATTATTATGCAATCTTGATTTAGTTGTTATTTCTCACCTTTCTGCTATGGTTTGTTGCTCTATGAGGCAATTGCAGATTTGTAGTCTTGGAGGCTTTGTGAAGATTAGTTCTTCATTCTTTGTCGGTCTTGGTGTCTGCTCTGATACGTAGCACGGGAGTCAGAGGAACGATTATGTTATATATGTATGCCTTTGTTAGATTTATTTTGTATTACCTTTGTATGTATATTTTGACGTTATAAAACCATTCATTTGTAAAACAAGTCAGTTGTGGATCATTCCGCTTTATTCCATAATTGACCTTTACTTTTGTAAGGAAAAAGTTTCTCTTTGATGTTATCCCAGTTTGTGTTATGTATCAAATATTTGAGCAGAGATTGTGTTTTCTTGCTTTAAGTGTGACATCCCTGTTTTCTGTTGGAAAAATAAATTTTTATTTACTCTGATTTATATTTGTATTATTTATTCGCGATGGGAATTGGGGTGTTACATTAGTGGTACCAGAGCATGTCGGTCCGTCCGGCCAAGTTATTGAGTCAGTTGGTGTGACAGTTGAATACTGTCGGTGTTGTTTGTTTCTTAGTACGTGATATGTGTGTGGAACACTGTCAGTACTTTCTAGTTTTTCTAGTCCTTTGTCTGCAGGATTTAGATTGAGATAAGTGGGGGAGAAGCTGGTACTTCTCAAAGTTGCTTCAAGTGTGGAGCGTTGGCTCAGTGTGTTGTGAATTGCAAGATTGTAAGTACTCTTTGGACAGTGTGGTTTCTGATTCCGGAAGGAATGCGGAGGTAAGGTTTATGTCGACTAAGGATTGGTGCCTTAGGTAGTTTTGTGCATGAGATGTAAGGAATGCTATTATAGTTTGGTAAAGATGGTTTATGCCCCATCATGATTGTCGGCTGTCTATTGGCAAATTGAGGAACTGATCATCCTTAATCTCTTGTTGATAGCAGACGAGAATTATGTTGGATGGAATAGATGTGTCTTTTCGGCTTTGATAGTGTGTGTAATGAATTATTTGGAATTAAGAAAATGGTTACAGATTATTTTGTTGAGTCGATGAAGATTCTAATACCGGAAGATGAAATGGCTTAGAGGTTTTGTATGTTAGTCAAGTTGGGAAGTCATTGAGAGAGAATGATTGGGTTTTATTTAAGGACTGCTTCTCAGAGAGTAGAGATTGAACTTAATTGGATGAAGGTGAATAGTTGAGGTTTATATTTGCTAAGTAAGTAGGAAACTCTTAGTAGATGGGAATAAGATGTTTGTTTTGTCTGTGATGGTAGTGTTCTGGAAATTGACAGGAAGTCACAGTGATGGGCCGTCAGTTGGGCATAGTTTTCAGATGTGTTTTTGGAGGGAACATTAAGGTGTTGTCTTAGAGAGCTCTAGTATTGTTGGTAACAAAAGGAAGGATGATAGAATGGAATAACAAGTATAATGGCATTGAGGCTATGGAAAGCAAACTTAGAGTTCTGGTGAGTTTGGAGTCTTTGGAGTTTTAAGGCATTAATAGAAATTGTGAGGAAACCCTTGTGGGTGGATATAACATTGCGTTTGCGAATTCTTTTTGGTTGGTTGTTCATGCAAGTTGGAATTTGTGGGATTGGATGGTCAAGAGAAGAAAAAATTGGGTATGGATTACTAACAGTTGAATAAGGTAATGATTGAGAATAAGTGTCCACTTTCATGAACAGATGATTGGAATGGTTTGGTTGAGTTTGAGTGAATTACAATTGTTTGGAATGTTTGATAAGAGTGGTGAATTGTGTGAGTTGAGGCTTTGATCGACGTAATGGGACTGGTTATGTTTGTTATCATCGGGATAGGTTGTTATTTCCTCGGTTAAGCTCGTATGCGAGTAACCAGTTACCCAGTGATAAGTGTTGCAAAAGTTTTAAGAATTTATGTCTTTTGGAAGTTGGTTGAGCATTACAAGGTGCAGTGATGTTGTTTGGTGTTAGTAATGCGTCTCTAGTGTTTATGGAGTAGAGGAATCATATCTTCCATATTTAATTGGATAAGTTCGTAGTGGTTTTGATTGAGGATATTCGGATCTGTTATAAACTCAGAGGAAGAACAAGTAAAGTGTTTAAGGTTTGGATTACAAGTGTTGAAAAGAGACAAAGTTTTATGCTAAGTTATTCGAGTGAGAATTTTGGTTGAAAAAGGTTATTTTTCTTGGATATGTTATTTCAGATGAGAGTATGGTTAATGGATCCATCGGAAGTAGAAGTTGTCTACGGTTTCAGTTTTGATTTTGTGTGATCCTAATAAACCGGTTGTGGGGTATTGTGATGTGTCTTTGATGAGTTTGGTCAGTGTGCTAATGCAAGAGGGTAAAGTCGTGGCTTATGCCTTTACGACAATTGAGGATTTATAAAAGGATCTATATTATCTTGGATTTGGAATCGGTTGCGGTTGTATCGTGTTGGAATATTTGGAGGTATTATCTTTATGGTTCTAGGTTCGAAGTGTTTGGTAATCGCAAGAATATTGAGTACTTGTTTGGTCTGAAGGAATAGAGTATGACACAACGAGGATGGTTAGAGTTCGTGATGAATTATGAATTTGGATTGGATTATCTTTGATAAAGTTAGTGTCGTGCGTGATGAGTTAAGTCGGAAGTTGTTATGCATGTCTATTTTGTTGGTCAGAGAATTAAAAATTTTTGAGCAGTTCAGAGACTTGTGTATGGTGCATGAGATAACACAGGAGAGTGTGAGGTTGGGAATATTAAAGTGAACAGTAAATTTTGGAAGAGATGAGAAAGAGTTAGACTTTGGACGTGAGATTGGTAGACTTGATGGTTTCGAGTAATTAGAGTGCGCAGCGGAAGCGTGAAGTGGCACATTCTGTATTTGTGGGTGTGACTTATAAGTGTTCATAGGTTGAACATTGGAAACATGTGGGAATGATGAGACTATTGGACGTTTCAGAATGGACGTGTTAAGTGGAAGGTTTCAATATTATTCATGGGCTACTATGTAGATGGATGTTTTGGGTTGTATGTTCGATTGGTGGAGCGTAGCATTGTTGTAATATTGTTGTGTGACAAGGATGTTTGGTATTGTGGTTTTGTAGAGGTTGTTGAAACGATATTGGGTCGTGGAACTTTAGGTTCTTGTCCTTGTTGTGGCCTCATTTCCATCGTGATGGTTCGAGTGCATGTGGCTAATTCCTTGTGGGGGATTAGGGGAGTGTTACCTGTGGTGAGGGTAACGATCTTGTTGTGTTTCGGTTCAAGAGTGAACCTGTGTGTGTTCGTAACTTGGTTGTCTTTGCGTCGTAGGTTGGTCGTTAAGTGCATTGTATGGGCTTTGCATCTTGTCATTGTAGTTGTCGTCGTTGTCGTGTCATTGTAGTGGTTGTTGTTAGCCAGGTGGTTTGTGAGTTGTGTTACTCGTGGTGTTGCCTTTTATTGGCATGTTGGGTTGTTAGTTGGATATGAGAGTCGTATCCGGAGTTGTTCGTATCGGTTATATTTTCGAGGACGAAAATGTCTAAGTGGGGGAGTGTTGTAACGCCCCGGTTTTGTCTTATTTATTTAATTGAGTTGTTTTGATTATTTTATTATTATATTATTTTATTTCTGACTTTTATTTGAAAATATATTATTTTCATCACTGTTTATGTTTTATTGCGCTTTGAGAGCGTTTGCGAGATATTTGAGTTGAGGGGTAAAATAGTCTTTTTAGGGGTTTAGATATTTATATAAATAGAAAGTGGAGAGAAAAAGAGAGAAAAGTAAAAGAGGAGAAAGAAAAGAGAAGGGAAGAAAGGAAGAGGAAGGGAAAAAGAGGGAGAAGAGGAAAAATCGACATGACTCCGTTTCGAGCGCGATTAATCGGGTAAGGGTGGGAAGTTTCAATTATATATTGCTTGTGTATGTATATGTGTTGCTTGTTGTGATTATTTTGGTTGTTTTACAACTTTTTCTCATTTGATAAATTGATGAACAATTGGTAGAAATCGATGTTTTCACGGTTGGAAATCGATATAAATTGCATTGTATGATCACACTATGTTTATGATCGATCACTGGTATTTGTTTTGCTGTTGGAATTGATTTTGGATGAAAAATGGGATTTTTGGGGGTTTTGGAACTATAGAACCCGCAGCAGGGAATTCTGATTCTGGTGCGATTCTCCAGGCGAATTGGGAATTCGCCAGGCAGATTAAGTCTCGCCACTCGTTCGCCAGGCGAAGTGCTGGCGAAGGGTGATTCACCAGGCGAAATCGGAAAGACAGAAATGGGGTAGCTTCTGTAACTTTTGGGGTTTTCAAATTTTGTGGTTCGCCACTAGTTCGCTAGGCGAAGTGCTGGCGAATGGGGATCCGCCAGGCGAAATCCTAAGTCGCTAGGCGAATCTGGCTGTTTCTCAATAAATTCTTTTCTTTGAAAATTCATAACTTGTGATCTGTTTATCAGTTTGGGGTGTTCTTTGTACCATTGGAAAGCTTATGAAATGTTCTTTCTTATTAAAATGGTTTGGAGATTGTTGACTGATTTAATTATGTCGGGAATTTGAAATAGTGTCGTTTTGTCGACTTTTACCGTTTTAACTGTGTGTATTCGAGGTGTTATCATGCAATATGCCTTTGATAGATATGGTATGCCTTGTGTACTATTGTATGATGTGAACATATGTGATGAAATGTTGTTATGATGTTTGATGGGATTGTTGTGGCTTGTGGATTATGATGAAATGCATTGTTTATGTGAAATTCAATGTGTGTTATTTGGTGGCCTTATGGCGAGTAAATGCATTGGGTAAATTGATTTCCAACGCATGAATAATGATGATGACATAATTCATATTGTTGAATCATGGTGATGCATTTGATTGTCATGAGTTCTTGTATGTCAAGCATCATGATATGCATCTTGTGATGTCGTGTGCCCTTGTGGGGTGTGAGCGACGAAACGATTCCAGAGGGAATCCGCTATAACATCGTGTGCCTTAAAAATAAGAGGCCCTAAAGCGATCGGATGGATCGTGTGCCTTAAAAATAAGAGGTGTGAGCGATGATTATAGATGATCATGTGCCTTATACAAAGAGGACTTAAAGCGATCGGATCGTGTGCCTTATACAAAGAGGACCTAAAGCGATCCATAAACGTTGTGTGCCTTAAATAAATAAGAGGAGCTAAAGCGACGGGGAATATCGTGTGCCCGACGGGGAGTTACATTAAGTAACAAGCGATGATTCCAGCAGAGTTCCTGAGTGAACTAGTGATGAGAAATGATGGATGGATGGTACGGCATATGCATTGCATAGAGTCGTTGTGTCGGTCTCTGTGCATTTGCATAAATCATGAATGGATTGATTATGTGTGAGAAATTGTGATATGCATTTGTGTGATATGCATTGGTGTTAAATGGATTGTGCATGAGTGATGTGAGAATTGTGAATGGATGCATTATGTGTGGAAAATTGTGAATTGATTGAGTATGTGTTGAGATTTATGATTGGATTGGTGAATTGATGTGCATACGTGATAAACGCATTGTTTTTGGACGATATGCTATGTATGAAAATAGGTGATGTGGTGGTGTGTTTCCATATGTCATAACCTTGGTGTGCCTTATGTGTGAATATGTGTTTATGTTGGAATAATTGATATATGCTATATTTTGTGGTGATGAGGTGGTGTGGTTCCATATGTCATAATTGTGGTTGGATTATGTGTGATATATTTTGTATTTGTGGCATGCTTTATGTGTTAGTATACGATGGCATGGGTGAGATGATCTATACATGTGTTTGAATGTGTGTTTGCATATTATTATGCAATCTTGATTTAGTTGTTATTTCTCACCCTTCTGCTGTGGTTTGTTGCTCTATGAGGCAATTGCAGATTTGTAGTCTTGGAGGCTTTGTGAAGATTAGTTCTCCATTCTTTGTCGGTCTTGGTGTCTGCTCTGATACGTAGCACGGGAGTCGGAGGAACGATTATGTTATATATGTATGCCTTTGTTAGATTTATTTTGTATTACCTTTGTATGTATATTTTGACGTTATAAAACCATTCATTTGTAAAACAAGTCGGTTATGGATCTTTCCGCGTTATTCCATAATTGACCTTTACTTTTGTAAGGAAAAAGTTTCTCTTTGATGTTATCCCAGTTTGTGTTATGTATCAAATATTTGAGCAGGGATTGTGTTTTCTTTCTTTAAGTGTGACATCCCTGTTTTCTGTTGGAAAAATAAATTTTTATTTACTCTGATTTATATTTGTATTATTTATTCGCGATGGGAATTGGGGTGTTACAGGATCCATTTTGGAGATTAACCAAGTAGTGTGATGAATCATATACTGACAAAGACGTTTGGCTGCCCAAGCCAGAGCACAACAAGTTTTCTCAAACATAGTGTACCGAATCTCACAGCCGGTAAATTTCTTGCTCAAATAGTAGATGGAAGACTCTTTCCTTTTTGTTTCGTCTTGTTGGCCAAGTACACAACCCATTGAGTCTTCCAAGACTGTTAGGTAGAAGATCAGTGGTCTTCCTTTCTCTGGAGGTGATAGAATCGGTGGATTCAATAGATATTCTTTGATTCTCTCGAAGGCGATTTGGCAATCTTCTGTCCATATGCAGTCCTAATTCTTTTTGAGTAATTTGAAGATTGGCGCGCATGTCGCGGTCATGAGGAATATGAATGTGGAAATGTAATTCAAACGTCCTAGGAATCCCTTAACTTGTTTTTCAGTCTTTGGAGAAGGCATTTCTTGAATGACCTTGACCTTGTCAGGATCATCCTCAATTCCTTTCTGGCTGACAATGAACCCTAACAGTTTCTTTAAACGGACACCAAACGTGCACTTGTTGGGATTCAAGTGGAGTTTGTACTTCCTCAGACGCTCGAATAGCTTCGACAGGTGGGTCGCATGCTCCTCTTCTGTTTTAGATTTGGCAATCATATCATCGACATATACCTCGATTTCTTTGTGTATCATGTCATGAAACAGAGTAGTCATGGCCCTTTGATAGGTTGCCCCGACGTTCTTCAAACCGAACGACATTACCTTATAACAAAAGGTGCCCCATGGGGTGATGAATGAAGTTTTCTCCATATCTTCCGGTGCCATTTTGATCTGATTATAGCCCGAGAATCCATCCATGAAGGAGTAAACTTTGAACTTTGTTGTACTATCCACCAGCATGTCTATGTGCGGTAAGGGAAAGTCATCCTTTGGACTAGCTTTGTTCAGATCCCTGTAGTCTACACACATTATGACCTTTCCATCCTTTTTCGGAACTGGTACTATGTTGGCTAACCGTTGAGGATATTCTGATGTGGCGAGGAAACCCGCGTCAATCTGTTTATGTACTTCCTCTTTGACTTTGGTGACCATGTTTGGATGAGTCCGTCTTAGTCTTTGTTTTACCGGCGGACATTCTGATCTTAACGGTAGATGATGTTCCACGATGCTGGTATCCAACCCTGGCATTTCCTGATAGGACCAAGCAAATACATCGGGAAAATCTTTGAGAAGTTTTGTCAAACCTTCTTTGACAGTCAGACTGAGCAGTGCCACAATCTTGACTTCTTTTCTCTCTTCTTTTGAACCCAAGTCGACCGTTTCCAATGACTCTTTGTGAGGTTCAATGGACCTTTCCTCTTGCCTGAGTAGTCGGGAGATCTCCTCTGGAATTTTTGTGTCCTCTTCTTCTTTAGCCTCAAATACCGGGAATTCAAAGTTGGGAGAAGGCATTGGATCGTATGTTTCAATGGGGTTTAAAACAAGCAATCTGCATGACGTGATGATTTATTTTTAGAGGAGATAGAGAGAAATGCAAGAATGTGTGCAGTGTTTTTTCTGAAAAATGCTTGTTTTTATTTTGAGTTGTTTTTAGAATTACCATTTTCTGAAAAAGTGAAAAGAGAAAACAACAATAAATGAGGAAATTATAGAATGACGTTATTTTATTTATGATTTAGTCAATTCTTGAAACTACAGCCCTATAAAACAAAACTCTGTCTCCTTGGGCGAAGCGAAGAGGGATATTTACAGAAAGTGAGCCCTATAAAAACATCTGTTTCACCTGGGCAAGGTGAAAGGTTAAGATAAAGACGACAATTACTTAGACTTATGGACGACTTTCGAAACATCGACAGCAACCCATTGGCGGCGAACTCCTCGGCGAATCAAAAAGTCTGGTACCTTCTTTCTTGACTTGTCTTCAGAAATAACGCTGATATCTGGTGGAGCAGGATCGTTGGAATCTGTCTCCCAGGCAGAGTTGTCGTAGACGAACTCTTCTATTGTATCTTGCATAATGTTTGTACTCTCAGGGGGATCTTCCCATCCAGTTGGTTGAATGTCTTCGAGCCTGATATGGGAGCTTTCGTGAGCGGTGTACTTGACCAAGTAGTCGAATTTACCACTCGGTTGTCCTAAGGTGTCCCATACTTCGGTGGAACTAGAGGAGTCATCCCTTTCAATGACGCTAACCTCGGGAAAAGCATAGTTGATGAACTCTAGCCCCGTAATCTTTGCAAATTCATCATCGTGCTGGGTATTTTCTGAATGCTCGTAGTGATGATCCCATGATTCGGTGGGGACGCAGGTATTCTTTTCAATGATGCTTAGTTGATAAGCATCATTGGGATGACTCTTTTGCCCCAAGTCTCCTGGGTATGGCTGCCAGATAGGCAGGCCATCCATTGGGCCATAATAGTCATGGTCAAAGTTGTCTTTCATCAGAGTGTCCTCCTCTAATGAGTTAGGAGGAGCACGACATCCTTCAGGATCACAATCTCCGTATATCATTTTGACGTCTAATCTAGATATATATCTCGGGCTTTGCGCAGGATAGCGAAATGGTGTAAGCGTTTCTTCCTAGGACATATAACTGTCCTTGTTAAGATAGGATTTCCATTCTTCATCTGTGTCAGAGGGGTCTCCCTCGTTGATGGTATGTACTTCTTGAGACACTAGGTGAAGGAAACCTCCACTGTGGAAGAAGTCCTGAATGGGATGAAAACATTCATCGTTAGTAGCAGTCTGGGTACAGGTTGAGGAAAAGGAAAGACCTTTCTTTGTCTTGTTATCCTTAGGAATGACAAGATGCCCCCATCCTTTTGCGTTGTTACTTTTAATCACTTCAAGAGCATCTTTGTACGAGGAAATTGATGTTAACTTTTCTGATTGGTTGTCATTGCTCATCGAAAGTGCTTGGAATTGAGATCCAACAACCTCCTCTGGTTCTACACTAGAAGATGACGATAAGTTGCTCACGATCAAGGCTTGCTCTCCACAGACTCTGACTAGTTGTCATCCTTGACAAACTTCAGCTTCTGGTGAAGTGTCGAAGTGACTGCCCCAGCCTCGTGTATCCATGGTCTTCTTAATAAACAGCTGTATGTTGCCTGGATGTCCATGACCAGGAAAGTGACTTGGAAAGTGTGAGGACTGATAGTTATGGGAAGGTCGACTTCACTGATAAGTGTTTTTCGGGATCCGTCAAATGCTTTGACGATGACGTCACTGCCTCTCATTGGAGATCCTTTAAATGATAGTAGCATTAGAGTTGACTTTAGCATAACATTCAGAGCTGATCCGGTGTCTACCAGTACACTGGCTAAAGTATCGTCCTGGCAGTTGACTGTAATGTTGAGGGCCATGTTATGACTTTTGCCTTCTTCCGGTAGTTCCTCATCACTAAACCCAAGTTGTTGTAGGAAGTGATGTTGGAGATGATGTTGTCGAATTGTCTTATTGTTACATCTTGTTCCATAAAGGCCTGCTCTAACACTTTCTTTAGAGCCTCTCTGTGAGCTTCGGAGCTGAGTAAAAGAGATATCACCGAGATTTTTGAAGGAGTTTGCAATAGATGATCTACTATGTTGTACTCACTCTTTTGGATGAGCTTCAGCATCTCATCATTGTTGTTTAAAATGTCAGGATTACTGGATTGACCGACTGGTTGATTTGGAACTTGTGTTTGAGGTTCCTTTTCTCTGGTAGGTTCTCCAACTCCTCGGTTGAAGATTCGACCACTTCGTGTTACTCGACTGATGTCTGCAATATTCACGACGGAGGGTAATGGAGTTCCCTTTCCATTCTCAATTATTGTTACACCGTATTTGTAAGGGATAACTTTATCAGATTTGTACGGTACTGGTCCTGACAAATAGATAACTACAGGAGCCTTTTGATGTTTCTGTCCATCATAGCTGGCCTCAATTGGTTCGAGGTTGAGAATCCTTCCACTATCAAGAGGAACTCTTGATTCATAGAGTAAAGGGATTATGGCGCATACATCTTTGGCCACTTCTCGTTTAGGGATCAAGACAAATTCTTTACCTCGATTGGGAAGATAGTATGACATTATGTTAATTGGACCAGAGCTTGAACATGGTTGAATCACTTTGTGGTCTAACTGACTTTGAAAGGTTGCCTGCATGAGGTAGCATCCTTGTTTATCCTCTAAGCAAACTCTACAGCGCTCATAGTTGTGTGGTGGCACCCGGCCATGTTCGCTTTGTATGCAGTGCAACCTCACTAGATCTATTTCCATTGATCGAACATCCTGATTTTGATACCTAGTAGGGTTCCCATCAGCCATACTGACTTGTTGTATGTCTTCATCTAGATAGATCAGAAGCCACAGGTGGTTCAACAAGTGTTGCAGTGTTCTTTGAACGAGAGCACACCCTTGGCCACTCTCACGACATATTTTATAGTTCTGATAATCATGTGAAGTCAGAAAACCGAGTTGGACTTGCTTAGCGTGTAATTCCCCCAAGCTAGTACTCATCAAGCGAATATCGAAGATTTTAATCATATTAACTTGATAATGACTTCTATCATGGTAATCCTGGATCTATCCAAGATCCATCTGACGCTGGAGGGCCTCTTGTACAAATGAGCATCCTTGATTGTTTACCGAGTAAATCCGACAGGAATCGTAATCGTGTCGTGGCATATCATGATGTTGGCTTTGCCTTGAGTGCATTGCCACCAAGTTGACATTCATTGCACGGATGTCGTGGTTTTGAATGATGTTGGAATTTGTATAAGTCATGTTGACCTCACGAATTCAGTGATCTTGGATCCATCTGAGATCCATCTGTTCATACAGAGCTTATTGCACCACAAAACATCCTTGATTGTCTTTAGAGCAGATATCACACTGATGATAATTATGAGATGGTACATGCCCGTATCCACTTTGTCTGCGATGCATCTTGACCAGGTTGGTCCCTAATAAGAGTACATCATGAATTTGATATCTGTGGTTAATCTCTTCCTCTATCAAATTTACTACAGCTTTCTCATGTTGAGGCAACGGGTTCGTCTGAACATTTGGATTTGTATCCTTGAAGGATAGGACCCCGTTCCTGAAAAGTTTCTGCACATCAGTTTGAAGCTGAGACAGTTTTCTATGTTATGCCCCGGTCCTCCTTGATGGTAAGGGCAAGTCTGATCCGCTTTGAACCAAAAAGGCGGGTTTTCTGGTACTGTAAGAGGAGACCTGGTTTGGACATGCCCCTTGACCAGTAATAGTGGAAACAGTTCTGTGTACAACATTGGTATAGGGTCAAACCCTGGTGGTCGCGTTGTACGGGTGGTGTTGTACTGAGGACGAGCCTTCTAAAGAGGAGGTTGTGTCTTTTGATGATATGGTTGTTGATTTGGTTGGATCTGAGCAACCTGAGGTTGATACGTTGGAATAGGCGCAGGGTTGATAGTAGGAGTTACAGCTGCTACTGGTTGGTACCGTCGCCTTTGCTTTCCGAAAGAGATATTACCAATATCTTGCTCTTTTTTCTTAGGGAAAGCACTACCGTATCTTTTGGTACTGCTTGATGGTCTTGTATCTTTGACCAGACGTCCTTCTCGGACTGCTTCCTCAAGACGTACCCCCATGTTTACCATCTTAGTGAAGTCGCTGGGCGTACCGGCGACCATTCGGGTGTAGTAAAATGAATTCAAGGTTTTCAAAAATATTTTTGTCATCTCTTTTTCCTTAAGAGGTGGACAAATTTGGGTGGCAATTTCATGCCATCTATGAGCATATTCCTTAAAGGTTTCCTTGTCCTTTTGCGACATGGCTCTAAGTTGATCTCAGTCCGGTGCCATGTCCAGGTTATACTTATATTGTTAAACGAAGGCAGCGCCAAGATCTCTGAAAGTGACAATCTTAGTGCGGTTTAAACCCATGTACCACTTGAGTGCAGCACCAGTTAAACTGTCTTGAAAGTAATGGATCAGTAGATGTTGATTCTCTGTCTGAGTTGACATCTTTCGAGCGTACATCACCAAATGACTTTGAGGGCAAGAATTGCCCTTGTATTTCTCAAATTCGGACACCTTGAATTTGTGCAGAATTTTCACATTGGGGACCAAACAAAGGTCTACGGCGTCCTTTCCAAATAAATCCTGACCGCGAATGGCATGTAGTTCCTTTTGCATCTCCAAGAATTATTCATGGAACTCATTCATTTTGTCATACATACTTTTGTTTCCACCATAAGGTATGTGTGGAATCTGTCCTTCCGGGACAGTGTGTACCACGGGTGGTGGTATAGTCATGACAACTATGACTCTTGGTGCTTCCCTATCCCGAAGTTTGTAACCTTCAGGAGTTGCTGTCATGCCCCTTGCATCTTCGCTTTCCCGAAGTTTGTAACCTTCAGGCCCAGCGGTTCCTGCTGCAATTTCCGGATCTTCTGTGATCGGCGGAATATATCCTTCCACGATATAGTTGAGTGGCATACCCCAGGGATGATCTTTAGGCATGTTATACCGAGGATCATACGTCTCTACTATGGGCGTAGATGTGATCTCTGAGATCACAGTCCTTTGTTGTTGTTTCTGAGCTGCTGCCAGAGATTGCATGTCATTGTGAAGTTTTCTCAGATCTTCTTTCAGAGTGTCGATTTCTTCTCTCAACTCTCTGTTCTCTTTCTCGAGATCATCCATTTTCTTTTGTCGATTGGCCCGAGTATTGTACGAGTGAGATAGTTTGACTCAAGAATCGAGACACAGATGTGAGATTCGTAGGTAAGAAGAATGTGTTATGTGAGAATGATGAATGATATGCAATGATTATATTAATAATTTTTTTTTTGTTATTTTCAAAAGAAACTTCAACAATTGGATTACAAATATCATACAGTGGGGAAATCCCGTTTTATTGAATTCAAAGATTACGAAAATGGAAATACAGTAACTCACAAAGTACTATAAAAAGAAATGTCTAAACTTTAAGGATCCTGAGTCCTCTCTGAGGAGAGCTCAGGTGCTGATTCTGGTATTTTCCTTTTCTTTGACCGGGGCTCTTGAGCCGTTGTCGGGTTGTCATTCCTTTGCCAAGTGAAAGGAGCGAGAAAATTTCTTTGGTCTTCTTGATTTTCTACAGCATGTTGCTCTAAAATCTCGATCAGAGCATCTTTTTCTTTTAACAGTTGCTGAATTTTGGTACACTCCACATTGAGAATACGATCTTTTTTCTTCCAAGATTTCTTTTCCAGTTGAACTTTGTTGAGAGTGACCTGGAGTTTATCCATATCCGACATAAAACAAAGGACAGATTCCTTTAATGGAAGAACTTCTTGACGAGGGTAAGGCATCCTCAGTTTGAGAGCTCTAGCTTGTACCTAGTGGAGATAGGGTTCTACAGAGACACAGTTTGGTTTTCCTAGAGACTCTCTTCCTTTCCGGTGAACATGTTTCCAGGCATGCACTATTTCTGTCTTTAGTGCCCTGTCACTTTCTCCTTCCTTAAAGAAAAGACCTTCCAAATGAACATTACGCGGGATATGTCTCATCGGGTATTCAAATTGACGACGAACTAAAACTGGATGATAGTTGATTCCTCCTTTAGTTCCAATGAGGGGTACATTAGGGAAGTTTCCTCAACGGTCAATGATTCTTACCTCGTCATAGATCCGATTGTACCAGTCTATGTTAGAGTTGGTAAGAGACATGATTCTCTGTGACCAACGTAGAGTACTCTTATGATCCCAAAAAGCAGCAGACTTTGGTAAATGGGAAGTGAACCATTTGTATAACAGGGGTACACATCATGTGATCATTCCTCTGCTGTACAATTTCCTTAAGTGTACAGTATGATAAGCATCTGCGAGCAAGGTCGGTACAGAGTTTCCAATCAAAAATATCTTAATGGCATTGATATCAACGAAGTTATCAATGTTGGGAAACAGAAATAACCCGTAGGTGAGTAGAACAAAGATATCCTCGAAAGCTGTAACGTTTCCTATACTGGCAAAGTATAGGGCTTTCTCTATCAAAAACTTGGCCGGTAAACCTAGGATTCCATCCTTAGCGGTCATGTGAGTCGTGACTTCTGACTCGTCCAAATAGATTGCTCTTGTAATGGTTTGATCCTTTGGAATTTCTTCCAGTACAGAAAAGGGAGCTTGGTCAGTAATGGGTAAATCAGTCAGGTGAGAGTACTCCTCCAGTGTTGGTGCTAGTTAAGAATCCGGGAATGTGAAATAGTGATAGACTGGATCGTAAAACTGAATCAGCGTGGACAGGATTCCTTCAATTACATGGACCTTTAACAGGGACAACAGTCCTCCGTATTTGGCTCTGAAAGAATCAGGGTTGGTGATCATTCTTGCCAACCCTCTTAAATCATCTAGTTTTGGAACCTTGAAGGTGTACTGGCGAGTCTTTCTTCTACCAAAATCTATAACGCAATCTTTCTCTCTAATATTTGCAATCATTGTCTTAGTTTAATTTGAAAGAGAGAGAAGAGAAAAGAAGATTTTTTCTTTGTTTAAAAGTTTTTTAGATGAATGCATGAATGCAGCACACAAAAACATAGAAAAAACATGGGTTCAAAGGTTCTGCGTCACGAGCATGGAGTCATGGCTCTACCCATCCCCAAAGGTTGTACTATGGTGAATTTTTGTACCTGTCCTCAAAATCATTGACCCCCCTTGGGATAACAACAATAGGCTGGTTCACCCGAGCGAGCTGTAGTATCTTAAGGTAATATCAAATGAGGGTAGTATCGCGTGACAACTATTTCTGATAGCTTCCGCATTACAAAATAGTCACATGGTCTCAATCTACTAAATCCTCAGTTTCATGGATACCACAATCGAACAATATACTTTCGTAACCAAAGTCACTAGACATTCAATCCGCAAAGGGTATCTCCACTGATTCGATGGTCTACCGGGACAGCTTATTCGGGATTCACTCCCTGTAAGACTGCTCGTCTCTGCCATCACTTATCTTAGGTATCACTCAAACTTTCCAGATGCGGCATCACCCGCAGTCCCATTAGCAAAAAAATAAACACGGACATCAAGTAGGAAAAGCGATATATATATATATATATATATATATATTCATTCCTAAAACTAACATCCTAGACCTATTAAGAATTCTAGTCTATAAGCCTATACAAACAAAATGACTCCCCAGCAGAGTCACCATTTTTCTGTTGTGAATGGTGACGATGATGACTAGATCTTACTTTGACTCCCGAACAGAGTCTCCATTTTTCTGAAGCGTGCGTTTTTTGTCGGTTACGCGGCCACCTTATCGCCATGGGTTCCTCACCGCAATGGTAGGAGGGGGTGCTACTTTCTAATTTCTTATTTATCCCGTGAAGTTGGAAGGGAAAGGGAAGCTATCTAAAACTAACCTTACACGCGAATGTTTAACTGAATAAACGCTTAAAGAGATTCGGGGAGTTCGAGGTCAGGTTATACAATGGGGAGTTGTCAATTACCCATCCTATATATGGTTATCCACATGTTGTTAGCATTAGGTTACTCTTTGTACTTGATGGTGTTTATCCGTTAATGGGTTGGGAAAGTTTCTTGGGAAATATGAGAGATAGTTTTTGTGGATGTTTTTGGTAAGGTACTGGACCTAAGTTTTGATTGATATGAAGGTACTGGACCTAGAGTTTTTTTATTAGTATGAAGGTATTGGACCTAGAGTTTTTTATTAGTATGAAGGTACTGGACCTAGAGTTTTTGATTAGTATGCTCGTTAATATTTCACAATCTTATGCCTACGTATTCCCGTTTAAACGAAATAGGGAAATCATAGCAATCGTAGTTCCTCCTATTCTATGGGAGGAAATAGATGTTTTGGTGTCTTGTTCAAAGCCCAAGATTGAAGGTTAAAGATTGAGTATTTGTGTCTTGTTCAAAGCCCAAGATTGAAGCTAAAAGGTTTGACTGAGAGGGAATTTGTCATCTCTAAAGAGAGACATCTTTGTCTATTTTAACTGGGATAAGTGTATCCACCAATGCCATAACTTCCTTTATAGGGGACTATTCCTGAAGGGGAAAACTTTAACACAGTGTAGAGCAATGCCATTTTTCCTTTAGGAATTTCTCATGCTAAGAGAGGGACAGTGGCATGGATGTAAATAATCCAGAGGCTTGCCTCTTACAGCAATTAGATGAAAGAGGAAGTTGATTTTCCAGGATAAGAGATGGATGATAGCTTGGATATTTGAATTAACAAGTGTGTCACTTACAACAGTTATTTGGGATTAGGGTTTGTTTTGCTTTTTGTTTTGATAAGTGATAAACAGAGAAATGACTTCCTACAGAGGTATTTTTATTTCCTCGAAGGGTATGTGGATTTTTGTGTGCCTTGATCAAATCCCAAGGTTGAAGCTAAGAGGTTGATTGACTCCACTAGGGAAGTCCTTATACAAAGCCTAAGAGGAGGCTAGAAAAGGCTGACTCAACAAGAGAGTGTTTATTTGTCTTGTACAAAGCCTAAGATTGAGGCTAAAAGAGAATTGACTCTTTTGGGAAAAATCATTATATAAAGCCTAAGAGGAGGCTGGAAATTGACTTTTAGTGGAGGTTCTTATCTGTCTTGTACAAAGCCCAAGATTGAGGCTAAAAGAGATTTTGACTCCGTCGGGGAGGGTTTGTGTGTGTCTTGTACAAGGCCCAAGATTGAGGCTGAAAAGAAGACTGACTCAATGGGAAAGAAATCTTTATCTATCTTGTACAAAGCCCAAGATTGAGGCTAAAATGAGACTCTACTGACTCAGATGAGAATATTTTAGGTATCTCATACAAAGCCCATGATAGAGGCTGAACTGAGTTTGACTCTACGGGAGAGTATTATCTGTCTTGTACAAAGCCCAAGATTGAGGCTGAAAAAGAGTTTGACTCTGCTTAGGAAATTATTTCTTAAAGCCTAAAAGAAGGCTGAGAGGAATTGACTCTACTAGGGAAGATATTTGTCCTAAGCTTAAGAGAAGGTTATGACAATTTATGTCTTGTACAAAGCTTAAGATTGAGGCTAAAAGGGTTTGACTCAACAAGAGAGTGTTTTTATCTGTCCTGTACAAAGCCCAGGATTGTGGCTGAACAAGCTGGAGAAATCATTATACAAAGCCTAAGAGGAGGCTGACTTTTGCTAGAGGAAATATTTATATCGAACCTAAGAGGAGGCTGAAAAAAGATTGACTAAGCAGGAGAGTGGTTTTATCTGTCCTGTACAAAGCCCAAGATTGAGGCTACAGGAGTTGACTAACAAGAGAGTCCTGAGAGTTGATTGACTCAACAAGAGAGTCTGAAAAGTGGTTAACTCAACAAGAGAGTCTGAAAATTAATTGGCTCAACAAGAGAGTCTGAAAAGGTTAGCTCCGCTAGGGAGAATCATTGTACATGAAATTCTGGCATAGATATCAGATGTCCTACACATATGTTGAGACACTGATATCCAACACAATGAACAAGTTAACAATAATAACAGTGCAGAAAGTAAAGAACACAGTGATATGTTTACCCAGTTCGGATCAACAATCCTACTCTGGGGGCTACCAAGCCAGGGACGAAATCAATATACGATAGTATCAATTCACAGATCATACAGCAACCACACCCGCTTACAATCCGATCACTTAATCACTACCCTTCCTATGACTTCTACCTAAGACTCACCTAGGTATGAGGCCCTCCTCAAATCCCTCTTCAATCACAAACCGTGACTGGTTCCTTTCAACACAAGTAACAAAATGAAAGCCACACTTTCAAAACACACAATTCTCAATACTTCAAAGCTTATGAGAATTGACACACAAGAAACTCAATGCTTAAAAGCTTATGAGTAACTGACAGAACTTACAACACAAAACCAATCCTTGTACTGTTATCAGAATGATACCAGTTAGGCTCACAAATAACACTAAAAAACCCTAACAAAACACACGTAAGTTCCACACCTAAACTAGGTTTACACCAGTCAATATATAGCATTAAATCTGGACTGGATTGGGCTTCAAAACGCAGCAAAGAGACTGCACATAATTCTGTAAAATAAACTCCAAGAAAATAGGTCTTCAATCTAAAGTTTCCTAATATGTCTCCCTATTTAGAAAATGTTGAAAATCCGAAAACCAACACACAAAAACTCAACCCAAAATACTTTGGATGCCACATAGGATAACTAAATATTCACAGAAGATTCAGTGATAAATACCAACAACAAAATCTTCCTTTTAAACCAAAATCAGACGCGATGTCCTATGATCCAGGATGGGACATCTTTATCCCACATGTTTAATGCAGAATATTAGAACATCTTGTTTCAACATCTTGCTACTAGAATAGTTTTAGCAAAATAAATGCCAACCACAAAATAAAAGAAATAACAATCTCCCCCTTTGGCTTATTTTGGCTAAAACTACACACCAAACAATCTTGCAAAGATAACACAAGCAAAAACAACAATATCAGAGACAGTAGCGAAAAACACACCATAACACCAAACAAAACACAGCATAGCAGCAAAAAATTCACACCCAATAAAACTCCCCCTCAACTGCAGCAACACAACAACATTCAACATTCTCCCCCTCAGCTGCAGCACCAGCACTTGCACACCACAAGCACACTACTCCCCCTTTTTAGCCATAAATATGACAAAAGCAAGTAGAACAGTTATTAATTTTGAGAAATGGTCAAGTCATAAACCAGAATAAACAGCATCAGAAAGTAGATGCACACAACATCACATTACCAAATGTCATGCACAAACTTCTGCATCTTTCCCTTCATAACCACCTGCACAAGCTGCACTACCAGAATTACCTTTATTCTTTTGAGTCTGGAAGCCAGAAAGAACATTAATTGCTATAGTTCTTCATGAATACAAACCCTAAGTCTACTCCTCAAATTTTCAAACTGAACTGCATCCAGAGCCTTGGTAAATATGTCAGCAAGCTGATTTTCTATGCTAACATGCTCAAGAGTTATGACTTTGTCCTCCACAAGTTCTCTGATGAAGTGATGCCTGATATCAATGTGCTTAGTCCTGCTATGTTAAATAGGATTTTTAGAAATATTAATAGCACTCAGGTTGTCACAAAATAATGTCATGACATCTTGTGTGACATTATACTCAGATAGCATTTGCTTCATCCACACCAGTTGAGCACAACTACTTCCAACTGCTATGTACTCAGCTTCAACAGTAGAAAGAGATACAGAATTCTGCTTCTTACTAAACCATGAAATAAGATTATTTCCCAAAAAGAAACAACCTCCTGAGGTACTTTTCGTATCATCAGCACTTCCAGCCCAATCAGCATCACAGTATCCTACTAAAATGGAACTTGAGTCATGGGAGTACAACAACCCATAATCACATGTACCACTCACATACTTAAGAATTATCTTAACTTGATTAATGTGACTGACTTTAGGTTCTGCTTGGTATCTTGCACATACACCAACTGCAAAAGTTATGTCTGTCCTACTTGCTGTGAGATACAGCAGACTGCCAATCATGCTTTTGTATAAACTCTGTTCAACATTCACTCCCTTTTCATCTTTGGATAACTTCAAGTGAGTAGGAGCTGGAGTTCTCTTGTGCTTGGCATTATCCAATCCAAACTTCTTCACAATATTCCTCGCATATTTGCTTTGACAAATAAAAATGGAATCTTCCATCTGCTTGACTTGCAACCCAAGGAAGTAAGTCAATTCACCTACCAAGCTCATTTCAAATTCAGATTGCATTTGGTTGACAAAATGTTGGACAATTTCATTCAAAATCCCACCAAACACAATATCATCTACATAAATCTGAGCAATCATTAGTTTCCCATCCTTCTCCTTGACAAAGAGTGTTTTATCAATACCACCTTTCTTGTATCCATGTTTGACTAAGAACTCAGCCTTTCATACCAAGCTCTTGGAGCTTATTTCAAACCATACAAAGCCTTCTTTAGCTTGTAGACATGATCAGGAAAATTTGGATCCATAAACCCTTTAGGCTGCTCAACATAAACTTCCTCATTAAGATAGCCATTCAGAAAGGAGGTCGTCGGGACAATTTGTACGAAGCCCCTGAGGAGGCTGGAAACTTCTAAGAAGCCGATCGGTCCTTGTACTAAGCCCAAGAGGAGGCTATCATTCCCGGAGGAAGAAATCATTATATGAAGCCTAAGAGGAGGCTGTGAAGACTTCTAAGAAGCCGACGGGTCCTTGTACTAAGCCCAAGAGGAGGCGGGGGTGCTTTTAGGAAGCCTGAGGGTCCTTGTACCATGCCCAAGAGGAGGCCGATGGTTTTAAGAAGCCCGTGGGTCCCCAAACCCCGAGAAATTCAAGACATGCCATTCACCGAGAATGGATCAAGCCAGGAAAGTTCGAGAATTTGGAAGAAACTCAAAGATGCCATTCATGGAAAGTACATTCATCTCTGGGAGTAGAGTTTCTTGACAATTCCTAATGAGGACAGCCGAAGAGAAGACTGTATCTGGTGATCCTATTGGGGATCTAGTTTTGTCTATTTCTAAGAGTGACAGTCTGAGAAAGGGTTCAAAAAGAATCTGCCTTTCACATCTCCATATTGTTTAACCCCAAGAGGAGGGAAGACTGTGTCTGGTAATCCTATGGGGATCTAGTTTTGACTGTAAGTTCAGAGTGATCAACAGGGCTTTACCTAGTGCTAGACGTAGTTGCCGAGGAAACTCTAAATATCTATACTATTATTACACAGTTAGTATGAGTTTATGAAAGGAGACTTACAGTGAGCAGCCCCACAATACAGTTATATGCATATGAAAGCAGTAAATGAAAGCGTATAACCACTTACTCGGTTGTAGAGCTTCCATGTTGTTTGGTTAGTTGTTCAACAAAGAAAGATTGAAAACAATAGTATATTCAAAATCAAAGGAGAAAGTGCTTTGAAAAAGAAAGATTTGGGGCTTATAGCTCAAGGAGAGGCCCAGGGTTTTATCAGTGAGCGCACTGTTTGAATTTGAACAGAGGGACTTATACAAGTGACTGAGGCCCAAAAATGTTTTCTGTACAAAGGGGTGGGTCTTACACTCTCTCAAGAGGCCCAAAAAAGTGTTAAAGAAAAAAGAGTGGGGCTTATAACACGAGGGTAGGCCCAGTTGGTTAAATTTAAACTGGCGCCGATCGCGTCGTTTATTTGAAAATGTACAGAGAGACTTATACAACGAATGAGGCCCAAAAGGTTTTCTGTACAAAAGGATGGGTCTTACACTCTCTCAAGAGGCCCAAATGTTTTTTTTTTTGAAAATCAATTGTGAGGGTTGAATTAATCAAAAATCCTAATTTTATTCTTTAAAAGTAAATATTTAATGAAAATCAAACAAAATACAAAATAAATTTGAATAATCCATTTATGATTTTGTTTAAGGTTTGAAAAAAATGAGGGATAATCACAAGGAATATTTAAACTCATTAGGTTTTGATTTTCAAAGTAAATATTCACTTTTAAAATGTTTAAAAACAATTAAAAATGAATTTATTCATAAAAATACTAATTATATTAAATAAATAATATAAATCTAATTTTTTTGTGGAATAAAATATTTTAACATTTTTATGATTTTTTGCAAAAAGAATCAGTAAAAAATAATTAAAATTGAGTGAGTTATTAATTTTTCAAATCATTAACAAAAATAATATGAAAAATAAGAAAATAGGAAAAAGTGATAAAAAAAAAGGTCTGGGGCGAGGGGGATTCGAACCCCAGACCTTTCGCTCACTAGTACACACAAACCAGTTGATCAACCACTGGGGCGCAATGTCAATTCATTAATAACATGGCAAGTGAAAAATATATATCAAACTAGTTGGATTTTCTGAAAATGGCGCCATGGCCATCTTCTTCCTCAAGCTCTGATGCGTGAAGCCCTCTATCTCACTCATCTCTCAACCATTTGACATAATTCAAACACCAAACTCATGCGTTTTTCACAAGGAAGAAGATGGCAATACCCAATTTCATTCATTTTCAGTGTATAAAAAATTATATCATTGTGGTCGTATGAACCCTAATTTTGCAAAAGCAATCGTGCAGACATGATTATGAGTCCTATGATCAAATTTTCTAAGGGAAAACAATCAACATATGATGGCAAGCAATTGGCAAAAATATCATGCGAGGAAATATGCATGGATCATGGAGTTGGAGTTTTGAGGGTTACCTTGATGCAAGCTGAAATGGAACTCTGCAAAAACTTTGTTCCAGTTGTGAATTAATGATCCCTACAGCTTCAATGGATGTTATGGAGTGTGTTGCAAGCTTTGGAACACTTTGAAACTCTTTGGATCAAGCTGGAGACCTCCAACTGCATAATTGAGGCATAATGGCTTGGTTGAAGGGTGATTTTGAGCCTGAGGTGTTACAGTCAATGTTTAAGTGTTTGGACACCTCAAATACATCATATGTGATGTGTTTTAGCAATTAGAATTGATTGCCTAAGGCTGCAACTCAAAACCCGATAGTGGTTACTCAAAAAACCAAGAAACTTGAGGTTTAAGGAAGAATGAGAGAAAGCAGTGTTGTAACTGGCTTTGGTGTGAGTTGAATGATCCATTGGAACCTCTATTTATAGGTGATCAACTTTTGTCTTGGAGGAATAGTGAATGGCTGCTGGATCAGATCACATTTGCATGGATTGGCTTGGAGGATTTCTTCCCAACCAAGGCAAACTAGCCATTCCCAAGAGCAGGGCTATGCCTTGACCAAAATCACATTTTTCAGATGTTTTTATTGTTGTTTAATCAGAGAACTTGACTGAGTAGAGTGAATTTGTTGAAAATGCACTATTCCACATTAATGCCCTTTGAATTCAAGGCAAAAATGTGCCAAAGTGGATGAATTTCAAGTTGGAAGATACCTTGGCTTTTTTACTCAGCCCTATCAGTTGGATCAGTTGGTTCATGATCAGATTGAAGGCATGTGGCATAGTGATCATTCCTTTTGGCTTAGAAATCGTGGATGGCACAAAATTCCCAAACTAATTTTTCATGGCAGCCTTGACATGGTATGTTGTGGCAGCCATGATTCTTGGCCCAAGTGGATTGGTTTCATGCTATTGAGTTGCTTGGATTCTTGGCAACATTTGCAACAACATTGATGTTTATCTTTGGAACTGATTCAGCTTGTAACTGTGTGGACAAGTTTTGGTGTTTCCAACAAAATCTGTCTTGGACATAATTTTTTCTAAGTGTTGGAAAAGTGGTACTTTCATGTTTTCAGCCATTTTGGCTCACTCATAGCTCAAAATCCACAATGAATTGGAGTTAGGTCTAGTTGAAGTTTTTGTAGAGGGCAATGAGATCTACATAACAAGCCTTCGATGGGGAAAAATGGCTTTGTGGTTTAGGAGTTATGACCCTCCAAAGTTGGTACCCTAGCCACTTTATCTTTAACTTAGAAAATTTTCTAAGTTTTTATGGTTACCCCTTTTACAAGTTATTCAACTTTTCTTGATTTTTCTTGATGAATGATGATTCAAATCATACATTAACATCATTTTAGGGTTAAAAATCCATTTTGGTGAAAAATCTCAAAAAGTCAAAGTTGACTTTTGTGCACAGTTGACTTTTTATCAGATGAATTCCAAACTGTGCAATTTTTCAGGAAATCATGTCCTTGACCTAAATCAAACTTGATGGACATGTTCCATGGGTGTCATAGGGTATATTGAATCATGTCTTAGGATTTGGGAGCATGTCTAGGTCAAAAGTCAAAGTTATAGTTGACTTTTCCCGCGAAACCCTAATTGTGGTACAGATGAAATTGAGACTTGTTGCTCAAGCTTCTTAGATCAATCCATTGTTGCAAATGGATCAATGTAGTGTAATAGAAACCCTTAAATCCTCCTTTGAGGTCTTGGTTCATGTTTTGTCCCAAAAGTCAACTTGGGGGTGAATTAGGTCAAGAAACCCTAATTCCTGATTCTTGATGAGTGCATCCCCTGAGGTTAAATTGACTTGATACTTGGGTCCATGAGGTCCCATGGAGTATTTTAGGTTATGCCTTGAAGCATTGGCTCATGCCCAGATGAAAAATTTCCATCTGGAGGCCCTGGTCGACCAAAACCCTAATTTGGTGACACTGGCGATCTTGAAGCTTGATCCACCTAGAAGGGAGCAACCTTGTGCTTAATCCTTGAAGTGTGAGTCCTCTTGATCCATTGTGGATGTTTGAGAGGTTAGACAAGTTAAAGATCATGTCATTCCTTGATTGATCCTTTGCCTAAAAGCTCTGAGAGGGCTTGAAACCCTAAGTCTGATTGTAGTGGATGCTCACCCATCTTTGGGGAGACTGATGAAGTATGATGGTACATCCATATTGTGATGATGAGTTTCACAATGATGGGAGATCTTAGTGGTCAAAATTTGGGGTATGACAGATACCTACTTTTCCCTTTGGCCTCATAGCCATTCGATCCCATCACGACTTAGAATTAGAGAGTTCTTTAACTCTATGTGACTGTCATGATCATGAACACTCATTCCCCTTGGAACTTTGACCATAGTCAATGGTTCCTCACCTTAGTTAGGTGATCTACGATTGCTCTGATTCCATCCTCATAAGGATACGTAGGCACGAGACTGCAAAGTCTTTGCGAGCACCCTAGTAATAAAACCTCTTTAGGTTTTCTCTCGTTTAACAATAATCATTTACCTTCCTTTCCCATTCTAAGTAGAAGATTAGATACAAACCTTAAGCTAACACCATTTAACCTTAACTAAATGGTTCCCGTTGAGTACAACAGACGTGGGGGTGCTAATACCTTCCCCTTGCGTAACCGACTCCCGAACTCAGACAATGGTTGCGATGACCATTTCTTATCCTTTCTTTTAGGGGGTTTTATTCGATATTTTCCCTTTCCTTCTGTGGATTAAATAAAGATCGGTGGCGACTCTGTTAAGTCCATCCCGCGGGCGTGTGATTACGCTTCACGAGGTCGTTCTCATTTTTCGAGGTACGACAGATGGCGACTCTGCTGGGGGAATAATCTCCCTATGTGAGTCAAGCCTAGTTTAGTTAGGTTTTCACATGTGTGTTTAGCTTTTGTTTATTTCTCTTTCTTCTTTATTGTATGTTTTATTGCTCTTGCTTTATTGCTTATTTATATATATCTCTATATTTTCATGTGTGGGCTTTGTGTATTTAATATCTTGAATAAAGCTCTACACCCGAGTTTTGGAAAAAGAAGAGAGAAAACATAAGGATAGATTTGGCAGTTAGTAGTGTTAGACTACGAGGGCAAGCTCCTTGTAGCAACTAACATGAAGGCTCCTCTAGAGTAGACCTGTTTGTAGATCTCGTTATAAAACAGCTGGCCTGTTGCATAACGCTGATTCATGAAGGGTCTGTGACTCTAGGTCCCCATTTAGAACTAGTTCTATTTCGGTGGTTGCGTAATTTGGGCTTCAAGAACATCTCCTTGCTCCAACCAATATGAAAACCCCAATCAGAAGAGATTTTTTTGTCATTCTCGTTGTAAAATGTCTAGCCCATTGCATAACGTTGATACGACTAAGGTCCGTGAATCTGAAACCCTGATAAAAAACCTAGAAACTATCACGTGAGTGAGTTTAAGGGTAAATTGCCGTAGAACCATCTTTTAAGAGGCCTACCAATTAGGGAGTTATGAGGTATTTACCTTATCCCAAACCTTTACTATGCATTCATGAAGCCTCTAAAACTTATGTGCTTCGTTGTATGTACATATGCCTGTGTCTTTGTGTACCCGTATTTGTGCATTGCATACATCTCATTGCATCCATTGTTGGTTTCAAGGAACTCATAATTTCATTTCCTTTTCAAAAGATCAACAGAGCTTGGATCTAAAAATAAAGACTCTTCAATTTTCCAAAAATTTTTTACAACTTGCCTTCGAGTTCCTTGAAACCAGTTGGCTTGCATTAGCATTGCATGCGCATTTGCATTTCTCAGCTTTGAGGCTCATCTGTCCTTTGTTCGTAACCCAGCAGATGACTTCCCGAAGCCATCATTAGACTTGAAGTAGCTTTTGAAGGATCATGAATTCGGAAGACCTGAACCAGTTTGTGACCAAAGCGAATTTCGACCTGTTGAGAAACCAGTTGGATCAGATTATGATAGCCTTAGCACAAAGAGATGACAATATTCAAAGGACTCCTATGATTGATGTTTCCCAAGCTCAACCTGTGCGGATTCCTGTTGAGAATCAGGTTATACAAGAGCGTACCATTGTCCAAGATGGACGTTCCTCTTCTATTGATGTCGTGGAATACCGCAGTTTCGCTTTCTCTGAGCTAGATTCCCAAGAGGTATTCCATGTTGTGAAAATCAAGGATCCATGAGACATTGGGTTAATGGAAAAATGTCGTGCCTTGGAGAAGAAGCTTGATGCACTTCAGGATCATGACTCTGCTGATTTGAATGCTCTGAATATGTGTTTGGTACCTAACCTTGTGATACCTCCTAAGTTTAAGACACCAAAGTATGAGAAGTACAAAGGGGATAGTTGTCCAAAGCAGCATTTGGTGATGTTTTGCAGAGGAAAGACTTCACATGTCCTCAACGACAAGCTCATGATCCACTGCTTCCAAGACAGTCTAAGTGGAGCAACACTGAATTGGTATATGTAGCTAGAGAGTCGCAACATCCAATCATGGTCAGACCTAACCAATGCCTTTGTGAAACAATACAACTACAATCTTGACTTGGCTCCCAGTCGCTTGCATTAGCTAGACTTATCTCAAGGAGATAATGAATCCTTCAGAAAATATGCTCAAAGGTGGAGAGAAGTAGCAGCTAGAGTCCAACCACCACTTTTGGATAGGGAATTAGTTGACTGGTTCGTGGATACTTTGCAAGGCCCGTACCGAGAAAAGCTGTTTAGCATTGTAACATCAAACTTCTCTGATTTGGTAAAAGCTGGAGAGCGCATTGAGAGCGGTCTCAAGAGCGAAAAAATCCAAGGTACCTCGAGTGTCCCAGCTAGTGAGAGCGAATCAATTGTCAATTCTCAGGAAGAATGGGAGAAAGAAAGTAATTCCACTTGGGAATCTCCGACACTTCAACCTCAGCGCTCATGCAACTCAAGTGTTCAGAGTCAGCAATCTTTTGGGTCTCAGCGTCAGACACTATCCTCTCCACAGAGACAATTTTCTTCTCCAAATCAAAGACCTCATCATTATCAATAGTCCTACCGCCATCAGGCGCGACAGCATGCACGACAAAGGCCAAGAAAGCCAAAAAGGAATTTCACTCCATTTCCAATACCATACAGTCAGTTCTTACCAGATTTAATCAAAAGTGGATTGATAGTGCCAGAGGAGATAGATCCAACGTCTTTTCCAGACTCGTCAGGCTTTGACACCGACATCCGTTGTGACTACCATGCTGGGGCACAGAGGCATTCAACTGAAGATTGTAGAATACTCAGAGACAAGATTCAGACTCTACATGACTCCAATATGTTCTCATTCATGCCTCAAGGCATTCAAATCAACAATCCTTCACCCAATCAAGCAGGTTCATCAGGCTCTGAAGCGGAAGAAATTTCCGAGAGTGGATGTGAAGATGATTATCAGACGGGTCTCGACAAACAACTCTGAAGACGGTTATCTCAGCTTGGCAAACCAAGAAGGAAATTCCAGTTCCCCGAAGCCAACAAACTTTTTGGTGTTTTAGCATTTTATTGTTTTTCTTTGCATGTTTGAATCTGTTTGTGCTTATAAGCTTTGTTGTATTTTCAAATTGGCAGCATTAATGAAATGTTTATGCATCTTTTGATTAAATCCGTTCGTTTCACTCATTTACTTTTATTTTCATGAAAACAAAAATATATCTTTATCTTTTTTTTTCTCATTCCACTTATCAAATTGTTTGTTTAAGCAAAGATTGGGGAGGATGACGAGAAATCCTTAACTACTGTGGTATGCTTTCGATTAAACCTTGCCGAGGATGTAAGGCATTGTTTCATTTCCCAAACACCGGAGAAATAAGGAAGATAATCCCTCGTTAACCCTTCGAGCCTAGAAGTAGGAGTTTTCTTTATTTATAAAAAAAAACCCTTAAAATCACAACCTTGGGGCAGGGTAATTCTCAGTTTAACTTGGTTACACATTCGAACGCAAGCGCTTCATGCAAGACACCAGCCAGCTCTCTCAAATCAAATGAGTTAGTGTTTTTACAAGTTATTTCTCCAAACAACAACAATAAGGAAGGATAGTTAAAAAATCCTTAATCAAAGGATCAGCCGAGTCCCTTTCAAGGCAAAAGCCAAGAAAGATGGGAAGCCCAGAGCTTTGCCTTATACAAAAGGAACTTGTACAACAGCCAAAAAAGGAGTTTCAAAGCAACAATCAAACAAAAAGGAGGTCCTAACCGCAAACAAAGAGAGGTATCTTGACCTCAATCAAATCAAAAGAAGAGGTATCGTGACCTCAACTAGCAAAGACAAGGAGAAGTCTCAAAGTCTCAAAGATTAACCAAATTCTGCAAGGGAGCAGTGACTATAAAGGTGTCTAAATCATCAACTATCATCGATTCATTCTTAGTCTATGGGAACGTAAATGTATAGCTTAGGTAAACTGAGTGTAGGACTGAAGTTCATCACGAAGATGGGGTGGGTACAAATAAACTTTGAGCCTTTATCCTTTGTTTCTTAAACCATGAACCAAACCACGTTACAACCCTTAAAAGACCTAATTGAGGTAGGGTTGTTTTGAAAGAATACTACAACAAGGTTAATTAACCTGACTCCTAATGATCTTTGCTAGTTGTGTGTGTTCAGCACTTCGTCTGTCATTCTGTAAATGACCAGATCCATTATGTTTTTGATTGTTTAATCATTCCACTGTGTGCGTTTTCATCAATAAAATTTATTTTGAAAAGCTTGCATGAATTTTTGCATTAACATTGCCAATTTTAGATGTACAATACTTGTTTGTGAAATGATTCAACATCAAAGGAATCCCAACAAATGCAGTCAGCTAGGGAATTTGATTTGATAAAGAAAGCTCATTCATGGGGTAACTAAGCGGAAGGTTCTGCCGATCCATCATTTCAAGAATTGTTGAATCAGGGGAAGAACTCTTCAAAGTTCGGAATATTGGGGCAAGCCTTCTTGAGGTCATTTCATGACAAGTTTAGACTCCGATGACCCATCAACAGGGGCAAGTTTGTTCCCCAGTTATTTCCACCACAGTTTAAAGGACTTTGTATTGCGAATACAATTGAACTAGGGAAGTTTTGTCAAGACTCATGGATCTCTTCAAGAGTTTGAAGACATTGAAGCATCTGGCATTTCAATTCTCCTGTAAAATCCTTTTGATGACTTATCCTCACAAGACCGAATAATCAGAGGCAATCAGGCCGAGATTCAACAAATCTCTAAAAGACAACCAGTCTGGGGCATCTCCTTCACAGACCAACCAAGCTGGCAGGGGCAAGTTTGTTCCCCAGTTGTCAACAACCAGTCCGAAGCACAAGTTCAAGGACTTTATTGTGCAGACGCTGTTAATTTTGGGCTTTGTACACTCTGTACACTCCTCTTAGGCTTTGTATAATGATTTCCCCAAGTGGAATCTAGCCTCCTCTTAGGCTTTGTATAATGATTTCCCCAAGTGGAATCCATCCTCCTCTAAGGCTTTGTATAATGATTTTCCCTAGCGGAACCCAATCAATCTCTCAGCTTCAACCTGGGGTTTCGATCAAGACACATAACTAGTTCACGGGCTCTGTCGTGCAAAGCAGTCAATCAGGGGCAATTATGTCGAGATTCGGTAAATCTATCCAAGAGTTTGAAGATATGCCAATTCTTCTATAAAATCCTCTTGATGTATTCTTCTGACAGACCATGTACCCTGGGGCAGATGAGTTATGCAGAACTACTCAGCTTTTGTGGCGTCCCTGCCGGCTCCCAGTAAGTTGTCTCTTCAGCTAATGTTGGCACTTCCCAATGGATCTCTTCTCTCCAGTGAAGAAATTAAACTCATGATGGTATTCCTAGTGAAGTCAAGATGCTATATCAAGTGGAGTACTCTTTCCCCCCAGAGAAGGACATAACCTTGAAGTAAAGCTACTTCACCCCCAGTGATGGTCCAACCTTTTGAGTTTTGCTGGGTATCCTTGTCGAGATGTTTATTTCATCTCCAATTTCACTTCTTGTCTGTTTTGTCAGCATAAGCATAAGCATGGCATAAGCATTCATATGCATAGCATCTTAGCATTTTTGCTGCATGTTTCTGGTGTTTACCTGTTCACTTTGGCATTTGTCTCCCCAAGTGATTGGGTTTGTCTATTCACTCCAATAGAAGTCAGCCCTAGGCATAAAGTGCCCATCTTTTGGGAATTCCCCACAGAGTTTGATTCTCGTGGATGATGGTTGGTTCAGTTATCTTTTCCATTTTGGATAAGATAAATCCCCATTTGAGTTCATTCCTCAATTAGAGTCTTGTTTGACCGTTTCTTTCTAGCTTGTTCCTAGATTGAACTTTGGTCCCTGACAGGTGTGGTTTCTGAACCCACTTTCGAGTGCATTTATTTTGCACCGTTGTCTCGTAGGAAGATTCTTTTTCAAATTCCCATTAAAGACAGAACTATTTCCCCGGCAGTGTTATAATATCAACATCTCTTTGGAATTTTTACCCAACAACAAGGGGCAATCTCTCTCACGAGAAGCTTATCCGTCCTTGGTATTATTCATACTTCTGCAGTTACAAATGATGTCACCTTCAGTCAATCATTTTCCATCAACCTGTTTGATGTGATCCCTATTTGAGGTTCTCCTTTCCATCAATCTGTTTGATGAGGTGTTCCGAGTTCAGGTTCTGTACCCTCGAATATGTGTTATTTCCTTACCGTCAATCTGTTTGATGAGGTGTTCCGAGTTCAGGTTCTATACCCTCGGATATGTTTTATTTCCTTTCCGTCAATCTACTTGATGAGGTGTTCTGAGTTCAGGTTCTGTACCCTCGGATACGTGTTATTTCCTTTCCGTCAATCTGTTTGATGAGTTGTTCCGAGTTCAGGTTCCGTACCCTCGGATATGTGTTATTTCCTTTCCGTCAATCTATTTGATGAGGAGTTCCGTGTTCAGGTTTTGTACCTTCAGATGTGTTATTTTTGTTGCTTGCCATCAAGCTTCTTGATGACGTGATCTCTGTTTTTGTTCCTTGCCGTCAGCCCTTGTTGCAACCATAATTGGTATTCCCCAGGAAGTCTAACCTGTAACCCTGGTACTGATCTAGGGTACTTAATCACCTCATCTGGATACCTAAAGTCCAGTAGCTGCTGGCATTGTTAACTTTTGAACGTTCTTGTTTGAATCGAGTCAAACCTGAACCGAGTCTTTGTTTGAATCGAGTCAAACATTGACTGAGTCTTTTGTTTTAAACCATTCTTGTTCGAATCGAGTCGAACCTGAACCGAGTCTTTGTTTGAATCGAGTAAAACATTGAGTCTTTTGTTTTAAACTGTTCCTCTTTGAATCGTGTCAAGCTTGAACCTAAAGTCCAATTATCGTTGGCACCGTCTTTGGTTTGAATCGAGTCACCTTAGGCTTTTTAAGATCTTGTTCTTGTTTGAATCGTGTCAAACTTGAACCGAGTCCTTGTTCTCATCGTGTTGGACATTGTCTCTTGTTTGAATCGTGTCAAACTTGAACCGAGTCCTTGTTCAAATCGTGTCAAACATTGGCTCTTATCTTAAGATCTCGTTCCTGTTTGAATCGTGTCAAACTTGAACCCAAAGTCCAATTATCGTTGGCACCGTCTTTGGTTTCAATCGAGTAACCTTAGGCTTTTATTTCAGTTCATTCCTGCTTGAATCGTGTCAAGCTTGAACCTAAAGTCCAGTCATCACTGGCATCCTCCATAAACGGAATCATATTTTTTATCTCAACCAGTTCTGGTACATTTTTTATTCATTAACCTCATTCACAGCCAAAAGGTCCAGTCGCCTTTCATCATCTGACGCAGAGTTTACCTCTGTCTTTTCTGGCTTTTCATGAAGATCCCGTTTGAACTCTTCAGTATATGAAATCCCCAGAAAATCTTTGTAGGATGTCTATCCTTTTATTTCAAACTAATCCCCAGTGGAGATCATGTCTTCTTTCTGGTTTCATGCCCAGTAAGAATGTGTCTTTTCCCCAGTATCATCCGGTTACTTTTGAACCACGTCGTCTACCTCCCTGGATCTTTCCCCAGTGGAGAACACCTCTTTGGTGTCCTATCTCCAGTAAGAACTTGTAGGGTTTTCCCTCAGTTTTTCTATCCCTAGTGTTGCCTCAGAGTCTCCCCAGTGAGACTCTTTTGTTGGTTAGCCTGTATCCTCAGTGAGTTTTCCTTGGGGATGCTAACTTTCATCCTTCCCCAGTGTTACTCGCATGCGGTGGTTTGCTCTTTATCCTTGGATGTCTTGGCTTGTCTGCATTTTTGCACTATCATGACATCATATAATCATAAGTTCATGGCATGTCAGCATTTGCATGTCTGTTGCATGTCCTTAGCATCTGCATTCCATCTAAGGGCAAAATTTTCAGTTTGCTATATTTAAATACCTTTCACCTTAATGCCCCGAGGATTTCCATTCCTCGCGCCATCCGGTTAAATTATTTAAATAGGGGCAACTGTCATACCCCAAATTTTACCCTCAGATTCTGATCGTTTACATATCATAATGAGTCAGCCTCCATTTTTTGCATAATTTGTTAGACGTTTCAGTGTCATTCTTCTTTTTAATTATTTTATTTTTTTATTTTCAATTTATTTTATCTTTTATATAATATATATTTAATTTAGTTTATTTTCAATTATAGTTTTATTATTTTTATTTATTTAGTTAGTTTAATTTTTTAATTCAGTTTAAGTTAATTTTAACTTTAATTTTAACTATAATATTAGTTTTAGTTTTATTTTTTAAGTTTAAATTATTGGCTTTAGTTAGTTTAATTTTTAGTTTTCGTTTTAGTCTTGTTTTTGTTTTGGTCCTTTCCCTTTGTCTTATAACCCCTGCACTAGAAAACGACACAACAACAGCACATCAGAAGCCTCAAACCCGCTGCATCATCCTGGTACCTGCGCCTTGCTTACTAAACTCCTAAATCAACTTTGACCACACTTTACTCCATTTTTGCAAACCAAAATCTGCATCCATAAAGGCAGTTCTGAACAAATCACAAATTAACAATTAAAAAAGATGTATCATCAAGAAGAAGACAAGGATTATGGTACTTGAAAACTTAAAGGACAAGTTTTGTTTTGGATTTAAAAGAAGAGTAAGTAGGATTCACAAAGGGGGGAGGGGGGACCGATATCACCAAGGGGCTCTCCTCATTTTCCCAGCCACTTGAAAAAAAAAACCTTCAATATCCTTCAATTTGAAATGGAACCACTTCGAATCCCCACCGTAAACCACAACGATACACTCGGAACCCACCATATCTCTTCCTAACATTTCTTTAACTTTCATCCGCAACTCACCCATTTTGTTCATCCGCGTCGTGCCTTCGTCCACCAAACAACCCACTTCTCCCAACATTAACCACCACCCCTCTTTCATTCATCAACAACAACACAAATCGCTTCCAGCTTCAATCAACCCCATTCGCCATATGGATCAGAGAACAAAGAGAAAAGAGATGAAGAATAAGTAGGGTTCACACCAACCAAATCTCAGTAAACAAGAATCGAAGACCAACGAACCTGAATGCGAAACGGAACCGGGAGGGAAGGGATTCGGTCGCTTGAAGAAGGCGAGATCTGGGAGTTTTGATAACCGAAGCTGTTGAAACGTGTTTGTCGAGGAAGCAGAATCCGCAACGGAGATTCACGCAAAAGGTTGAAAGGAGACGATGATCTGTTGTTCCGCACATCCATGGACCGTTCATCATTTTTTGTTGTTGTTTTGTTTTCCCTGATAGCTTTTTGTTTACTGTGTTTCATGATGCTTCGTGTTTCTTTTCTCTAGCCGTGTTTGTCCCTTTTGGTATGGTTTTGAATGTTAGATCAAGAGCTAACTGGGTCAGTTCGACCCATCTCACGCCACCCATCAGCCCAGCAAGGTCCATGGGCTTCCCCTTTCCATTTCCCCTTTCATTATATTATTCTTAATTTTAAAGTTCTACTTACTCTTGAATTTTAATTAAGTTTTTTTTAAAAAGCCTCACTTATTTTCGAACTTCAATTGGATTTTAGGAGTCTTGAAAATTTCTAATAGGAATCAAGTTGTAGAAATTTTAAACTCTAGTTTTACTAACTTTTAGATTTTCTTGAATACTAACTAATTAAGTTTTTTAGAAATTTTAACTTTTAAGTTTTTTACTAAGTTTTAGATTTTTTGGAATTTTAATTAATCAACTTTTAGATTAAATCTGAAACTTTAAGTTTTGAACTTTAGTTGTAGATTAAATTCGATTAAAGTTACTCAACTGGATGTCAAACACTTTTCTCATAAAAACGAAAAAAGAGGACCGTTGGAATCCAGCATTCTAGCGGAAACCTCAGGTGAATGGTCTCAAGTCTCGCACTTTGGGGTAGCCATTATTCATTCTTTTGTTCCTCAAAAATAACTAATTTTAATTCGGACTAATAAGAGCCGTCAAGATCTAGCATCTTGGCACAACTCTTCGAACAATTGATTTTTCATCAAATGTTCATTGTCCATTGAACAACTTTTATATCAACTTGGACAAATAAGGACCGTTAAGATCTAGCATCTTGACATAACCCTTTTGAGCTATTGATCATCGTCAGTAGCTCGTTGTCCTAAAAAATCTTAATCATAACTTGGATGAACAAGAGCTGTCAGGATCTAGCATCATGGCATAACTCTTAGAACCATTGATTTTCATCAGAAGTTCATCATCCATCAAACAACTTTTCATCAACAACTTGAACGCATAAGAGTCGTTAGAGTCTAGCACTCTAGCCTAACTCTTTGAGCATCTGCTTAAATGTTCGCCAACCACTTAACATACCTCAACCAACAATCTGTAGTAATCAGAACTACGGATGCTCTGATTTCTCATTCTTCAATGAGAATATGTAGGCATAAGAATCCTAATTCTTGGCGAGCCACCTTTTACTATTTTCCACCTTTCACCTTTTCCCTATTTTTTTCTTCCACCCTTTCACTTTCTTTTGTTTTACTACCTCTTACCTTTGTCAATCGTCATTTCAAGAATCCATCCTTCTTTAAGGACATCAATACTTCAAAGTACATCAAATCTTTTTTAAATAAACTTGAAAGAAAAGGATTGTTAGAATCTAGCATTCTAGCATAACCCTTGAAAGGTTGGTCTCAAGTCTTGCACATTGAGATAGCCAATCATTTCTTTCTTTCAACCTTAAAACACTTAATAACGATTTGGACTAAGAGATGTTAGAGTCTAGCACTCTAACACGACTCTTTGAACCATTAACCTTTATCAGTGTTCGGTGTCCAACAAACAATTTTCTCAAACTAATCTTCAATGATAGAGAGTGTTAGAGTTCAACACTTTAGCATAAACTCTTTGATAATTTGATGATCATCATTCTTAAAATACATCCGATCATACTCAAAACTCCATTTTATGGACAAATCATGATTCTCATCAAGGAACCAAAACATCTTCAACCCTTGACCTCAAAGTCATAGGATACCTACTTTTCCCTTTGGCCTCATAGCCATTCGATCCCATCACGACTTAGAATTAGAGAGTTCTTTAACTCTATGTGAGTGTCATGATCATGAATACTCATTTCCCTTGAAACTTTGACCACAGTCAATGGTTCCTCACCTTAGTTAGGTGAACTACGATTGCTCTGATTCCATCCTCATAAGGATACGTAGGCACGAGACTGCAAACTCTTCGCGAGCACCCTTGTAATAAAACCTCTTTAGGTTCTCTCTCGTTTAACAATAATCATTTACCTTCCTTTCCCATTCTAAGTAGAAGATTAGATACAAACCTTAAGCTAACAGCATTTAACCTTAACTAAACGGTTCCCATTGAGTACAACGGACGTGAGGGGTTCTAATACCTTCCCCTTGCGTAACTGACTCCCGAACTCAGACAATGGTTGCGATGACCATTTCTTATCCTTTCTTTTAGAGGGTTTTATTTGATATTTTCCCTTTCCTTCTGTGGAATAAATAAAGATCGGTGGCGACTCTATTAAGTCCATCCCGCGGGCGTGCAATTGCGCTTTGCGAGGTCGTTCTCATTTTTTGAGGTACGACAGATGGCGACTCTGCTGGGGGAATAATCTCCCTAAGTGAGTCAAGCCTAGCTTAGTTAGGTTTTCACATGTGTGTTTAGCTTTTGTTTATTTCTCTTTCTTCTTTATTATATGTTTTATTGCTCTTGCTTTATTGCTTATTTATATATATCTATGTATATTCATGTGTGGGATTTGGGTATTTAATATCTCGAATAAAGCTCTACACCCGAGTTTTGGAAAAAGAAGAGAGAAAACATAAGGATAGATTTGGCAGTTAGTAGTGTTAGACTACGAGGGCAAGCTCCTTGTAGCAACTAACATGAAGGCTCCTCTAGAGTAGACCTATTTGTAGATCTCGTTATAAATCAGCTAGCCTGTTGCATAACGTTGATTCATGAAGGGTCCGTGACTCTAGGTCCCCATTTAAAACCAGTTCTATTTTGGTGGTTGCGTAATATTGGACTTCAAGGACATCTCCTTGCTCCAACCAATATGAAAACCCCAATAAGAAGATATTTTTTCGTCACTCTCATTGTAAAATGGCTAGCCCATTGCATAACGTTGATACGACTAAGGTACATGAATCTGAAACCCTGATAAAAAAACCTAGAAACTATCACGTGAGCGGGTTTAAGGGTAAATTTTCGTAGAACCATCTTTTAAGAGGCCTACCAATTAGGGAGTTATGAGGTATTTACCTTATCCCAAACCTTTACTATGCATTCATGAAGCCTCTAAAACTTATGTGCTTCGTTGTATGTACATATGTCTGTGTCTTTGTGTACCCGTATTTGTGCATTGTATACATCTCATTGCATCCATTGTAGGTTTCAAGGAACTCAGAATTTCATTTCTTTTTCAAAAGATCAACAGAGCTTGGATCTAAAAATAAAGACTCTTCAATTTTCCAAAAATTTTTTACAACTTGCCTTCGAGTTCCTTGAAACCAGTTGGCTTGCATTAGCATTGCATGCGCATTTGCATTACATTTGCATTTCTCAGCCTTGAGGCTCATCCGTCCTTTGTTTGTAACGCAGCAGTTGACTTCCCGAAGCCATCATTGGACTTGAAGTAGCTTTTGAAGGATCATGAATTCGGAAGACCAGAACCAGTTTGTGACCAAAGCAGATTTCGACCTGTTGAGAAACCAGTTGGATCAGATTATGATAGCCTTGGCACAAAGAGATGACAATATTCAAAGGACTCCTGTGATTGATGTTTCCCAAGCTCAACCTGTGCGGATTCCTGTTGAGAATCAGGTTATACAAGAGCGTGCCATTGTCCAAGATGGATGTTCCTCTTCTATTGATGCCGTGGAATACCGCAGTTTCGCTTTCTCTGAGCTAGATTCCCAAGAGGTAGTCCATGTTGTGAAAATCAAGGATCCACGAGACATTGGGTTAATGGAAAAATGTCGTGCCTTGGAGAAGAAGCTTGATGCACTTCAGGATCGTGACTCTGCTGATTTGAATGCTCTGAACATGTGTTTGGTACCTAACCTTGTGATACCTCATAAGTTTAAGACACCAAAGTTTGAGAAGTACAAAAGGGATAGTTGTCCAAAGCAGCATTTGGTGATGTTTTGCAGAGGAATGACTTCACATGTCCTCAATGACAAGCTTATGATCCACTGCTTCCAAGACAGTCTAAGTGGAGCATCACTGAATTGGTATATGCAGCTAGAGAGTCGCAACATCCAATCATGGTCAGACCTAACCAATGCCTTCGTGAAACAATACAACTACAATCTTGACTTGGCTCCCAGTCGCTTGCATTAGCTAGACTTATCTCAAGGAGACAATGAATCCTTCAGAAAATATGCTCAGAGGTGGAGAGAAGTAGCAGCTAGAGTCCAACCACCACTTTTGGATAGGGAATTAGTTGACTGGTTCGTGGATACTTTGCAAGGCCCGTACCGAGAAAAGCTGTTTAGCATTGTAACATCAAACTTCTCTGATTTGGTAAAAGCTGGAGAGCGCATTGAGAGCGGTCTCAAGAGAAAAAAAAATCCAAGGTACCTCGAGCGTCCCAGCTAGTGAGAGCGAATCAATTGTCAATTCTCAGGAAGAATGGGAGAAAGAAAGTAATTCCACTTGGGAATCTCCGACACTTCAACCTCAGCGCTCATGCAACTCAAGTGTTCAGAGTCAGCAATCTTTTGGGTCTCAGCGTCAGACACTATCCTCTCCACAGAGACAATTTTCTTCTCCAAATCAAAGACCTCATCATTATCAACAGTCCTACCGCCATCAGGCGCGACAGCATGCACGACAAAGGCCAAGAAAGCCAAAAAGGAATTTCACTCCATTTCCAATACCATACAGTCAGTTCTTACCAGATTTAATCAAAAGTGGATTGATAGTGCCAGAGGAGATAGATCCAACATCTTTTCCAGACTCGTCGGGCTTTGACACCGACATCCGTTGTGACTACCATGCTTGGGTACAGAGGCATTCAACTGAAGATTGTAGAATACTCAGAGACAAGATTCAGACTCTACTTGACTCCAATATATTCTCATTCACGCCTCAAGGCATTCAAATCAACAATCCTTCACCCAATCAAGCGGGTTCATCAGGCTCTGAAGCGGAAGAAATTTCCGAGAGTGGATGTGAGGATGATTATCAGACGGGTCTCGACAAACAACTCTGAAGACGGTTATCTCAGCTTGGCAAACCAAGAAGGAAATTCTAGTTCCCCGAAGCCAGCAAACTTTTTGTTGTTTTAGCATTTTATTGTTTTTCTTTGCATGTTTGAATCTGTTTGTGCTTATAAGCTTTGTTGTATTTTCAAATTGGCAGCATTAATGAAATGTTTATGCATCTTTTGATTAAATCCGTTTGTTTCACTCATTTACTTTTATTTTCATGAAAACAAAAATATATCTTTATCTTTTTTTTTCTCTTTCCACTTATCAAATTTTTTGTTTAAGCAAAGATTGGGGAGGATGACGAGAAATCCTTAACTACTGTGGTATGCTTTCGATTAAACCTTGCCGAGGATGTAAGGCATTGTTTCAATTCCCAAACAACGGAGAAATAAGGAAGATAATCCCTCGTTAACCCTTCGAGCCTAGAAGTAGGAGTTTTCTTTCTTTATACAAAAAAAAAACCCTTAAAATCACAACCTTGGGGCAGGGTAGTTCTCAGTTTAACTTGGTTACGCATTCGAACGCAAGCACTTCATGCAAGACACCAGTCAGCTCTCTCAAATCAAATAAGTTAGTGTTTGTACAAGTTATTTCTCCAAACAGCAACAATAAGGAAGGATAGTTGAAAAATCCTTAATCAAAGGATGAGCCGAGTCCCTTTCAAGGCAAAAGCCAAGAAAGATGGGAAGCCCAGAACTTTGCCTTATACAAAAGGAACTTGTACAACAGCCAAAAAAGGAGTTTCAAAGCAACAATCAAACAAAAAGGAGGTCCTAACCGCAAACAAAGAGAGGTATCGTGACCTCAATCAAATCAAAAGAAGAGGTATCGTGACCTCAACCAGTAAAGACAAGGAGAAGTCTCAAAGTCTCAAAGATTAACCAAATTCTGCAAGGGAGCAGTGACTATATAGGTGTCTGAATCATCAACTATCATCGATTCATTCTTAGTCTATGGGAACGTAAATGTATAGCTTGGGTAAACTGAGTGTAGGACTGAAGGTCATCACGAAGATGCGGTGGGTACAAATAAACTTTGAGCCTTTATCCTTTGTTTCTTAAACCATGAACCAAACCACGTTACAACCCTTAAAAGACCTAATTGAGGTAGGGTTGTTTTGAAAGCATACTACAACAAGGTTGATTAACCTGACTCCTAATGATCTTTGCTAGTTGTGTGTGTTCATCACTTCGTCTGTCATTCTGTAAATGACCAGATCCATTTTGTTTTTGATTGTTTAATCATTCCACTGTGTGTGTTTTCATCAATAAAATTTGTGTTGAAAAGCTTGCATGAATTTTCGCATTAACATTGCTAATTTTAAATGTACAATACTTGTTTGTGAAACATCAAAGGAATCCTGACAAATGCAGTCAGCTAGGGAATTTGATTTGATAAAGGAAACTCAGTCAAGGGGAAACTAAGCGGAAGGTTCTGCCGATCCATCATTTCAAGAATTGTTGAATCAGGGGCAGAACTCTTCAAAGTTCAGAATATTGGGGAAAGCCTTCTTGAGGTCATTTCATGACAAGTTTAGACTCCGATGACCCATCAACAGGGGTAAGTTTGTTCCCCAGTTATTTCTACCACAGTTTAAAGGACTTTGTATTGCGAATACAGTTAAACTAGGGTAGTTATGTCAAGACTCATGGATCTCTTCAAGAGTTTGAAGACATTGAAGCATCTGGCATTTCAATTCTCATGTAAAATCCTTTTGATGACTTATCCTCACAAGACCGGTTAATTAGAGGAAATCAGGTCAAGATTCAACAAATCTCTAAAAGACAACCAGTCTGGGGCATCTCCTTCACAGTCCAACCAAGCTGGCAGGGGCAAGTTTGTTCCCCAGTTGTCAACAACCAGTCCGAAGCACAAGTTCAAGGACTTTATTGTGCAGACGCTGTTAATTTTGGGCTCTGTACACTCCGTGATGAGTATAAACTATCAGACAGCCTCCTCTTAGGCTTTGTATAAGGAGTCTCCCATGCGGAGTCAGTCAGTCAACAGATAGCCTCCTCTTAGGCTTTGTATAATGATTTCCCTAAGTGGAATCTAGCCTTCTCTTAGGCTTTGTATAATGATTTCCCCAAGTGGAATCCATCCTCCTCTTAGGCTTTGTATAAGGATTTTCCCTAGCGGAACCCAATCAATCTCTCAGCTTCAACCTGGGGTTTCGATCAAGACACATAACTAGTTCACGGGCTCTGTCGTGCAAAGCAGTCAATCAGGGGCAGTTATGTCGAGATTCGGTAAATCTCTCCAAGAGTTTGAAGATATGCTAATTCTTCTATAAAATCCTCTTGATGTATTCTTCTAACAGACCACGTACCCTGGGGCAGATTAGTTATGCAGAACTACTCAGCTTTTGTGGCGTCCCTGCCGGCTCCCAGTAAGTTCTCTCTTCAGCTAATCTTGGCACTTCCCAATGGATCTCTTCTCTCCAGTGAAGAAATTAAACTCATGATGGTATTCCTAGTGAAGTCAAGATACTATATCAAGTGGAGTACTCTTTCCCCCCAGAGAAGGACATAACCTTGAAGTAAAGCTACTTCACCCCCAGTGATGGTCCAACCTTTTGAGTTTTGTTGGGTATCCTCGTCGAGATGTTTATTTCATCTCCAGTTTCGCTTCTTGTCTGTTTTGTCAGCATAAGCATAAGCATGGCATAAGCATTCATATGCATAGCATCTTATCATTTTTGTTGCATGTTTCTGGTGTTTACCTGTTCACTTTGGCGTTTGTCTCCCCAAGTGACTGGGTTTGTCTATTCACTCCAATAGAAGTCAGCCCTAGGCATAAATTGCCCATCTTTTCTGAATTCCCCACAGAGTTTGATTCTCGTGGATGATGGTTGGTTCAGTTATCTTTTCCATTTTGGATAAGATAAATCCCCATTTGAGTCCATTCCTCAATTGGAGTCTTGTTTGACCGTTTCTTTCTAGCTTGTTCCTAGATTGAACTTCGGTCCCTGACAGGTGTGGTTTCTGAACCCACTTTCGAGTGCATTTATTTTGCACCATTGTCTCGTAGGAAGATTCTTTTTCAAATTCCCATTGAAGACAAAACTATTTCCCTGGCAGTGTTATAATATCAACATCTCTTTGGAATTTTTACCCAACAACAAGGGGCAATCTCTCTCACGAGAAGCTTATCCGTCCTTGGTATTATTCATACTTCTGCAGTTACAAATGATGTCACCTTCAGTCAGTCATTTTCCATCAACCTGTTTGATGTGGTCCCTATTTGAGGTTCTCCTTTCTGTCAATCTGTTTGATGAGGTGTTCCGAGTTCAGGTTCCGTACCCTTGGATATTTGTTATTTCCTTTCCGTCAATCTGTTTGATGAGGTGTTCTGAGTTCAGGTTCTGTACCCTTGGATATGTGTTATTTCCTTTCCGTCAATCTGTTTGATGAGGTGTTCCGAGTTCAGGTTCTATACCCTCGGATATGTTTTATTTCCTTGTCGTCAATCTACTTGATGAGGTGTTCCGAGTTCAGGTTCTGTACCCTCGGATATGTGTTATTTCCTTTCCGTCAATCTGTTTGATGAGATGTTCCGAGTTCAGGTTCTGTACCCTCGGATATGTGTTATTTCCTTTCTGTCAATCTATTTGATGAGGAGTTCCGAGTTCAGGTTTTGTACATTCAGATGTGTTATTTTTGTTCCTTGCCAGCAAGCTTCTTGATGACGTGATCTCTGTTTTTGTTCCTTGCCGTCAGCCCTTGTTGCAACCATAATTGGTATTCCCCAGGAAGTCTAACCTGCAACCCTGGCACTGATCTATTATACTTAATCACCTCATCTGGATACCTAAAGTCCAGTAACTGCTGGCATTGTTAACTTTTGAACGTTCGTGTTTGAATCGAGTCAAACCTGAACCGAGTCTTTGTTTGAATCGAGTCAAACATTGACTGAGTCTTTTATTTTAAACCATTCTTGTTCGAATTGAGTCGAACCTGAACCGAGTATTTGTTTGAATCGAGTCAAATATTGAGTCTTTTGTTTTAAACTGTTCCTGTTTGAATCGTGTCAAGCTTGAACCTAAAGTCCAATTATCGTTGGCACCGTCTTTGGTTTGAATCGAGTCACCTTAGGCTTTTTAAGATCTTGTTCTTGTTTGAATCGTGTCAAACTTGAACCGAGTCCTTGTTCGAATCGTGTCGAACATTGTCTCTTGTCTTAAGATCCCGTTCTTGTTTGAATCGTGTCAAACTTGAAGCCAAAGTCCAATTATCGTTGGCACCGTCTTTGGTTTGAATCGAGTCACCTTAGGCTTTTATTTCAGTTCGTTCCTGCTTGAATCGTGTCAAGCTTGAACCTAAAGTCCAGTCATCACTGGCATCCTCCATAAACGGAATCATATTTGTTATCTCAACCAGTTCTGGTACATTTTTTATTCATTAACCTCATTCACAGCCAAAAGGTTTCATCATCTGACGCAGAGTTTACCTCTGTCTTTTCTGGCTTTTCTTGAAAATCCCGTTTGAACTCTTCAGTATAGGAAATCCCCATAAAATCTTTGTAGGATGTCTATCCTTTTATTTCAAACTGATCCCCAGTGGAGATCATGTCTTCTTTCTGGTTTCATGCCAAGTAAGAATGTGTCTTTTCCCCAGTATCGTCCGGTTACTTTTGAACCGCGTCGTCTACCTCCCTGGATCTTTCCCCAGTGGAGAACACCTCTTTGGTGTCCTATCTCAAGTAAGAACTTGTAGGGTTTCCCCTCAGTTTTTCTATCCCTAGTGTTGCCTCAGAGTCTCCCCAGTGAGTCTCTTTTGTTGGTTAGCCTGTATCCTCAGTGAGTTTTCCTTGGGGATGCTAACTTTCATCCTTCCCCAGTGTTACTCGCATGCGGTGGTTTGCTCTTTATCCTTGGATATCTTGGCTTGTCTGCATTTTTGCACTATCATGACATCATATAATCATAAGTTCATGGCATGTCAGCATTTGCATGTATGTTGCATGTCCTTAGCATCTGCATTCCATCTAAGGGCAAAATTTTCGGTTTGCTATATTTAAATACCTTTCAGCTTGATGCCCCGAGGATTTCCATTCCTCGCGCCATCCGGTTAAATTATTTAAATAGGGGCAACTGTCATACCCCAAATTTTACCCTCGGATTCTGATCGTTTACATATCATAATGAGTCAGCCTCCATTTTTTACATAATTTGTTAGACGTTTCATTGTCATTCTTCTTTTTAATTATTTTATTTTTGTATTTTCAATTTAGCTTATCTTTTATATAATACATATTTAATTTAGTTTATTTTCAATTATAATTTTATTATTTTTATTTATTTAGTTAGTTTAATTTTTTAATTCAGTTTAAGTTAATTTTAACTTTAATTTTAACTATAATATTAGTTTTAGTTTTATTTTTTAAATTTAAATTATTGGCTTTAGTTAGTTTAATTTTTAGTTTTTGTTTTAGTCTTGTTTTTGTTTTGGTCCTTTCCCTTTGTCTTATAACCCCTGCACTAGAAAATGACACAACAACAGCACATAAGAAGCCTCAAACCCGCTGCATCATCCTGGTACCTGCGCCTTGCTTACTAAACTCCTGAACCAACTTTGACCACACTTTACTCCATTTTTGCAAACCACAATCTGCATCCATAAAGGCAGTTCTGAACAAATCACAAATTAATAATTAAAAAACATGTATCATCAAGAAGAAGACAAGGATTATGGTACTTGAAAACTTAAAGGACAAGTTTTGTTTTGGATTTAAAAGAAGAGTAAGTAGGATTTGCAAAGGGGGGAGGGGGGACCGATATCACCAAGGGGCTCTCCTCATTTTCCCAGCCACTTGAAAAAAAAACCTCCAATATCCTTCAATGTGAAATCGAACCACTTCGAATCCCCACCGTAAACCACAACGATACACTCGGAACCCACCATATCTCTTCCTAACATTTCTTTAACTTTCATCCGCAACTCACCCATTTTGTTCATCTGCGTCGTGCCTTCGTCCACCAAACAACCCACTTCTCCCAACATCAACCACCACCCCTCTTTTATTCATCAACAACAACACAAATCGCTTCCAGCTTCAATCAACCCCATTCGCCATATGGATCATAGAACAAAGAGAAAAGAGATGAAGAATAAGTAGGGTTCACACCAACCAAATCTCAGTAGACAAGAATCAAAGACCAACGAACCTGAATGCGAAACGGAACTGGGAGAGAAGGGATTCGGTCGCTTGAAGAAGGAGAGATCTGGGAGTTTTGATAACCGAAGCTGTTGAACCGTGTTTGTCGAGGAAGCAGAATCCGCGACGGAGATTCACGCAAAAGTTTGAAAGGAGACGATGATCCATTGTTCCGCACATCCATGGATCGTTCATCATTTTTTTTTCCCTAATAGCTTTTTGTTTACCGTGTTTCATGATGCTCCGCGTTTCTTTTCTCTAGCCGTGTTTGTCCCTTTTGGTAGGGTTTTGAATGTTAGATCAAGAGCCAATTGGGTCAGTTCGACCCATCTCACGCCACCCATCCGCCCAGCAAGGTCCATGGGCTTCCCCTTTCCATTTTCCCCTTTCATTATATTATTCTTAATTTTAAAGTTCTACTTACTCTTGAATTTTAATTAAGTTTTTTTTAAAAAGCCTCACTTAATTTCGAACTTCAATTGGATTTTAGGAGTCTTGAAAATTTCTAATAGGTAATCAAGTTGTAGAAATTTTAAACTCTAGTTTTACTAACTTTTAGATTTTCTTGAATACTAACTAATTAAGTTTTTTAGAAATTTTAACTTTTAAGTTTTTTACTAAGTTTTAGATTTTTTGTAATTTTAATTAATCAACTTTTAGATTAAATCTGAAACTTTAAGTTTTGAACTTTAGTTGTAGATTAAATTCGATTAAAGTTACTCAACTGGATGTCAAACACTTTTCTCATAAAAACGAAAAAAGAGGACCGTTGGAATCCAGCATTCTAGCGGAAACCTCGAGTGAATGGTCTCAAGTCTCGCACTTTGGGGTAGCCATTATTCATTCTTTTGTTCCTCAAAAATAACTAATTTTAATTCGGACTAATAAGAGCCGTCAAGATCTAGCATCTTGGCACAACTCTTCGAACAATTGATTTTTCATCAAATGTTCATTGTCCATTGAACAACTTTTATATCAACTTGGACAAATAAGGACCGTTAAGATCTAGCATCTTGACATAACCCTTTTGAGCTATTGATCATCGTCAATAGCTCGTTGTCCTAAAAAATCTTAATCATAACTTGGATGAACAAGAGCTGTCAGGATCTAGCATCATGGCATAACTCTTAGAACCATTGATTTTCATCAGAAGTTCATCATCCATCAAACAACTTTTCATCAACAACTTGAACGCATAAGAGTCGTTAGAGTCTAGCACTCTAGCATAACTCTTTGAGCATCTACTTAAATGTTCGCCAACCACTTAACATACCTCAACCAATAATCTGTAGTAATCAGAACTACGGATGCTCTGATTTCTCATTCTTCAATGAGAATATGTAGGCACAAGAATCCTAATTCTTGGCGAGCCACCTTTTACTATTTTCCACCTTTCACCTTTTTCCTATTTTTTCCTTCCACCCTTTCACTTTCTTTTGTTTTACTACCTCTTACCTTTGTGAATTGTCATTTCAAGAATCCATCCTTCTTTAAGGACATCAATACTTCAAAGTACATCAAATCTTTTTTAAATAAACTTGAAAGAAAAGGATTATTAGAATCTAGCATTCTAGCATAACCCTTGAAAGGTTGGTCTCAAGTCTTGCACATTGAGGTAGCCAATCATTTCTTTCTTTCAACCTTAAAACACTTAATAACGATTTGGACTAAGAGATGTTAGAGTCTAGCACTCTAACACAACTCTTTGAACCATTGACCTTTATCAGTATTCGGTGTCAAACAAACAATTTTCTCAAACTAATCTTGAATGATAGAGACTGTTAGAGTTCAACACTTTAGCATAAACTCTTTGATCATTTGATGATCATCATTCTTAAAATACATCCGATCATACTCAAAACTCCATTTTATGGACAAATCTTGATTCTCATCAAGGAACCAAAACATCTTCAACCCTTGACCTCAAAGTCATAGGATACCTACTTTTTCCTTTGGCCTCATAGCCATTCGATCCCATCACGACTTAGAATTAGAGAGTTCTTTAACTCTATGTGAGTGTCATGATCATGAATACTCATTTCCCTTGAAACTTTGACCACAGTCAATGGTTCCTCACCTTAGTTAGGTGAACTACGATTGCTCTGATTCCATCCTCATAAGGATACGTAGGCACGAGACTGCAAACTCTTCGCGAGCACCCTTGTAATAAAACCTCTTTAGGTTCTCTCTCGTTTAACAATAATCATTTACCTTCCTTTCCCATTCTAAGTAGAAGATTAGATACAAACCTTAAGCTAACAGCATTTAACCTTAACTAAACGGTTCCCATTGAGTACAACGGACGTGAGGGGTTCTAATACCTTCCCCTTGCGTAACTGACTCCCGAACTCAGACAATGGTTGCGATGACCATTTCTTATCCTTTCTTTTAGAGGGTTTTATTTGATATTTTCCCTTTCCTTCTGTGGAATAAATAAAGATCGGTGGTGACTCTATTAAGTCCATCCCGCGGGCGTGCAATTGCGCTTTGCGAGGTCGTTCTCATTTTTTGAGGTACGACAGGCATCTTTGTAGCCTTTTTAGGGATGACAAGCCTAATGTAGATTCTTGTACTTGGGAGGCTTGGAGATCAGATCACCCCCCTTGGATTTGATCCTCTGATGTGTCCAAATTGATGACAAGGCTTGGAATTATTAGATTTGGACAAATCGAGCAAATGTTCACAATTCTGCCTTGTAAAACCAGTTCTTGATGCCATGTTTCAAGGGCTGTATCTCCCTTCTCAAATTGAATTTGGAGATGATCTGGTACTTGTTGGAATGCCCTTATGGCATACTTTAACTTTGATGTTCACCCCTAGACCTGGTTTGACTTGGATCAAGGTAAAAAATGTCCTTACATTTTGGAAAAAGTAAGGCAGATTCTGACTTAGTGAAAATTTCACTAAGTGTTGGAAAAATGTCATTTTCATATTTTTAGCCATTTTGATCACTCCATAACTTAAAATCCATGAGGAATTGGAGTTTGATGTAGTTGAAGCTTTTGTAGAGTGTAGCAAGACCTACAAATCCAGCTTTGGATCACCCAAAATGGTTGCTTGGATCTCAAGTTATGGTCCTTGGAAGTTGGTACCCAAGGTTTGGGAGCATATCTTGGTCAAAAGTCAAAGGTACAGTTGACTTTTTCCTCAAAACCTTAATTGTGGTCGAGATGAAATTGAAACTTGTGAATCAAGCTTCTTAGATCAATCCATTGTTGTAAATGGATCAATGTGGTGTATTTAAGGCCCTCAAATCGTGTCTTGAGGTCTTGGCTCATGCTTTGTCCCAAAAGTCAACTCAGGGGTGAATTAGGTCAAGAAACCCTAATTCCTGATTTTTTTGGTAAATGCAAGCCCTGAGGTGAAATTAACTTGATGATTGGGTCCATGAGGTCCCTTGGAGTATCTTGGGTTATTCTTTGAAGCATTGGCTCATGCTCAGATGAAAAATTCCATATTGAGGCCTCAGTCGATCAAAACCTTAATTTGGTTACACTGGAGATCTTGAGGCTTAATCCACTTGGAATGCTGCAACCTTGTGCTTGATTCTTGATGTGGGAGTCCTCTTAATTCTTTATAGGTGTTTGAGATGTTAGACAAGTTGAAGATCATGTCTTTTCTTGATTGATCCCTTGTCTAAGTACTCTGAGAGGGCTCAAAACCCTAATTCTTGGTTGTAGTGAAAGCTCAACAATCCTTGAGGAGATTGATGAGGCATGATGGTTCATCCCTATTGTGATGATGATTTGCACAATGATGGGAAATCTTGATGGTCAAAATTTTGGGTATGACATCACCTTTTCAGCCTCAATCTTGGGCTTTGTACAAGACACCCATAAATATCTTCAGCAGGGTCAAACCCTTTTTAGCCTCAATCTTGGGCTTTGTACAAGACACATACAAATATTCCCCAGTGGAATCAATAACTCTCGTTTAGCCTTAATCTTGGGCTTTGTACAAGACAGAATAAATCTTTCCCCAAAAAATTCAACTTCTAGCCTCCTCTTAGGCTTTGTATAAAGATCTCCCCAAAGAGTCAGTATCTTTTCAGCCTCAATCTTGGGCTTTGTACAAGACAGATAATAAACTCCCCAGAGGAGTTAATGAATCTCTTAGCTTCTACCTTGGGCTTTGATCAAGGCACATAAAATCAACATCCCCTCAGAGGAAATAAAAAATCTCTCTATAGGAAAACATTTCTCTGTATATCACACATCATAACAGAAAATCAAAACAAATCCTAATCCCAGATAATTGTTGTAAGTGGCACACTTGTTGATTCAGAAATCCAAGTTGTAGTCCTTCTTTATCCTGGTAAATCCCCTATTTCATCTAACAGCTATAAGTGGCAAGCCTCTGGATTATTTACATCCAAGCTAATGCCCCTCTCTTAGCATGAAAGATTCCAAAGGAAAAATGGCATTGCTCTACGCTGAGTTAAAGTTTCCCCTTCAGGATAAATCCCTCATAAAGAAAATTATGGCATTGCTGGATTCTCATATCCTAGTTAAAGTAATTCTCCTTTAAAATCAATTACCCAAACAACTGTGATAAACATACGAGATGTCTCCCTTTAGAGATGACAAATTCTCTCTCAGTAAAACCTTTTAGCTTCAATCTTTGGGTTTAAACAAGACACAGATACTCAACCTTTTAGCTTTAATCTTGGGCTTTGAACAAGACACTAAAACATCTTTTTCCTCCCGTAAAATAGGAGGAATTACGATTGCTCTAATTTCCCTGTTTTCTTTAACGGGAATACGTAGGCATAAGATTGCGAAATCTTAGCTAGCATACCAATAAAAAACTTTAGGTCCAGTACCTTCATACAAATCAAAAACATCGGAACAAACCCGAAATCAACAAAAACTCTCTCTCTCTCTCTCAAGAACCTCCCAACAGAGAAAATTTTCCAACCCACAACAGACAAACCCCAGTAAGTAGAAAACAGTAAGTATAATTGCTAACAACCTGTGGATAACCACATATAGGATGGGTAATTGACAACTCCCCATTATATAACCTGGCCCCGGACCCCCCCAATCTCTTAAGCATTTGTTCAGTTAAACATTTGCGTGCAAGGTTAGTTTGAGATAGCTCCCCTTTACTTTCCAGCTTCATAGAATAAATAAGAAATCATAAAGTAGCACCCAACTCCTACCATTGAGGTGAGGAGAAACCCATGGCGATAAGGTGGTCGCGTCACCAACATAAATTGTATGCTACAGGAAAATGGCGACTCTGCTAGGCATCGTCTTATTAGGATCTGTCTTTTTCTAGGATTAGAATTTCTAAGAGGTCTAGGTTGTTAGCAATTATACTACATACTATATATATACAGAGTTTCCGACTTGATATCCGTGTTTATTTTTTTGTCAATGGGAATGTGATTAATACGCATGTGGAAAGTTTGAGAGAAACCTAAGATAAGTGATGGCATAGACGGGTGGACTTACAGGGAGTGATTCCTGAATAAGCAATCCTGGTAGACCATCAAATCAGGTGAGGGCATGTGTTGATATTATGTTGAACGACCGATCATCGTGAAAATAGACGCTATCCCAGTGCGGCACCCGTGACCCTGAGGATTTAGTAGACATTAACCATATGGCCATTTGGTAGTGCGGTGACTATCGAAAATAGTTGATACGCGATACTATACTCAAATGAGATTACCCTAGGATGCTATAGTTCGCTCGGGTGAACCAGCTTGCTGTTGATATCCCTAGGGGGTCAATGATTTTGGGAACCTTTAACCCGTTCTACAGGTACAAAAATTGACCAAAATACAAACTTTGGGGATGGGTAGAGCCATGACTCCATGCTCATGACGCAGAACCCTTGAACCCATGTTTTTTCAATGTTTTTGTGTGCTGCATTCATGCATTCATTTAAAAAACTCTTAAACAAAGAAAAACCTTCTCTTTTCTCTTCTTTCTCTTATTCAAAATAAACTAAAATATTAATTGCAAATATCAGAGTAAGATTGCATTATGGACTTCGGTAGAAGAAAGACGCACAAGTACACATTCAAGGCTCCAAAACTAGAGGATTTAAGGAGGGTGGCAAGGATGATTACCAACCCTGATGCTTTCAGAGCTAAGCATGGAGGATTGCTGTCTCTGTTAAGGGTCCATCTAGTTGAAGGAATCCTGTCTAAGTTAATTCAGTTTTACGATCTGGTTTATCGCTGTTTCACATTCCTGGATTATCAACTAGCACCAACGCTAGAAGAGTACTCTCATCTGAATGATATACCTATCACTGACCAAGCTCCCTTTTCTGGACTGGAAGAAATTCCAAAGGAACAAGCCATTGCAAGAGCAATCTATTTGGACGAGTTAGAAGTCAGGACTCACATGACCACTAAGGATGGAATCCAAGGTTTACCAGCCTGTAGGGTGATTTTTGTGGTCTTGAAGCACTATCGCTCGGGTACTACAGTTCGATTCATTTTTTATCTTGTTAAACTGATTAAGGAAGGGAAATAGATGTCTCCAATTAACCCTGCTTGCATACCAAGGTTAAACAGTCAAAACTGTTGGTTTACAGATGCTATGTAGACGTGGGCCCCTCTTTGGTTATTTTGCCTAAGAACACGGTGTTTGGACTATTGGTGAGGTTTTTGGTAATGTGTTTAGATTTGATGCTTTTGGGTTGATTAATGGAGGTACTGGATTTTGGGTTTTTGATTAGTGTGCTCGCTAAGATTTTTCAATCTTATGCCTACGTATTACCGTTTAACGAAATAGGGAAATCAGAGCGGTCATAGTTCCCTCCTATTCTATGGGGAAAAAGGTGTTTTGGTGTCTTGTTCGAAGCCCGAGACAGAAGCTAAAAGTGATTTGTATCTTGTTCAAAGCCCAAGATGTGAAGCTAAAAGGGTTCTGGATGAGAGAGAATTTGTCATCTATAAAGAGGAGTTGTTGATGTTTGTATGATGTGAGCAAGGCACAAATTAACGCTAAAAGGTTGATTGACTCAACCGAGATTTCCTTATACAAAGCCTAAAAGGAGGCTATTAACCCAACAAGAGGGTGTTTTTTATTTGTCTCGTACGAAGCCCGAGATAGAGACGAAAACGGTTGACTCAACGAGTGCTAACAAGTGAATGACTCAACAAGATAGTGCTTTTATGTGTCTCGTATGAAGCCCAAGATGGAGGCTAAAAAGAGATTGACTTAACAAGAGAGTTTTTTATACTCAAGAAGAGAGTGTTTTAGTATCTCGTACAAAGCCCGAGATAGAAGCTAAAAGGAGATTGACTCAACAAGAGAGTCTTTTATACTCAACAAGAGAGTGGTTTAGTATCTCGTACAAAGCCCGAGATGGAGGCTAAAAGGATATTCACTCAACAAGAGAGTCTTTTATACCCAACAAGATAGTTATTTTATCTGTCTTATACGAAGCCTAAGACGGAGGCTAAAGAAGTTTGACTCAACAAGAGAGTCTTTTATACTCAACAAGAGAGTGATTTAGTATCTCGTACGAAGCCCGAGATGGAGGCTAAAAGGTTTGACTCAACAAGAGAGTTTGAAAAGGTTAGCTCCGCTAGGGAAGAGTCATTTGTACAAAGCCCAAGAGGAGGCTACCTTACCGCTGTGGATTCTAGAGATCCTGAAGCGGGTCCAAGTGTTGGGAACTCTCATGATAGAGATCGGGTTTCTGTCTATGTTTGAAGGGAACTTGAGAATATCTTTGAGACTCAAGGATCTTAGACTGTCCAAGTCTAGAGTTTTATCTTTTATACAATGCCCAAGAGGAGGCACGAGCATTAAGGGATGAGTATCATCCCTATAACGACCAGAGTTTTTTACGCTGGAAAGACTTCTCTAGCAAAGGATGACTAAGTTCTGTCTTATACCTTTAAGAGGTCATTAGGGTCCTTGTATTAAGCCCAAAAGAAAGCATGAGAACTTCTAAGAAGCCAAAGGGTCCTTGTACAACGCACAAGAGGAGGCGGGGATGCTTTTAGGAAGCCTGTGGGTCCCCAAACCAAGAGAAGTTCAAGACATGCTATTCACAGAGAATAGATCAAGCCAGGAAAGTTCAAGGATTTGGAAGAAACTCAAGAGATGTTATTCACGGAGAATAGATCAACTCTGGGGAGTAGAGTTTCTTTGACGATTTCTAAGAGAGATAGTCTAAGAAAGGGTTCACCGAGAATGCTGCCTTTCACGTGTCCATATTATTTAACCCCAAGAGGAGGGACGACTGTGTTTGGTAATCCTATGGGGGGTCTTGTTTTGTTTGTATTTGAGGGTGACCAACAGGCTTTACCTAGTTCTAGACGTAGTTGCCGGGGAAAACTCTAAATAACTATACTAGTATTACACAGATGATATTTGAAAAGTATATAAAAGGATATGAAAGAATACTTACAGTGAAGCAGCCCCACAATACAATTATATACATATGAAAGCGATAAATGAAAGCAGATAAACACTCACCCGTTGTAGAGCTCCCATGGTGTTTGGTTAGTTGTTCAACAAAGAAAACTTTGATAACAATATTATATTTAACATCAAAGGAGAAAGTGATTTGAAAAGATTGTTGGGGCTTACAACTCAAGGAGAGGCCCAAGGTTTTAACAATGATCACACCGCTGTTTTAGAAACTGTACAGAGGGACTTATACGATATGTGAGGCCCACAAAGTTTTTAAGTACAAGGGGGTTAGGTCTTACACTCTATTAGAGGCCCAAAGAAAAGACATGGGGCTTATAACACGAGGGTAGGTCCATTTGGTTTTGTTAAAAAAGGGTGACGATCGCGCCGTTGTATTTGAAAATATAGTGGGACTTATACATTGACTAAGGCCCAAAAGGTGGTGTATTTACAATGGGGATGGGTCTTAAACTCTTAATAGAGGCCCAAAATGTTTTAAAGAAAAGAAGTGGGGCTTATAACACGAGGGTACCCCATATGATTATTTTTGAACTAGCGATCGCGCCGAGATTTTCTTTTAATGCAGAGGGACTTATACAATATCTGAGGCCCAAAATTGTTTTGGTTAAAAGGGGATTGGGTCTTACACTCTATTAGAGGCCCAAAGTGTTTGAAAAAAGTTTGATGAGGGTTGAATTAATCAAAACCCTAATTTGTTTTTGAAATTCTGGTACATGTGCAGAATTCAGATGTCCAAGAACATGCCGTTCGACATCTGGTCTGACATGATCACAAAGGGCAAGGTATATTGCATAGATCATGGTACTGAAAAGATAAGATCAAGACACACAGAATTGTTAACCCAGTTCAGTCGAACACACCTACTATGGGGGCTACCAAGCCAGGGATGAAGTCCACTATTAGTAGTATCAATTCAAAGCTAAACTACCCGTTTACAACTTATCACTTAATCACTACCCAATGACCCTTATACCTAGATCCTCTCTAGATATGAGAAACCCTTCTCACTCCCAATCATCGCAATGATGTCTAGCAGTTGACAATCCGCCACTGCATCAACAGCCCTTCACCTATACACTAGTTCAACAAGAACGACACTTTTCTAAGACACAACTTAGAGTTGCTTAAAAGCTTCCTCCAAGAACAATACTCCTCTTACTTAATAGTTTCGAGGATCACACTAACAAACTGTCCAACTCACAGGTTGAGTGGTACAGGAACCAACCCTAATAATATAACTTTACATTTTTCGTTAAGTTACAAAACTAGGTTACAAAACCTCTATATATATAACCTATTCCCAATTGGATTTGGGCCTACAAAAACCTAGCAAATGAGCTGCTACAAATCAGCAGAGACTTCTGCTACATAATAGGACTTCAATCTTTAACTTCCTAAAATATCTCCATATTTAGAAAGTGCATATTTTCCTATATTCTTCTTAAATCCAGACCTGAATCTTCAAACCCATAAATCAGCGCCACTTGGAATTTGCATATTATTTCCTGAAACTTCTGCATCTGTTAGGTTATAACAGAATTCTACATTCTCTTCAGTTCTGGCGCGATGTCGAATGAACCTGCATGGGACATCTCGATACGACATGTTGTTCCAGATGTTAACACTACTTCAGCTCAACATGTTCCAATGCACACTAGGACTTCTTGCTCAACCTGTTCTTCTTTAGCAAGATAAACAGAACTTATCTAACATATTGCTGTTATTATTTGTTTTACAAAATTAATGCCAACCCTTACAATTAAAGAACTAACAGTTTTCCAAAATATATTTTAATTTATTAAAAATTCAATTAAAATGATCAAAATTGTTAAACAAGTGTGAAAAACAAATTGTGATCTTGGATTAATGTTTCAAAAATCATGTTTATATCCACAAAATGATTGGAAATCAATTAAGTTTGGAAAATCATGGGAGAAAAAATATTTCAAATGTTAAAAACAAATAAAACATTAATTCTTTGCAAAAATATCAAATATATGAAATAAATAATATTTTTACGATTTGTTGATAAAATAAAATATTTTAACATTTTTGTGAATTATTAAAAAAAGAATCAACTCAAAATCATTAAAACTCAGTGAGAAATTAATTTTTGAATCAATTAAATAAAATCACAAAATTCAAATATTTGAATTTTCAAAAAGGGCGCCAAGAACATGGCAAGAACACGCGCCACCCTCTGTTTCTGCAGATTTGCATTTTCTATCCAATCTCACTGAATACTTGATTATATCATGCAATCTACATATCAATTTGCTCGTTTTCACCTCACGATCATGTCTTATGTCTTTAATTTCATTTAATTTAAGCATGGAATAAGAAATCAAAGAGAAACCTCAAGAACCCTAAAATTTGCATGAAGGCTCAGAAATTTCACACACAATTCAAACAAATTAATTGATTAAGGGAAAACACTCTATGCATGATTATGAACATATGGCCAAATTATTGTGCAGCACAAAATGCATGGATCATAGAGTTAGAAGAGTTCATGCTTACCCCTTGCAGCTGGTGATCATGTTTTAAGTTGGAGGTGTTACAGCTAGGTTCCAATGATGTGGATAGCTTCCCTAGGTGTCGAGTGATGTGTCTGAATGCTTGGAATGATTTGAAACAAGCTGGAACTGAAGATGGTATTCCAACTGCAACTTGGTTAAAACCTTGAGCAGTTGGCTGGTGATTCTGAGAAATCAGTGTTCCAGATGTTGTTTAAGTGTTTGGATCACTTCTATATGATGTTTATGAGGTGTGTGTGTGATTGGTTTGGTTGGAATAACTCTCAAACTCAAAACCTGATAGTGACTTGCTTTGGAAGGCAAATTTGGAAGTGAGAAGGTGATTTTGAGGAAAGCATCTGTTTGATGGCTTTGGTGTACTCAAACTGAGCACAAATAAGCCCTATTTATAGTAGAGCAAGTTTGTTTTACAAGCAATAGTGAATGGCAACTGCAGCAGAGGTTTGGCCAATGTTGATCATTAGGAATCCAAGTCTCCTCTAGCGATTGACTAGACGTTAAGGCACAGGCTGCTGGTTCCCTTGGTCTTGGATATGTCTTGACTGAATTCAGTTAGAAAGGGCTCAGTCCATGCCACCTTGGTGCGTCCATTGATGCTCCAAAACGAAATTGGAGTCTTGTCCCCTTTTTAGGGATTTCTAGGTTTGGCATGCTACTTTTGGTTCCCAAGACTTAGGAGGCTTATGGATCAGTGTTTGTCCCTCCTTGGTCCCTCACTGAGGTGTTCAGATGGATAAGAATGTTTGTCATTTGCACAAATTTTCCAAATCGAGCAAAATGTACAAATCTGCCTTGCCATGACAGTTTGCAGCAAGGCATATTGCCATTGTCATATCTCATGGCTCAAGTGGAATTTCATGGGGTTTTTGGCCATTTTGGAAAGCTCTTATACAATACAACATATGTGTGATCATAGTTTGTTTTGATACGTTTTGGATCTGAGTGAAAAATGCCCCTACATTTGGAAAAAAAAGCAAGGCAGATTCTGACTTAGTGAAAATTTCACTAAGTGTTGCAAAAAACTGACATTTTCACTTTTTGTGATTTTGGCCATTCCATAACTTGAAATCCATGGAGAATGGGAATGGGGTGTAGTTGACACTTTTAAAGTATGCCATGAGAGCTACAAATCCATCTTTGGATCAACCCAAATGGTTGCTTGGATCTCAAGTTATGATCCTTGGAAGTTGGTACCCTAGCCACTTTGTTCCATAACTTAGAAAATTTCTAAGTTTTTTATGGTTACCCCTATTACAAGTTATCCTACTTTTCTTGATTTTTCTTGATGAATGATGATTCAAATCACAAATTAACATCATTTTAGGGTTAGGGAACCATAATTGATCAAAAAATCAAAAAGTTAAACTTTGACTTTTGGGCATAGTTGACTTTTTATCAAATGAATTCCAAACTGTGCGATCCTCTATGAAATCAAGTCCTTGACCTAAATCAAACTTGATGGATTGATTTCATAGGTGTTATAGGGTGAATTGAATCATGTCCTAGGGTTTGGAAGCATGTCCTGGTCAAAAGTCAAAGGCATATTTGACTTTTTCCGCGAAACCCTAATTGTGGTTCTGATGAACTTGAAACTTAGGAATCAAGCTTCTTGGATCAATCCATTGTTGCAAAGGGATCAATTTAGTGTATTAGTGACCCTCAAATCATGTCTTGAGGTCTTGGCTCATGTTTAGTTCCAAAAGTCAACTTAGGGGTGAAATTGGTCAAGAACCCTAATTCCTGATTTTTGATGAATGCATCCCCTGAGGTTAAATTGACTTGATGTTTGGCTCCATGAGGTTCCATGGAGAATTTTAGGTTATGATTTGAAGCATTGGCTCATGCCCAGAGGAAAATTTCCATCTGGAGGCCCTGGTCGACCAAAACCATAATTTGGTGACACTGGCGATCTTGAGGCTTAATCCACTGGGAAGGGAGCAGCCTTGTACTTGATTCTTGATGTGGGAGTCCTCTTGATCCTTTGTGGATATTTGAGAGGTTAGAAAAGTTGAAGATCATGTCATTCCTTGATTGATCCTTTGTTTAAGGCTCTGAGAGGGCTTGAAACCCTAATTCCTGTTTGTAGTGAATGCTCACCCATCTTTGGGGAGACTGATGAGGCTTGAAGGTTCCTCCATATTATGATGTTGATTTGCACAATGATGGGAAATATTAGTGGTAAAAATTTAGTGTATGACAGATGCCCCTATTTAATCTTCTTGGACACGAAGGTGTGAATGGCGAAGGTATTCGGACATTCGGGGTGCAAGAGGATTAAATATCAGAATACCCGAAATTTTGATGGTGGTTATGAATGGAAGTTTCCCAGTCCATCTTCTTTGCTAAGCAGTGATGCTTAGAAAAGGTAAAAACTTCCCCTCGATCCTGGTTTTCAGCCAAGGAACTAGTATAAGTTTCTGAAATAAACTTCCCCTCGATCCTGGTTTCCTACCAAGGAACTGGTCTTAGTTTCTTAAATAAACTTCCACTTGATCCTGGTTTCCTACCAAGGAACTGGTCTCAGTTTCTGAAATAAACTTCCCCTCGATCCTGGTTTCCTACCAAGGAACTGGTCTCAGTTTCTTTTGTCAATAAACTTTCTTGACAAGGTATGCTATTCGTAGCGGTTTTCCTCAAACTTCTCGCCGAATTTTCCCGGGGGATGCCATTTGACGGAAAAAGTTTTGATGTCAGACTCGCTGGGGAAATCCATTCGTCTGAGTTGTAGAGGTGCGCAAACTTCTCTGTTGGAGACGTCATTTGTCGATTCTACTAGGGAAAACGAGTCTCTTGAGAGACTGTTTCCACTTGGGGTCTTACATCATACTTTTCTAGGGATCTTCTCGGAGAAATGCCACATGATGTGATCCAATTTTGAGGTGCTGATGACCTGTTCGTCAGCGGATTTTTTCGGAGAAAAACTGTTGTATTGCCGAATCTCTGATTAAGAGGCTTTCTCTGGGGATTTTCCTTCATCCGAGAAAGCGAAAATATCATCTTCAATGGCGAAGAGTGGCATTTGTCAAAAGTTTCTCTGGTCTTTCAGAGGTTCAAGTTATCAAAGTGGTCGAGGACCGGTTCCAATCCAGAAATAAACTGGAGAAGAGAGATTGTTCAGACATAACATTTCCTGACGAGAAGTTTGAGGAAACATATTCAATCAAGTTTCCAAAACCAAACCAAACACGGTTAGCTTTTCTTCCAAAACAAGATTAAACAACTTTCAAATTGTTGCCTAAACCATTTCCAACAATTTCAAAACCTTCCCAAATTGGCCTCAGAGTGTTTGAATCAGAAGATTTCTTTCATCATTTTTAATTTAGGATCGTGGGCAATATCAAAACATCACCAACATCAATCCTTTCCATAAATAAGTCGACAGAAAATCACACATTGAATCAGGTTTTCAAAAACTTCCCAATCATATCAGGCAACTGAAATTTTCCCAAACAAGCACCAAACAAATCAATTCGCAGATCACACATTATCACACCATCAATCAGCAGCAAAACTTCCCATATCAAAATATAACTAAATCAAAGATTGCAACATTTGAGATCAGACTTTCAATACCACATTAAAGAAACTTCCCAAAGAAATCATCATTGGCCATCTCTATATAAAGGGACCCATTCCATCAGAAAAGGGGGGACAAAAAAAAAGAAATCAGAGATCACATATCGAAACCCTAAACGACCAAAAATCACCAAACTATTTCCAAACCCACAAAGTACAAACTCAGAAGTGCAGTGGCTCATCATTGTCTCCGAGATCACAACAACAAAGAAGCCTAACAACACATTTCAAAATCGCGCAAAGAGGTAAAGAGATAAAGGAGGTCTTCCCTGATGGTTTACGACGTCGCCATCACTGTCGCCAGCCTTTTTTCCCTTTTATGTTCGTTTCGCTTTAAATTTCAGCATCTTCTAAAATGTAATCACCAGATATAATGAAATCGGGGACGAGAACCATGTGGGAAGGGTTTTTGTTTGGTTTGTTTGTTCGATCAAGAGATTGAGAGGCGACAGTGCAAATTAGGGTTTCTCAAACCCTAGTTTCTTTGTGAGAGAAGAGAGAAAGGCGAGAGAGAGAAGTGAGTGAGAGTCTAATGAGGCTCTTCTCTCATTTCTTTTAATTTGCGTGTAATCTGGTACACATGCATACACGCCACTTTATCGTGCGCCTCTTTCTTTTAGTGTTAGATCGTGCTTTGTTTAGGTTAACGGTTGAGAGCTGAGGGTCCGCGATGGATCCTCTATCCCTTGCAGCATACAATCCATCCGTTAATTAATCTTTTTTTAAAATAACCTAGTTATTTAATTTAGAGTTTTATAAATTAATTTGGTTAGAACTTGCAATTTAACCCTTTTTTTAATAAAAGATATAATTTTTTTTAATTAAAATATAACTAAAAGAGATCATTTCTAACTTTTAAGACTTTTTTAATTATCAAAACCCTTTCAATAAAAAATTATTACTTAGATACCAATTAAACTTCTAATAATAAAAACTCTTAATAACTTTTTCTAATAACTTTAATACTAAAATAAGATATTTTTAATCAAAAATATTTAGCCCTATTAAATAAATTAAAAATAACCTTTTATCAATAAACCTTAAACCAACTTCTTTCTTCTAATAAAACTATTAACAATTATTAGAATCCCCCACGCGCCTGAGTGAATTATACGCTTAAATGTTTTTCTACTATCCTGTTATTGTTTGATATCATGTCATACTTTATTGATTATGTGTTTGTCTGCTACTTGATGTATGTTATTGTCTAAACCCTTTCAAATACATTAAAACTCTCGATCCAACGTCGAGCCCATTTTCTACCCATGTAAGTCGATCGCCTTCGGGCATCGCATTCAACCTTTCTGGTCACCATACACTATACTAGCCCACTTTGCTAGTGCGCACTAATAATCATTAAGTTAGTCCCCCTCGACATTCCAAAGGAAAGGTACCCTAATATTGACTCAATGTCATAGGACTAACACTTTAGAACCCTTGGCCTTAGGATTCGGAGTCGCCGTACTCCACGTCTCACCGCAGACACTTAGAATCTTAGCCTTAGGATAGGAGTCGCCGCACTCCAAGTAAATGCTCTGACGCGAACATTTACAATCCTACCCCTCTATAACCAACCTATAACTTTAGAGTCGCCGCACTCTATGTAATGTCTTGCCCAAGACTTTACCTCCCCTTGGAACCTTGACCCTGTCAAGAAGTTCCTCTTTTCAGAACTATGCATTACTCTGATTCTACTCCTGAGAATACGTAGGCATAAGGTGCGATACCTTGTCGAGTATACTTAGATACTAACCCCTAGGGTTCAACCTTTAGTATAGCACCCTTAGCAAGTGATTAATAGATAACATAAGATACTAACAAGAGGTTCCCGTAGAATACTACGGACGTTTAGAATGCTAATACCTTCCCTTGGCGTAACCAACCCCCGAACCTTAGATCTTTTAGGTTTTTTCGCTTTTGAACCGTTCCTTTTGATAAAACAAAGTCGGTGGTGAACATTTAAAGAAATGTGATCCTAGTTCATTAATAACTATGGTATCCTATTCTCACCGCAACAGAACTGGCGACTTCACTGGGGACAAAGTCGAGGCTTTCCCCCTATCTTGCTTTTCTCTTATGTTATCTTTCTTTATTTGCTTATTATATGTGCTATTTTCTGGGTTACTATTTGTGTGGTGAGATAAGTCCTACACCCGGACTTTAGTGAAAATTATGATAGGACGGTGAGAATTCAAGGAGACTTTGAGGGAGATGATTCCTGAAGAAGTTGAATTGAGACTTCACCACTCAGTTTAGGCCCTCTCGAATTTGATATTGTTCAACGAGTCCATTCGTGAAGACGATATTATTTCGAACTAAAGGCCATCGAGACTGAGGACCGTAGTTACCTTTAACCCAACTTGGCCTATTAGGATGTAGTGCGGGGACTATGAGGGAATCTATTCCTGAATTGGTTGCTACACGATACTACACTCGGGCGAGATTCTCTTGAGAATATTATTGACTACCAAGTGATTTGGAAAATCGATAATATCCAAAAGATGGATTATAGACTATGGGAACTTTGTAGAACCCGTTCGGCAGGTACTTTTGAAACCATAGTACACAACTATTGGGGAGGGTAGACCTTGGCTCCATGTCGTGACCCATCAAAACCTAGGGCCCTTTTGCTCGTGTGTGCTTTGTGTTGTGTGCCTTGTGTGTTGCATATATTCATGAGCATCATTTCATAAAGATTCATGGAACTTGACTATGTCTGTAAACATTATAGGGATACTATGGATACCGAAAGAAGGAATACAATGAAGTACACTTTTCATATTCCTAATGTTGCGGTGAAAATCGGATAACAAGCTATTAATTAACTTGCATCATTTTCTTTTACAACCGACTTTGATTTATCCAAAGGAAAGGCTCAAGATCGTTAAAAAAACCTAAGGGGGGAGATCTAAGGTTCGGGGGTTGGTTATACTAAGGGAAGGTATTAGCACCCTAACTATCTGTAGTACTCTACAGGAACCTCTTGTTTAGATTGTGCTATTCTATGTTGCTTGCTAAGATAATCTGTACTAAGGTAAAGACCTAAGGGTATGTACACTAAGTTTGCTCGCCAAGACATTGCATCTTGTGCCTACGTATCTGACTAAAGAATCAGAGCAACCGTAGTTCACCTAACTAAGGGTGAAAGAGGAACCATTGACTATGGTCGAAGTTCCAAAGGGAAATGAGTACGAGCTCATTTAGAGTTCACGATGACTGTCTAAGTCTAAGTTAAAGGGGGAAAGTGAGTTCTCATGATGGTGAGAATCACATAGAGTTCACGATAACTCTATAAGTCTAAGTAAAGGGAAAGTGAGTTCTCATGATGGTGAGAATCACATAGAGTTCACGATAACTCTATCCTATTACTAAACTATGAGGAAAATGGCTCTTAGGAGGCCAAAGATGAAATGTGAGTGGTTTATTGACTTAGGAGTCAGAATAAAAGAACTTTCCTTTGGAAGGGGGGTCAGATGAACAAGTATGAATATGATAAATAATATGAACAATAAGAACAATAAGATAATATGAACAAAATAAATCAAGATATATTGACTGAAAGTAAAGTCAGTGGTTAATGATTAATTTATTGGATCGATGAATCGGGTCCAATGTAGTGCTAAACCGCGTAGCACGATCTATGATGAAGACCATACTATAGGAGGATGTACAATTCGATCTTTGTGCTAAAACACGATGGAGAAGTGATATTGAGAATCATTTTCCAAAGAAATCGTGTCACACGAAAAGAAAAGGTGGAGATCTCGTCTTAATCACAAACTTTCGTTGATTAGTCGAAGGTAACCTATCATGATCCCAAAGTATAGAAAGAAATCTCGATGATCACTCACTACAGATTTGAAATAATGAAGGTTGATCATTTCGACAATTAACGTTCGCGAATAGAAAGACTTCATCGATCAAAAATGAAAACGAAAATATAAATAGATGCGAAATGAAGTGAAAATCAAAATAGTCTCGTCTTAATCATGATTTAATCGAGAAATCGATAATCCTTTGATTTTTGACTTTCATTGACCAACAGACTAAAAAAATAGAATGGCCTCATATTTATCAAGACTTTAGTGATTTTGAATAAATTAACCAAGTCATGATTTTTGTGATATCATTGGCCCAAAAATAAAGAAAAATGGGCTCGGAGTGGAAATAAAGTCGGTCTCATCTAAATAAGGATTTAGATCAATAAATCGAAAACCTCTTGATTAGATTTTCATTGACCAACAAAAATAAAACATGGGCCTCATACAAATCAAGATTTTCTGCAGTGACTTGAGTAAATCAATAAATCAAGATGGTTGTAATATCATAGGCCCAAATAAAGATAATGAAATAAAAAAAAGGGGTTGATCTCATCTTAATCAAGATTTAAATCGGTAAATCGATAATCTTGATATTTAGACTTTCATCGACCAACAAAATAGAAAATAGAAAGTGGCCTCATATTTATCAAAACTTATTGGTTTGAATAAGTCAACCATGTTAAGATTTTTTTATATGTCATTGGCCAAAGTATTTGAAATAAAATAGAAAATCAAATTAAAATGGAAATTAACATTAGGCCAAAATAAAATCAAAGAAGATAAATTATCAAAATAAATAACGACATATACTCCTAATAATTAAGAGAATCGAAATAAAAACGATGCTAAAGTGGGTGGAAATAACAAAATTAACAGGGTAGGCTTGTGAAAAGAGGAGAAATCATGTGGGCTTGGCAATAAGCCCATCATTCTCCAAAAACATTCAGTCCAACAAGGCAACCAAACAGACTAAAGAAAAAAAAGGGACGAATGGGCTTGTAGGCCCGCTATGATGATGGAGCATCTGTTTTGTATCCTTTTTTTAAAAATAAGTTAGACTTTGTAATGAAGCACACAAGCAAAAAGTAGATCACGACTAAAAACACATCATCAAGGTACATCATCAAAATAACAAAACGAAGCATTTGAGATTCTAAGAAAACAGGGACATCGTAACAACAAGGTCATCCCGCTCCCAACCTCCGTCGGAATGTCTACCTCTTACTCTCGTTCCGTCTTCGCCTCCCTTTTCCATTTTCATACTTCTCCTCATCTGGTTACGGTGGTTCTTCCTTTGATTCACTCACGGTTTGATCTCATCCCTTGCATCAATCTCTGTTTCGCGTTTTTGTTTCTGATCCACTTTTCTTCTACATTTCTCTCTGTTTCTAAGATTTAAGTGTGGGTTTGAAAGAGAAATTTAGAGGACAGGTTATTGTTGGGTGGTTGAGTTGATAAGGGAGGTCCGTGAGGGTTATTTTGAAGGTGGATCTATTGAAGGAAGAGGTGGATATGTAGTTTGCCGGTTGGGTTTTGTACGGCAGTCGGGAATTTTTCAGCGAGAGCGAGAGCAAGAGAGAAGGTGAGTTGTTGAAGGTGATTTGGGTTGGGGATTGAAAGGTCGAAAGGCATTGAAGGTTATGGTGGTGATTGTTTGAAAGAAGTTCTGATGCTGTTTGTCTGAATAATAGGGAAGAAGAAAGTTGTTTGAAGGTTAAGTTTCAAGGTTGAAGAATATGGTTGTTGTTATTTGAAGAAGGTTGAAGGCGGAGTTTGTTGTTGATTCAAGAAAGAGAGAATGCGGAGAGGTTTGGAGGGGAAAAAGAAGTGAATTGTCTCCAATTTGCTCTCTGTTATCTTTTTTGACACACAAAGACCTCTTTTTTTATTTCAGAATAGTCCAGTTGTTCTCATTAGGTCCCTTAATTGCAAAATGGGTTTTCTTAAGTCTTGTTGGGTTGTAGCATTGAGGTAGTAGGCTGCAGAAGGTTATGTACTTTTGCGTGAAATGCGTCTCTCTTTTTTTTAGCGGGTCTTAGGGTTGAGGTAGGACGATAGCTGTGATGTAGCGTATAGTTTGAGAGGTGATGCTACAGGTCTTCAGTGTAGCAGAGATTTTGTGTAACTTTAACTCTTCTTTTTTTTCTTCCTGTTTTCATTTGCTTTTTTGTAATTTTAAACCAAAAAACCTCCATTGTATTTTTTTGAATTTGGGCTTATAAACGAAGATGAGTATGGACTCAAAAATTGGTAATGTTTTTTTGTACATGTATTCAAAAACTGAATGGTGGTGGAAAGAAATAAAATGATGAGCTTTGTAATTTTTGACACTATTTTGTGATGGACAATGAACTTGAAATTGAGAAAATGAATTTGAAACTTGTATGAATTTGAAACTTGGACATGGATATCAACAATGGATAATGAATAAAGAATTAATGAATGAATTTAGAAATGGATAATGAATTTGAGGTAGATATCGGAAATGATGGATATGGTTTAAGAAAAAAAATATTTTTCTTAAGAATTGGATGGATAAAGATGTGAATGGGTTTGAAATAGATTTAGGAGAAATGGAATTAAAATGGATATGGGATAGATTTACACGATGGCCATGAAAGTAGGATCTTTAATTCCAATATCTTGAATAATGAACATGAACATGCCATCAAAAGTCATTGATGCTTTGTGATATTGAACGCACTGCCACTTTATCAAAACTCTAATTGAGGTTTCAAACACACACCACTTGAATTGATAATCTCAAATGAATTTGAAGTGAAAGACACATGTTTGATAACCTTGCTTGCTCTTTGATTCAGTCTTGCAAAACTGGTGAACGACCCGTCCACAACCTTGGTTGAACCAACCCTTGAAACCTATTGAAGTAAAACCTGATTCACAAATGAAACAAAACAAACAAAGTTTGATAAACCGGTTAGTTACGCATGATGAATAACCTAGATGATATGCAAAGATCAAAGAATCTAAGGGTAAAATTTGGGGTACAACACCTAACTTGGATGATCTAAGGAGGTTGGAAGCCTTGGTAACAAATGAGGAGAGTTTCAGAGGCAAATATGGGAGACTTTTATATGTGATGAATTCAAAGATTGATGAAGGACTGCTTTCTACCCTACTCCAGTTCTATGATCCACTGTATCACTGTTTCACCTTTCCAGATTATCAGCTTGTACTTACACTTGAAGAGTACTCTCAAATAATTGGTTTACCTATTTGGGACAAGTTTCCTTTTCCTATCTTTGCAAATGACCCCGATGAAAGAGAAATCGCTAAGTATACATATTTGGATCTGGCTGACATTTGAGCCAATATGACTACGAAAGGGGGAATTTCCAGTTTTACTGCAGAGTTTCTAGTTGCCAAAGCCCGATATTATGCCAGTCATCAAGATAATGACGCTTTCGAAATGGTTTTCGCCCTACTTGTCTATGGTATTCTCTTATTCCAAAGTTTCGAAAATTTTGTGGACCTCAATGCCATTAAAATTTTCTTGAAGAAGAATCCAGTACCGACCTTGTTGGCTGAAGCCTACTACTCTGTTCACTCGAGGAATGCTCGCAGAAAAAGAATGATTACCTGTTGTATCCCTCTGTTGTACAAGTGGTTTATTTCGCACTTGCCACATGTCTTTTGGGATCTCAAGAAGGGGTGGTGGTCGCAGAAGATAATATCTCTTACGTACTCCGACATCGACTGGTATAACCATTTTTATGAAGGTGTGATGATTATAGACAGCTGTGGAAATTTTGGCAATGTACCTCTCCTTAGCATCAATGGATTAATCAGCTACAATCCAATCTTGGCCCGCAGACAGCTAGGGCTTCCTTTGAAAGACAAGCCTGTCAGTGCTCACGTGGAAAGCATTTATTTTGAAGGAGAGAAATTGAGCAAGGAATTAAAAAAGCAGGTTTTGGATGCTTGGAGTCAAAAGATCAAGAAGGATAAGAGTAGCTTAGGGAAACCTAATTATGTCTCTTTAGAACCTTATCTCCAATGGGTCCGGAAAAGAGCCATTGAGTTGAAGATGCCTTACTACCGCCAAGAGCCGATGGTCCTAAAAGAAAAACCGGTCTTATTCTTCTCTTCTGATGCAGAAAAGTTGAAAATTGCTTTGGAAAAATCTCAACAGATGGAGGAGGCTTGGAAGAACAAGTACCAAATAGTTGTGTAAGAGAATGCAGAGCTTCAACAACAACTCAAGATAAAGGACGAAGAAGTCACTTCTTACAAGAAAAGGAAAGCACGAGAAGAGTTGCCTTCTTCTAGCTCTCAATCAACACCTCAGAATGTGATTGTCAACAAGCTCATCTTGGAGAAAGGCCATATGGAGGAAGAAATCAAGAAGCTCAAGACAAGGCTTTTGGAGAATCTCCTTAGATCTTCCTTCTTTAGTTTTTATTTAGCTTTGCCGTTACGATTCTTGAAAAGTGTGCTGGCGCTTTATAATAAATTTTGTTTTAATTAACGGTTTCATCTTTCGATATCCTAGACTTTTTTTTTGTAACCGACTTTTATGATTAATAAAATGCGTCTTTCAATATCCCACGATGATTATAAGTAGTCGAGTTTCCATGAATCTTGTTGCATAGCATTTGCATTCTCATTTCTCTCTATCAAGGAACTTGAAATTTTGTGTTTTGCAAGCATTGTATGATGGATTACGGAAAGAAGGGATCTCTGCCATACACTTTCAAGGTTTCAGATGTTGAACAACTAAGGGAACTATGAGGTCAGTTTAAAGATCCAGAAGCGTCCACCGCGAAGTATGGAAGGATTCTCCCGCTGCTGCAGGTTCGAATAGTTGTTGGTCTGTTGGAGACGCTGGTTCAACTGTACGACATAATCTACCACTGTTTCATCTTCCAAGATTTCCAGCTGATGAATACATTGGAGGAGTACTCCGCTCTATTGGGGATCCCCGTCACAGACTCGCCTCCGTTCTCCGGTGGAGAAGGAAGACCTAGCCAGGAAGACATCGCAAGGGCGACCTGCATAAAGCTTCTGGAAATCCAGACTCACATGACGGTCAGAGGAGGAATCGATGACTTACCTGCCCAATTCTTGTTCGAGAAGGCTAGACACTTTTCTAGTGTAGGGAACACTAGAGCGTTCGAGCACATCTTTGCGTTGCTGGCCTACGGTTTGTTTTTATTTCCCAATGTTGAAGATTTTGTTGACGTCCATACCATAAGGGTCTTCATGCTCAAAAATCCAGTTCCTACATTGTTAGCTGATGCCTACCATGCTATCCATTCAAAGGGTTTGAAGGGAGAAGGTCGGATTACTTGTTGCACCACCATCCTCTATAGGTGGCTTATTTCACACCTACCGAGGTCTACTAACTTCTGGGATGTGAAAGATGGTTCAGAATGGCCTGTGAAGCTCATGGCCCTTACTCACTCGGATATTATTTGGCATGATCCGATGTATGGAGGAATCCCCATGATTCATAGCTGTGGAGATTTTCCCAATGTACCTCTTCTTGGTACAAAGGGATGTATCAGCTATAATCTTGTGCTCACCCGTCGTCAACTAGGGCACCCAATGGAAGATGTACCCGATCTGGAAAGTCTTACAAGACTTTTTCTCTATCAAGGAGAGAACCTGGAACTAAAAACTGGAATTGTGTTTGCTTGGCGTCACATCAATCGACAAGGAATAATGGCCACAACGAATCCAGATTGCTCAGTTACTGAAGAATGTTTAGCCTGGGCACGTGAGAAGGCTCTCATGCTAAGAATGCCTTATCCTCGTCCTAAACCTCTCGTGGTCAAATCAGATGAAGTTTCGAAGTTTAAGGCTGAAATAGAGAAGCTTACCCTGGACAAAGCAAGAATGTAGGACCAGATCGACAGGCTGATGGAAGAACTCCGTGGAAGACAAGGGGCATCATCCAACAGTTTGGACTCCTAGTTCCTTTTGTGTTATATTGCCTATGTAATAAAACTTTGGAGGTGTACTGGCTTTTGGAAATTTAAAATAAAACGTATTATTTTCAATATCTACAATGACTGCGAATATGATTTTGAGTTCCTTGATAGTTGCATTGCCTTGCATTTGCATCTCATATCTTTGCATCTTTGCATGTGCATTGTCTATTCTTTTACTTATTCCTGTTGTCTCTCTTCAGTGCTTCTGTCACCCTGAATCCTCTGTTCCGAGAGACGAACTGTCAAGTCACTACTTAAGCTAATCAAAGAAGGAAGATAAATAACATGGAGCAAGAAAATCAGGAACTCTGCAAGGAAGTAACTACTCTGAAAGCTGGAATTGAAAGGCTTTCTGCTTTGGTTGAAACCCTGGTTACAAATCAATCTGCTTCCCAGACCCCGCTGAAAAGTAAAGTGACTCCTGGGAACACACCGATGCCCACTTATAAGATTCACGACCTTAAGGAACAAGCTGCTAAGACTGTGTTGCAAGGAAGGTATAAAGGATCTCGTAGCCAAGTTAAACAACATAAGGAGCAATATTATCATTCTGACCGGAGACCTCCTCAGTATCAACAAGATCTTACCTATCAGCCTATGCAACAGGCACCCGTCTATCAACTTTTTGTTTATCCACCGGCTCCTGCTTATCAGCCAGTGCAAACTCCGCAGAATCATCAACGAGCACCCAATGCTCCTAATTATCAACCATAGAGGGCTCTGATACCCTGTCCAAATGCTCCTAATAGAAGACCATATAAACCTCCAGTTTCTCCTATCCTGATGACTTATACTGAGTTGTACCCCTCCTTGGTGCAACAAAGTTTGATTACTACCAAAGCTTTGGGTCCGCCTCCTAACCCACTTCCACCTAATTATGATCCCAATGCTCATTTCCTGTTTCATGAAGGGGCACCTGGCCATGATATAGAAAGTTGTTATGCTCTTAAGGGTATCGTAAAGAAGTTAATGGATCAGAAGATTCTGTCTTTTGGGGATTCTCAACCAAATATTAAGAAAGCTCGTATTAATATTACTCCTGCTACTCAAGCAACTTTGAATTATCAATCACAATCTCATCAGAGGATACATCAGAATCATGCTCAAATTTGTGGTCAAGAGTGGTCTAATCGAAGACGTCCTCAATCATATCACTATAAGTCGTGTCAACATGCTAGACAAGGGCTAAAGAAGCAGAAGCATTACACTCCACTACCATTCCCATACAGTCAATTCTTGCCAGATTTAATCAAAAGTGGACTTATAGTGCCAAAGGAATTGAAGTCAGTGGCTTTCCCATACCCACCAGGTTTTGACATTAATGCCCGATGTGACTACCATGCTGGGGCACCGGGGCATTCAACTGACGACTGTAAAGTACTCCCGAGTAAGGTTCAGACCCTGCTCGACTTCAAGATGATCTCCTTCATGCCTCAAGGCATTCAGATTCATAGTCCTCTAGTCAATCACGCGGGTTCATCAGTCCCAGCTATGAAAGAATTTACCGAGAGTGGGTATGAAAGTGATCCTCATACCGATCTCGAAAGCCGATTTTGAAGATGGTTAGCTCAAATGGAAAATAAAGAGGAAGTCATTCCCAGGAGTATCAGTAGCTTATTTATTTGCATGTTATCGCTTTTCATTGATTATTAAAACATGTTTATATGTAAGAACTTGTTATTTTGAATGTTAATGCAATTTAATGTTTGTTTCGAAGAAATCCATTCGCTTCGCTCATTTTAAAAACTGTTTACTATTTTATAATGCCAATACTACCTCAATCTCTTACCTTGGCAGAGATTTGGATGGAGAATGACGAAATAAAACATAACATCTCTTGTTGTATGCTTTTGAACAAAACTCTGCTAAGGATATAAGGCATTGTTTCAAAATCCTAAACACCGGAGATAAACCTTCGTTAACCCCTTTGAGCCTTGGAGTAGTAGTTTTCTTCTCTAAAAAAGTCAAAGAACCCTCATCTATACCAGGGGCAGGGTAATTTCCAAAAACAAAGAGTAAATATCGCGAAAAAGGGGTGGGTACCAAATAAAATTTGAGCCACATATCCTTTATTTCTTCAACCATGATCTAAAACCACTATAAAACCTTCAAAAGACCTCATTGAAGTAAGGTTTATTTCAAAAGCATACTCGATGAGATAATGTTTCCTGACTCCTATGAGTTACGCTCAAAATTCGTATTGGCATTATAGAAAAGGGAATTACGTCATATCCTAACTAGTGATTCGGTCACAAGTTTGCGATATGCCTTTTTCAATAAACTTCAAAAAAAACATGATGTTGTATTAGTAATTTCGAAATTTACACTTTCTGCATGTAAATACTGCTTGATGTCATAGAAGTTCGCAAACATCTACGAGAAGTTCAACCTCTGAGATATGGAACTCTGTGAAGATAGTCATTTCAAAATATTAGTCTGGGGCATACTGCCTGAAGATCATGATGAACTGGGGTAAGTTGTTCCTCAGTTATTGCAAATGGATCAACCCTGAGGGGGCACGATCGAAGACTCAGTACACAGAATACCTTCAATCTGGTCCAGTTACGTCGAGATTCTACCAATCTCTCAAAAGTTAGAAGACATTGGAACAGTTGGGATGCCAAGTCTCCTGTAAAATCCTTTTAAGATGATTTATTTTCGTAGACCATGCAGTCTGGGGCATTTGAGAATCAAAGACTTTTCCAACAGTTGATAATTGAAAATGGCGACTACCATGCAAGAAAAAGCTACATTAACTTCGCAGCATCTCTTCACCTAATTTCCCGAAGATATTCTAATAGTATGATTTTCCCCAACAAGTTTCGACTCCAGGAAGTCATGACGATTCCCTAGTGAATCATTATTTAAAGCAATTATGACAAGGTTTATACAAAAATTCAGCAGTTGGTTGACCTAAGGATCCCCAGTAAATATCATCGACCTCAACCTTCCCCGATGAAGTGAGTGTTTATTTCACTCCGCAATGTTTTCTCAAATTTCAATTTTCCTCGACAGTGGATGTTTATTTCATCCCCACTAAAGATTAGACTCTGGCGTCTACAACTATAATATTGGTACAAGCTTCCCCAACGAAGCGGTGGATATTTATTTTATCCCCATGATGCCTCATCTATTGCATCTACCACTACTTCAGATTATCTCAGTTATAACGGATATTTATTTTATCCCCGAGGCATCTACTATTACTTTCTCACTTCAGCTTATTTCGGTTAGCAGCGGATATTTATTTTATCCCCACCAAGTCTCTCCGAACACGAGTTTGATCCATCCACAGTGGATTTCACTCATCTAGAGAATCATATTTACCTTGACAATCCCTAAGTGATATCATATTCTTATATCCCCAAATGGATTGTTGTTTCCCCAGAGAAGTTGGAAACTTTTGAAGTTTTGACTATTTGTTCCGCCTTTGGATTTCTGAAGCTTGACAGACGTATTCGTGTAGAAGATAGATGGGTTTCCTCGTCATTTTACTTTTTCTCCCGTTTTCTTTCTTCATTTTGTCAGCATTGGCATAAGCATGGCATGACATCATATGCATCGCATCCGTGTGTGTTTGCTCTCCGTTTGTCTTTTGTGGTTTATCTTTGGTTGTGTTTGCACCAAGTTTTGGGTTTGTCCGATCTCTCCAAATAGAGTCGTCAGCCTTAGGTAGAAAGTGTTGTCTCTTGCTAAGTTTCCCCACAGAGTTCAACCCTCGTGGATGATGGTTATTTCAGTTGTCTTTTTCCGTGCTTGGGTAAGATAAAATCGCTGTTTGAGTTCATTTCTCAATGGCAGGTCTTGTTTGACCGTTTCATTCTAGTTTGATCCTAGATTGAACTTTGTTCTTTGACAAATTGCCTTCAAGGCGCCTAGCAAAGTTTAAGCATGCACCTACACTTTGTACATTTTGAGTCACTGTGCTCTATATTTTACTTTTGCCTCACCATGTTATTTTTTTGTTTCGAGTCGTCGTGCTCTCCTTATTATTTATTTTTTGTTTTGAGTCGCCGAGCTCCTTGTTATTTTTTGTTTCGAGTCGCCGAGCTCCATGTCTTTTGTTTCGAGTTGCTGCGCTCCCTGTTATTTTTTTGTTTCGAGTCGCCGAGCTCCATGTATTTTTTGTTTCGAGTCGCCGAGCTCCATGTTATTTTTGTTTCGAGTCGCCACGCTCCTTGTTATTTTTTGTTTGGAGTCGCCGCGCTCCTTGTTATATTTTTTTGTTTCGAGTCGCCGAGCTCCATGTTATATTTTTGTTTCGAGTCGCCGCGCTCCTTGTTATTTTTTTTGTTTCGAGTCGCCGAGCTCCTTGTTATCTTTGTTTCGAGTCGCCGCGCTCCTTGTTATTTTTTTGTTTCGAGTCGCCGAGCTCCTTGTTATTTTTTATTCGAGTCGCTGCGCTCCTTGTTTTTTGGTTTCGAGTTGCCGAGCTCCATGTTATATTTTTGTTTCGAGTCGCCGAGCTCCATGTTTTTTTGTTTCGAGTTGCCACGCTCCTTGTTATATTTTTTGTTTCGAGTCGCCAAGCTCCATGTTTTTTGTTTCGAGTCGCCGAGCTCCATGTTATTTTTTTGGTGGTGTGTAAGTCCCGTGCAACGATAAGTCACAGGGCGTCTTCCCCACGAAGTCCATTTACTTGGCATACAAGAGAGTTTTACATAACCATGTGCTTTATCCATATGGTTCCTGAAGATCCCGTTTGATCTCTTCATTTAAAGGAATTTCCGGGCGTCCGATGTTTTTTCTTTGTTGAAAACTAAAGGCATTATTTATTTGTATTTGCATGATCCTACCGCCGTGTGGATCCTACCTTATCTTTTGTATCTTAGATATCAACTGGTCACACTTAAACCTGCTGGGTCGTCGCTTTAAGGTTTCCCCAGTGTTGTTTCTTTTCCCCGGTGTGTCTGGCCATCCCCAGTGAGTTTGTGGCTCGTTGTGTTCGGTTTGCTTTTGTCTCGTCTGCTTTCCTTGCATTTATCATCCCATCATTCACATCATGCTAGAGTTCTTGGCATGTCAGCATTAGGTTTAGTTTTGTCCATAGCATTGCATGTCATTGCATCTAAGGGCAAAATTTTCGGTTATCTGTATTTAAATATCTCTCACCATGACCTAATGACGATCTTCATTGCCCTATCATCTGGCGAGGATATTTAAATAGGGGCAACTGTTGTACCCCAAATTTTCCCCTTAGATCCAATGATCTTTTTCACATCACCTTAGGCCAATCATTCGTGCATCACTAACCGCTTTATCTAGTTTTCTATCTATTTGTTTTAGAGGTGGTGATGCAGGAGATTCAAAGTGCATGGAGGCTAGGTGTGTGCCCTTTAGAGTTCTGGTCTTTGCAAATTGTGGAATTCCGGTGGAAACGAAGAAGGGGTGTGCCCCATGTCTGTGACCAAGTCGTCGTGACACGACCCATGACCTAAGATGTGTAATAGCATCATTTCTAAAATAATTTCTCTAGAAGGTTCATGACATGTTGGAATTAAGATTACGAACTAGTCTTGACTGGGTTTATTTGTGCTTCAAAGCAATGCAAGATAGTAGTTGGATCAATACTTCAAAGGTTTGATTTGTTATTTGGGCTTTGAGTGCGTTGTGGTCTTAAGCTAATGCGAGTCGTGGTCCATATTATCAATTTGGCCTGTGACATACAAAGGTTTAACCATTATCAAGAGTTAGTTATGGTTGTACAATTCAACGCATCATTTCATGAAGATTCAAGGTTTTGTATATTTATTTCCAAGATTCAAAATTTCAAGATTCATCCCTTAAGTTACATGGTCTACCTTAAATTCAAGGGTGATATTTAATGTTGAATAAGAATGAGATTCATCTAAGTCTTTATTTGTTTAACAAGGATCAAGATGTCATTTTAAGATTTAAGGGTTGTGCTTCAATGTTCAAATTCAAGTTCTAGTCCAGCCAAAGTCCAAGTACAAGAGTGACAATTCTTCTTTGATTAAGGATACTTGGTTCATGTCCATGGATTCAAGTGATTGCAAAATTTCAAAAAATGATGGATTGTCATCATGAAGAAATTAACTTCAAGCTTACAAAGTTTTATAGTGAATAATCAGCAACCATGTTTTACATGAATTTGTGGAACGTCTTGGTTGATTATAGTGCAGTACATGGCCTCATTTAATTGGGATAAACACGTTAAATGCAGAAATATTATTATACCCTTACTTACATACCATTCTACACCGTTATCAAGGCCTATGCCCCTTTGGAAATTAAAACTGACAAAGATAATGCTACCTTTGTTTTAAAGCAACACACTACATACGTGATAAAGTGAAGCAACACGCTACATGACTAAGGAAAGCTTCATGTTATGGGAGGAGAATACACTTTTCAGTCAAAGTTAGATACAGACTTGATATCCCTAAATTGATGCCTATAACTCATTGGATTAGTCCTTCATTCAACAATACGCTTGTCTTAAAATATGTACCAAGAGGAAAACCATTATGTCTGTTGAAGATGCCTTGGCTTTTTTAACCATTGGAGCTTTTTTTTTTTCTTTCTTACTTCGTTAACCGCAATCTGCAGCGAAAAGAAAAAAAACGTGAATACAACACAAGAAAGACATGAACAACATAGAGTAAACAAAGCAATGATTCAAGGGTCCTAAGGAACAGACATAACATAACTTGGGACTTTCTTTTCAGTGGTACCTATCACCGATAGTACTAAAGGTGGACTTTGGCGTAGTTCTGATATTAACAAGTTTGAGAAAGTATAATTGGTATACCTACTAGTGACGAAACACCCCAACCTCAAGAGAATTTCCCTTGAAGCTGATGCTGTCACGGCCCAAGATCCTGTCACAAAATTTTTAGTGAGTTTAAATTTGATTAGAGATAGAAGTCAATGATAAACTTCACAACATCTTATCACTCACATATTGTTTCCACTGATGATTTATGACGAACACCGACAACTAAGAATCCGAACTTCATGCTCACTGACCAGGGAAGAGATCGCTTGAAGTAGCCAATAGTGAACCTACTTGTCCCTTTTGGTATTTTGAAGAGTCTGAGAGAAAAGAAAACACGATTTAGAACAAGAAAATCACAGCAAATCACACATTCATTGAGTATGAAAATTTCCAAAACCAGTTACATATTTTCCAAAGCAAGTCTCTAGCAGTACATTTTGTTTTCCAAAACACGATTACAGTATTCACTGACAAAAATCCAAAGTTTCCAAACAGCCATCAATGATCACAGACATGTTCCAACAGGTTATATTTCATTCCAAAACAATATGCCAACATGTCGTAACGGAAAAGGGAAGCTTATCATGAAGTTTCAGCAGCAAATGAAACATATTCAATCAAGTTTCCAAAACCAAACCAAACATGGTTAACTTTTCTTCCAAAACAAGATTAAACAACTTTCAAATTGTTGCCTAAACCGTTTCCAACAATTTCAAAACCTTCCCAAATTAGCCTCAGAGTGTTTGAATCAGAAGATTTCTATCATCATTTTCAATTTAGGATCGTGGGCAATATCAAAACATCACCGACATCAATCCTTTCCAAAAATGAGTCGACAGAAAATCACACATTGAATCAGGTTTTCAAAAATGTCCCAATCATATCAAGAAACCAAAATTTTCCCAAACAAGCACCAAAAAAATCAATTCACAGATCACACATTATCACACCATCAATCAGCAGCAAAACTTCCCATATCAAAATCCAACTAAATCAAAGATTGCAACATTTGAGATCAGACTTTCAATACCACATTAATGAAACTTCCCAAAGAAATCATCATTGGCCATCTCTATATAAAGGGACACATTCCATCAGAAAAGGGGGGACGAAAAAAAAGAAATCAGAGATCACGCATCGAAACCCTAAATGACCAAAAATCACCAAACTATTTCGAAACCCACAAAGTACAGACTCAGAAGCATAATGGCTCATCATCGTCTCCGAGATCACAACAACAAAGAAGCCTAACAACACATTTCAAAATCACGCAAAGAGGTGAAGAGATAAAGGAGGTCTTCCCTGACGGTTTACGACGTCGCCATCACCGTCGCCAGCCTTTTTTCCTTTTTATTTTCGTTTCGCTTTAAATTTCAGCATCTTCTAAAATGTCATCACCAGATATAATGAAATCGGGGACGGGAACCATGGGGGAAGGGTTTTTGTTTGGTTTGTTTGTTCGATCGAGAGATTGAGAGGCGACAGCGCAAATTATGGTTTCTCAAACCCTAGTTTCTTTGTGAGAGAAGAGAGAAAGGCGAGAGAGAGAAGTGAGTGATAGTCTCATGAGGCTCTTCTCTCATTTCTTTTAATTTGCGTCTAATCTGGTACACATGCACACACGCCACTTTATCGTGCACCTCTTCCTTTTAGCGTTAGATTGTGGTTTGTTTAGGTTAACGGTTGAGAGCTGAGGGTCCGCGATGGACCCTCTCTCCCTTGCAGCATACAATCCCTCCGTTAATTAATCTTTTTTAAAAATAACCTAGTTATTTAATTTAGAGTTTTATAAATTAATTTGGTTAGAACTTGCAATTTAACCCATTTTTTAATAAAAGATATATATATTTTTTAATTAAAATATAACTAAAAGAGATCATTTCTAACTTTTAAAACTTTTTTAATTATCAAAACGCTTTCAATAAAAAATTATTACTTAGATACCAATTAAACTTTTAATAATAAAAACTCTTAATAACTTTTTCTAATAACTTTAATACTAAAATAAGATCTTTTTAATAAAAAATCTTTAGCCCTATTAAAAATAATCTTTAAACATGATTCTAAATTAAAAATAACCTTTTATCAATAAACCTTAAACCAACTTCTTTCTTCTAATAAAACTATTAACAATGATTAGAATCCCCCACGCGCCTGAGTGGATTATACGCTTGAATGTTTTTCTACTATCCTGTTATTTTTTGATATCATGTCATACTTTATTGATTATGTGTTTGTCTGCTACTTGATGTATGTTATTGTCTAAACCCTTTCAAATATATTAAAACTCTCGATCCAACATCGAGCCCATTTTCTACCCATGTAAGTCGATCGCCTTCGGGCATCGCATTCAACCTTTCTGGTCACTATACACTATACTAGACCACTTTGCTAGTGCACACTAATAATCATTAAGTTAGTCCCCCTCGACATTCCAAAGGAAAGGTACCCTAACATTGACTCAATGTCATAGGACTAACACCTTAGAACCCTTGGCCTTAGGATTTGGAGTCGCCTTACTCCACGTCTCGCTGTAGACACTTAGAATCTTAGCCTTAGGATCGGAGTCGCCGCACACCAAGTAAATGCTCAACCGCAAATATTTACAATCCTACCCCTCTATAACCAACCTATACTTTAGAGTCGTCACACTCTATGTAAGGTCTTGCCCAAGACTTTACCTCCCCTTGGAACCTTAACCCCGTCAAGAAGTTCCTCTTTTCAGAACTACGCATTACTCTGATTCTACTCCCGAGGATACGTAGTCACAAGGTGCGATACCTTGTCGAGTATACTTAGATATTAACCCCTAGGGTTCAACCTTTAGTATAACACCCTTAGCAAGCGATTAATAGATAACATAAGATACTAACAAGAGGTTCCCGTAGAATACTACGGACGTTTAGGATGCTAATACCTTCCCTAGGCGCAACCAACCCCGAACCTTAGATCTTTTAGGTTTTTTCGCTTTTGAACCTTTCCTTTGGATAAATCAAATTCGGTGGCGAACATTTAAAGAAATGTGATCCTAGTTCATTAATAACTATGGTATCCTATTCTCACCGCAACAAGCGGGGATGCTTTTAGGAAGCCTTTGGGTCCCCAAACCAATAGAAGTTCAAGACATGCTATTCACAGATAATAGATCAAGCCAGGAAAGTTCAAGGATTTGGAAGAAACTCAAGAGATGTTATTCACAGAGAATAGATCAACTCCGGGGAGTAGAGTTTCTTTGACGATTTCTAAGATTGACAGTCTGAGAAAGGGTTCACCGAGAATGCTGCCTTTCACGTGTCTATATTGTTTAACCCCAAGAGGAGGGAAGACTGTGGCTGGTAATCCTATGGGGGATCTAGTTTTGTTTGTATTTAAGAGTGACCAACAGGCTTTACCTAGTTCTAGACGTAGTTGACAGGGAAAACTCTAAATAACTATACTAGTATTACATAGTTGATACTTGACGAGTATATAAAAGGATATGAAAGAATACTTACAGTGAAGCAGCCCCACAATACAGTTATATACATATGAAAGCGATAAATGAAAGCGGATAAACACTTACCCGTTGTAGAGCTTCCATGTTGTTTGGTTAGTTGTTCAACAAAGAAAACTTTCATAAACAATATTATATTCAAAATTAAAGGAGAAAGTGCTTTGAAAAGATTGTTGGGGCTTACAGCTCAAGGAGAGGCCCAAGGTTTTAACGATGATCGTACCGCTGTTTTGAAAACTGTACAAAGGGACTTATACAATATGTGAGGCCCACAAAGTTTTTATGTACAAGGGGGTTGGGTCTTACACTCTTTTAGAGGCCCAAAGAAAAGACATGGAGCTTATAACACGAGGGTAGGTCCATTTGGTTTTGTTAAAAAAGGGCGACGATCGCGCCGTTGTTTTTGAAAATACAGTGGGACTTATACAATGACTGAGGCCCAAAAGGTGGTGTATTTACAATGGGGATGGGTCTTACACTCTTAATAGAGGCCCAAAATGTTTTAAAGAAAAGAAATGGGGCTTATAACACGAGGGTAGGCCCATATGATTATTTTTGAAATGGCGATCGCGCCGAGATTTTCTTTTAACGCAGAGGGACTTATACAATATCTGATGCCCAAAATTGTTTTGGTTAAAAGGGGATTGGGTCTTACACTTCATTAGAGGCCCCAAGTGTTTGAAAAAAGTTCGATAAGGGTTGAATTAATCAAAACCCTAATTTGTTTTCCAAAATATATTTTAATTGAATAAAAATTCAATTAAAATGATCAAAATTGTTAAACATATGTGAAAAACAAATTGTGATTTTGGATTAATGTTTCAAAAATCATGTTTATATCCACAAAATGATTGGAAATCAATTAAGTTTGGAAAATCAAGGGAGAAAAAATATTTCAATTGTTAAAAACAAATAAAACTTTAATTCTTTGCAAAAATATCAAATATATTAAATAAATAATATTTTTAGGATTTTTTCGTAAAGTAAAATATTTTAACATTTTTGTGAATAATTAAAAAAAGAATCAACTCAAAATCATTAAAACTCAGAGAGAAATTAATTTTTAAATTAATTAAATAAAATCACAAAATTCAAATATTTGAATTTTCAAAAAGGGCGCCAAGAACATGGCAAGAACACACGCCACCCTCTGTTTCTGCAAATTTGCATTTTCTATCCAATCTCACTGAATACTTGATTATATCATGCAATCTACAAATCAATTTGCTCGTTTTCACCTCACGATCATGTCTATGGTCTTTAATTTCATTTATTTTAAGCATGGAATAAGAAATCAAAGAGAAACCTCAAGAACCCTAAAATTTGTATGAAGGCTCGGAAATTTCACACACGATTCAAACAAATCAATTGATTGAGGGAAAACACTCTATGCATGATTATGAACATATGGCCAAATTATTGTGCAGCAAAAAATGCGTGGATCATAGAGTTAAAAGAGTTCATGCTTACCCCTTGTAGCTGGTGATCGTGTTTTAAGTTGGAGGTGTTACATCTAGGTTCCAATAATTTGGATTGCTTCCCTAGGTGCCAAGTGATGTGTCTGAATGCTTGGAATGGTTTGAAACAAGCTGGAACTGAAGATGGTATCCCAACTGCAACTTGGTTAAAACCTTGAGTAGTTGGCTGGTGATTCTGATAAATCAGTGTTCTAGATGTTGTTTAAGTGTTTGGATCACTTCTATATGATTTTTATGAGGGGTGTGTGTGTGATTGGTTTGGTTGGAATAGCTCTCAAACTCAAAACCCGATAGTGACTTGCTTTAGAAAGCAAATTTGGAAGTGAGAAGGTGATATTGAGGAAAGCATCTATTTGATGGCTTTGGTGTACTCAAACTGAGCACAAAGGATCTCTATTTATAGTAGAGCGAGTTTGTTTTGCAAGCAATAGTTAATGGCAACTGCAGTAGAGGTTTGGCCAATGTTGATCAATAGGAATCCAAGTATCTTCTAGCCATTGACTAGAGGTTAGGGCACAGGATGCTGGTTCTCTTGGTCTTGGATATGTCTTGACTGAATTCAGTTAGAAAGGGCTCAGTTCATGCCACCTTGGTGCATCCATTGAATGCACCAAAACAAAATTGGAGTCTTGTCCCCTCTTTAGGGATTTCTAGGTTTGGCATGCTACATTTGGTTCCCAAGACTTGGGAGGCTTATGGATCAGTGTTTGTCCCTTCTTGGTCCCTCACCGAGGTGTTCATATGGATAATCATGTTTGTCATTTACACAAATTTGGAAAATCGAGCAAAATGCACAAATTTGCCTTGCCGTGACAGTTTGCAGCAAGGCATATTGCCATTGTCATATGTCATGGTTCAAGTGGAATTTCATGGGGTTATTGGCAAATTTGGAAAGCTCTTATATGATACAACATATGTGTGATCATAGTTTATTTTGATACCTTTTGGATCTGAGTGAAAAATGCCCCTACATTTGGAAAAGAAAGCAAGGCAGATTCTGACTTAGTGAAAATTTCACTAAGTGTTGGAAAAAAGTGACATTTTCACTTTTTGTGATTTTGGCCATTCCATAACTTGAAATCCATGGAGAATGGGAATGAGATTTAGTTGACACTTTTAAATTATTCCATGAGAGCTATAAATCCATCTTTGGATTAGCCCAAATGGTTGCTTGGATCTCAAGTTATGATCCTTGGAAGTTGGTACCCTAGCCACTTTGTTCCATAACTTAGAAAATTTCTTAGTTTTTTTATGGTTACGCCTTTTACAAGTTATCCCACTTTTCTTGATTTTTCTTGATAAATGATGATTCAAATCACTCATTAACATCATTTTAGGGTTAGGGAACCATAATTGATCAAAAAATCAAAAAATCAAACTTTGACTTTTGGGCACGGTTGACTTTTTATCATATAAATTCCAATCTGTGTGATCTTCTATGAAATCAAGTCCTTGACCTAAATCAAACTTGATGGATTGATTTCATAGGATTTATATGGTGTATTGAATCATGTCCTAGGGTTTGGGAGCATGTCTTGGTCAAAAGTCAAAGACACAGTTGACTTTTTCCGCGAAACCCTAACTTTGGCTCTGACGAACTTGAAACTTGGGAATCAAGCTTCTTAGATCAATCCATTGTTGCAAAGGGATCAATGCGGTGTATTAGAGACCCTTAAATCATTTCTTGAGGTCTTGGCTCATGTTTTGTTCCAAAAGTCAACTTAGGGGTGAATTCGGTCAAGAACCCTAATTCCTGATTTTTGATGAATGCATCCCCTGAGGTTAAATTGACTTGATGATTGGGTCCATGAGGTTCCATGGAGCATTTTAGGTTATGATTTGAAGCATTGGCTCATGCCCAGAGGAAAATTTCCATCTGGAGGCCCTGGTCTACCAAAACCCTAATTTGGTGACACTGGCGATCTTGAGGCTTAATCCACTAGGAAGGGAGCAGCCTTGTGCTTGATTCTTGATGTGCGAGTCCTCTTGATCCTTTGTGGATGTTTGAGAGGTTAGACAAGTTGAATATCATGTCATTCCTTGATTGATGTTTTATTTAAGGCTCTGAGAGGGCTTGAAACCCTAATTCCTATTTGTAGTGAATGCTCACCCATCTTTGGGGAGACTGATGAGGCATGAAGGTTCCTCCATATTGTGATGTTGATTTGCACAATGATGGGAAATCTTAGTGGTCAAAATTTGGGGTATGACACAACCAAGTTGTTGGTAGAGAAAGCCCTCTACTTTGCCAGTATAGGAAACGTTAATGCTTTCGAAGATATCTTTGTTCTACTCACATACGGGCTTTTCCTCTTTCCCAACATCGATAACTTCGTCGATACCAATGCCATTAAGATATTTCTGATTGGAAACCTCGTACCAACCTTACTCGCAGATGCTTATCATTCTGTATACTTGAGGAATTTGTACAGCGGTGGAATGATCACATGTTGTGTACCCCAGCTTTACAAATGGTTCACTTCCCATTTACCCAAGTCTGCTGCATTTTGGGACCATAAAAGTACTCTACGTTAGTCACAGAGAATCATGTCTCTTACCAACTCTGACATAGATTGGTATAATAGGATTTATGAGGGGATAAAGATCATCGACAAATGTGGAAACTTCCCTAATGTACCCCTCATAGGAACTAAAGGAAGAATCAACTATCATCCAATTTTAGTTCGCCGTCAAATCGGATACCCGATGAAGAATATCCCGCATAATGTTCATCTAGAAGGTCTTTTCTTCAAGGAAGGGGAAAATGACAGGGCACTAAAGAAGGAAATAGTGCATATCTGGCAACATGTTCACAAGAAAGGAAGAGAGTCTCTAGGAAGACCAAATTGTATCTCCGTGGAACCTTATCTCCACTGGGTGCAAACTATAGCCCTCAAGCTGAGGATGCCTTACCCTCGTCATGAAGTTCTTCCGTTAAAGGAATCTGTCCTTTATTTTATGTCTGATACGGAAAAACTCCAGGTTGCTCTCAACAAAGTTCAACGGGAGAAAAGCTCTTGGAAAAACAAGTACCGAATCCTCAATATGGACTGTACCAAAATTTAGGAACTATTAAAAGAAAAGGATGCTCTCATTGAGATTCTATAACAGCATGCTATGAAAGATCAATGGAACTTGCTCACTCCTTTCACTTGGAAAAGGACTGGCAACCCGACAACGGCTAAAGAACCACGATCAAAGAAAAGGAAAATTCTAGAACCAGCATCTGAGCTCTCCTCAAAGAGGACTCAAGATCCATAAGCTTAGACATTTTCCTTATGGCACTTTGTAAAATACTGTATTTCCCTTTCTTCAATCTTTCAAATTCAATAAAAAATGGGGTCTCCCCACTGTATGATATTTGCAATCTATTTGTTGAAATTTCTTTTTTGATAAAGCGAAAAAAAAAACAATATATATATATATATATATATATATCATTGCATATCATTCATCATTCTCACATAACACATTCTTCTTATCTTCGTGTCTCACATCTGTGTCACGATTCTAGAGTCAAACTATTTCATTCATACAATACTCTGGCCAATCGACAAAAGAAAATGGACGATCTCGAGGAAGATACTAATCTAAATGTTCAGACGAACCCTTTGCCGCAACACAAAAAGACTACCGTAAATTTAATAGAAGAGGAATTTAGCCACAGTTATCGGATTCACGATGTACTCCTATTGGGAACTAATCTGGTCAGGATGCATTGTAGACAGAGCGGGTACGATCATTTACCACCTCAAAATTATCACTAGTGTGATATCTGCTCAAAGAATAATCAGGGGTGTTCAATATGACCCACACAAACCCCAACATTATTCAGAACCACAACATTCTGACAATGAACGTCAACTTGGTGACGATGCACTCAAGGCAGAGTCAACATCATAATCTGCCACGGTACGATTACAATTCCTGTCTGATCTACTCAACAAGCAATCAGGGATCCTCTTTCATACAAGAGGCCCTTCAACGACAGATGGATCTCGGATGGATCCAGGACTATCCGGAGAGAAATAACCATCAAGTCAATATGATTCAAATCTTTGACATACGCTTGATGAATACTAATCTGGTATAATTACACACTAAGCAAGTCAGGCTCGACTTTCTGGCTTCACATGATTATCTGGACAGTGAACAATGCCATGAAAACGATCAAGGATGTACACTTATCCAAAGAACACTTCAACACTTGTTAGACCACTGGTGGCTTCCAATCTACATGGATGAAGCTACACAACAGATCGGTATGACTAACAGAATTCCTAGTAGATATCAAAGTCAGGATGTCCGCTCGATGGAAACAGATCTAGTAAAGATGCACTGCATCCAAACCGGGCGTGGCCGAGTGCCACTCCACAACTACGAGCGCTGTAGAGTTTGTTTAGAAAACAACCAAGGATGTACCTTGTTCGGTTAGCTCTTCAAAATCAGTTGGACCGGAAATGGATTCGACCATGTTCAATTTCTGGGTCGATCTATGTGATACCAGACTATCTCCTAGATCAAAGCAAAGACTTTGTCATAATCTTCGATCATGGAAGGACCAAAGACGCTTGTGCCATAATCCCTCTACTCGATGAATCAAGATTTCCTCTTGATAGTAGAAGGATCCTTAACCTGGAACTAATTGAAGCTGCCTACGATGGTCATAAAAATCAAAAGGCTCTTGTGGTCATCTATCTTCCAGGACCAATACCGTACAAATCCGATAAGGGTATCCCTTACAAGTACGGTGCAACAACAATCGAAAATGGAAAGGAAACTCCATTACCCTCCATCATAAACATCGCCGACATCAGTCAAGTAACACGGAGTGGCCGGATCTTTAATAGAGGAGTTGGAGAACCCACCAAGGAGAAGGAACCTCAAACAAAAGCTCCAAATTAACCAGTTGGGAAATCCAGTAATTCTGACCATTCAAAGAACAACGACGAGATGCTAAAGCTCATCCAGAGAAGTGAGTACAACATTGTATACCAACTGTTGCAATCTCTTTCGAGAATCTCTTTGTTATCTCTCTTACTTCCGAAGCTCATAGGGAAGCTCTGCAAAAAGTCTTGGAGCAAGCCTTTATAGAACAAGATGTGACAATAAGACAGTTCGATAACATCATTTCCAACATCACTTCCTGCAATAATTTAGGATTTAGTGATGAGGAACTGCCGGAAGAAGGCAAAAATCATAACATGGCATTTAACATTACAATCAATTGCCAGGACAATGCTCTAGCCAGCGTACTGGTAGACACAGGATCAACTCTGAATGTTGTGCCAAAATCTACTCTAATGCGACTATCATTTCAAGGAACTCCGATGAGAGGCAGTGAGTTCATCGTCAAAGCCTTTGACGGATCCAGAAAAACAGTTATTGGCGAAGTCGATCTTCCTATAACTATTGGTCCTCACAATTTCCAAGTCACTTTCCAGGTCATGGACATCTGGGCAGCATACAACTATTTATTAGGAAGACCTTGGATACACGAGGTTGGGGAAGTCACTTGGATACTTCACCAGAAGCTGAAGTTCTTCAAGAATGACAAGCTAGTCACAGTATGCGGAGAGCAGGCCTTAATCATGAGCAACTTATCATCATTTTCCTGTGTAGAACTGGAAGAAGTTGTTGGAACCCAATTTCAACCACTGTCAAGGAGCAATGAGAATCAATCAGAAATAGGGATGTCAATTTCCTCATATAAAGATGCTTTCAAAGCAATCGAGAGTAACAACACAAAAGGATGGGGACAGCTCATAATTCCTACGAATAACAAGACAAAGAAAGGTCTTGGTTTCTCCTCAACCTATACCCGGACTGCTACTAAAGATGAAAGTTTTCATCCCATTCAGGACTTCTTCCACTGTGGAGGCTTTCTCCATCTAGTGTCTCAAGAAGTACACACCATCAATGAGGGTGACTCCTCCGATACAGATGAAGAGTGGAAGTCCTATCTCAAAGAGGACGATTATATGTCTCAGGGAGAGGTACATACTCCATTTTTCTTTCCCACGCAGAGTCTGAGATATATACCAAGATCAGACGTCAAGATAATGTACGGAGATTGTGATCCTAAGGGATGTCGTGCTCCACTCAACTCATTAGAGGAGGATACTCTGATGAAAGACAACTTCGACTATGACTTTTATGACCCACTGGATGACTTTCCTATCTGGCAGCCGAACCCAGAAGACTTGGGGCCAAAGAGTCAGCCAAACGACGCTTATCAACTGAGCAATATTGAAAAGAATACCTGCATCCCCACCAAATCATGGGATCATTACTCAGGACATTCCGAAGATATCCAGCACAATAATGAATTTGCAAAGATTGCAGGACAAAAGTTCATCAACTATGTTTTCCCTGAGTTCAACATCATCGAGAAAGATGACTCCTCCAGTCCTACAGAAGTATGGGACACCTTAGGACATCCAAATGGCAAGTACGACTTCCTGGTCAAGTACACCACTCCTGAAAGCTCTCGTATTAGGCTCGAAGACATCCAGCCAACTGGATTGGGAGATCTACCTGAGAGTGAAAACACTGTGCAAGATACAACATAAGAGTTCATTTACGACAACTTTACCTGGAAGGAAGACTCCAACAATCCTACTCCGCCAGAAATCAGCGTCATTTCTGAAGACAAACCAAGAAAGAAGGTACCAGACTTTGTGATTCACTGAGGGGTTCGTTGCCAATGGGTTGCTGTCGATATCCCGAAAGTCGTCCATAAGTCTAAGTAATTGTCATCTTTGTTTTGACCTTTCACCCTGCCCAGGTGAAATGAATGTTTTTATAGGGCTCACTTTTCTGTAAATGTCCCTCTTCGCTTCGTCCAAAGCAACAGAGTTTTGTTTTATAGGGCTATAATTTCAAGAATCGACAAAATCATAAATAAATAATGTCATTCTGTAATTTCCGCAGTTATTGCTGTTTTCACTTTTCTTTTTTCAGAAAATGGTAATCCTAAAACAGCCCAAAAATAAAAAAAAAACAAGCATTTTTCAGAAAAATACATTGCACACACTCTTGCATTCTCTCTATCTCTTCTAAAAAACGAATCATCATGTCTTGCAGATTGCTTCTTTTAAACCCCATTGAAACATATGATCCAATGCCTTCTCCCAACTTTGAATTCTCGGTATTTGAAGCTGAAGAAGAAGCAGATGAAGAAATTCCAGAAGAGATCTCTTGATTACTTAGACAAGAGGAAAGGTCCATTGAGCCTCACAAGGAGCCGTTGGAAACAGTTAATTTGGGCTCAGAAGAAGAGAGAAAAGAAGTCAAGATTGGGGCACTACTCAGTCCAACTGTCAAAGAAAACTTGATAAGACTTCTCAAAGAGTTTCCTGATGTGTTCGCTTGGTCCTATCAGGACATGCCAGGGTTGGATACCAGCATCGTGGAACATCGTTTACCGTTAAGATCAGAATGTTCACCGGTAAAACAAAGGTTGAGACGGACTCATCCAGACATGGCTATTAAAATCAAGGAGGAAGTACAGAAACAGATTGACGTGGGTTTCCCCGCCACCTCAGAATATCCTCAATGGTTAGCCAACATAGTCCCAGTTCCAAAAAAGGATGGAAAAGTCAGAATGTGTATAGACTACAGGGATCTGAACAAAGCCAGTCCAAATGACGACTTTCCTTACCGCACATAGACATGTTGGTAGACAGTACAGCAAAGTTCAAAGTCTTCTCCTTTATGGATGGATTCTCGGGCTTTAATCAAATCAAAATGGCGCCGAAAGATATGGAAAAAACTTCATTCATCACCCCATGGGGCACCTTTGTTACAAGGTAATGACATTCGGTTTGAAGAACGTTAGGGCAACCTATCAAAGGGCCATGACTACCCTGTTTCACGACATGATGCACAAAGAAATCGAAGTGTATGTCAATGATATGCTTACCAAATCTAAAACAGAAAAGGAGCATGTGACCCACCTGTCAAAGTTATTCGAGCGTCTGAGAAAGTACAAACTCCGCTTGAATCCCAACAAATGCACATTCGGTGTTCGCTCAGGAAAACTTTTAGGGTTCATCGTCAGCCAAAAAGGAATCGAGGTTGACCGTGACAAGGTTAAGGCCATTCAAGAAATTACGTCACGAAAGACTGAAAAATAGGTCAGAGGATTTTTGGGACGTCTGAATTACATCTCAAGGTTTATATCCCTCATGACCGCGACATGCACGCCGATATTCAAACTACTCAGAAAGAATCAAAGCTATATATGGACAGAAGATTGTCAAAAAGCTTTCGACAGTATCAAGGAATATCTATTAAATCCACCTATTTTGTCTCCTCCAGTTGAGGGAAGACCACTGATCATCTACCTAACATTCTTTGAAGACTCCATGGGTTGTGTACTTGGCCAACAAGACGAAACCAAAAGAAAAGAGTCTTCCATCTACTATTTGAGCAAGAAATTTACCGACTGTGAAACTCGGTACACTATGCTTGAAAAAACTTGATGTGCTCTGGCTTAGGTAGCCAAACGTCTTCACCAGTATATGATTTGTCACACTACTTGGTTAATCTCCGAGATGGATCCAATCAAGTACGTTTTTGAAAAGCCTGCTCTCACAGGAAGGATTGCTCGTTGGCAGATGTTGATATTAGAATATGACATCGAGTACAATGCTCAAAAAGCCGTCAAAGGAAGTATTTTAGCCGATCATTTGGCTCATCAACCGATTGACGGTCAGGAATCAGTCGGATTCAACTTCCTAGACATAGATGTCATGTACTTGAAAAATAAAGATTGCGATGAACCGCTACCCAGTGAAGGGCCAGAACCAGGTTCCCAATGGGGGCTAATTTTTGACGGAGCTGTCAACAATTATGGAAACAAAATTGGGGCAATCATCGTAACACCTCAGGGTACCCATATTCCTTTCACGGCCAGCCTTACGTTCAAATGCACAAATAATGAGGCTGAATACGAAGCTTGTATCATGGGTCTCGAAGAAGCAATTGACTTAAGGATTAAGAACTTGGATGTGTATGGAGACTTAGCCCTTGTTATCAATCACATCAAAGGATATTGAAACACATACCAATCAGGATTGATTCCTTACAAAGATTACGCGAGAAGGTTGTTACCCTTCTTCAACAGAATCGAGTTTCATCACATCCCTCAGGAATAAAATCACATGGCTGATGCACCAGCCACTCTCTCTTCCATGGTCAATGTAGGTCAATGGAACAACGTACCAAAAATTGACATAATGCGCCTTGAAAGGTCCGCTTATATCTTCATGGTTGAAGCAGTCACAGATGACAAACCTTGGTATCACGATATCAAATGCTTCCTTCAAAAATAAGAGTACCCACCTATGGCATCTAGGAAAGACTCTTAGAAGACTAGCTGGCAGTTTCTTCCTGAGCAGTGATACACTCTATAAGAGGAACTTTGACATGGTCTTGCTCCGATGCGTAGACAGACCAGAAGCAAACATGTTGATGAAAGAGATTCACGAAGGATCCTTTGGCACTCATACCAACGGATACACGGTGGCGAGAAAAATTCTAAGAGTCGGGTACTATTGGTTGACAATGGAACCCGATTGCTACAAGTACTTGAGGAAGTGCCACAAGTGTTAGATATACTCAGACAAAATCCATGTACCGCCAACACATCTCAAAATTATTTCTTCTCCATGGCCTTTTTCTATATGGGGAATCTACATGATTGGCATGATCAAACCCAAGGCTTCGAACAGACATCGGTTCATCCTGGTAGCCATTGACTACTTCACCCAGTGAGTCGAAGTCGCGTCATACGCCAATGTAACCTGACAAGTGGTGGTCTGATTCATCAAAAACAATCTCATATGGCGTTATGGTGTTCCAAGCCAGATCATTATTGATAATGGATCTAACTTGAACAACAAGATGATGAAAGAATTGTGTGGTGAGTTCAAGATCGAACACCATAATTCTTCTCCCTACCGACCTAAGATGAATGGAGCGGTAGAAGCGACTAGCAAGAACATTAAGAAAATTGTTAAAAAGATGGTTATAGCCTACAATTACTGGCACGAGATGCTACCCTTTGCTCTTCACGGTTATCGCACATCTGTCCGCACTTCAATAGGGGCAACCCCTTTCTCTCTAGTATATGGCATGGAAGCAATGCTTCCCATAGAAGTAGAGATCTCATAAATCTGGGTATTGATGGAAGCTAAGCTAACAAAAGCTGAATGGTGTCAAAGTCGACACGATGAACTGAATCTGACCAAAGAAAAGCGAATGACAGCTCTATGTCATGGTCAGTTGTATCAGCAAAGAACACTACTACAAAACATCCAAACAACAACGCCAGGTTTACAACGGCATCCTATACACCGTTGTTATAGTGCGTACTGGATGCACACACTTTATTTTAATTAGAAATTTCAAGGGTATAATAACGGTTGTTGTGAAAACAGTGGTGATACAATCAAGCTTTCATGGGTTTGAACCTCATCGCCCTCAAATAGTTTATTCCTTTGACGTAAATACGCCCTTTTTAAGTTTTATTTATATTTAACTAAAAAATAATAAGGATATCACTACAGTTATTTCTTAAAACCGTTGTTACAAACTCAAGCTTCTTTTTATGTATTTTAAACACCAAGTATATATCAATTTATCCACTGAAAAAAGAAACAAGACGAAACAACTCTAACACCAATGCCGTCACCATTGTCGGGAAGAAGACAACAACAGTAAGAAAATGTTATACTTTAAGGTGTTGCAATGTCGCATTTGAAGACAAAATCATCCAAAGGTGTTTCTATGTCTTCTTCCGCTGTAAAATCTCGATCTGGAAATTTTTGTGGTTGTGATGGTCGTATGGTTTCGTACCAATGCAAGAAGGGACAAAATAAAGGAAGGCTTTTTTGGAGATGTCCATTTTGGAGGAGTGATGAAACATGTAATTTGTTCATATGGGATGAAGACGTGGGAGAAAGAGATGGAAATGAATATTAGAGCATTATGAAGTCAGAGTTAGAAGTTGTGGGCTATTTGAAGGTTATGTATGAGGATTTAAAGAAAAAGAACAAGAATTTGAAGAACAAACTGAAATTAGAGATATCTTCTGGAAATATCAACATGTTATGTTTTCTTGTCTCCTTTATGTTTAATGTTTACTTTGTTATGAAATGTAATAGTTGAATTAGGGTTTAAATTACATTGGTGATGTTTAAACTGCAGATGCATTGTGAATTACATTGTTGAAGTTTGAATTACATTATGAAGACAGGAGTACACCTTTAACGTTAAGGCGTGGTCGCGACTTTCTGAGTGTAATGGTTACTAACTGCAAGTGCACAGCCTATCGCGTAGTAATAAAGATATCCACACCACAGGGACTTGCTAATCAATCTAGTGCTACGTTTTGCTACAGTGTTTAGCTAAGGCGAAGATGTTTTGGTTTTAAGTTCAAAAAGGGAAACTAAAGGGAATCTAAATTTTTAGAATAAACTAGTTGAGATAAGGATATCTATACGTAACTTAATATACCAGCGTGGATTCTATAAGACCTAAGCGTATAAAAATAAGTCTCATTATATTTCTGTAGAAAATACCAGTTCAAAAGCCCTCACCTCACACTCTCGTGGATCTTGCTTCGGACTATACTCCTAAATAGTAATGTCTGCTCTCACTAGCCCGTTAGAGTTTAAAAATACTTTTTGAAACTAATACAGTCTAATTAACTTTAAAGCGTTCTCGCTGTTTTTAAAACCAATGCCCGATTTCAGCTATCCGGTTAGAATCTCACACTCTCGTGGATCTTAATCCTAACCTTTTCTACCTTTTTACTCTCGTAACAAAAGTCCAGTTTTAATTAAGAAATCGCGGCCAGAAAATAAGTTGTTTTTGGTTTTAGCTTAGAATTATTGAATCCATTCCGGTTAACTTAATTACATACCGATAAATCGGATTTAGCTAGACATATTACTTAAAACAAACATGAATAAATATAAATTACAAAATAGTAAAGTAAACATTGCAATGGGAAAAGATAATGCTATTATTAAGATAATGGATAAAAACCTGATAAATATGCAATAAGTTGGTTCTCGCAATTCCTCCACAAGTCGGTAGGCTTTTGCTCGATGTATCAGAATAACGAATGATGAAGGTAAGAAAGAAAATAAATCCTAACTATGGTGCAATAGCTCCTCAATGTGAGAAACTATTGCTATTTCAAGTATGGTAAACAAGGAATGGGAAACAGGAAACAAACGGAATGCAAAGAAAGTAAAGGTTCGGAAAATAAATTCTGCAGCAATTTGGTAGAAAATTCTCTAGGCGTGTGTGTTGTTCTTCAATCAATGCAGTATTTATAGCCAAAGCACTGCCTTGACGTTGGAGAGAATATAGGTGCACAACCTTGATGGTTGAGAAATCCACGGGAGAATGGCTCAAGTGAGTTGAAACTGAAGTTGAGAGAATGTAGGAAGTGCTGATCGTGCGTGTGCCTTGGTCTATTTTGTCCACGTCTGCGTTTCTGAAAATAACTAGAATTGGGCGTGTGACGGTCGTGGCAAGGTGTGACGAGCGTGGTGCGCTCTTGGACTGCGTGACGGTCGTGGTAGGTGTGTGACGGTCGTCACACACTCCACTTTTCATTTTCTGCTCTTTTTCTTGACATTTTCTCCTGTTTTCTACTCTTTTCTTCATGTTTTCTCTACTTTGCTCCCTTTCGCTTGGACAATGAAATACCTGCAAAAACACTTAAAACACTTGCGGAATAATTGTAACTTAAACTGAAATGACGCAATTATTAGTCGTAAACCAAGGCAAATATATGATACATTTTCGTGTTATCAAACTCCCCTACACTTGAATCTTTGCTTGTCCTCAAGCAATTAATCAGTGTGAACGTCGGACAAGTTCTATCAAATGCACACACATGACATACCTTTGGTTTTGAAAATGTTTTGTGAGGCATCTTGTCAAGATGACGGATACTCAAGTAAAACAACAAAGATACATTAGTGACACAAGCAACAAGCATGATCATAGACCTCCCCTCTATACAAGTCAGTTCTAATCATTCTATTATAGCTCAACCTAAAGTTTCTCGTGTCTATTTCACCCGGTTTCATTCTAGCGCAATCACATTAAGCCCTTTGCCTTTACACGTACGTAGTGGAGTAGCCAGTTAGTGACTTTGATCCTTTTTAGCACGGGGTCTGGTACACAAGTGTGGTAACCCTTTACATATATATCCAATCGTAGGTTGTGGGGGATCGAACCGTAGTTCACCCTACCGAGTTTAGAACCAGGTTCCTCTGAACCAACCAGCAACGGATTCTTTATTTTCTTTTGTAATATTTTTGCAACCGTAGGTTTGCTGCAATTTTCAAATTTTCACAACAGCGAAGAATACGAAAGCTATTTAATGATTCAGAATCAAACACTAATCTTCATCGGCTCTCCACGTGGTTTGTGTTTAAGACGGTGTTGACTGCTAATATAAACTATTAGGGGTTACTTTAGAACTAGAACTGAGGGTATCAGTATAATGGGTATTGAAACTGATCTCGCATGTGCAAGAGGTCTAAGGTGTCAAGACGGTATCAATCTTGTTAAATTTTTCTCGATTTCCTAACATAGCCTATGTTTCGGTATGTTACGTTGTGCAATGATCATAAATTTTTTTTGTTATAGCTGAATAAAGTGGGGAAATTTTGAAATGTACGAAAATTTCATATAAATGCTTCTTTATTCGAAAGGAAGTGCGGAAAGGAAATACATAAGGGAAAATAAAAGGTACCTCTCCCACACTATATCGGACATTGTCCTCAATGTTTCTATATAAACGCGGAAAGAAACTAAAAAAAGGGACAAAATTAAAACAAAAATAACAAACTAAAGCTAATAACGTCCACGTCCTCTGCCTCGGGTGCGAGCGCGTCCATGCTGTGCTACATGATCTGGAATGCCTACGTGATGGATGTAATCATGTAGGTCTTGCACACGTAGCGTCAGGGCACCCATCTCTTCTATCACACTCTCGATCCGTTGACCTTGTTGGACTTGCCCCTGTTGGAATTGTTGCATAAGGCTCATCATCTCATTGTACTGCCTCTGTTGTTGTTCTTCTCTTTGGGAAGCCAATTAGTTTTGTTGCCATATGCCCCTTAATATTTCTTCATTAGTGACGGGGTCTTCATCTGGAGTGGTGCGACGACGATGTCCGGTGGATGTTGAGGCTTCTTGGGCAGGATGTGGTGGGTTTTCAGTAGGTGGATGATCCATTTCTTGCTCCATTTCATCGACCACTTCATTATTTTGGTTTTCTTGAGCAGCCATATTAGGTTCAGGAGCTCGGAGATCAAAAAGTCAATTTTCTTGTCTTTGAGGGTCGATGTGGTCTCTGCATGGCATGATGATGCTCCTGATTATTCCGGTACGGACCACTGGATGGTATCGTCCATCTGCCCTTGCTTTAATAAGGTAGGAGGAGCGACAATACTCGGTGTCCAGGGACTCAGGTGGTATGAAAGGTAGGTTAGTGAGGTTGTCTCCAAGACCAAGGCCGAGTGCGATAGAAGTGATTATACCTCCGAAGTAGAAAGGTTTAGAACCTCTCACACAGTTGGCATGGATGTGAGACAGATGGAACGAAGCTGCATTAATTGGTTCAGGATGGAGCACACAACGAAGGAAAAAGAGCTCCTTGGAGTTTATCTTGTGGTTGTTGTCCCTTGCGAAAATTGTGTGTCCTAGAACTCTGTGGAAATACCGTATTGTTGGGTTATGAATATAGGTTGCATTTAGGCTGTCCCAGATTGAGGAAGTTACACCCGTAAGTCGATTCCAGAGGTTGAAGGCTTCCTGGAACCATGCATCGTTAGGCAAACGGCAATGTACATTCTCGCCATGATGGAATCCGAGCATTTGGGCGAGTCGGGTTTGGCTCACCTGGTATTCAGAGCCAAACATGCGGAATCTAGCTACACCAGAAAGTTGGTTCGTTTCTCCTGCAGGTGTAACATAAGTAAAAGAGCTCAGAAATTCCAGAGTCAGAGCTTCGTAGGTAGGATGCCCTTGTGTGCAGAGCTGCCATAAGCTGGCATTTTGGAGCATCCAACGTACACCTTCTAGCATGCCCAATTCTTTAAGGCTGTCAATATGGACGTACCGTGTTGGTTGAAAAGAGCATTGGTAGAAGCTGATGTAATTCGCTCTTTGGCATTCACCGGCTTCTCCTTCTCTGAATGTAATAGTTGAAAGGTCAGGAGCTTGTCTTGTTCGTCTGGCCATGGTGCATGCAAAGTGAAGTAGGTTTAATGGAGGAAGTGGGTATGGGTGAGAGTTGTTCTGTGAGAATGAGAGTGTTTCGTGAGGTTTAAATAAGAGGGTTTGGAAATACGAAGTGTTGGAGAAAAATTGGGAGTCAATGTGGGTTTATGGAGAGTAATGTGAGTGGTTTATGGAGAGTAATGTGAGTGGGACGGTCAAGGAGAGTGAAGAGATAGTGGGATGTTTGAAAAGAATTTGAAGGGAAAAGAAGATGAACAGAAAAGGGTCTCTGTTATTAAAATAGATAGCGCGTTTAAAACCCGTGTGACGCTCGTCACGGACCCGTCACGGTCGTAAGCCGTGTGACGGTCGTGACAAGGGTGTTACGCCCGTCATGCTCACAAAATCTGCTATTCTCGCAGAAACCAAATAAAAACCGGCACATTATACTTTATAGAACATGGTAAATAGCAGTAACATAGATAAATGAAAATAAAATGACAGAACTAATTTAAACTAAACAGGAACATTATATTATCAACTCAACCACAAGCAATGAATACAAATGAAATACTTTAATAAAATTGGAAATTCATAGCAGTGTACTTAAAGTAGAATTGCAGTAGTATTAAAGTTGAAATTTAACCGAAATAAACTTATTCCTTCAAATTACAAAGAAAATAAAGTAAAGAAAATTGTTCTAAAACATTAAACGAAAAGCAACTAAATGGAAAAATGCAGTGTGACAGAATTAGCCACTAGGCTTCTTCAAAGACTCCACAGCTTGGTTTAGATGATGCAGTTCTTTGACAGCGGTATCCATTAAACCGACAACGTCAAGACGGATAAGTTGCAGTTCATCTCTCATATCTTGAAGTGCAGTGCGAAAGGCTTTGAGTCTGGCATGTATGTTAGCAGGGGGAACAATGCAAGTATTTCTCATGGGATGCTCAGGGTAATTATGATAGTGAGGAGGAGTTTCAGGGTCGGTTTCAGTGTCAGACACATGACTTTCAAAATCTCTTTCAGGCAGGGGCTCATCTAAGTCATACAGCCAGTTATGGCGGTTATGCACACTAGTGCGCTCGTGATCAGGTAGTGTAAAATTTGGAACAACTTCATTATTAATCAGGAGTTGAAACGGGGGTGGTCCACGATTTCTAATGAGTCCTCAGTCAAAACAGAAAGTGAGGTTCATTGGCCTATATCCGCCTAGAGGGTTCACTTGGGCAAGTCGTGTTCTAAATTCCATGGCATCAGCAATTTTGGTTATGAGGCCACCTATCAAAATGGGACTGCGATCAGCTTGAGCAATCCTGCGGAGATTATCGAGCATGAAAGTAGCTCCATTAACGGGTCGGGATTGGAACACACAAAACATGGTAAACAACTCATCTCTAGAGATTAGGGTGTCATTCTCGGCTTTTCTAAAAAGGGTATAGGCTAAGATCATATGAAAGTATCTTATGGCCGGGTTGTGAATTTTAGTGGACACCATAGGATGTGGGTCATGATGAGGTTGTCCTGAAATACTACTCCAGAAAAGGTCCAGTTCACCTTCCATTACTAAATCCTCCTGTGCCATAGTAAAAACGTCGGGCCCGTTGGGGAAATCCAACAGGTCTGCTATCTCTCCAATGTTGAAGCGGCACGTGTATCCAAACAGCCTAAAGGTTATGTTACCCCTATTAAATCCTATGCCATAGTTAGGGTTATAGGACAATGAGCTTAGGAATTCTAGGGTCAGCCTGTGGTAAGTTGGATACCTCTTTCTAGCAAAACCTTCCCATCCTATCTGGCTAAACATAAAGTCTATGTTGTCTCCTATACCTAAGGCAGTCATGGTAGGTCCATGGGCAAATTTGGTCAAGGCCATAGGTCTACGAGAGAGAACCTCATAGCGGTTCCATTGGACAGCGTCCCTGAATAGCACAACCATCGTGTCTTCGTTATTCATCTTAGCAGTTAGTCAGAAACAGAAAGCAAATGGAGAAGGAAGAAGGTAGAAAGACTTTAAAATTTTGTAGCATGTAATTATAAAATCAGCACAGCAGTTTCCATAAAATATTTGAAATTTTGAGAAAAGAAAATAAATAAATTAAAAAAATGAAAAACAATGAAAGTAAGATTAAGAAAGTAAAGGCAAATGAAAAGAAACAAAAATAGACTTAAGAAAAATGTAAAGAAATTTTAAAAAAGAAATGAAAATAAAAGAAAGTTAAAAGGAAAGAAAACAATCTCGTGGGTTACCTCCCACTAAACGCTGTTTTTAACGTCGTAAGCCTGACGAAAGCTTAGTGATAGTTTAGTCATAGGGGTGAGCGGGCGGCTCTAAAAGTCTTAGACTATTCAAATAGTCTCTATTTTCAATATTATGATAATGTTTTAAGCGTTGTCCGTTTATTATGAATGGTTCACTATTTCTTCCTTTTATTTCTATCGCTCCACTTTGAAAAACTTTAGAAATTTCAAAGGGTCCGGACCACCTAGATCTAAGTTTTCGTGGAAAAAGCTTAAGTCTCAAATTAAATAGGAGCACGACGTCTCCCACACCGAATTCTTTTCTAGATAAGCGCTTATCGTGCCATCTCTTAGTTCTTTCTTTGTATATGCGGGCGTTCTCCTAAGCATCTAGTCTTAATTCTTCTAATTCGTGCAAATCTAAGATTCGCTTTTCTCCTGCGGCAGCGTAATTTAAATTGAAAGTTTTAATAGCCCAATAGGATTTGTGCTCTATTTCTACCGGCAGATGACAAGATTTTCCATAGACTAACTTAAATGGAGTGGTTCCTATGGGAGTTTTGTAAGCGGTTATGTAAGCCCATAAAGCTTCATTAAGTTTAGTTGACCAATCCTTCCTAGAAGTAGCGATAGTCTTTTCTAAAAAAAATTTTATTTCTCTATTCGAAACCTCGACTTGTCCACTGGTTTGTGGATGATATGGTGTTGCCACACGATGTTTGACTCTGTATTTTGATAGCAATTTATCGAATATTTTAGATATGAAATGGGAGCCACCGTCACTAATGACGATTCTTGGCACACCAAATCTAGGAAATATTATGTTCTTAAAGAGCTTTATCACTACTCGTGTGTCATTTGTAGGAGACGCTACAGCCTCGATCTATTTGGAAACGTAATCGACAGCGACGAGTATGTACTGGTTACCAAAGGACGATGGAAAAGGTCCCATGAAATCTATTCCCCGTACGTCAAAGACTTCTACTTCTAGAATGCCCTTTTGAGGCATTTCATCGCGTCTAGAGACGTTACCATTGCGTTGACACCAGTCGCAATTTATAACCGCGATATGAACATCTTTCCATAGAGTAGGCCAAAAGAAGCCAGCTTGCAAAATCTTAGCACAAGTCTTTGAAGTGCTTGCGTGGCCACCATAGGGCGCGGAATGACAATGAGAAATTATGTGTTCCACCTCATCTTCGGGTACACAATGACGGAAAATACCATCAGCGCCCCTCTTGAAGAGAAGTGGTTCGTCCCAATATTAGTGTTTAAGGTCGTGGAAGAATTTCTTCTTTTGTTGATAGGTTAAATCAGGTGGCAGTACTCCAGCTGCTAGATAGTTGACAAAGTCAGCATACCATGGCAGCGTGGTCTTAGTGTAAACAAATTCTACCACTTCATTAGTTTCTGCATCAGTATAAGTCAAGGATTGTTCTATTGTATTGCTTTCTAACTGGGCTAAGAGTCTTTCATAAGGGAAATCGTCATTAATAGGTACTTGGTCTGGTTAGATGTTTTCCATTCTCGACAGGTGGTCAGCTACTACATTTTCAGTGCCTTTCTTGTCCTTGATTTCTAAGTCGAATTCTTGTAGGAGTAGAATCCACCTCAAAAGCCTCAGTTTGGCGTCTTTCTTGCTTAATAGGTATCTGATTGCGGCATGATCGGTGTAGATGATTATTTTTGCTCCTACTAGGTAGGAACAAAATTTATCTAATGTGAACACGACAACTAAGAGTTCCTTTTCTGTGGTAGCATAGTTCATTTGTGCATGATCCAAGGTTCTACTGGCATAATAGATTGCATGAATCTTTTTGTCCTTTCTTTGTCATAGGACTGCACCTACAACATAGTCACTAGCGTCGCACATGATTTCGAATGGTTTATTCCAATCTGGGGGTTGCATAATGGGTGCTAATATTAAAGCTTGCTTGAGTGTTTGAAATGCGTCCAAGCATTTGTCATTAAAGACGAATTCAGCGTCTTTCATTAACAGCTTAGTTAGGGGTTTGGTTATCTTAGAGAAATCTTTAATGAAACGTCGGTAGAAACCGGCGTGTCCTAAGAAATTTCTTATTTCTCTAACGGTTTTCGGTGGCTGGAGATTTTCTATTACTTCTATTTTTTCTTTGTCGACTTCGATTCCTCTGTAGGATACTATATGTCCTAGCACGATTCCTTGTCGGACCATGAATTGGCATTTTTCCCAATTCAGCACAAGGTTGACTTTTACACATAGTTCAAGTACCATTTCGAGGTTTGATAGACATCCTTCAAAACTTTCCCCACAGACAGAGAAATCATCCATAAAGACATCCATTAGACATCATGCATCTCTGAAATGTTGCGGGTGCGTTACATAATCCGAAAGGCATTCGCCGGTAGGCAAAGGTTCCATAGGGACATGTGAAAGTAGTATTTTCTTAGTCGTCAGGATGGATAGGAATTTGAAAAAATTCGGAATATCCGTCTAAATAGCAAAAATGGGAGTGTTTAGCCAGACGTTCAAGCATTTGATCCATGAATGGTAAAGGGAAATGATCTTTACGAGTGGCCTTGTTTAGTTTTCTATAATCGATACACATTATCCATCCGGTTTAAGTACGTTGTGCTACAGATTCGCCTTTTTCATTATTGATGACTGTAACACCTTCTTTCTTGGGTACCACGTGAACTGGGCTAACCCATTCACTATCTGATATTGGGTATATGATTCCTGCTTCTAACAACTTTTGCACTTCTCTCTTAACGACATCACTCAGAATGGGATTGATTCTCCTTTGGTGTTCTCTAGAGGTTTTACAGTCTTCCTCAAGCATGATACGATGCATACAGATAGAGGGACTTATTCCTTTCAGATCTGAGATGTTATAGCCTAAGGAAGTCGGGTATTTTCTCAGGACATGTAATAATTTCTTGGTTTCTATTTGTCCTAAGTCCGCGTTGACTATAACTGGTCGTTCAAGTTCTGTATCTAGGAATTCATACCTTAGATCTTTGGGTAATGTTTTCAGTTATACAGTTGGTTTCTTTGGGCAAGGCATTTGGTCAGGAGTGAGTGCGAGACATTCACTTAGATTATTATCTTGGTATTCACCACGCCAATTATCATCTTCAAAAATTGGTGGCATCGGAATTCTCAGCACTTCAGAACACGTGTTTTGGTGTTTTTCCATTTCTTTAACGCATTCATCAATTACATCTAGGAAGCAGCACGAATCTTCTATAGCAGGTGCTTTGAAAAATTTTGAGAGGATAAATTCTACTTTTTCTTCACCAACCTCGAGAGTCAGTTTTCCTTTTTTCACATCTATGATGGCTCCAGCAGTAGCTAGGAATGGTCTTCCTAAAATGATAAGGATGTTTGAGTCTTCCTAGATGTCCATGATTATCAAATCTGTAGGAATATAGAATTGTCCTATACGTACCAGAACGTTTTCTAGCATTCCTAGAGGAAATTTCACTAATCTATCAGCTAGTTGTACAGACATTCTTGTTGGTCTCAGTTCTCCCATGTTGAGCCTTTTACAAATAGACAAGGGCATTAAACTGATGTTGGCTCCTAAATCACACAGTGCTTTGTCTATGACAGACTTTCCAATCACACATGGTATAGAGAAACTACCAGGATCTTTCAACTTAGGAGGCATGTTGTTTTGAATTATAGTGCTACACTCTGCGGTAAGCATAACGGTTTCAGTATCCTCGAGCTTTTTCTTATTAGTTAATATTTCTTTTAGGAACTTAGCATATGAGGGAATTTGTGTGATTGCTTCTGTAAAAGGTATTGTGACATTTAATTGTTTCAGAAGTTCAACAAATTTCTTAAATTGGCCTATGTTTTTAGATTTAACGAATCTTTGGGGATACGGGATAGGCGGTTTATAAGGCGGCGGAGGTACATATGGTTCTTCTTTCTCTTCGGCCTCTTTGCCATTATCTTCCTTCTCGTTTTCCTTTGGTTCTCCTTCCTTTTCAGACTCCTTACTAGGCTTTTGGTACATGGTTGGATTTTCGATTCTTGGGTCAGTAGGTCCTTCTAGTTCTGTCCCACTTCAAAGTGTTATAGCGTTGGCATGTCCCTTCGGATTAATCTGAGTTTGACCTGGAAGGTTCCCAGCTAGGGCAGCGGTAACTGCTTGTTGTTGAGCCACTTGTGAGATTTGTGTTTCTAACATTTTGTTGTGAGTGGCTAAAGCGTCAACCTTGTTGGCTAATTGTTTGATTTGCTCACCGGTGTGAACATTCTGGTTAAGGAACTCCTTGTTTTGTTGAGCTTGTGCAGCAATGAAGTTCTCCATCATAATTTCAAGGTTTGACTTCCTAGGAACATTGGGAACGTTAGCAACAGGTTTTTGATATCCCGGTGGCACAGCAGGTGCTTGTCCAGGTGCATACAGAGCGTTATTACTCTTATATGAAAAGTTTGGATGGTTTTTCCAACCAGGATTGTAGGTATTTGCATATGGGTTTCCTTTAGCATAGTTCACTTGATCAGCGGAGACTCCTGCTAAAATTTGGCATTCAGGGGCAGCATGTCCAGGTACTCCGCATAATTCGCAGTTTGGAGCTACGGTAGCCACGGTGGCTGTGGATGTTATGGTTAAGTTGTCTATCTTTTGAGCAAGGGCATCTACCTTAGCATGGACATGATCAAGACTACTAACTTAGTACATTCCACCTTTCGTTTGAGCTTTCTCCACTGGCGTTCTTTCACCTCCCCATTGGTAATGGTTTTGAGCCATGTTTTCAATGAGTTGATAGGCTTCGGTATAGGGTTTGTCCATAAGTGTACCACCAGCGACGACATCTATTGTCATTCTTGTATTGTACAAGAGACCATTGTAAAATGTATGGATGACCAACCAATCTTCAAGACCGTGATGCGGACACATCCTCATCATATCTTTGTATCTCTCCCATGCATCGTAAAGAGACTCAGTATCTTTTTGTCGAAATCCATTAATTTGGGCTCTCAGCATAGCTGTTTTACTTGGCGGGAAATAACATGCAAAGAACACCTTTTTCAACTCATCCCACGTAGTGACAGAATTCGATGGCAAGGATTGCAACCAAGCCCAAGCTCTGTCTCTTAATGAGAAAGGAAAAAGACGTAGTCTTATCGCGTCTGCAGTCACACCATTTGCCTTCACTGTGTCGACGTACTGCACAAATTTGGTCAAATGTTCATTAGGATCGTCTGTAGGATTTCCAGAAAATTGATGTTGTTGTACGGCTGACAGCAATGATGGTTTCAACTCGAAATCGTTCTGGTTGATAGCGGGGGCAGCAATGCTGTTGTGTGGTTCTTACTCAGATGGGGTAGCGTAATACTTAAGAGGTCGGTTTTGTGGTCCATCAGCCATGTTTTGTTCCTTGACTGGTTCAGGAGTATGAGCGAGAAGATCGGGAATATTATACTTGCGTTAATACTCAAGTATTATGCGTCTTAAATGTAAGAAATGCTCTAATTCGGCGATTAGTGGTTGCGAGTCTTCGCTTTGCGAGCGAGTACTTGGCATACAATCAACGAAAAAGAAAAAAATAAAATAAAATTTGTTGCCTTAGTCTATACTGCACAACAAAGAATTGCACTATTGACTAAATCAAAGTCCCCGGCAACAGCGCCAAAAACTTAGTCGCGACTTTTTGAGTCTAACGGTTACTAACTGCAAGTGCACAGCCTATCGCGTAGGAATAAAGATATCGATCCCACAAGGATTTGCTAATCAATCTAGTGCTACGGTTTGCTACAGTGTTTAGCTAAGGCGAAGATGTTTTGGTTTTAAGTTCAAAAAGGGAAACTAAAGGGAATCTAAATTTTTAGAATAAACTAGTTGAGATAAGGATATCGGTACGTAACTTAGTATACCATCGTAGATTCTATAAGACCTAAGCGTATAAAAATAAGTCTCATTATATTTCTGTAGAAAATACCAGTTCAAAAGCCCTCACCTCACACTCTCGTGGATCTTGCTTCAGACTATACTCCTAAATCGTAACGTCTGCTCTCGCTAGCCCGTTAGAGTTTAAAAATACTTTTTGAAAACTAATACAGTCTAATTAACTTTAAAGCGCTCTCGCTGTTTTTAAAACCAATGCCCGATTTCAGCTATCTGGTTAGAATCTCACACTCTCGTGGATCTTAATCCTAACCTTTTCTACCTTTTTACTCTCGTAACAAAAGTCCAGTTTTAATTAAGAAATCGCGGTCCGAAAATAAATTGTTTATGGTTTTAGCTTAGAATTATCGAATCCATTCCGGTTAACTTAATTACATACCGATAAATCGGATTTAGCTAGACATATTACTCAAAACAAACATATATAAATATAAATTACAAAACAGTAAAGTAAACATTGCAATGGGAAACGATAATGCTATTATTAAGATAATGGATAAAAACCTGATAAATATGCAATAAGTTGGTTCTCGCAATTCCTCCACAAGTCGGTAGGATTTTGCTCGATGTATCGGAATAACGAATGATGAATGCAAGAAAGAAAATAAATCCTAACTATGGTGCAATAGCTCCTCAATGTGAGAATCTATTGCTATTTCAAGTATGGTAAACAAGGAATGGGAAACGGGAAACAAACGGAATGCAAAGAAAGTAAAGGTTCGGAAAATAAATTCTGCAGCAATTTGGTAGAAAATTCTCTAGGCGTGTGTGTTGTTCTTCAATCAATGCAGTATTTATAGCCAAAGCACTGCCTTGACGTTGGAGAGAATATAGGTGCACAACCTTGATGGTTGAGAAATCCACGGGAGAATGGCTCAAGTGAGTTGAAACTGAAGTTGAGAGAATGTAGGAAGTGCTGATCGTGCGTGTGCCTTGGTCTATTTTGTCCACGTCTGCGTTTCTGAAAATAACTAGAATTGGGCGTGTGACGGTCGTGGCAAGGTGTGACGAGCGTGGTGCGCTCTTGGACTGCGTGACGGTCGTGGTAGGTGTGTGACGGTCGTCACACACTCCACTTTTCATTTTCTGCTCTTTTTCTTGACATTTTCTCCTGTTTTCTACTCTTTTCTTCATGTTTTCTCTACTTTGCTCCTTTTGGCTTGGACAATGAAATACCTGCAAAAACACTTAAAACACTTGCGGAATAATTGTAACTTAAACTTAAATGACGCAATTATTAGTCGTAAACCAAGGCAAATATATGATACATTTTCGTGTTATCAAGGCGCACCTTTTCTTTTTTATGTATTTTAAAATTCACAAATAAAATGGTTGTCACTACGGTTCTTCTGGTTAACCGTAGTGATATATTTATAATAAATAAATACCTATCTATACGGTTTTAATTTATTTTAAAATTCACAGATAAAAGGGTTATCACTACGGTTCTTCTAGTTAACCGTAGTGATATATTTATAATAAATAAATACCTATCTATATGGTTAGTATTGTTAACCGTTGAGAAATAGTTTACCCAGATATAAGCGAAATAACTTTCACTTATTGACAATAGCGTCGTTGCCTTCAAAGTGAAACCCTAGAACCCATTTTTTCTCTTCGTTTTCACCATTAGTCGTGAATCTTGTGCTTCATACATTAAGGTATTCTTCTTCTTCCATCTATTGTTAGATATTTCCCATTATCTCGTTTGTTGCATGTTGTTTTTGTTGATTGTTCTCATTTTTTCAGATTCATTTTCACTACCTTAACAAAGACCATACTTTGGAAACTTCATAATGTTTGTGTAGCTATGGAAAAATGTATAAGAAGCATGAAGCTATGATGGAAACTTCATCCACCTTATACTTTTTTTTCATGGCTTCACGAATAAGATGTTAGTAAATGAAGAAACAACAGTGTAAGCAAACTTCATCTAGTTTTAGAAACAATGAAAAGAAATATAAGAAGTATGAATCTTTTGTGTAAGCTTATTCCTCCTTATATTTCTTCTTCATTGATTCCCAAACTAGTTGAACATCATAATTGATTCCCGTTTCTGAATAGTTTCATTAAAAGGTGCGTTATTCGTGTTCCTTTCTTTACTCTTATCTGGATTATGGTTTTAAGGTTTGTTTTCAACTTAGGATGCTCATTTTTGAAGCTTGCTGTGTTTCCTTACAGGTTAAAGGGATGATACAGGGTGATGATGTTGGTGGTAGCAAGCGTATTATATGAGTTTTTAATATCTGGATCTGGTATAGAATGTTGTTTGAGTTTATTATATTCTATGTAGATTGTTTGTTTCACTAACCCTCACTTAAAATACATTCCTTTAATATGACATAGATACTTATAATCTGCAAATTAAGTTGTATTTGAAAACCAACTTATATGAATCAATGTTTTCGAATTGCTTCCCTGTCATCGTTCATCTCACGATGTTTAATATATATATTTTGGTATAATGATCTGGCTCCTTAGATGCATCGCCATCTTCCATTATAGTTAAATTTCATTAACAACAAATTATTACTTAATCTGCCTCTCCATCAACACTTATAATCGTAAAACGTCTGATTATAAAAATTATGATGATAAGTGATGATGATGAGGTAAATTATCCAATGTCTTGTTCTTATGGAAATTTAACTATAATCGAAGATAGCGATATATCGAAGGAGTCAGATCAATAAACCACAATATATATGTAAAATAGCGTGGAATGCACGATGAGACGAATGTAATCAGAAAACATTGGTTTGTTTAAGTTGGTTTTCAAGAACAATTTAATTTGCAGCTATATACTTCTTCATCAAATTGATTCCATGTATATTTATTTAGTGAGGTGTTTGGAAAACAAGCAATCTACATTTAATATAATAAACTCAGGGTACTTACAACAACGGTTATCTATTGTAACCGAGATCATAGGTAATTTATGTTTTACATAATTCGCTGCTGATGGGTTTCGAACCCAGTACCTAAGTGTATGTATCACAACGGTTTATTATCATAACCGTTGTGATATATGGCGCACGTCCTGCATTCATAAAAAATCAGGAATTAGAGTTTCTTTACCTAATTCACCCCTAAGTTGACTTTTGAGGCAAGATATGAGCCAAGACCTCAAGACATGATTTAAAGGCCTCAAATACACCACATTGATCCATTTACAACAATGGATTGATCTAAGAAGCTTGATTCACAAGTTTCAATTTCATCTGGACCACAATTAGGGTTTTGAGGAAAAAGTCAACTGTATCTTTGACTTTTGACCAAGACATGCTCCCAAACCTTGAGACATGATTCAATACACCCTATAACACCTTTTGAACTCATCCATTAGGTTTGAATTGGGTTAAGAACTTGATTGCACAAAGAATCTCACAGTTTGGATTTCATCTGACAAAAAGTCAACTATGCACAAAATCAAGTTTGACATTTTGGAATTTTTCACAAATATGGTTCCCCTAAGTCACAAATAATGTTAATGTATGATTTTGATCATCATTCAACAATAAAAATCAAGAAAAGTGAGGTTTCTTGCAAAAGGGGCAACCATGAGAAACCCAAAATTTTCCAAGTTATGGAACAAAAGTGATTTTGTACCAAACTTTGCAAGGTCGTAACGCCTAAACCACAAGGCCTTTTTCTCCCATTCAAAGCTCAAATGAAAGTACATATGACATAATTTAAAAGTGTCTACTACAAGAGATTCCAAATCCTCATCGATTTTGAGTTATGGATTGATCAAAATCACAAAAACATAAAACATGAAAAATCAAAATGACCACTTTAAAAGGCCTTTTTCTCCCATTCAAAGTCCAATGAACTACATGTAGCCATGAGTGACCTAAAAAGACTAAAAAGCTCCAAGACTCCAATTTTGTTTCCAAGCATTCAATGGATTCATCAAGGTGGCATGGTCTGAGACATTGCTAACTGAATGAGTCAAGATTCAGCTCTGAATCAAAGAACCATAGGCCTGTGCCCTAACCTCAAGTTAATGGCTAGAGGAGACTAAAGATTCCTTTTGCTACAATTGGCCAAGGGACTGCTGCAGCTTCCATTCACTATTGTTGCCAAAACAAACTTGACACACTATAAATAGAGCTCATTTGTAGTCAATTTGAGTACACCAAAGCACTACAACACTTGCTTTCCTCAAAATCCCTCTCATTAGGCCAAAATGTGTTGTTTTGCAAGTCATCTCTGGGTTTTTAAGTTAGAGAGCAATTCCACCATAGCTCATGATCCAAACACATCCAATGTATCATATATAAGCTGTCCAAACACTCACCCTTGATCTGAAACACCAAAATCAGAAAGTCAACCTCCAAAACCTCAAATTTTGACTTTTCTGCATTTTTCAAGCCATGTCTTGATTCAGTCACTTCCAAAACCAAAAAAAGCCTCAAACACATTGCAAATATCATCCTCAAACTGTCCTAATTGGTTTCCCTCATCTGGAACACCATTTGAGAGAGTTACTATTTTGGTCACTTTTGCCACTTTTGCAAGAAAGAGCCTATACTTGTTCCTGAGGATTCCAGATGGTTTTGATCATCCTAAAAGCTTCTAAGGGATCAATCAAGAGTGTATAAAGCATTGGATTACTTCTGGCACAAATGACTTGACAGTTAGCACAAGGAGCTCCAAAAGGTAATTGCATCACAAATTGAACTCTTTAAATCATGCATTGCTTTGAGGTCCATTGATCATGGACCTCTCATACATATCCTATATGTTGTGTTTGAACCAATTTATCATGATATTGCTGCCTGTATAAAGAGATAGCATAGAACGTGCAATTCTTGGCCTATTTTGAAACCACTATCGTGTTTTGAAATAGAAACATTTTCTGAAAATTCCAAAAGCACCATTGGATTCCTCATGAAATTCTAGGCAGGATACACCTAAATTTTGTCCCAATCCATGGAGAAATGAGGAAGTCAGAGCCTTCACGCAAGAGGCCAAAAATCAGGCCTGCTCTTGGGCAAGGCCCAAGCATGGCGCCTTGACCAGGCTTAGAAACAAGGCACCCTTATGTATTAATGAGGTGGTTTTGATACACGGATGTATCACCACCCCATTGGTAGTGCGCATGTGTGTTTGTCTGGCAGGTCGTGGGTTCAACTCCCACCCAGACCATTTTGCCATTTTCTCTATTTTTTTTGCTATTTTTCATATATTTTGTGGTTTTTATTAATTAATTCCAAAATTAATTTCTCTTTCAATTTTAATCATTTTTTATTGGTTTTTTTTTAAATTCCCAAAAATATTAAAATATTTTATTCCACAAAAATTTCACAAAAATATTATTTATTTCTTATATGTGGTATTTTTGTAAAGAATTATGTTTTTATTTATTTTAACATTAAAAAAATATTTATTTCTCTTGTTTTTTTTTATTCAAATGATTTTCAAATCATTCTGTGAATGAAGCATGATTTTTCAAACATTAATCCAAGATCACAACTTATTTTTCACACATGTTTGATAATTTTGATTAATTTAATTGAATTTTATTCAATTAAAATACATTTTAAAATCAAATTAGGGTTTTGATTATTACACACCCTCACAAATCTTTTTCAAAACATTTTGGGCCTCTAATAAAGTGTAAGACCCATCCCATTTGTAAAATACAATAACTTGGGCCTCAGTCATTGTATAAGGCCCGATATGATTTTTAAAATAACGGTGCGATCGCTGTTTTTTCATCTGGGCATCTCCTTGAGTATAAGCCCCATTTTTCCCTTTTCACAAACACCATTGGGCCTCTAATAGAGTGTAAGACCCAACCCCCTTGTAAATAAAAACCTTTTGGGCCTCAGTTGTTGTATAAGTGCCACTTTCTAAAACCACGACGTGATCGTCGCCTTTTAAACAAAATGAATTTGGGCCTACCCTTGTGTCGTAAGTCCTATTTCTTTTCTTTTTTCAAACACTTTGGGCCTCTTGATAGAGTGTAAGACCCAATCTCTTTGTACAGAAAACCTTTTTGGGCCTCAGTCATTGTATAAGTCCCGACACAGTTTTCAGATCAACGGTACGATCACTATTTTTCACCTGGGCCTCTCCTTGAGTATAAGCCCCAATCTTTTCAAAACAACTTTTCCTTTGATCTAGGTTCAAATTCTTAGTTGTTATCAAAACTTGCTTTAATTTGTTGAACAACTAACCATACAACTATTACAATGGAAGCTTGTTCACCTGTAACTTTCAAACAGCTTTCTTTTACATACTTGCATATATATATATATATATTTGTTGAACAACTAACCATACAACTGTTACAAAAGCACCATTGTATAAGCTTCCTCCTACCCTCTTTTACATACAGTATATATTTCATCTATATATATATATATATGCTTGTATATATTTGCTTAGAGTTTTCCCCGACAATGAGGTCTAGGATTAGATAAAGCGAGCGGTCACTATTTTAACACAATCAAAACTAGTTCCCCATAGGAATTTCCGGATACAGTCTTGCCTCCTTTTGGGCTTATACAATATGGAAAAAAGAAAAAGGCATTATTCCCGGTGAAACTTTTCTCAAGACTGGAACTATTAGAAAATTGTCAAAGAAATTCAATCCCCCCGGAGAGGATTAATTCCCGGTGAAACCTCTCTTGAATTTCTTCAAACCCTAGAACTATTCACTAGAGAAAGGATTATTCCCGGTGAAACTTTTCTTAGGTTTGGACCCACAGGATTCCTAAAAGCATCCTAGCCTCCTCTTGGGCTTTGTACAAGGACCCTCAGGCTTCTTAGAAGTTCTCATTCCTCCTCTTCGGCTTAGTAGAAGACCCAAAGACCTCTTAAAGGTATAGGACAGAACTTAGTCATCCTTTGATAGAGCAGTCTTTCTAAGAGTCAAAACATCAAACCAGTTTAGGGTTGATTCTCATCCCTTAAAACATTAGCCTCCTCTTGGGCATTATACAAGCAGAATTGGACAGTCATGCCTCCTCTTAGACATCATACAAAGATAAACAATCAGAAGACTTGGACAATCTCATCCCCTTTTGGATCTCAAGAAACCCTCAAATTTCCCAAAAGCAAAGGATAAGCCCTGATCATCTCATTAATCACCAACATAGTCAAAATGTCTCACTTTATTTTTCCCTGAGCTAGGGCCAAATCACTATCAATAAACCTTTATCAGAACCTTATGGTCTCTGATATCCCAATTCTTCTATAATCCTCAGCAAGAGTTGATTCGCCACTTTGGACCTGCCTCTGGATCTCAAATAATCCTCAGCAAAGTTAGCCTCAATCTTAGGGTTTAAAGATCATATTCTCTAGCTGAGTCAATCATACCTTTTAGCCTCAATCTTGGGCTTTGTACAAGAAAAATAAAAACACTCTCTTGTTGAGTCAATCACAACTAGCCTCCTCTTAGGCTTTATATAAAGATCTTTCAACACTCTCTTGTTGAGTCAGTCTACCTTTTAGCCTTAATCATGGGCTTTGTACAAGATACATAAAACACTCTCTTGTTGAGTCAATCATTTTCAGCCTCCTCTTAGGCTTTGTATAATGATTACCCTTTTCCTCAATAAAAGCCTGCCTCAATCTTGGGCTTTGTACAAGACACTCACATAAAAACACTCTCTTGTTGAGTTAATCACCTTTTCAGCCTCAATCTTGGGCTTTGTACAAGACACCCATAAATATCTTCAGCAGGGTCAAACCCCTTTTAGCCTCAATCTTGGGCTTTGTACAATACACATACAAATATTCCCCGGTGGAATCAATAACTCTCTTTTATCCTCAATCTTGGGCTTTGTACAAGACATACTTAGATGAAATTGTGTCTTTTTAATGGTTTATCAGAGAAGGATGATTTAGTAGAGAAGTGACTTTACCTTTTCCAAAACAGAGTGAAAGGCGTTGCAACTTATAGTGTGACTTTTTAGGAGTTGTCCATGCATTAGTTTTAAATTTTATTGAAAAATGGAATGTGACTCTTAACATTTGCATAAAAAACTTGAAATGTAATTAATGTGTATGTTAAATAAGTACGGTAAAAGATGGGTAAACTAGTGAAAGTCGTCAATTAATAAAATTAAGTGTGTTTAATCTAAATTAACCCATGAGGCTTAAAAAAAATTAATTTTATATGATTTTCATAGATAAATATTAGATCATTTTGATTTGATTGTTTATCATCAAACTAGCGGGTTACCAGTGCTATCGCACGGGTCCTATAAGTATTCACACGCTACGTTGCGAAAATCACTTGTCAGTCCTGTAATTTTTTTTTAAGATTTTAAAATTTTTACTACGTAACGAATCTAAAAGGTGGATAAATGTAACAACAATAGTATGTATAAATTACAAAATACAAAATTAAAACTTCTTCTAGATATAATATATGAACATTAAAACGACCAGTCTATAGCACGAGTCCTGATAATAAGTTCTTGATAGAATTTTGCATAAGTAAATATATCAAACTTAATTCAATGTATGAAAAAATAAAAATCAAATGATCAATCTATAGTTGGCATCTAATAGATTTAATATATAAAAAATAAAAAGATTCGCATTAAAATGACCCGTCTACAAAAAAATATTTATTGCCAAATCTCTAATATTACAGCAAGAAAAAAGAATATGTATTCACACGGGATATCGCACAGTTTTAAAAAATATATAGTAATATCATTTAATACATAATATGTGAAAAAATAAATTCGAAAAAATAAATTCAAATAATTAGTTAAGTTGGTATCTCATAGATTTAATATATGAACACTAAAATGATCAGTCTACAACCGATATCTCATAGATACGTTCACATCTGCCCGTTAGTAGTCACACGCTACGTTGCGAAATATCACTTGTCAAATCTACAAACTTTTTTCAGACTCTAAAAATTTTACATGTAGACTTTTTCTCGTTTAAAAAAGTTATTGTAACTTATTTCCGTATATAAATATATTTATATCAACACGTAGACTTTTTTCCGTTTATAAGCGCCTTGAACCTGTGTGATAATTTATAAAGCAATTTTTAATTTATTCATGTTAAAAACAATTGTTTTAATACTTGAATTTTTCTCCTTTATAAAAATATTTGTAAGTTATTCCCTTTTATAAAAATAATTGTAATTTATTCTCGTTTATAAAATTATTGTAACTTTTTTCCATTATAAGCACCTTGAACTCGTGTGTCCATTTATAAAAATATTTGTAACTTATTCTCATTTATACAAATAATTGTATAAATAATTGAATTTATTACGATTATAAAATTATTAGTAATGTATTTCCGTTTATAAAAACAATTGTAACTTATTCAGTTTATAAAAATAATTATATCAATAAATTTTTAGTTTTTATCATTAATTTTTTCATGACTACCATTTAACATTTTTTTATCATGATTACAATTATAAAGTTAATTTGAAAAGATTCTGATAAGTTTTAATTATTTTAAAAGTTTAAAAAAATTACAAAATATCTTTGATTTTGTTTTGTTTTATTAACCTTTTTATAAAAATCTAAATAATTTCAAAGTATATTTTATTTCAAATAACGATCTAAATAATTACAAAATAATTTGTATTCTTATGTTTTTAGAATGATAAACTAAATATGTTTATAAATAAATGTCACAGAGGAAAAGTAGATTCAGATTCAATAATTGTATGGTGGACATGATTGGTTATGATGAGGTGGTCAAGAATAGCTGGGGTAAACATACACAAGGTAGCCCTATGAATGTCTTATGGAATAAATTAAAGAGACTCCAAAGAGATTTGATTATGTTCAATAAGCAGAACTGTAATGTTAGATACCAACTGGAGAATGCTAGAAGGGAGTTGGACATTGCTCAAATAAATCTTCTGCAGAATATAATGAATAGTAATCTGATTGAGAAAGTTAGACAATGCACCACTCAAGTGATGTATTGGAATGACTTAGAAGAGAAAATGCTAGCCCAAAGGGCAAAGATTGATTGGCTTAGGTTGGGAGATGGAAATAATTCTTATTTTCATGCTACTATAAAAGCCAAACATCACAATAAAGCTATGAACACTCTGTGTAAGGCTGATGGGACAATCATTGTAGATCACAAAGAGATTCAGAATGAGGTTATCGAGTACTACAAGGGATTGATGGGCACTAATGCTAACACAACCAAAGCTATTGATGTTGAAGCCATGAGAAAAGGGAAGCAAATTACTAAGGAGGATGGGGATTATCTAATAGCCCAGGTTTCAGAAAAGGAAGTTATCGATGCTCTGAAGGACATAGGGGACATGAAATCTCTTGGTATTTATGGTTTTGGAGCTAATTTCTTCAAGGCTAGCTGGAATATTATCAGAAAGGATTTTATTGAAGTTGTTCATGAATTTTTTGATAAAGGTACTATGATGAAAGGATTTAATTGTACTGTAGTGACTCTTATTCCTAAGAGTGACTCTGCTAAATGTGTGAAGGACTATAGACCAATAGCCGACTGCACTACTTTTTATAAAGTCATCTCCAAAATAATGACAAACAAACTTGGTAGGATTTTACAAAAGGTGATTCATCCAAGCCAGGCTGCCTTTATTCCTGGTCAGGTCATACACAACCATATCCTTTTGGCATTTGAGTCAATGAGAGGGTATGATATAAGAGGAGGGACACCAAGATGTATGCTTCAACTGGATCTTCAAAAAGCATATGACATGATAGATTGTGATGCTTTGGAGATTGTTCTCAATGAGATAGGAATGCCTCACAGGGTTATAGCTTGGATAATGCAAGTTATTAACACTGTCAGCTATAGGTTAAACATAAATGGTGAGTTGTCTAATATTCTTCATGCTAAGAGGGGAATTAGGCAGGGGGTCCCATCTCTCCATTGATGTTTGTGACTATGATGGAGTATATGAATAGAATCATGGTTAAGATGCAAACCAATTCAAACTTTAATCACCACAGCAAATGTGAAAAGCTTGGATTGACTCATTTGTCTTTTGCAGATGATATTTTGTTGTTCAATAGGGGTGATAAAGTCTCAATTCAGATGATTCTTGGAGCTTTTCAACAGTTCTCAAATTCAACTGGTTTGAGCATTAACCCTAATAAGTGCAGAATATTTTGTGGTGGTATGACAGAAGACACCATTAAGGAGATTAAATTGCAAACTGGCTTTGAGCAGGGACAACTGCCCATTAGATATCTTGGAGTCCCTTTTTTTTGGCAGAAGACTTAATGTGAATCACTATCTTCCCCTGGTGGACAAAATTACTGCAAGAATTAACCATTGGACAACTAGGTTACTTAGTGTACTAGGAAGAGTTCAATTGGTCAAGAGTGTTTCCCAGGCCATAGCCCATTATTGGATGAGCTGCTTCCCTCTCCCAAAAATGGTTCTTCACAAGATAAATGCTATATGTCGCTCTTTTATTTGGACTGGCAAAGAAGGGGTTAGTAGAAAAAGTCTGGTTTCTTGGAAAAAGATGTGTAACCCTATAAAAAATGGAGGATTGAACATAGTTAATCTTGAGATTTAGAATAGTGTTGCAATGTTGAAGTGTCTGTGGAGCATTTTCCTTAAAAGTGATAACCTATGGGTCAAATGGGTCCATAGTTATTATTTAAAAGGTCAACCTGTTCTTAATTGTGCTGATGATGATAACAGGTGCTCTTGGATTCTGAAGAACACCATCCAACAGAGACAACTGATAAATGGTATTCAGAACTTGTGGGATGGCATGATAAGCAGGAAGAAGTTCCTAATGATGAAGGTTATGTTATGACAAGACCAAGGGTTGTGCAATCCTTAATGTTTCTAATAACACTATGTTTGTCACATTGACCATAAAAAATAATTCTATTTCTACAAGTCCAAACACCATAAACTACTTCTGATGGTCAACTCAGTATAGAAGTCTTTTAGCAAAGTTGTTCATGTAATTAGTCCATTGTTGGACTTTGCTTGTCTTTGAGTGTTTGGCTGGACCTATTGGGTCGCCTTTTAGACTTTTGTTTTTTTAGATATATAAATATTCTTTATTTAAAAAAAAATGTCACATATTAGTGATTAATATTGAATTTATTATTTTAATGTCTAGTTAATTTGATTAAAGTAAAATAAATATTCTAACTAATTAAAATAAATATTCTATAGAAAAAAAAACTTAAAAGACAATTTTTAGAAGTTTTTTTTTCAATATAACATAGTATTTTTCTTTTTAGACAAGAAATAATTGTAACCTATTCCTGTTTATAAAAAGTAATGGGAACTTATTTCTGTTTATAAAAAATAATTATATCGACATGTAAACTTTTTTCGTTTATAAGTTTCTTGTATCCATGTGTCCATTTAAAAAAATATTTGTAACTTATTCTAGTTTATAAAAATAATTATATCAACATATAGACTTTTCTCGTTTATAAATGTCTTGAACCCATGTGTTCATTTATAAAAATATTTATTTTTATAACTTACTCTCATTTAAAAAAACAATTGTATCAAGAGTTGTATTTCAAAATCAATAAATAACATTAACTCATAATCATTGTATTAATTTAATCATTAAAATAGATATTATATAAATTTCTCTATGATAAAATTATATTTTCACTAAAATGTAACTAAATTAATAGTCAATATAACTTTTAACAAAATTTATTTATTATAATTATAATATAATATAATAATAATAAAAAATATTTAATAAATTTCTACATCATTTAGCTATGAACATTAGGGGTGGGAATAGGCTAGGCCGAGCTAGGCTTTGCCAAGCGTGAGCCTGGCCTGCTAAAAAATTCAAAGCCTAAGCCTGACCTGTAGCTTATCATAGGCTTATTTTTAGGCCTAAGTCTGACCTTTTCGAAAGCCTGATTAGCCTACTAGCATATTTAAAAGCCTACTTCAATTGAACATCTGTATATAAGAAATTCAACTAATGTTAAATAGACTAACAAGTTAAAAGATCAATGAGATTAAATATTTGTTTTCATTGTCTCGTTCAAGTTTTCTTATTAGCATAATTTTGGTGATACTATTTGTTGAAGATAACTTATGATAAAAACTTATGACAACTACTTATGACATTGTTTATAATGTTTTTTCAACTTATTTTCATAAGTTCTTCAAGATAACTAAGTTTTATTTTCGTATTTTAGTTCAAAGTACAAAATAGAATATAATAATAATAAATTTATTGATTTTTTCTTAAATAGGCCAGCCTGATAGGCTTAAAAGGCTTTTCTTACGGCCTGTGGCCTAGCCTCTTTAGCCAAATAGGCTTATAAAAAAGCCTAGGCCTTTTCTATTTAAGAAAAAGCCTGGCCTGGCCTGAGCCTATGTAGGCTAAGCCGTAGGCCCCTGTTAGTTGGTCTGGCCTATTCCCATCCCTAATGAACATCTCATAAACATTGTTTAAAATTCTACAGAACATGATCAAAAATTCTGCATTGACATAGTAAAATTTTGTAATAAAACATTAATAGTACATTTATTATGAATGATTAAATTTAAAGATTAAAATAGAAACTGAAAAAGATTGATTACGGAAGATCAATGTAATTTCCAAAATATAAGATTATATGTAAAAAATAATAATAATGTTAGAATAATCATAAGTGACTTTATTAATTAATTTAAAATCTATAAATAAAATAATAAATTGATTTAAATTATTATAAATTAAATGTAACAATAAAAGTTACTATAAATAAAAATTGTGAGGAAGAGAACAAAAATCATAAATAAAAACATCTCAAGTGCATTTAAGAATTATTAATAAAAAAAAGGTGACTTTTATTAATATTTCTTAAAAATACATGATTTTTATTAATATTTCATAAAAATTCATGATTTTTAATATTTTTTTAGTTACAAAATATTATTTTTCTTAAAATAATACTTACTTTCAATTTTAAACAAATCACAATTTTGCATATAAAGTAAAATTATATTTTATTGTTCTTATTAATATTTCATGGAAATATATAATTTTTTAATATTTATTAATAAGAAACTTATTATTAAAATTAATTTGTTTAAAAATGATAGAAAATTTTATTGTTTCATTGTTCACTTGATATATTTAGTTTCAGGTTATTCATTACTCATTATTTGTTTTTATTTTTCTTTTTATATAGTTTTTATATGATTTTGAATTCTATTTAAAAACATATCAATTTTATAGTGTATTTTAATAGTATATAGTCTAATACCTGAGAGAGAGCATAGTGTCTAGTGATAATTAATGAGTGCATAGTTTATAATGTAGTTTTAATAGAATACATTGTAGATAAAAAAAAGTCCTCACGGTATTCCACTGTAATAATTATGAGGAATAATAATATTTCAATTAAAAAATATATATATATAACAATAGCATTCAAAAACATATAGTTTATTTTCATTAATTTAATTTAATTGAATTTTAATGGATCAATTAATCTTTTTAGTAATAAAATGTTATTTTTCTTAATATATTAATACTTACTTTCAATTTTAAACAAATCACAATTCTACTAATAAAATAAAATAATATTACATTATTCTTATTAATATTTTTTCGAAACATATACTTTTTTAATATTTATTAATAAAAAAATTATTTTTAAAATGAAATTTGTTTAAAAATGATAGAGTAGATTGAGAGGGAGAGAGTGCATATAAATAATTAATGAATGCATTGTGTGTAGCGTAGATATAACATAATAAGTTGTATTCCACTGAAATAATTATGAGGAATAATATTTCAATTTTTTAGATATATTTAAGTGATAATATTGCATCATTCAATAAAATAAAAATGCATTAAATAAGCATTAATTATTTAATTAATTTAGAAAGGTGAAATATCTTTTATATAAATGACGGAGGAAATATTTTACTATATCAATTGAACATGTATTAATGAGATAATGGTAAATAAGGTAAAATAAATTAATTTAAAAATACTTATTTCAAAATTAGAAATTATAGATTTGTGGTTATCATTATGGAATACTTATTATAAAATAAATTCATTTTATCTTTTTGGAATAAATCATAAATTGTTATTTATATTTATAATACTATTTTCATTAACTATTTTGGAATAAATCATAAATTATAGATTTGTGGTTATCATTAACTATTTTCAAATTATTATTTTTTTAATTTAATACTACCTATGACATCATTTTCAATTTAATATTGTTTTTTATTTTAGAATAAATCTAATACTTCCTAAATTAAATTGTGTTTTATTATTATATGATTTTAGTGAAGTTTGTTTGCATAAAATAATAAACCATCAATATAAAAATATAATTTAATATCCAATATATGAAAATTGAAATTGGAACTTTCTTAAGAACAGACAAAAAAGTTTAAACTCTTTAACAACATGTTTACTTGAACAAACTCAAACTCTTGTGTATGCACCCTAAAAAATAAATAAAATATAAAATAAAAACCACTACATTAAAAATCAATATTTTCATAAGAAAATTGTCAAGTTAAACTTACAGGGAGACCAAAGATCTGGTTAGCTTTTGCTTTCATTACTGGTTCAAAAGTTGTTGCTTCTTTATGCATTCCGTTGCAGAAAATTATCGAATTGTAGGCCTGAGGAAACCCTAAAATGAAAAAGGAGAGAAATTTAGATGAAGAAGTTTTTAGGAGAATAAAACTAAAAAAATGTAGTGACATGTTGTTCTGATACAATCTTTTTCAACCACCTCAAACAAAAAACAATCTTTAGCCATCATCCATTCCAACACTACTTGCGCAAACCAACATACACCACCATTAATAACACAATCTGAAGCAGAACATAGAACGAAATCATTAAGAAGGAGAAAGAAACATTTTTTTAAAACAGTAAAAACCAAACCTCCTTTTCCTTTTTTTATATAAAATAACAACTTCATATCTGAATCAACCTTCACATTTTACTTCTACTGAGGAAAAAAGAGAACGTCATCATATGAAAAATTCTTAGGAACACGACTAAATAAAAAAGAACAAACTCAATGAATTTTTACCTTCGTAGAAATTCGTGAACCGCTAATCACAAATCGGTCATCGGAAAAATGAGAAATCATCTCTTTAGATCTACCTCCACCATTCGAAGCCACAACCTCTAATGACAACTAAATTGCGCAACCGCAAAATAACTTTATCACCACGTAGTACTGTTTCAGCAGAAAAGATATTCGCGGTCACCACCGCGTCGCTGCCATCATGAGAGATTGAATGGACAATTTTTGCAAATCTATCCCCTCTTTCTCTTTACGAATCTATCTCCTTTATCTTTACCAGAAAAATCTTCAACCACCAATATTGTTGCGTTTTTTCAGAGAGAGAAAAAATTCTTTTTTTTGCTTTGTTATATTAACAGAGAGAGAGATAGGCGAATTTGATTTTTGGGAGAGAAAGAAAGACTTTTTTATGAGTTTGTGAGAAGAAGGTTAGATAGAAAGATAAAAGAGAAATATGGAGGAGAAGAAAGGTTTGAAACCGTGTGAAAGAGAGAGAAAATGAAGAGAGCGAGAGGGAGTGATGGGTTTAGATGTGAATACATAGGGTTTTGGAGATAATTAATGCATTGTTGGTTGTGTTAATCAATTCAAAATCTGGAATGTTGAAGTGACTTTTAGTATAAAATTAATACAAAATTATTGTGGTCGTCAAATTCCCAAAACCTTTTCCAATGTCCAAGGCTGACTCTAGGTATTCTTTTTTCAAATGAACAGATTTTTAGCGTGAAAAAATTTCTTGTAATGACACATCAACAATAATAAATGCCAAACCTCGAATATTGCATTAAGAAGATAATTAGTCTATAATACCCTTCTAATTAAGTTTAAGGAAGTGTTTAAGCAGAATGGTATATTTGTTAATTAAGAAAGTAAGATTTTAATAGATAGATTATAGATGTGAAAAAGTAATAAGGGGATGTCAAACATGAGTGTTTTTGCATGACAACTTTTTATAGATCCCCTTAACTCAAAAGGAAATATGTTTTGTTCGTATTATTTTCTTTGATTTATTAGTAAAATTCAGTTCGCAAGTTTATTTTTTCCTGCAAGTTTAGTAAAATCTGTTTGTCCAACAGATAAAATTTAAGAATCAAAATGATAATTTAGTCACCAGTTAGTACTCAAGATTCAAGAATCTTTAAGGTAAACTTTTTTTCTTTCAGGTTGTCTTTTCACGGATATTAGACTGCGTTTTCATGCTACGTACTAATATGACAAGAACTTAATTTCATTAATGATTTGTTGAAGCAATACAAAACAACATCTAAATCATAATATTCTTATTCATAATACGGAGAACAAAAGCACAATTTTATTCCACGCTTTACACTCACATTCTTGTCATGGCTATAGCTTTGTAAACAAAGGATTGAAATGAATGGTTGTCTCAACCTTTGTATTTCTTGTAACTTTTCTTTGTTGGTGGTTGTAATTGGGTTGGAGTACCCCTAGTACTCCCTTCAATTATTTTGCTTATAAAAAAAAAAACAAAGGACTGAAATGAAGACTACAAGAATATATATTCCTTGCTTTTAAACATTATTTATCTATCTTATTTAACATATATTCTTAATAGCATTTTCTAGACACAAGTACCATCATATGTGCAGGGTATTGGAATGTGAGGTGGCTTTTAGTACGGAGGTTTGTACAAAGGAGGTTTCTCTATTGCATACCATTTTATTTTCATATGGTGCGAAGTTTGAAATTATGGGTGTATTCGTAAGTACAAGTTGTTTCATGATAACATTTTTAAAACACCGATATGATCAATAATAATATATGCAAAATATGTATTATTTTCAACATGACTAATGAGGATCTGGTACAAGTACAAGATCGTACAAATCTTAAAATAAAATGAGAAACAAAGACGTGAAATTATTTTTATAATTATGGATTGAACTTGCCATTTTGAACTAGTAGTTGTACTTCGTCATAATGGATCAAGTATATATGCAAATTGTAATATCTAATGCTTTGTTGTTTTCCATTTTACTTTTCTTAATTATGTTCCCTTTCACCTACTCCTTTGTCTTAGTGAAAACATTGCTTTGACTAAAATTAGGTGGGACTAAAGTTTTGTAAAATGGATTAATTCAATGACTTATGGTGATCATATTTGCACCGTCAGAGTTTTATATTATTATGGCAAATTTTTGACAAATTGTGTGAATTAGAGTTGCACCAAAAGTGCATATAAAGGGAAATGCATCACTATGTTACTAGATAATCAAAGTTATGACTGAAATGATTTTGTGATCAAACCATATAAGAGTTTTTTCTATCAAGACCCTGAAATCAGGGTTTAGAGTAAATTCTAAAATAACTCAATAAAATAAGACATTTTTTATTCATTGCCTAATTTCCACTCTCTTATACGTATATAATGATAATAGCATAAATTAACATGTCTCCCCATTATACCTCACATTCCTCCATTCTATATAAAAAGATAAATTAACTCTGTAAAATATTTTCGAAAAGTTTCATATTTTGGGCGATGCCGAAAATTTCATTAACTACTTTAAATTTAACAAACAGTGAATTTTTCCACGGAAATTACATAATTACGGTATTTTGTACCAGAAATTTCAAAATTTCCGATATTTTCTACCTGAAATTTCATAATTTCTGCTATTTTCTACCTAAAATTTTAAAATTTCAGGGACGGAACCGAATTTTTATCGGAATTTTCAAAATTTCCGATAGTTTTGTACCGGAAATTTTGAAATTTCCGATAATTATAAAAATCTAGTTTTGTATCGGAAATTTTTAATTTTTCGGTAGTTATAAAAAGCTAGTTTTGCATAGGAAATTTTGAAATTTCCGGTAGTTCCAATTATTATTTTGTTTTTCAATATTTTTCCTTCTTTTATAGTGAAATCTAGAGGCAGAGATGACACTATTGCAGGGAGAGCTGTTGATCGAGCAGTAGACCAGATTAGGGGTGGTGATGCCGAGTCTTCCTAGCTACGTGCAGGACGAGTGGTTCCAACTGGTTCACACTGGAAGCGGTTGGCAGAGCGTGGTCATTTCCGAGCACCTTGTTTCACTTGACGCTGACCAGTTTGATTAGTAGAGCAAACTATGGATGAGGTTCTTGTATCTGATCTCGTTGGTGTGTTGGTGGTTGAGCAGGTAGTTGATCCAATTGTTGCTCAAGAGGTTGCTTAACAAGTTGTTGGGGATGTTGGTTCGGAGGAGGTTACTCGGGTGGTATAGGCAGATGCTACTGTTGGTGAATTGGGACAGTTAGAAAATGATTTGTCCTTGATATTTTCTATTTTAGTTTTGATGATAACAAAAGTATTAAAAGTATAATGGTTTATTTGTTGTGTGTTTTATTTATATAGGTTCTTATTCTTGTACATAAATAATCATAATTTGTTTTACTTAAGACACACTTGGAGTTGCTTCATTGCTAGCTTCTGGTGGCAGAGTTTGAAGAACAATTTCTAGTGTGATTTGATGAAGACTCTGAACTGAAGTCCTCAGCATTCAGACGAGTTTCTACACTTAGTAATTGTATATCAGCATCTGGTACCATTCAGAGTAGGTGATAAAGTTATGGACTATCCATACTACTAAAAGCAGTTGTATTGTCTTACAGCCTGTCAGCTCGAGTCTACAAGATTGCAAGGCTCAAGAAAAGCTGGTTCGTTCTATGGTGTTTGCTCCCAATGACTCTATTAGTACAGAACCTCTGGAACACTCAAAGGTTAAACGTGTTACACACTGAATTTAAAATTTGATGTGTATCCATCTTCAACGTCTCTTGTACTATGGAGCAAAAGCAAAGACACTTGATCAAGTCACCTTCCCAACTGCCAGTTTCTGGAAAGCCTATATATATGGCTAAAGATTCAAGGTTGAATTTTTAACAAGGATTCTTCTGTTGAAGGAGTGGCAAGATCAAGAAATTATCAACTCAATGTAATATGCATATTTTCTGTTTTAGGTTGTAATTGTAAAATCCTTAAGATTTCTTACCCATGTACATATTAAGAAATCTTAAGTGCTTTAGGTCTTTGTTATGGTGATCTCTCGTACCTCTGATGCTTGCATCATGTACACCTTATTCTCTATTCTATTGGGCCTTCAATAGATTAAATTAAGTCTCATGCTATGTGCTTGAGCAAAAAGTCTTGTCTCATTGGAATTCAAGCAACAAATCTTGCGCCAAGATGCTTAAGTCATGTCAGTCTCATTGCTTAAGTGCTTGACCTGTGAAAGTATTATTCTGCTACTATGGTCGAGCAGAAAGTCTCGAGTGCATCTTGATCAAGGGAAGTCTCAGTCTTGATGGCCAGAAGAGCAGATGGCTCTGCCAGAGGATGTGAGCAAAGGGAAGTCTTAGACATGTGATATAAGCAAAGGGAAGTCTCAACCAGAAGATAGATGACAAGGTGGATCATTCAGATGGTGTGAGCAAGGGAAGTCTTAGACACGAGCTCTAAGCAAGGGAAGTCTCGAAGAGTTGGTCTGAGCAGTTATAAAAGTCTTATGCAAAAGTATAAGCTATTGTAATCATGAAGTGGTTATAATAAAAAGCTCTTGTGAGACAAAGGGACTAGACTACTCTCAGCTAGGGAAGGAACCAGTATAAATCTTTTGTGTCTTCTGTTGTTATTTTATTTATTTCTGTTGTATCGGTTGCCAAACAAATTAACTCGAATCAGAACATTAGTTCTAATTCTGAAACTCTGATCAGAAGCTAAATAATAAGAAAACGTAAAACACAATTCAACCCCTTTTCTTATGTACTTTTCACACCGTCAATTGGTATTAGAGCATGGTATGTGCTTAACACTTAACAGTGGTGCAAATATTGATCCAATAAGAAAAGTATATTTATTCTTCAAGAAGGAATCAAGTGCCACATGAAAAATATCTTACGACTTTTCCTTCCATATTCAAATGGGTGATTCTAATGAATTTAAATGATGGAAAAACTAAACATATTTTTAACTCATTGGACTTGATAAAGGGTTGCTGAAGGTCTATAAAATATCCTTGAAAAAGGTGTTACTATAGAAGTTAATGGTGTTAAAGATGATCATCTTGAAAATCTATTTCACCAACTCAGAAGATGCATATTGAATATCTTCAGAGATAGTTGAATTCTTGTAGATGCACTATCTCACTTCTGATTATATCAACATCATTGATATAACTGATGCTTGGACTATCTTTGAAGTCTTGTGCTTAGGTTTGTGTGGATCCATTTTTGAAGCTTGAAGTTGTTACACTTCATCTAATCTTTTCAAGCAAATCCTAAGAAGATTGTTCCTTAACTTAAATCTAAAGTCATAGTTTATTTTATTTTTTTATGTTTACATCTTAAATCTTCTGTGTTCTGAAGGTTTGTCTTGTAGTCTTTAAAGGAAAGAAATGAAGTTAGATGATGAAAAACCATTCAACAGATCGCCTTCTTTTTTTAGCTTAAGTTCTTTGGAATGACTAATGATGAGAAACTTAGGTTGCTTGTCAGGAGGACTTTCATACTGGTTTAATGGATTGTGATATCTGTTAATAGTAAGAAGATAGTTCTACCAGAACCTAATATCAGATGCTCCTAAATGTTTGTATTTCAACTGATTTCCCAGATTTGAAAGCAAGAAGATAGTTCTACCAGAACCTAATATCAGATGCTCCTAAATGTTAAATCATTTGAAGTTGATATTAGTGTAGGATGAAGATGAAGACAATAACCTGTGTTCTGAAATAAAAATCAAGTATTGAAAAGCAAAAGATGGTTTTAAAGTTATCTTGTTTCAAAATATTTGATTATATGGAGTTTGTTCTTTAAGGTGATATCATAAGAAACTCCATTGCTTCTTGGTTAAGAATCATCATGGAAGTTGTTTTAAAAATCATTTCTATGAGAGGTCCCCAACTCTTCTTTGAGTTCTGTTAGCCGTACTAAGACACTACTCTGATCTTCTTTATGTCAATCTCTGATAGGTAACACCATATGGTTCTGAGCTTGTCAATGATTTCAAAGTCAAAAGATTTAGTCCAAGATATTGAGATTATTCACTTTGCGTAGAACAAGATTTTGTTCCTATCATATCTCATTCTAGACTCATACTCTAAAGTGACTTAATATCTGCTGATTAGATTAAGATATAAGGCATAGAAGAATCTGTTTGTACTTACATGTATAATCTTATAGAAAAATGAGTATCATAATGTATTTGCTATAGATATCAAGGAAAGAAGCAGAGGTATCTTCCACAAGGTTTCTTACAACATTGATTGGAAGAAAGGCCAACAACCCAGATTCAAGTACTAGTGGTACTGGATTTTGTGAAAATAGTGGAATCAGTGGTTAGATAGCCATTGAATCAGAATCCACTCAAAGTTGTGTTCAGACTCTATTGGTCAAGTTTGAATACTGAATCGAGTCTGACCAAACAAAAATAATATGGTATGTTCTTTTCTGGCCTATCTTTTGATTCAATGAAACATTTTGTTTAGATATAAATACAAAGTTTATGTTAAATCTCTAGAGAAGTTGTTTTGAAAAAGAGAACTTCATAAATCTTTAAGAGGAAACTCTGTTGTATTTGGTCTATATTGAATGTCTTATCAAGCCAGATGATGATCACATGTATGAAAACATGTTCCTCAGTTTTGTATTGATATTGTTGCTTGTTAGGTGTCTAAAATAAGATAATTCAATATTCATATATCACTCATGACTCTTGTCTCAAGATAAAGTGCTAGTTCTGAATAGACTCTTATGGTTGATAGCTTCTGAAAGTTGTCAGTTTCTGAGGTTGAGTAAAAGATTATTCTTTACTGTCTTAATAGTTTAAGTAAAAACATTTTCTAAAAGGTTTTTTAATACTTAACCTTTCATAAAGGTGAAACTTATCTGGTGGAATTGAAATATCTGTTGGATAAAGAACCTTTGGGTAATGATGTTTACTCTTTTAGTACTTGTTATTACTATTCCTTGTCTTGTGAAACATCATTGTGTCCTTTTTTTTTATAAGATTCTTATTTCTGTACGATTCTTATTCAGTTTCTTTTCTTTCTTCTTCTTCTTCTCTTTCTTCTTTTCCTCTTGTTTGTGTGTTGATCAAACCAAACCTGGGAGTATCCAAGAAAGATACCTTCATCAGCCTTCAAATCAAACTTTCTAAGGTTCTCCTTATGACTATTTAACACAAAACATTTACAATAAAAAACGTGAACGTGTTATACGTTGGGTTTCCTTTCTTTCAAAAGATCATACGGAGTTTTGTTTAGAATAGGACGGATGAGCACCCTATTCGAAACACAACAAGTTGTACTAATGGCATCGGCCCAAAAGTATTTAGGAAGGTCACTCTCATTGATCATAGTTCTTCCTAATTCTTCCAAAATTCAATTTTTACATTCCACTACCCCGTTTTATTGAGGAATACGTGGTGCGGAAAAATTATGATCAATCTCATTCTTATCACAAAATTCTTCAAAGAGATGATTTTCAAATTCACCTCCATGATCACTTCGGATTGTTACAATGCTTGTGTTTAATTTGTTTTGAGAGAGCTTGACAAACTTCTCAAAAGCAGAAAAAGTATCGCTTTTGCTTGCTAAGAAAATAGTCCATCAAAACCTAGAGTAATCGTCGACAATCACAAAAGCGTAGTAGTTACCACTTAAGCTTTTAATCCTAGATGGTCCAAAGAGGTCCATATGGAGGAGTTCAAGGGGTCTCGTGGTTGAAACTATATTTTTAGGTTGTGTTTAAGACCATCAACTAAAAACACGTATGAGATAGTAGTAGAAGAGGAATTACCTACACTACCTTTGTCGAGTATTGCCGCTTTATTGTTATCTTTGTAGGTCATACATCCCTTCTTATTTGCCAAAAAGTCAATGAATAGGGAAATGTCTCCCGTCATGTGTCTTGAGCATCTATTATCGAGAACCCATCTTCTCTCCGTAGACTCAAGACATTGTACCTACACATTCAAACAAGGGAAATAAGTATCAAATTTTTATTGGGTCATTGGTTGTGAGTGAACCTTTGGTTGCATTTGGACAACCATTGGTAAATGCCTTTAGGAACCAAAAACCTCCTAAAGCGACATTTGGAAATGGTATGACCCATCTCGCGGCAATACAAGCAAATAAGATTAACATTGGTGTAACTTTTGTTAACTTGATCTCTAATCACATAAGTGTATTTTTGGTAGGATTATTCATGCTTTTCTTAAAATGTGATCGATAAATAGCAAAAGTGAACTTAGGTTCTAAAGCCATGTCAAGTTTGGCTTTAAGAGTTCTCACCTCTTTTTGCCAAATATGACAAGTTTCACAACCCCAATTTAACCAAATACTCTTGTCTTCCACAATTTTTATTTTTGTTTCTTCCACCATAGACTTCTTGAGAACCTCCAATTCCTTTTTGGAATCGGAGATCTTTTTCTCCAAATGAGAGAACAATTGTTTGTTTGAAGTTAAATGTTTAAAGGCTTCTTTAGCCTCATGGTGTAAAGTATCAAAAGCATGTTGTAATTCAGAATGAGACATTTTAATAGAGTGTTTATATTTAGCATGTCTTACCTTTTTCTTCTTCTTTTGATGAGCGGAGAGACAAAGGTTGACAGACTCTTCTTCTTCACTTGAACTATCTTCACTAGACGACTCACAATCGCCTTCCTAAGCAATGTAAGCTCTTCAAGGTTTACATTGTTTCTTTTGTTGATGATTCTTTTCCTTCCCCTTGTCCTTCTTTATCAATGGACAATATGACTTATAATGGCCGACTTTTCCACAATTGTAGCAAGACCCTTTTGTTTTACCACTCTTGTTTCCTTCATTCTTGAAAGACCTTGTTTTTCGTCGAAAGTTGATGAGATTTTTTTATGAATGTTGAATGACATTTTTCTTTATATAACAATTGTATCACCTCACAAACAACCCGATATCTTCATTCGTATCTTCCTCATCATCACTCGATTCACTATCACTAAGCTCTTTTGCGGAGGACTTTGAGCTAAAAGCCTTTAGAGCTATTGACTTCTTTTCCGCATCTTTGTTCTTCTCTTTCTTTTCCTTTTTCTCATATTAGTCGAGACTAATGAGCACTTGCTCATGTTCCTCAAGCTTGCCAAATAAAGTTATGATGTCCAAAGTCATGAGGTCATTGGCTTCCTTTATGACCATGACCTTTGGTTGCCACTCCCTAGTAAAAAACCTCAAATTTTTATTAGTAGAAACGTCATTGGAAACCAGTCTCCCAAGTGAGTTTAGTCGATTGATTAAATGAGTAAATCTCTTTTGCATATCGGCAATGGTTTCACCATGCTTCATGTGAAACAGATCAAACTCTTGTGTCAAAGTGTTGATTCAAGCTAGTTTGACGTCATTAGTTCCCTCATGGGAAATTTACAATGCGTCCCACATAGCTTTAGCAGTAGTACAATGTGAAACTCTATAATATTCATCAACTCCTAAATAGAAGATTAGAATATTTCTAGCTTTATAATCGTAGTTATATTTTTTCTCATCTTCTTCGTTCCATTGTGCTTCCGGCTTAGGCACAACAACATTATCCGCGTTGGTCATGGTGATTTCCATAGGACCATTTTGTATAACATTCCATACCTTTCTATCAATAGAATTGATATGCACGTGCATACAATCCTTCCAATAACTATAGTTCTCACCGTTAAAAATCAGTGCTCTATTGTACGCCTCTTTTAGTTCGTTATCCAATTTTTAAAAAGTTATATGCGAAGCACTAGATGAACCGGTGATCTTGATACCACTTGTTAGACGATGGCAATGATCTAGAAGGGGGGTTGAATAGATCACTAACTTTTAAACAGAGTCGGCGCTAAAAAATTGGTTTTAAAAATGTGTGGAAGCGACCAAAGAACTAAATCGTCTAAACGAACCGTTATCGAAAAGATCGAATATGCGACAAGTCAAATGGAAATGATTTTAATGAGAAAACGAATCAATAGATCGAGAATTAATCAGTACAAGTAATGTCACTTTAGTTTACCAAATTTCCAATGACTTGTGAAATGTAAACTTAATTTAAAAATATCACAAACCGTTTGTGTGCGATCAATTCGTCGAACACTTGGTGTGCAAAACACCCCAAGTATTATTTCCTATGTAATGTTAGTGCAGAATATTTCACAATTACAATCCAAGTGATTGTAATGAGTTTTTCAAAACAGAATTTCAGCACTACACAACAACACAAATTTATCAAGCAACTGATATTACACAAACATGAACAATACAAATTAAAGAGATAGAGAAAGAGAGAACAACACCGGATTTGTTTAGGCAATTCCCCTTTCGTCCTCGCTTCGGGTACGTTTTCCCCCAATTCTAAAAACTAGAATTGATATATGTATTATCAAGTTGTAATTTTATACAAGATAAGCAATAGTCACCACACACTCAAGCCTAATTGTTAAAGTTGATACTATTCCCTTCGCTTCCCTTGATTCAAGTCGAATCAAGTGCTTTGAACGTGTTAAACAAACCTCCAGTTAACGCTACTTGTCTGAACAAACGCACCAGCTTCAAACCTTTCGCTCGATTGATTTCGATCACATGATGTTCGAACCCAAATCTTTCTACACAATCCTTCGGTTACCAATACTTGTTTGAAGGAACCCACCATTCTTCAAACCTTTCACTCGACTGAATCTGTGAAGCAAAGATCTGTGCAAAAACCCCCAAATCCTCAAGATCTGGGAAGACAAAACCCTAATGGTTTTATTCAAGAAAAACCCACAGAATTCTCAACCCAAACTAGATACACAATCCTACGTTTGGACGTTATCACCCCGACAATGCAAAAGATCAACAAAAATGATTATGTGCAATTGTTGAAGAATGCAAGATTGAGAGTGAAGATGATGAGCAAAAATCAATGTCTATTTTCACTTTTCTTGTTCTATATTGTACAATAATGATACAAATGAATATATACGATGCCTAGACCCACTAACCAACATAACAACATTTTGAAACATAACAGATTAGAAAAATTGACTCAAGGCAGCGAGCAGTTGACCAAAGCATCAAGTGGGTCGACCTGAGCACACCTGAATGCAAAACTACACAAAAAATCAAGCGTTGCGTCGACCGGAATAGGGCCATGCGTCGACGCAAGTTTACTTCAAAGCAACAGATTTTAATGCTTTCAGTATGAGTCGACCTATGGGTCGGCGTGAGAAGACCCGAGAGCAAATGAGTTTTAATCAACATGCATGCATCGACCGGAACAAGGTTGTGAGTCGACGCAAGGACCTTAAAAAGCCAAAAACAAGTTCTTTTCTAACATTTTGGTCCACCTAAGACATTTTTGTGTAGACCTAACGTACCTAATATGGTCAAGTGCACACATAACATATATGAGATGCTCCAATGTGTATAGACACATGAACTTAGAATATTTTGTGCATTTTAAAGAATGAATGCAATCTTAGACGCGATGATACTTTCCAAAGTACAAAGTACTAGCTAATACAAGTTTTGACATCATTAAAATAAGGACTAAGGAACCTTGCCCTCACACAAACGTTATTTCATCACCCTCATTTCACAAAAAAAAGCCTAGGCGATTGTCATCGTCACTCTCATCAAAACTCTTCCAACAAAATATTCTTCAAAACTCGAATATCATCTATATTCCAACCAATACTTGTTTGAGGTATGTTTGTTCATTTTATTTTTCACTGAAACGTTAGTTAGAATGTTTCTATGTGTTGTTTAATTCACTGAAATATTTTCTCTTTATTATTATTTTACTTTTTCACTGAAACATTAGTTAGTATCTTTTTACATGTTGTTTGATTCACTAAAATAGTTTCTCTTGATCATTATTTTAAATTTTCACTTAAACGTTAGTTAGTATGTTTCTATGTGTTGTTTGATTCACTGAAATAGTTTCTCTTGATCATTATTTTAGTTTTTCACTTAAACGTTAGTTAGTCTGTTTCTAGGTGTTGTTTGATTCACTGAAATAGTTTCTTTTGATCATTATTTTACTTTTTCACTGAAACGTTAGTTAGTATGTTTCTACGTGTTGTTTGATTCACTGAAATAATTTCTCTTGATCATTTTATGGTTTATTTAGATAGCCATGGCCGATTCGACAAACACTTCCCATGCAACATATGTTGCAACCTCTGTTAATACAAAACGTTAAAGAAAAACTAGAGGTGCCATGATGAATACCAAGATGAAAAAGCCCACGAAAGTGGTGTTCACTACCCGATTACAGTTGATATATGAACCAACAGGGCCTATGTTAAAAATGCAGAGGTTATTATGGTTTAGATTGTGTTAAAAGGTATGAGTAAAGTGAGTATTTTGATAGATAGTTGGCACGAAGTTGACGAGGACACGGAAGACGCCATACAGGATGATGTTATGATATTTTATGATTTGTTTTCAAGTATATATGGTCATTTATTTATTTTTGCTTAATAATAATGACAAATGCATTGTTTAAATATAGGAGGTGTTTGATGTTAGTCTAGATGATAGTATGGTGAAGAAGAAATCACTTACATATGTTGGTGAGCATTAGAGGGGCTTTATGACATAACTCACCCATGATTATGTTACACATCCAAAAGATGAATTTGACCCTGAATATAATCCTTCATACTTGATGTATTCATTTATTGTTCAGGATGTTTGAGAGAATTTGTAAAGTCTCGCACCACTCATGAATTCTTGGCAAATAGCCAAAAAGGAATGGAAAATCAAGCTAGAAATAGCTATCCATATAGATTGTATTGTGAAGGATATCAAAAACTTGAAAAGAAGGTGATTGAAGAAAAAAAAACAAATGGAACTAGATCTGGGAGATTCTATAAGCCTTGATCGAACTACATATCCACCACGGCGCCACGAGAAATGGAAGAGGGGAAATCAAAGAAAAGACGGCGAGTTCACATCAGATGCTACACATGAAATGGCTCAAAAGATTGTAAGTAAATACTTTTTTCAACAATATTTATTTTGGTTAAATAAATTTAGTAAAGATGAAATTTCATATGTGTTATAGGCTGGTCTGGTTGAACAAACCAAAGTCGGCCTCTTCGCTTCACAAGGTCGTCGTGACATCCTAGTAGAAGCGATTGGAACTGATGAGCATATTGGGCATGTCTGTGGTCTTAGAAGAGGCATTAGCTTTAATTTATTTTTTGGACCATCAAAATCATCTAGAGAAGAAATTGTAGGACAGAGATTAAAGAGATTGTTGTTGTTAAGTTGGGGGAGTGTTTGCCTTGAGAATTAGCAAACAATCGCTGGTCTCCTAATTTGTGAAAATTAGTTTACTTGCAGAATCACCATACAAATCCTAGGACGAATGTGCTTTAATAGTTTCGACAACACGTATGAAAATCAAATCTTTTATTTATAGTGTTCATCATCATTCTTATGAAGTGGTATGATTTAGATGAAAATAATAATAACTTCGTTCTTTAGAGAAGTAACAAAAAAACGTAAGAAGAGTGCATAAATGAATTGCAGAAATGTAGAATAAACTGTATACAAATAACTTAAAATTTCATTGAAATGTAAAGAACAAAACTGGTATTTTTCCAAACGTACATTTTCTCAATGATAACTCTTTTCTCTCACACGGGTACTTTGAGTATTTTTGAGTGACTTGTACAGAATTTGAATACACACACCAATCTTCCACTAAGACTGGCTATTTATAATGGTTAAAAATAACTGCACATTAACGGGCTACTAATCAGGACGAAACACATGGCGTCATGCATGTCTTGGCCTCTTGGATGAACATCACATGTCCTCCTTTAGAATCAGATAAGAATAATTGTTTCCTCCTAATTTTTGAATTCCAATCTTCGCGTCGAACGACACTCCCTCGTCTTCGGTCGACAACTCTTCCAAATTCTTAGAAATATTTCTAAGCCTCTTAAGTCTTCTCTTTTCTACAAAAGAATAGCTTTCAACCAGATTCTCTTATAGCCATGCTTCTATCGAAGCTTCATAGAACTTTGGAAATTCTATCTCTCAAAAAACTCTTCTCCTAACATCAGGTGTCGAAATTTAGGAGCCAACAAATTGTCCCCCCAAAAATGTCTTTTTCGACATCACTAAAGATAATGGCATTTTTTTTACAATAACATTCGACACCTTATTTCCAACTTGTGTGGGTGTTGATACAATTAGAACTCCCATGTTCTAACTGTTCAGTTTCTCCTGAATCACGACGTGACGTCATGGTTATCATGACAATCTCTAAAAAGTCTCCTCAAAGCGCACCAAACCCACTAGCCATCATCATACCTCCTAAAACCTAGGAGATAATAGGGTATAGGCAGTAACTGCCACCGTCCCATCCGTCACTTCTAGCGAGACACGTGTCCCACTACAGCACTAGCCATTTAATGTTGATTTGAGGTCTGTTGGTATTCCATATCCTTTAAATAATCTCTCCCTAAACCATTTTTTCTTTTTACGCTTCAAACTCTTTGCCTTCTGTTGCGGTGAGAATCAGATAACAAGCTATTAATTAACTTGCATCACAAAACTTTGAATTCACCACCGACTTTGATTTATCCAAAGGAAAGGTTCAAGATCGAGAAAACCTAAAGGGGGGGATCTAAGTTTCGGGGGTTAGTTATACTAAGGGAAGGTATTAGCACCCTTAATATTTGTATTACTCTACAAGAACCTCTTGTTTAGTTTATGTTATGTTACGTTTGCTTGCTAAGATAAATGCTAAGGGTAAAGGTAAAGACCTAGGGGTATCTACACTAATTTTTCTCGCTAATACGTCGCATCTTGTGCCTACGTATCTAACTAAAGAATCATAGCAACTGTAGTTCACCTAACTAAGGGTGAAAGGAACCATTGACTATGGCCAAAGTTCCAAGGGAAATGAGTATGAGCTCATGTAGAGTTTAAGAAGCTTTCTAAGTCTACGTTGTGGGGGTAGGTGAATGGCTATGAGGCTAAGAGGGAAGATGGCTATGAGGCCAAGATGATAGTGAGCTATCTATAACTATCAGGTCGATAGAGAGACTTTCTATGACTATGAGGTCAATAGAGAGCAAGGGTTACCTATGACTATGAGTTTTAGGTTGGGGAATGACTCTAAATAGAGAATCCAATGACTATGAGGTCAAGGAGAATGATGAGCTATCTATGACTTTGAGGTCGATAGAGAGGTTTTCCTTTGGAAGGAGGGGGAAGATAACAACTTCTTATGAACAAGAGTGTTACAAGGGAATTGAGATAATATAAGTTCAAGAATTCAAAGAGAATGTACAATAATTAAACATGATCAAATTGAAAATCATGAACCAAACATAAACACATAGGTTCATATAGCATCTTAAAGTTGAAAAGTATTCAAGATAAAAGCCTAGAAACAAAGTCAAGAGACACAAACAAAACCTTAAGGGAAATAATCTCTAAACAAGATCAAGGAACCTCTCAAAATAACTCTCGTAAGTACTAAGAACAAAATCAAGAGAACTCTCACAAGCCCTTTCAAGAATTAAATGTTTTTCAAAGAAAATACAAAATTAAGTGAAAAGGTTTACACATGTTTTTTTTTGTAAATTTAAAAATTAATGTAAAAAAAATAAAAATAAATGATGAAAAATTAAATTAAACATTGAAAAGTCATTCATGATGTTTTTTGGGATTTTTAAGTAAAAGAAAATATTTTTAAGTAAAACAAACCATCTGGGCCTCTCCTAGAGCTATAAAACCCATTAAAAACTCTTTGGACCTCTATTAGAGTGTAAGACCCAATCCCTTTTTAACCAAAACAAATTTGGGCCTCATATATTGTATAAGTCCCTCTGTGTTAAAAGAAAATCTCGGCGCGATCGCCATTTCAAAACAAAATCATCTGGGCCTACCCTCGTGTTATAAGCCCCATTCTTTTTAAAACTCTTTGGGCCTCTTGAGAGAGTGTAAGACCCACCCCTTTGTACAGAAAACCTTTCTTGGGCCTCACTCACTTGTATAAGTCCCTATACAAAATGACAGTGCGATCACTGATAAAACCATGGGCCTCTCCTTGAGCTGTAAGCCCCAATTTTCTTTTCAAAGCACTTTCTCCTTTGATTTTGAATATAATATTGTTATCAAAGTTTTTCTTTGTTGAACAAACTAACCAAACAGCATGTAAGCTCTACAACCGAGTAAGTGTTTACCCGCTTCCATTTACCGCTTTCATATGTATATAACTGTACTGTGGGGCTGTTTCGCTGTAAGTCTTATTTCATAAACTCACATCAACTGTGTAATAATAGTATAGATATTTAGAGTTTCCCCGGCAACTATGTCTAGCATTAAGCCCGTTGAGTACTCTTAGAAGTAGACAAAACTAGATCCCCATAGGATTACCAGACACTGTCTTCCCTCCTCTTGGGGTTAAACAATATGGAGATGTGAAAGGCAGATTCTTTTTGAACCCATTCTCAGACTGTCACCTTTAGAAGTTGTCAAAGGAACTCTATTCCCCAGATATGATCTTTTCTCCGTGAATAGCATCTCTTGAGTTTCTTCCAAATTCTCGGACTTTACTGGCTTGATCTATTCTCGGTGAATGGCATGTCTTGAATTTCTCGGGGTTTAGGGACCCGTAGGCTTCTTAAAAGCACCCTTAGGAATTGTCAAAGAAACTCTACTCCCCAGAGATGATCTTTTCTCCGTGAATGGCATCTCTTGAGTTTCTTCCAAATTCTCGAACTTTCCTGGCTTGATCTATTCTTTGTGAATAGCATGTATTGAACTTCTCGGGGTTTGGGGACCCACAGGCTTCCTAAAAGCATCCCGCCTCCTCTTGGGCGTTGTACAAGGACCCATCGGCTTCTTAGAAGTATTCACAGCCTCCTCTTAGGCTTCGTATAATGATTTCTTCCTCCGGGAATGATAGCCTCCTCTTGGGCTTCGTACAAATTGTCCCTCGGCTTCTTAAAAGTTTCCAACCTCCTCTTGGGCTTCGTACAAATTGTCCCGACGACCTCCTAGAGGTATATGAACATAAATTAGTCATCTTAATAGAATAATCTTTCAAAGAGTCTAGATCTTTCTACCAAGAACGTGCTACCGCTATTTCTTTGAGCATAGTACAAAAGATAAAACTCTAGACTTGGACAGTCTAAGACCCCTGAGTCTCAAAGACATTCTCAAGCATTCTTCAAGAATAGGGAAAAACACCAGTAGACTCAGACAGTCTCCAATACCCTCTGGATTCCCCATTTCCTTAAAGAACTGGAAATAACCCTGATCCTCTGATCAATCCCAAAGCATAGCCTTACCTTTAATCAGTCTCTTTATAAGAACTAATTTTCTCTTATAACCAACCTACTGGACGTGTCACTCAACTGAAACAGTAACCCTTTCAGCCTCCTATCTTGGGTTTTATACGAGATACAAAAAGACTCTCTTGTTGAGTCACAACCTTTAGCCTCTATCTCGGGTTTCGTACGAGATACAAAAACACTCTCTTGTTGAGTATAAAAAGACTCTCTTGTTGAGTCAACCTTCAGCCTCCATCTTGGGCTTCGTACGAGATACAAAAACAACTCTCTTGTTGACTATAAAAAACTCCCTTGTCGAGTCAACCCTTTTAGCCTCTCTCTCGAGCTTCGTACGAGACACATAAAAACTCCCTCTTGTTGGGCCAATAGCCTCCTCTTAGGCTTTGTATAAGGAAAACCCCGGTTGAGTCAATCAACCTTTTAGCATCAAAACTGTGCCTCGTTCACAGGATACAAATATCAGCAACTCCTTTCATCTAATTGCTGTAAGCGGCAAGCCTCTGGATTATTTACATCCATGCCACTGTCCTTCTTTTAGCATGAGAAATTCATAAGGAAAGATAGCATTGCTCTATACTGAGTTAAAGTCTTCTCCTTCAGGTTAAAACCCCCTACAAAGGAAATTATGGCATTGCTAGGATTCGCATATCCCGGTTAAAGTAATTCTCCTTTATAATCAGTCACCCAACAGTTGTGATAAACGGGCCCCTTTAGAGATGACGAATTCTCTCTAAAGGCAACACCTTTTCAGCTTCACATCTCGGGCTTCGAACAAGATACAAATAGTCCCTTCAGCTTCACATCTTGGGCTTTGAACAAGATATAAACCACCTTTTCAACTTCATGTCTTGGGCTTTGAACAAGACACCAAAACACCATTTCCTCCCATAGAATAGGAGGAACTACGACCGCTCTGATTTCCCTGTTTTCGTAAACGGGAATGCGTAGGCATAATATTGAAAGAAAAATCTTAGCGAGCACACTAATCCAAAACCCAAAATCCTATACCTTCACATATCAAACAAAAATCATCAGTCTTAAACCTCACACCAATCGCCCAGGCACTATTTTACCAAAATAACCTAAGAAAGACTCACAATCTTTGTAGCATCTGTAAACCAAAAGTCATCTGTTTAAACTCAGTATGCAAGCAGGGTTAATTGGAGACATCTATTTCCCTTCCTTCATCAGCTTCAATAGGATAAAAAATGAATCGAACTGTAGTACCCCAAAAGCGATAGTGCTTCGCAACAACGTCCAAAAATTCGCGCTACACCCACATAGAGAAAGGGTAAGGAGACGACAACACATTCAGCAAGGTCGGGGGAACGTGCATCTTATCAGCATAGATCTAGCACTTGTGACACTTTCTAGCATATTGGATACAGTCAGCCTCTATAGTCAACCAATAATAACCAGCTCTCAAGATCTTCTTAACCATAACATTCCCACTGGCGTGAGTACCAAATGCTCCTTCGTGAATATCATGAATCAACAGGTATGCTTCTCGCTTATCAACACATCTTAGTAGGACCATGTCGTGATTTCTTTTGTAAAGTACATTGTTGCTGAGGAATAACTTGGATGAGAACCTTTGCAAAGTTTTCTTATCGAGGCTCGAAGCATTAGCAGGATACTCTTGAGTCTTCAGATAATTCATAATATCGTGAAACCATGGTTTACCGTCTACCTCTTCTTCAACTGACTGACAGTAATCTGGTTCGGTTTTACACTCAATACTGATGAGCGGTGCTCCATTAACATAGTTAACTCTCCACATTGAAGCTAGCATGGCTAAGGAGTAAGCTATATGGTTCTCTGAGCCAGGAACATGACGAAAAGTGATCTCATAAAAGTATTTGATCATTTCCACAATATAAGCACGGTATGAGATCAGTTTCTCATCTTTAGTTTCCCATTCACCCTTGACTTGATAGATAACTAAAGCAGAATCACCCATGACTTCTAGAATCTTGATTCTGAGATCAATCGCAGCTTCTAAACCCAAGATACAAGGTTCATACTCAGCAACATTGTTTGTGCATCCAAAGTCTAATCTTGCTGTGAAAGGAGTGTAACCACCATCAGGGTTTATCAACACAACACCCACACCATGTCCATTGTAATTGGAGGAACCATCAAACATCATCTTCCATCTAGAACCAGGTTCAGGACCTTCATCAAGGTCGGGCTCGTCACAATCTTTTACCACCATGATGTCTTCATCAGGGAAATCAAACTTAAGAGGTTCATAATCTTCCACAGGCTGATCTACAAAATACTCTGATAAAACACTTCCTTTGATAAACATCTGAGCAACATATTGGATATCATATTCTGACAAAAGCATGTGCCAACGAGCAAGTATTCCTGTTTGAGCAGGTTTCTTAAAGATATACTTTATTGGATCCATTTTCAAGATCAACAAAGTAGTATGACATATCAAATACTGCCTCAAACATCTGGCGGCCCATGATAACGCACAACAGGTCTTCTCAAGCAGCGAATAACGACTTTCGCTATCAGCAAACTTTTTGCTCAAGTAATAGATGGCATGCTCTTTGCGACCAGTTTCAACATGTTGTCCTAAGACACAACCCATGGATCCTTCTAAAATAGTCATGTACATGAAGAGAGGCCTCCCAGGAACAGGAGGAATCAGAATAGGTGGTTCTTGTAGATAGTTCTTGAGTTTCTCAAAAGCTTTTTGGCAATCAGAATTCCACTCTACAGTTTGATCTTTGCGGAGTACCTTGAAGATTGGTTCACAAATAGGAGTCATATTGGAGACGAACCTGGAAATATAATTCAAATGGCCCAGAAACCCTCTTACTTGAGATTCAGTCTGCGGAGCTGGCATCTCTTGAATGGCTCACACCTTTTTAGGATCTACTTCAATTCCTCTCTGACTGACGATAAAATCGAGTAGCTTCCCTGATCTGACATAGAAAGTACATTTGGCAGGGTTCAACTTCAACTGATACTTCCGGAGTCTCTTAAATAACTTCAGAAGTTGATCCAAATGTTCTTCTTCACTCTGAGATTTAGCAATCATGTCATCCACGTACACCTCATTTTCTTTATGGATCATGTAGTGAAATAAAGTCACCATGGCTCTTTGATAGGTTGCCCCTGCATTTTTCAAATAGAAGGGCATGCCTTTGTAGCAATAAGTTCCCCATGGGGTGATGAATGTAGTTTTATCCATGTCGACCGGATCCATTCTGATCTGATTATAACTTGAGAAGCCATCCATAAATGAAAAGACTGCAAATCGAGCCATATTATCCACCAGAGTGTCAATATGTGGAAGAGGGAAATCTTCTTTAGGACTGGCTTTGTTGAGATCCCTGTAGTCTACACACATCCTTACTTTACCATTCTTCTTCATTACTGGCACAATGTTGGCTACCCATTCAGGATACATCGAAACTGCCAAGAAACCTGCATCCAGTTGTCTTTTAAATTCATCTATGATCTTGAGAGCCATGTTAGGTCGACTTCTACGAAGCTTCTATTTCACAGGGGGACATTCAGGCTTGAGTGGTAGCTTATGAACTACGATGTCTGTATCCAAACTAGGCATATCCTAATAAGACCAAGCAAACACATCCACATATTCTTTCAAAAGCAGCACTAGCCGTCGTCTGATTTTTACCCCAAGGGTTGCCCCAATCTTGAACTCATTCTTTCTTTCTTCGGTACCAAGATTGATGACGTCAACCTGTTCTTCATGTGGTTGAAGATCCGTGTATTGATACTTACACATTTCTGCCAAGTCATTGGGGACCTCATAATCGTCCTCATCCTCAGCTTGATAAATAGGTGAATCAAAGTCAATAGTGAGAGCAGGGTCATTGAATACAACGGGTTTGGGATTCAGTCTGCATGATGGAGGGATTTAGTTTATTAAGATGCACAAAATTGAATGCAAGAAAAAAAGTTTTGTTTTGTAGTTTTGAAAAGATTACCATTTTTCTTTAAAAACAAACAAAAAAAAAGTAAAATAAAGACATCAAATTTAACAAAACATCACTTTCATTGATTAATAAGAATTAAAAGCGGTCGCCCATACAAAATAATCCGCTAGCCTCGGGCAAGGCTAGGGAATTGAAAACATCAACAAAGCAAACAAATTACTCTGGTATAGGGTACAAGATAGGGATCTCAATAGACTCCCAATTGCTCAAAGCGGCGTCACACTGAAAAACCAAATGGTTGATGTCTTCATCTTCAATATCTTCAATAATAGCATGGACCTGATGTCCTCCACTGACAAACAACCCTTGAATTGTCTTTGGTCTTCCCATTGTTGGAGCAGCTTTTTCCTCAAGAGTCGGTTTGTAACCCAACCCTTGTGTCATACCCCAAATTTTGACCACTAAGATTCCCATCATTGTGTAAATCATTATCACAATATGGGTAAACCATTATGCCTCATTAGTCTACCCAAAGATGGACGACAATTCACTATAATCAAAGTTAGGGTTTCAAGCCCTCTTAGAGCTCTTAGACAAAGGATCAATCAAGGAGTGACATGATCTTCAACTTGTCTAACCTCTCAAGTATCTACAAAGGATCAAAAGGACTCCCACTCCAAGGATTAAGCACAAGGATGCTCCCTTCTAGGTGGATCAAGCCTCACGATCGCTAGTGTCACCAAATTATGGTTTGGTCGACCAGGGCCTCCAGATGGAAATTTTCCTCTGGGAATGAGCCATTGCTTGAAAGCATAACCTATGATGCTCCAAGGGACATCATAAACCCAAGCATCAAGTCAATTTGACCTCAGGGGATGCATTCATCAAAAATCAGGAATTAGGGTTTCTTGACCTAATTCACCCCTAAGTTGACTTTTGGGACAAATCATGAGCCAAGACCTCAAGACATAATTTGAGGGTCTCTAACATGCTACATTGATCCATTTGTAACAATGGGTTGATCCAAGAAGCTTGAGCAACAAGTCTCAATTTCATCAATACCACAGTTAGGGTTTCGCGAGAAAAGTCAACTGTAGCTTTGACTTTTGACCAAGACATGCTCCCAAGCCCTAGGACATGAATCAAAATACCCTATTACACCCATGGAACATGTCCATCAAGTTTGATTTAGGTCAAGGACATGATTTCCTAAGGAATTGCACAGTTTGGAATTCATCTGATTAAAAGTCAACTGTGCACAAAAGTCAACTTTGACTTTTTGAGATTTTTCACAAAAATGGATTTTTAACCCTAAAATGATGTTAATGTATAATTTGAATCATCATTCATCAAGAAAAATCAAGAAAAGTGGGATAACTTGTAAAAGGGGTAACCATAAAAACTTAGAAAATTTTCTAAGTTAAAAATAAAGTGGCAAGGGTACCAACTTTGGAGGGTCATAACTCCTAAACCACAAAGCCATTATTCTCCATCCAAAGCTTGATTAGTAGCTCTCATTACCCTCTACAAAAACTTCAACTAGACCTAATTCCAATTCATTAAGGATTTTGAGTTATGGAGTGATCAAAATGGCTGAAAAGTGAAAATGTCACTTTTTTCCAAAACTTAGTGAAATTTTCACTAAGTCCAAATCTGCCTTCACTTTTTTCCAAATGTAGGGGGATTTTTCACTTGGAACCAAAAGGTATCAAAACCAAATATGATCAAACAGTTGTTGTATCATCTAAGGGCTTTCCAAAATAGCCAAGAACATCACCAAATTAAACTTGAGCCATGAGATATGACATTGGCAAGTTGCCTTGCTGAAAACTGCCAAGGCAAGGCAAAATGTTACATTTTTGCTCGATTTGCCAAAATCAGCCAATTCCAAGCCTTGTTAGCATTTGAAACACATCTGAGGATCAAATCTAAAGGGGATAATCACTGAGCCAAGCCTCCAAAGTCTTTGGAACAAGAAGTATCATGCCAAACCTAGAATTGCCTAAAATAGGGACAAGACTCCAATTTTGGATTGGAGCATTCAATGTAAGCATCAAGGTGGCATGGACTGGGCCATTTGCAACTGAATTCAGTCAAGACTTATCCAAGACTAAGGGAACCAGCAGCCTGTGCCCTAACCTCTAGTCAATGGCTAGAGGAGGCTTGGATTCTCATTGCTCAACATTGGCCAACCCTACTCAGCAGTTGCCATTCACTATTCCTTGCAAAACAAACTTGCTCTACTATAAATAGAGCTAAATTATGATCAGTTTAAGTACACCAAAGGCCTACAACCCTTGCCTTTCTCAAAATCATCTTCTCCCTCTAAAAAATTCCTTTCTTAGCAAGTCACTATTGAATTTTTCAGGAGAGAGCAATTCCACTCAAACCAATCACTCACACACCTCATAAACATCATATGTGAGCTGATCAAACACTAAACACACAGCTGTAACACTGATTTCTTAGAATCACCAGCCAATTGCTCAAGGTTTTAACCAAGTTGCAGTTGAGATGCCATGAAGTGATCCAGCCATTTCCAATCAAGTCCAAGCATTCAAACACACTCTATAGGGTGTAGGGAAGCTATTCAGATCATCACAACTCATCTGTAACACCTCCAACTCATAAATCACTTTGCACTTGCTGTCACGACCTAGAGGTAAGCCTAAATTTGGTCATCTCTCAATCTATGCATATTTCCTCGCACAATACTTTTGCCAAATGTTCATAATCATACATGGAATGTTTCCCCTTAATTCATTGCTTTGTTTGAATCGTGTATCAAAAATCCCAGCCTTCATGCATAATTTAGGGTTCTTGAGGATTTGTCGTGATTTCTTATTTTGTGCTTAATTTAAATGCAATTAATTGTCACAAACATGATCGTGAGGTTGAGACGAGCAGATTGATATGTGGATTGCATGATATAATCAAGTATTCAGTGAGATTAGATAAAAAATGAAAATCAGCCAAACCCAGAACATGCGCGTGTTCTTCAGCTGTTCTTGGCGCCCTTTTTCAAAATTCAAATATTTGAATTTTTGTGATTTTATTTAATTGATTCAAAAATTAATTTCTCTCTGAGTTTTAATGATTTTGAGTTGATTCTTTTTTTAATAATTCACAAAAATGTTAAAATATTTTATTTTCCCAAAAAATCCCAAAAATATTATTTATTCCATATAATTGATATTTTTACAAAGAATTAATATTTTATTTGTTTTTGACATTTAAAATCTTTTTTCCCTCTTGATTTTGCAAATTTTAATGATTTCTAATCATTTTGTAGGGCAAAACTTGATTTATGAAACATTAATCCAAGACTACAATTTGTTTTTCACATGTTAAAACAATTTTGGTTATTTTAATTGAATTTTTATTCAATTAAAATACAATTTGAAAACAAATTAGGGTTTTTGATTAATTCAAACCTTATAAATCATTTTCAAACACTTGGGCCTCTATTAGAGTGTAAGACCCAACCCCCTTGTACATAAAACTTTGTGGGCCTCACTCTTGTATAAGTCCCTCTGTACATTTTCAAAGTAAACGGCGCGACGTCGTCTTTTTTAAAAAACCATTTGGGCCTACCCTCGAGTAGTAAGACCCATCCCCTTTTTGAAACTTTTTGGGCCTCTATTAGAGTGTAAGACTCAATCCTTTTTGCAAATACAACCTATTTTGGGCCTCACTTATGGTATAAGTCCCGTTGTATTTCAAAAAGTTCGACGCGATCATAGTCCGTTGACACTACAAGAAAATCAGTCTATAGCCACGTGAAGTTGTGACGTGATTATCAGGTGGCAAAAAAAAGCTGGTTGCGGCGTGATAATCACGTCGCTACATTATTTTATAATAAAATAAAAATGTAACGTTAGCACATGGAATGTCAGAATTTAAAATTTAAAAATATTATTTGCGACGTGAAAACCACGCCGCAACAAATAAAATAATTTTTTAAAAACAAAAGCCTGTAGCGTGCAGATGTTGGGAATGTTGAAAATTTTAAATTTTTTTTTTGCAACGTGAATATCACGTCGCAACTTTTTTAGAGGGAAAATTAAAATTTTAATTCTGACTGAATGCAGGTAGTGGGTATATAATTTATGACCGTTGGCTGGTTGCGACGTGATTATCACGTGGCAAAGTTGCGACGTGATTTTCACGTCGCTAATGGGCTTATATAATTAATTGCTTTCGTTTCCTCTCCCTCAGACCCATTTTCTTAAGAACCATTTTTCTCATTTTTCCTCTTCTTCTTCGCAGACCCATTCTTCCTCTCTTCTTCTTTGCAGACCCATTCTTCCTCTTTTTTTCTTCAAGCACTTCCATAATTTTAAAGGTATGTTATTTGATTTTATTCTTCCTCTCTTCTTCTTCCTCTCTTATCATATTTTTTGGTTATTAATAATATTTTTTTTATGATATTTAATAGAAGAAGATTGAAGATTCAAGATTAAAGAAGATTGAAGATTCAAGAGTGAAAAAAAGGTTGGACTAGAAGATTGAAGGAGATTGAAGAAGAGGTATTTTTTGCAATTTATTTTTTATATTTGAAGTATTTTCGGAAATTTGTTTATTTTAGGTTAATAGTATATATGTCAGAAACAAATTTTGTTATAATTTATTTTGGTTATTTTCAGAATTTATTTGTTATAATTTATAAACAATTTATTTAGGTTAATAGTATATATGTTATTTTCAAAATTTATTTATTATAATTTTTAAACAATTTTTTATTCTGTTAGAAACAAATTATATATTTTGTTAGAAATTTATTCTGTTAGAAATTTATAAAACAGAATTATTTTATATATTTATATATATAAAAAACGAAAATATAAACATATTATATATAAATTCTGTTTTAACATATTATATATAAATTATATATAAATTCTGTTTTCCAAAAAATTATATATAACTTCTATTTTAACATATTATATATAATTATATTTTCTGAAATTTTTATTAAGTTATAAATGTTATAAAAACAGAATAATATATAATATATAATAACATTTAATAAAAACAGAATTATTTTATATATTTATATATATAAAAAACGGAAATATATTTAATATGTTTATATTTTAGGTTAAAAGAATATTATGAAAAGTTATATATTTAAAAAAGTTAATTATAAAAAAAGAAAATATATTTAATATGTTATAAAAATAATGTATTTTATGTAGTGATTAAAAACATATATACATATATAAAAATGTTTTATAAAAAACAATTTTATTGTTAATATATTTTTTATATACATTTATAAAAAATTGTTTGAGTAAAAACATATACATAAAAATTTTTTTTATAAACAAAAAACATTATATAAAAACTGCTTTATAATTATTATATATTATATTGTTTTATGAAGTATAGTAAAAAAACTATTTTATGTAAAAACATATATATAAAAAACTTTTTTATAATTATTATAATTATAGAGTTTTATAAAAACTGTTTTATGTAGTATTGTTAAAAAGTATTAAATAGAATGTTAATAAAAACAGTTTTATAATAAAAAAGTATTATATATAATTTTTTTTTCTGAAATTTTTATTACGTTATAAATGTTATAAAAACAGAATAATATATAATATATAATAACATTTAATAAAAACAGAATTATTTTATATATTTATATATATAAAAAACGAAAATATATTTAATATGTTTATATTTTAGGTTAAAAGAATATTATGAAAAGTTATATATTTAAAAAAGTTAATTATAAAAAAAGAAAATATATTTAATATGTTATAAAAAATATTGTATTTTATGTAGTGATTAAAAACATATATACATATATAAAAATGTTTTATAAAAAACAATTTTATTGTTAATATATTTTTTATATACATTTATAAAAAATTGTTTGAGTAAAAACATATACATAAAAAAATTTTTTATAAACAAAAAACATTATATAAAAATTGTTTTATAATTATTATATATTATATTGTTTTATGAAGTATAGTAAAAAAACTATTTTATGTAAAAACATATATATAAAAAACTGTTTTATAATTATTATTATTATAGTGTTTTATAAAAACTGTTTTATGTAGTATTGTTAAAAAGTATTAAATAGAATGTTAATAAAAACGGTTTTATAATAAAAAAGTATTATATAGTATGTTAAAAAATATTATATATAAAAACATTATAGTATGTTATAAAACATTATAGTATATTATATAAAACATTAATATAGTATGTTAAAATGTTAAATAGTATATATATATAGTATATTTTTAGTAGTAAGAACAAGAACAATATGTTTAGGACTATTATTAAGTTGATTAATTTAATATTTCTAATTAAAAAGGTATTGATTATATAAATTTGCAGTAAATGGAATATTATCGGTATTATCGTAGTTGGATGTACGATAGACTATATCCAGGAAGGCGCGCACTTAAACCCAATTTTATAGAAGGAGTTAATGGTTTTATCACGTGGACGTTTGTTCAGGAATGTTGTCGAAGCGAAGGAGGAGTTAGGTGTCCTTGTCTTAAATGTGGATGTAGATATATAATTAGTGACCCAGAGGAAATAACACGTCATTTGCATAGAAGAGGTTTCATTGAAAATTATTGGGTTTGGACGTATAATGGTGAAACATTGCCGAGTAACGTACTAGAGACTAGCAACACGCATGCTTCAAGTAGTCAACCGCCTATGGAATTTGAGGAAAACTTTAATCTGATCGGTGACATGGTTGAAGATGCTTTTGGTGTTAACGTGACCCATGATCAACCAGAAGATTTTGACGGGGAAGAGTTGCCAAATGAGGAAGCGCAGAGATTTTATTAGTTGTTGAATGAGATGAATACTCCGTTGTTTGAGGGGTCATCAGACTCAAAGCTATCAATGTGTTTGAGATTATTGGCCGCCAAGTCAAATTGGAATGTTCCTGATCAGTGTTTGGAGCACTTCGCAAAAATGATGTTGGACTCAACTGCAACGAAAGACAACTTGCCTGCGAGTTTCTATGATGCAAAGAAGTTGGTGTCAAAGTTGGGTTTAAGAGTAAGAAAGATTGATTGTTGCATTAATGGTTGCATGTTGTTTTATGACAATGAGTTTGGTACTCAAGATGGATCGTTGGAGGAATGTAAGTTTTGTCAGAGTCCAAGATATAAAGTTCGCAGTAGAGCCATTAATTATAAGTTATATAACTCAGTAGAATTATAAGAAATTCTATAAGACTTTTGGAGAAGTTAAGGACAAAGACGAATGGTTTAAGCAATTTCAGGTATCATTAATTTATTTGTTAAGTTATTGTTATTTAAATGACTTTTTTTATTATTGTTATAATTTATCTAACTATTTATTTTAATGTCATACAACATTGCAGGAGAAATGTGTTTGGGATACACTGAACTATGAAAAAGTAAAAAAAAATATTTTGGCAGGAGTTCAAGACGACTTTCTGACATGTTACGACGTGCTAGAGAGCGTTTTGTACTGTTGGGCATTCGTCCCAAATGGATAGGCAAAGAAATTTTTGATGACCTTCTTAAGTATTGGAAAACAGATGAATTTAAGGCTAAATCTGAAAATGCAAAGAAGATGAAGGCATCAGAAAAAGGGGGTTGCCTTAATGCTGTTGGAAGTATTGGTACTGCTGAGCATTTTCGACGCATGGTAATTATTACCACTTTTTAAAGTCATATTTTGATTTATAACATATATTATTAATTTAAGTTAAGTTTATTATTTAGGCTAAGTGTTTGGGGAGACAACCACTGATGATTGAGCTGGTTACCCAAACTCGGACAAAGAAATCGGGGGATTTTGTTGACGAGCGTACACAAAATGCTTTGGTAAGTAAATTTATGTTGTTTATATTTTTTATTTATTTATTAGCAACTTAGTGACGTGATTTTCACGTGGCAAGTGAGATGTTGTGGCATTAGAATCACGTGGCAACTGATAAGTTGTGGCGTTAAAATCACGTGGCTATATTTTTTATTATTATTTATTTTTATTTAATTTAATTTAATTTAATTTAACTTATATTAACTTGATTTTTTTAATTGTATGTGTAGAAGGATTATCAGGTCTTGATGGCAGAATTTCTTACCCATAATCCCCAGTATACTCCTCCTCCAGGACAACCGGTTCATCCAGATGTGGATTTCTATATTTGGAGTCAAGCTATTGGGGGAAAGGGGGATAACAGGCGCTTTTTTGGTGGTGGAAATTTGGCGGGCACCTTGAAGAGTGGGGATAGAACTCTGTATCAAAGAGCTATGGACGGTGAAGGAGGGTCACGTCAAACAAATTTGACACCGCAACAGTTAGTAACGGTAAGACAATTGGCTAGACGTGAGTCAGAGGAACGTGAGGCGGCATTGAAGGCCCAAATGGAGGCGACAACGAAGGCCCAAACGGAAGTAATGGAGGCAATGGCGAAGAGGCAGGCTGATATGGAGGAGCAAATGCGGCAATTTATGCAAGCATATGGTGGAAATCGCAACGATGGTGGTCAATCGAGGAATAATAACAACCAAAATGATGTTGACTTTACCGACTATTTCAACCCGAATGATCCAATTATTTAGTTTTATTTTCATTTTCTTTTTACTTTTTAATTTGTGTACTAATGAATTTATAATTATATTTTATATTTAGAAATATAAAATTTAAATTTTAGTTTATTAATTTTATTATATTAAGTTTATTAATTTATATATTTAAAAATATTTAGTTTTATTTTTATAAATTTGATTTATAATATTGAATTTAGTAATATAAATTATAATATTTAATTAAATAAAACAGAAATTATATAAAACAGAAAATAAAACAGAAAATTATATTTAAATAATATAATTTTTTTAAAACAGAAAATTATATTTAAATAAAATAGAAATTATATTTAATAATAATCAGAAATTATTTAAATACAACAGAAAATAATTTAAAAAACAAAAAAATACATCATTTGCGACGTGATTTACATGTCACAAATTAGTGACGTGAAAACCACGTCGCAAAACAAAACGTACAAATAAAAAAAAACATTTTTCCACGTGATTTTCATGTCACTAATTTGTGACGTGGAAATCACGTCGCAAATAACTTTCTGCATTTTCTGAGCCACCTCTGATCACATGCTCTGACTCTTTCTGAAGGGATTTCTATCAACTTTTTTGCGACGTGATTTTCATGTCACTAATTTGTGACGTGTTTACACGTCGCAATAGGGTTGCCACGCGCTCTCCTGCGACGTAGAAGCCCACGTCGCAAAAAACGAGTAGTGACGTGTTTTTATGGTTTGCGACGTGGAAATCACGTCGCAAAAGACAACATATTTTGTAGTGTGAAAAACAAACCATCTGGGCCTCTCCTAGAGCTATAAGACCCATTCAAGACACTTGGGCCTCTAATAGAGTGTAAGACCCAATCCCCTTTTAACCAAAACCTTTTGGGCCTCAAGCATTGTATAAGTCCCTCTGTGTTAAAAGAAAAATCTAGGTGCGTTCGTCGCCTTTTCAAAATCATTTGGGCCTCCCCTCGTGTTGTAAGCCCCATTTCTTTTCTTAAAACTTACTTGGGCCTCTTAAGAGAGTGTAAGACCCATCCCTTTGTACAGAAAACCTTTTTGGGCCTCAGTCACTTGTATAAGTCCCTCTGTACAAAAACAACTGTGCTATCACTGATAAACCTTGGGCCTCTCCTTGAGCTGTAAGCCCCGATATTTCTTTTCAAAGCACCTTCTCTTTTGATTTTGAAATATACTGTTGTTTTCAATCTTTCTTTGCTGAACAACTAACCAAACAGCATGGAAGCTCTACAACCGAGTAAGTGGTTATATGCTTTCTTTATCCGCTTTCATATACATATAACTATATTATGGGGCTGTTTCACTGTAAGTCTTCTTTCATAAACTCATATCGACTGTGTAATAATAGTATAGATATTTAGAGTTTTCCTCGGCAACTATGTCTAGCACTAGGTCAAGCCCTGTTGGTCACTATGAACTTATAGTCAAAACTAGATCCACATAGGATTACCAAACACAGTCTTCCCTCCTCTTGGAGTTAAACAATATGGAGATGTGAAAGGAAGATTCTTTTTGAACCCTTTCTCAGGCTGTCACTCTTAGAAATAGACAGAACTAGATCCCTTATAGGAGCACCAGATACAGTCTTCTCTTCGGCTGTCCTCCTTAGGAATTGTCAAGAGACTCTACCTCCCCAGAGATGAATGTATTCTCCGTGAATGGAATCTCTTGAGTTTCTTCCAAATTCTCGAACTTTCCTGGCTTGATTTATTCTCGGTGAATGGCATGTCTTGAATTTCTTGGGGTTTGGGGACCCACGGGCTTCATAAAAGCATTGGCCTTCTCTTGGACATTGTACAAGGACCCAAAAGCTTCCTAAAAGCATCCCCACCTCCTCTTGGGCTTAGTACAAGGACCCATCGGCTTCTTAGAAGTATTCACAGCCTCCTCTTAGGCTTCATATAATGATTTCTTCCTCCGGGAATGATAGCCTCCTCTTGGGCTTCGTATAAAGGATTCTTCCTCCAGGAATGGTAGCCTCCTCTTGGGCTTCGTATAAGGACCTCTCGGCTTCCTAAAAGTTTCCAGCCTCCTCTTGGGCTTCGTACAAATTGTCCCTACGACCTCCTAGAGGTATAGGAACAGATATTAGTCATCTTCATAGAGCAGTCTTTCAAAGAGTCTGGATCTTTCTACCGTGAACACACTACTACTATTTCTCAAAACATAGTACAAGAGATAAAACTCTAGACTCGGACAGCCTAAGACCCTTGAGACCCAAAGACATTCTCAAGCACCTTTCAAGTAAGGAAAAACACCAGTAGACTTGGACAATCTCAATACCCTTTGGATTTCCCATTTCCTTAAAGAACTGGAAATAACCCCGATCCTCAGATCAATCCATGAGTGCAACATTACTCATATAAGAACTGATTTTCTCTTAACCAACATACTGGACCTGTCACTCAACTGAAAACAGTTACCTTAGCCTCCTCTTGGGCTTTGTACAATGATTTTCCCCAGCGGAGCAAACATTCTCAGCCTCCATCTCGGGCTTTGTACGAGATACAAAAGACTCTCTTGTTGAGTCATCCTTTAGCCTCCATCTCGGGCTTCGTATGAGATACAAAGACTCTCTTGTTGAGTCAACCTTTAGCCTCCATCTCGAGCTTCGTACGAGATATAAAACACTCTTGTTAAGTCAAACCTTTAGCCTCCGTCTTGGGCTTAGTACAAGACACATCCAAAAGCACTCCCTCGTTGAGTCAACCCTTTTACCCTCTCTCTCGGGCTTCGTACGAGACACATAAAAACTCCCTCTTGTTGGGCTAATAGCCTCCTCTTAGGCTTTGTATAAGAAAACCCAGGTCGAGCCAATCAACCTTTCAGCATCAAAGTTGTGCCTCGTTCACAGTACACAAACATCAACAACTCCTTTCATCTAATTGCTGTAAGCGACAAGCCTCTGGATTATTTACATCCACGCCACTGTCCCTCTTTTAGCATGAGGAATTCCTAAGGAAAGATGGCATTACTCTACACTGAGTTAAAGTCTTCTCCTTCAGGTTAAAACCCCCTATAAAGGAAATTATGGCATTGCTAGGATCCACGTATCCCGGTTAAAGTAATTCACCTTTATCAGTCACATAACAGTTGTGACAAACATACCCCTTTAGGGATGACAAATTCTCTCTAAAGTTGAGACCTTTTAGCTTCACATCTTAGGCTTTGAACAAGATACAAATAAACCCTTCAGCTTCACATCTTGGGCTTTGAACAAGATATATATCATTTTTTCACTTCACGTCTTGGGCTTTGAACAAGACACCAAAACACCCATTTCCTCCCATAGAATAGGAGGAACTACGATCGCTCTGATTTCCTTGTTTCGGTAAACAGGAATATGTAGGCATAAGATTGAAAGAATAGTCTTAGCGAGCTCACTAATAAAAAATCCCACATATCAATCAATCTGGAGCCGTATCCTAAACCAAATTCTCATGAATAATCCCGGCAATTTTAACAAAATAACCTAAGAGAAACCCCCAATCTTTGTAGCATCTGTAAACCAACAGTTTTGACTGTTTAAACTCAGTTTGCAAGCAGGGTTAGTTGGAGACATCTATTTCCCTTCCTTCATCAGCTTCAATAGGATAAAAAATGAATCGAGTTGTAGTAAAACCCAAAGAGCGACTGTGCTTCGCAACCACGTCCAAAATCGCTCGGTACACCTTGGTACTTCTCTCTTTCTTGAACTTCAACGAATTTGCCCCTGCCTTCCGGCATGCCTTTTTGTATGGCAGATTGATGCTTTTGAAACAAGCAAAGGATGGACAATTAGAGGCCACTGGTTCCTAATCATCAAGCATAACGACATTTGCTATCTCATGAGCTTGAAAGGAGGTTTCCAGAGCATCTTCATCTGCTTCAATATAACGAAAAGAGGACAAATTGCTGACCATCAGGTCTTCCTCACCGTGTATAATAACCAATTTCTCCTCGGCCACAAACTTCATTTTCTGGTGCAGAGTGGAGGTCACAGTGCCGACCTCATGGATCCATGGTCTACCAAACAAACAATTGTAGGCAGGGTTGATGTCTAGGATTTGAAAAAGGATATTGAACACCTGGGGACCAATCAAGATAGGCAGCTCAATCTCACCCATCACTGATCTTCTTGAGCCATCAAAGGCTTTAACAACAAGTGAAGTGGGTTTCATTATAGCTCCTCGGTATGACAACTTCTCAAGGGTTCTTTTTGGTAGGACGTTCAAAGATGAGCCGATATCCACAAGAACTCTGGCCAATGTATCTTCTTGACATTTTACCGACACATGCAAAGTAAGGTTATGGTTCCTCCCCGCTCGAGGCAACTCCTCATCACTGAAACTGAGAGTGTTACAATCTATAATGTTGGCCATGACATGATCGAATTATCCAGCGGTTATATCTTGGGGCACGTGTGCCTGGGCCAGTACCTTCTGTAAAGCTGATCTGTGAACAGGTGAATTGACTAACAAAGACAAGATTGAGATCTTGGATGGGGTATGATGAAGCTAATCTACCACCTTGTAATCACTTTTCTTTATAATCCTTAGGAACACTTCATCTTCTTCCTGAGAAATTACCTCTTTTCCCTTGTCTTTAGGAGGTATGGGAATAGTAGTTTCCTTGGGTTCAGTTTATTTAAAAGAAGGAGTGTAAACTCTGCCGCTTCGGGTTATTTTCCCTGTTCTAACTATGTTTGTCACATCTTCAACAGTGGCTCCCACCTCATTCCTTGGAACCACGTCTTCGACAGCGATTCCCACCTCATTCCTTGGAATCACTTCTTCACGTCTTTTGTTACCCATAACATTCTCATAAATCCACGGTACGTCTTTTGTCCCTCTGAACCTGAATGGAATAGGTTGTTTGGTGTCATATTGCTTGGAATGATTAGCAGTGGAAGCAACAACATGCCCAAATTTTTTGAAAATCGGCACAGGTTTATTAAACACGGGAACCACAGACCCAGATTTAGGCACATTGAACATAGGTACCTGCTCTCTTGGCTTTGGTAGGTTAAACACAGGTTCGATTACTACAATCTTACTCTACTTTTCCTTGCTGAATACTTATAGAAAACCTTCATTGATCAAACATTGAACACCGTCTTGAACTAAACTGCAGCCCTTGATACTGGTATTACATTCCTAACAATCATTATGACAAACTTTGACTAAACCAACCTCGAACAGCTTAGCATGAAAGGCTTTGATCGGAGTTCTGATCTTTGCTGCGTCCAAAACCAACACCTCATTACTTTCATCTTCAATGGCATTAGTAGTCCCATGGGTGGGCAAGGGATTGCTTTTCACATTCAGCTGATTGTCCGTAAAAGACAAAATTTTCTTTTCTACCAAACCTTTTACTACATACTTCAAAGCAAGGAACCCTCCAAATCGTGACCAGCTGCCCCTTGATGAAAGGCAAAATTTACATTCAGATTGTGGAATCTCATAGATTTCTCTAAGGGCGGACCCATTAGGTCTAGTGACGATCAAACCTTGTTGAACCAAAGAAGGATATAATTCAGTGTAGGTCATAGGTATGGATGACAATGAAGGCTTTTCTCCATGTCTCCTGTAAGAAGTGTTCTTCTGAGGAGCTTGCTGTCTCTGTTGTTCATAATGTTGGTTATTTGGCATCTGTTGGTAAGCTGGCTACTGATAAGCTGGCGCCTGCTGCGCTATTTGGTGATTAAAGGTAGGTGTCACAGCTGCTATGTAAGGTGGCTGAGCATACTACGTTGAGTAGATTGGTTGCTGAGAGAAGTTTAGATTCGGTTATTGCTGGTACATTGGCTATCTCCATTGAGGATTCTGTTTCTTTCCTGCCATGATGGCATTGGTTTCCCCTTCCTTCTTTTTGTGAGGGTGACTAGGAGCTTTCTTGGTACTGATGCTAGTTGAACTGTTCGAAGAACTAATTACCTTTCCACTCTTTAATCTTGCCTCCACCTTTACACCAACTGTAACAATATCAGTGAAATTAGCACTGACGCTGCTGATCATTCTCTCATAAAATTCTAGCTTCACTGTGTCTAGAAACCAATCACCCAACTCCTTCTCGGTCAAGGGTGGTTCTACTTGAGATGCCGTCTCTCTCCATCGCTGTGCATATTCTTGGAAAGATTCAGTGTTGCTCTGGGTCATACTCAATAATTGTTTGCGGTCAGAAGCCAGATCCATGTTGTACTTGTAGTGTTTTACAAAAGCATTGGTCACATCCTAGAAACAACGGACTTGGGACTGGTCCAAGCTCAAATACCACTTAGCAGCAGCCCCTTTTAAACTGTCTTGAAAATAGTGGATCATCAATTTGTCATTGCATACATGTGCAACCATTCTTTGATAGTACATGATTAGATGAGACCTGGGACATGTGGCACCTGAGTACAACTCAAAATTTGGCAGTTTAAATTTGGGTGGATCACCAAGTCTGAGACCAAACACATATCCTTAACATCACTGCTAAATGCATTACTTCCCTCCATTGCTTTCATTTTTCTTTGCATTGTCTCGACACCCTCTTTCAATCTTTCGTGTCGATCATCCCCTTCTTCTGACACATCAATGTAATCATAAGGATGATGATTCTGGAAAACCGGGTGTACCTGTGTTTGTACCGCTGGTGGAGCGAAGGTAAGAATAGCCTGTAGAGTCTCATTGACCAGTGGGACCATTTGCTGGGTAGACAAAGGAACTGTGGCACGGATAAAATCAAAGGGCATCCCTAAGGTGGGGTTCACGGCCGGGATAACAGGAGGTTCCACTGTTGTAGTGATGATTTCAGAAACCACAGTAGCCTGGGTGTCCATTTTTGCCTTCATAACATTGATAGCCTCGAGGATTTGTCCCATCCCTCCTCATATCTCATTCAATTCACTGTTGACTCTATCCATTTCTCCGTATGCTTCTGACATCTTTAATCGAGCTTGGGCCCGAGTGTTGTAGCTATGCCTGGGATTCAGTGTGACGATTCTGGAGAGATCAAGGGTGACATAAGATAAGGACCAAGAGGAAGATGCATATGTTATGACATGATGCAAATGAGGATGCTGATGCAAATGCAAGCTAAACAATCAAGCAACCAAGGAGATTTTGCAAATAATGTAGACAATGGAGTCTTCAACAAAATAAACTTCTTCATTAAGAAATCTGGCGAATATTACATTAGGAGCAGTGCATCTTCATACTCCGAGTACATAAGTGGGATTACAACCACAACAAAAGGGAAATAACAACAACAACAACAGGAAATAACAACAGAGGAAAAAGGGAAATAGAAGCAACCCCAAGGAAACTAAAAGTTGGACCCACTAGTTGATGTCCCTTCTCCTTTATTGATCTTCTTCTTCAGCTCACCAATGCGATCCTTGATCCTCTCTTTCTCAAGAAACAAGTCTGTTAAATTGTCCATCATCCTTTGTTTGGTCTCAGGGGGTGATTCGTGGCGAGGGAATGGTTTCCTCATCACACGAGCTATGTCACGGGACCATTGTAAGTGAGCTTTAATGACAGGGTATTTTGCTTTCCATAGTTGCTTGTTGATTTGGCGCCAGGCGTGCTCAAATCGCATCTTCATCTCAAACCCTTCCTCTTCCTCATAATACATGATCTGCATATCCTCATTATCCAGAATTCTTCACTTCAGATGGCCCAACTGGCGACGCGTAAGGATAGGTTTATAATTGATACAACCATTCCTCCCCATGAGGGGCACATTGGGGAAGTCCCCACAGCTATAGATTACAATGATTCATTCGCCAGTTGGATCATACCATTCAATGTCAGTATGCTTCAATTCCATCAGCTTCTAAGACCAGATTTTGCAGTCCTCAACCTCCCAGAAGACTGGTATCTTCGGCAAGTAGGTTTTGAACCATTTGTAGAAAAGGGCCACACAACAGACGATTTGCCCACAACCTCTTGTATACCTGGTCTGAACGGCGTGGTAGACATCTGCTAGCAGCGTGGGAACTGGATTGTTGATCGTGAATATCTGGATGGCCTGAACATCCACAAAGTTCTTTGCATTTGGAAACAAAAACAAACCATAGATTAGTAGAGCAAAAGTTGATTTAAACTATGCCTCATTCCCTCTATTCTTGAAATAAAGAGCTTTTTATAGCAAGAATTGGGCGGGCAGTCCGAGCCGTCCTCCTTTGATAGTCAGATTATCCTGGATGTCAGACACTCTGATCTTAATTGTTTTGGCGATGTCTTTGGCGGAGGGCATTTCCTCAACCCCAGAAAAGATAGGAGCTCCCCTGACGGGAATCCCTATCATCGTAGAGAACTCTTCTAAAGTTGGCACCAGCTGGAATTTTGGGAACACGAAGCAGCGGTACGCAAGATGATATAACTGGACCAGAACCTCAAGGGGGCCTTGAGTTACTGGGACTCACATCAGTGGAAGAAGACACCCATATCTATCAGCGAAGGCGGATTGGTCTTCAACCATATCTCCCAACCACAACAATTTCCCTAGCTCGGGAAGTTCAAAGAAGTAAGGCCAGACTTTTTTTCCTGCAGCGTCCATATCTACAAAATCTGCAAAATAAAGTTAGTACCTTGATAGCATAGCAAAAATGCAAAGTGCAAATGCGAATGCCATTGGTTTTAGGGAACTCAAGAAAGACATTTTTCAAAATAAGCCTCGTTTCATTAAATATTGAGAAGAGTTTACAAATTGGATAGTATATCTCAAAATACAATAAGATGAGAACAACAGCTAGGCCTAGAAGAAAAGCAACCCTATCTAGGAGTGTCCTGCTTCACACCTTCTCTTCCATCTTTTCAACTCGTGATTCTCAGTGACCAACTTGTCGAAAATTCCTTTCCAAGCACCAGACGTCGGAGTAATACTGGCATACTCATGAGTGCTAGATGTAGGCCTCATGCTTGAGAAAAATGAATTCTCTTGTGCTAAAGTTCCTCTATCACACGTTTTTCCAGCCACTCGATCAAGTCGTCTTTCTCTTTCATCTTCTCCTTCATCTCTTCTTGCTCGATGCAGACGGTATGATACTTCCATTCCCACGTGTCTCTTTCAAGCTTAATTCTATCTAGGGTCTCCTGGTATTCTTCCATATGCTCAATGGGAATAGTAGATGGAGGTACAATAGTCGGCTGCTGAAGTATCTTGGGAAGATAGGGCATTTTGAGGTCACGGGCTCGAGATCGAACCCATTGGAGGAACGGCTCCAAAGCTACACAGTTCCTTTTTCCCAAATCATTCTTGGTGCTTTCGTGGAATTTTTCCCAAGCACACCAAACTCCACTTTTGGTCTCATTAGTGGCTTATTCATTAAGGTAGAAGAAACTGGATACATGAATACTCTTAGGCTTTTCCTTCATCGCAAATCAGAGTTGGCGTCTGGCAAGGACAGGATTATAGTTAATCCCACCATGGATACCAAGGAGATGTACGTTAGGTAAAGGACCACAGGTGTCAATGTATACTCCCTTGTCATAAGCAGAATCATACCAGAAGATGTTGTTATAGGTAAGAGAAATAATCCTTTGAGACCAACGCAGCTTATCAGGGTTATCTCTGAATTCATACAATCGAGGCAAATGAGGGATGTACCATTGGTAAAGCAACGGTGCACAGCATAAAATAATACCCTTCCCTTGAAGAGTCCTATGGTGGATGGAATGGTACGCATCACCAAGTAGAGTAGGCACAGGATTCCCACTGATAAAGATTCTGATGGCATTGACGTCGACAAAATATTCCACATTAGCGAATAGAAACAAACCGTAGACGAGTAATGCAAAGGTGGCTTCAAAGAAAGCTATAATATTTACATTGAAGAATTGACAGGCTTTTTCGTACAAGAATTTAGATGGTATCCCCTTAATACCATCCTTGGTGGTGATGTGAGGCTTGACTTCTGACATATCCAGGTGGATACAATCGGCAATCTCTTTTCGAGTTGGTATCTTCTCCTGACCGCTGAAAGGTCTTTGTTTTTTCACAGGTAAAGGAAACCAATGAGAGTATTCTTCCAAGATCGGAAACAGTTGGTAATCATGGAAAGTGAAGCAATGATAGAGAGGATCATAAAACTGAACCAAAGTGTCAAGAACACCTTCCTCCATCTCAATTCTGAGAAGGCCCACCAATCTTCCATAACGCTTTTGGAAACTTTCATGTCCAGTCACCAGGGTTGCTAACTTCTTCAGCTTAACCAGATTAGGCCTTTTGAAATTGAAATTTTTAATGTTCCTCTTCTCAATATCCATGATACCTATGATTTTCAAAGGAAAATATGATTGAGTTCCTTAAAACCAATAATGGATGCAATGAGATGTATGTAATGCGCAAACATGGGTAAATAATACACAAATATATGTTCACAACACAGTACACAAGTCTTAGGTTTAGAGGTCTCATGAATGGAGCCATGGTTTACCCATCCCAACAAGGTGTGGACTATAGGTTCATCAACTGTAGAACAAGGTTCTAAAAGTTCCCAAAGTCTACGTAAATCCTTCTGATATTATCGGCCTGCATGACTACTCACGCGGGTTAATAATATTCTCAAGATAAACTCGTCTGAGTGTAGTATCGTGTAACAACTACTCAGGACTTACTCCCTCTTAGCCACCGCACTACATCCTAAAAAGCCTAGTGGGGTGAAGGTAACTACGGTCGTCAGACTCCTGGCTCCCAATTGAAAAAGTAATATCAATGCGACTGCTCACATCAGACATCAATAATCCCAAAGGGCCTCATCTGAGTGTGGTCATCATATGCCATATATTTTTAGGACTACTCCCAACAACCGACTATTGATTACACCACGATCCTATCATATATGTGCTCTCAAGTCCGGGTTAGGACTTTATCTCACCACTTAATGGTACCAGCCCTGCCAAACAGAAGATCCAAGTACAAACAAATATATATATAGATATGTACAATCAAGCAAGCAAAACATATAACAAATACAAGCAAAAACAAGGTGGGCTTAACCCTCAAAAATCTTATTTCCCCAGTGAAGTCGCCATTTCTGTTGCGGTGAGAATCGGATAACAAGCTATTAATTAACTTGCATCACAAAACTTTGAATTCACCACCGACTTTGATTTATCCAAAGGAAAGGTTCAAGATCGAGAAAACCTAAAGGGGGGAGATCTAAGGTTCGGGGGTTGGTTATACTAAGGGAAGGTATTAGCACCCTTAATATCTGTAGTACTCTACAGGAACCTCTTGTTTAGTTTGTGTTATGTTACGTTTGCTTGCTAAGATAAATGCTAAGGGTAAAGGTAAAGACCTAGGGGTATGTACACTAAGTTTGCTCGCCAAGACGTCGCATCTTGTGCCTACGTATCTGACTAAAGAATTAAAGCAACCATACTTCACCTAACTAAGGGTGAGAGGAACCATTGACTATGGCCAAAGTTCCAAGGGAAATGAGTATGAGCTCATGTAGAGTTTAAGAAACTCTCTAAGTCTACGTTGTAGGAGTAGGTGAATGGCTATGAGGCCAAGAGGGAAGATGACTATCTATGACTATGAGGTCGATATAGAGACTTTCTATGACTATGAGGTCAATAGAGAGCAAGTGTTACCTATGACTATGAGGTCTAGGTTGGGGAACGGCTCTAAATAGAGAATCCTATGATTATGAGGTCAAGGAGAATGATGAGCTATCTATGACTTTGAGGTCGATAGAGAGGCTTCCCTTTGGAAGGATGGGGAAGATAACAACTTCTTATGAACATGAGTGTTACAAGGGAATTGAGATAGTATAAGTTCAAGAATTCAAAGAGAATGTACAACAATTAAACATGATCAAATTCAAAATCATGAACCAAACATAAACACATAGGTTCATATAGCATCTTAAAGTTGAAAAGCATTCAAGATAAAAGCCTAGCAACAAAGTCAAGAGACATAAATAAAGCCTTAAGGGAAATAATCTCTAAACAAGGTCAAGGAACCTCTCCAAATAACTCTCGTAAGTACTAAGAACAAAATCAAGAGAACTCTCACAAGCCCTTTCAAGAATTAAATGTTTTTCAAAGAAAATACAAAACTAAGTGAAAAGGTTTACACATGTTTTTTTTTGTAAATTTAAAAATTAATGTAAAAAAAATAAAAATAAATGATGAAAAATTAAATTAAACATTAAAAAGTCATTCTTGAATTTTTTTGGGATTTTTAAGTAAAAGAAAGTATTTTAAATTAATTAAAATTGAAGAAGAAAAAAAGAAAATAAAATTATTTAACTTTAAACAAAGGGGGGGGGGGGGTGTGTAGCAGAAAATAGAGATGAACTAAAGCTTTCTTCATCAGGCGCATGGGCCTGTGAATGGGGGGTGTGGACAGCGTTGGCCCAAGTTGGAAAATATGAGAGGAAAACAAATAAAACAAGCAAAAGGGTGTCTGGGGCGAGGGGGATTCGAACCCCAGACCCCTATGTCACAACGCGCAAGTCATACCACTGGAGTGGCTATACATCCATTGTATAAGGCACCCCTGAAAATACTTGAACTCTCAGACGAATGAAAATTCTATTTTGGAAATGAACCACATGGAATGATGTAACGGTACACTAGTAACCCAACATCAACTGGCCAAAACATTTTTAGTCACTAACTGCCAAAACAGCTGCGGACCAATCACACAATGCCTTCTCTTTCTATCTCATGCAATCATGCAACAAAACCTAAAAGCTTATCGTGAAAACAAATAAAATAGTAGTAATGAGATGGCTTGTTATCATCTTGTTCAGCCCTTATCTCCATCAGATCTTACTCAATTTTAAAGAAACAAAACACCAACTTATAGCACTCATATGGTAGAACATAGATAAACCTTCAGCAACACACAAATAAACATCAAAGTTGAGAAACAAAGACATGACTTCTAGCTAAAACAAACTGAAGGGTTCCAACATGCCATTATTTCTTCTCCTATCATCCTTATGCTAACAAGGCTCTAACAAAGTTCAAGGTGATAAAGCCTCTTGATGTAACATTTTCAACTAAAGGAATACTTCAGAAACCAAGCAACTCAAACCAAAGCTCTCAAACAACAAAAACAACATGGACCTAATATTCAGAGCTGGTAATAAACCTCATAAGGTATTGTCATGCCGAAACCAATCCATATTACCAGCCTAAGCTAGTGTAGATGCTAACAATAACCTAACCATTATTGAGAAGTCCTCTAAGGCTCGTACATGGCATGGAGGTATGAGTTAATAAAGAGTGAAAACATCTACTTATCATGCCAACAGAACACCAACCAAACTACATGTTGTTAACCTAAACCAAGGTAAAATGGACAACTTGAGAGCAGTTCAAACATGAAAATTTCAGTATGAGGATGTGAACATAATGTGTTCCAAACTATCAATAATAGACAATGCTAACAAATGCATCGTATATTCAAACAATGACATGATAACAGTGCAGGATTTCAAGTGATTTACATGATCATGACATTTGAACAATGGAGTCAAAGAGTATGAGGGTTACCTAGTGGAATAAGTCCACTGCACCTTCTTAATTTGAGAGGTTGGAAATGAAACTGAATTGAGCTTCTACCTCCTTAAGGCAGTTGTGGTTCAACTCTCCCAAAACTCTCTCACTCGAGTGGTGTTTCTCTTTGAAAAATACTAGGAGATATGCTGAGATCTGTTAATTGTTGGTGCCTAGCAAATGAGAAGGAAGCTCCTTATATAGGCAGGATGAGCATGGATTATGAGAGAATCCTTTGGGTGTTGGTTTTATTTTTCGAAGAAAAATGGTTGGGTGGTACTACACGCATGGTTTCCTTGCAGACCAACCTTGAGCCAAGGGCCAAAATGGATGGTTGCTTGCTTTAGGGCTTTGGTCAGTAGAAAAAATTTATGAACCAACATGCTATAGTGTTAACAAGAATACATGATAGTTAATACTCTTATATTATCTTGTTAAGTATAAGTTATTGTACTTTCAGCAGCCTCCCCTCACGAGTTTTAGGGCTTTGGTGTCTTGGAACTGATGGCAAAAATAAAGGTCAGTAGGGGCTTGGATAACTTTGCACGGTTTTGTGGGAAAGTTGGTATTGGAAGTTGGTATAACTCAGTACAACTTGTACTTGGCACAAACTTGCTCCGACTTGGTTTAGTTTCAAGATATGGTTTTGCAAAGAAGCAAACCATGCTATGTACTTCATCACACGGGCAAACTTCATATGATGGGCAAAACACCAAACTTTTGAATTCTTTGAAAAGAAGAAGTGTAATGGGACACTAATGTGTTGTGGCATCCTAGAAACATGTAAAATGTGTGCCAAAGAAATGGATGTAAAAATAATGATAAAAAATAGAATTTTTTTTGCGTATGTAACATTTGTGACATGAACACTTTGAAGCATGATATCTTGGCAACCATATTACCAATTCTTAAGATTCTTGGCTTAATAAAAGGTAGGAAGATGATAGAGTGGTTTCCGTGTGGAAAGATTCTTGAAATAGGGTTTAGAAAAGTGTGAAAATTAGCCATGAAGTCGTGTACAAAAGGCTGTCCAAGAAACTTAGAAAAACAATCTAAGTTTATAGAAATTTCATCAACTGAAACACCTAACTTTAACACATCATAACTTGAGATTGACTTATCCAAATGAGGAGTTCCACACATGCTTGGAAAGCTTGAAGAACAAGGAACAACTTTCATGTTCAAAGACCTTTTTATTTGAAGCTTGAAACTAGGTGAAAAACAGCCATGAAGTAGTGTTCAAAATTGGAGCAAAATGTTGAAAATTTCACTAAGTCCCTAAGGCATATTGTGCTCCAAGTCTCATAACTTAAAAACCAAGCAAATTCTGAAAAAGGGTCCTCTAATACACTTTGAAGATCATGGAAAGAGCTTCCATTTGAGCTTTGAGTCACTCAAGTTGGATGTGTGCTTTGAGAGTTATGACTGTTTCAATTTTGGTACAAGTAGTGAAATCTCCACATTTGAAAAGTTTCATGAACCAAACATTGCTTCCTTTGCAAGAAACTTCTTAGAACTTGATCTCTCATACCCTAAATCATCAATGAGACATGTTATGATGAATTCAGGCCTTGGATGTTTCATTCTTGGATCAGAATCTCAAGGATTAGGGGCCTTAATCAAAACCCTAATTTGGGGGCAGGGTGAAACTGTGGCTCAAACTACTTATGATGAGAGCCAAATGATGTTGAATTCTTGCTAAATGAGACCTCTTGAATGTAGGTAAGCTCAAATGGTTGATGAATAAATCAAATCTTGACTTATCAGGGCAAAACCCTTTAATGTTCTTCAGGTTAAAACCCTAATTCCACATTTTGGTCTGGTGAGCCTTTGTTGACTTGACTTGATTCACAGTCTTGAGATTTTGGTTCCAAACAACTGGTGAATCTTTGTGATGATTGTATAGAGCCAGAGAATACCTTAGGAAGCCTTGAATCTCTCTGTGTGAACCCTAATTTCAAACATAAGGGAAATAAACTTTGCAAGATGTAGGTTAGTTAAATAATGCAAATATGATTGATCCTAAATGTTTATGCAAAATGTTATGACATCTAAGAGGTAAAATTTGGGGTACAACACCTTCTATCCCACTTATCAATTCTTTGAAAAATCCCAAATTTCTTATTCTCAACAATGGCATCTTCAACCTCCAACGTCAAAGACTCCCAGAACATCCAAAAGACAAAAGACCTAAAGACCCAATCTCAACTTCCTCCTTTTGCTATGCTTGCTGGGCCAAAGATAATGAAGAATCTACAATGCATCCCAGAACCACTTGAGAAAGAAAAAAGACATATCTACAAATCTCAGGTACTAATCCCTGTTCTTATTTCTGGTAAACCATATGCTTTATCTGGTCCTTTATCTGCTCTAGATACCGATTATGAGAGACTCAACGAGTATTTCCCCTCCTACCATAAGACCAAACCCATAGGTCAAGCTAATAAGTCTAAGGTAGAAGCCAATGCTCCTGATGTTGTAGCTCTCAACAACATAGATTTACGGTATATGAACGACGGATCTAGGATCTTTAGGGCAACTCCATCGTTCAAAGATTATGATCTTTATTTGAATTGGCTAACCAAGATAGAAAAGGTTAAAGCCCAAACTTGGAAACATTCAGGGATTTATGACCTTATCATGCTATCGAAAACAGGACTTGCGTACTATTGAACCATGCTGGTTTTATCCCTTTACTTTTGGGACATCACCCATTATACTTTTCATCTCCCATGTGGGACGATGACCCCAAATTTATTTGATGTAGCCGCTATCACACCGCTAAAACCAACCGAAAAACCTTATGACCCAGAGCTAGACTTTGAAGACCAAATAGGTTTTGCATCTGCTAAACCCACATACACGAACTTCATCAAACATTATTATGACCCTAAATCCACTGATGTCACTGATCAATAGCACATAGCTTTTCTAATTGTTTAGCTGTCACACTGCGTATTCTGTTCAAGATCCCTGCAAGTGGCCAAAAAATTCTTCACACTTGCCACCCAACTTCACATTTGTCGAGATGTTTGTCTGAGCAAAATGATTTTGGGACACCTGTATGAGTCCTTGAGTGAAGGTGTCACTCAAACCAAAGGACTAGCTGCAGGAGGAAAGCTTTTACTATCGGGACCTTTCTGGCTACTTCAACTCTGGCTGAATGCCTCCTTCGAAGCCAGTCTTCCAAACAAAGGAACCGTCGAAGAAAATGCCAAAGAAATCAAAGACCGACGAGTTGAAGGGACCCGCTTAGTATATCTAACCCCCAACGAAGAGGGTAAACTACTTAGACCATCATTCCTTAGCTTCATTAAGATGTTTGCCAAGCGCCATGAGTTTACTTCAAGCATGGCTCCTTTTGCTGAAAGGAAGTATGGTCCTGAGTGGTTCACTAGGTCTTTCCCTACCTCTGACAAAGTCCAAGAAGAAGAATCAAAGTTGATCTGGGTGGATTTTCTGATTCCTCGACTTTTAATTCTTCGACTGAATCTGGGAAGAGGCCAAGTCTCTTTGATTTCCTACCAACCCAATCTGGTTGCCCGTCAGTTTGGTTTGGTTCAAACCCTCCCAAAATGCTTGTATGAGAAGAAAAGACACCTCCTCCTCCATCACACCAGTTATACTGAAGAGAAGGCCTCGATACAGATGGATCGTCATGCATACAAAGCGTTCCTTTCTCCAGTCAACTTTGAGCTTAGTTCCCTTTGCACTCCAGAATTTCACCAGTGGTGGTCGAAGTACTTCACTGAGAAGTTCTTTGATGTTTCTTCCTTCACACAGCTGATTGATGAAGCTTTTCTCTCTGTGCAGGAGATGACCAAGAAAGGTAATTCTACGCACATCAAGGAAATCCAGGCATTCCAAAAGTTCTTTGAAACTATTTATCGCCCAAATGATCTTAGTCGAACCGTCCGCGAGGCTGATATTACTCTGAAGGAAATTTTTTAAAAGAAAATGGAAAGTTTAAAACTCCATTCATGTTTGCCGCCTGAGCGACACTACGAAATAGATTTTGAATTATTTCCTCTCAAGTTTCCGCGACTGCCATCTGCTGATTTTGGAGTGGCTCTTGCCACTCCATTTTCAGACTGGTTCGTCTGTGGGAACTCTATAAAGATCCTTCGTCAGCAGTAAAAACCAAAGGCTCAACGAATGGTTTCGACTAAGTACACCTTAGATAGTTTCAAAGGACCACTTCATATCGGTATCGAAGATGTTCGCATCGAATCCAAAATTTATGAAGGTGTGGAATGAAGATTTTCAAATTTTATATTTCTCGTACTCAACCATTCTTACTGACTTGTAACTGTTTTGTTTATTTTCAGCTATCAAACTGAAGAAGCCTACAGCCAAGAGACCACTTGAAGAAGAGAACGAGCCAGCCACAAGGGTAACTTTTGCTCACTAACCTTTCCTGTACTGTGTATAATTATGCCTTATAACACTTTAACTTTTCTTTTAGTTCTCAATGACCACCTCCTACTCCCCAAAATTAGAAATCCAAAAGGGCTACTACCCAAATTGTACTTGAATTGGATGACGATGATCACTCTCCACCTGAGGATCAAAAAACCAAGAAGAGGAAGAAAAAACTTAGGATCACTGATACTTCAAGTCAGCTGAAGGTAAAGGTAGCAAAGGCTTCTCAAGCGTCAACGACTCAAATTAACTTGGAGTCTTCTCCTCAAGGAACGTCGAAGACATATCTGGTTCAGTTTGAAAGTGACAACTCCAGTCCTGGGGTCGAGGAACTTAAGGTAATCAAAATCTCCCTTAACTGTCTATCTTACTGTTCTTCTTTTGTTCTAACTTGATCTTATATACTTGTCATTTCAGGATGGTACAGGTACCTCAACCCAACCAATAACTAACTCTCCTTCAACAACCACTCTTTTTGACCCAACCAACAAGTCTACTATGAAGGACGTCCCAACTTCTTCTGCACGGACTGGTATTCAACAATCTCAGACAAATGGCTCTGAGCATGAAGAGGATCATGACCAAAGCAAACATGAAGAGGTTACTACAGAGATAACAGCTATGGATGAAGGCGATACCTGGCTGAAAAATATTCTGAAAATGATTCCCCAGTGGTCGAAACATTAGGCAACGAAGACCCAAATAATGCTAGTCCAGACGTTGCTGTCCAAGATGATGAAATGGAAGAAGAAAAAGACCAATTAATGTTCCATCCTGATGGAAATGATGATGATGATGGAGGTGATGATAAGGATGGTGATGACAAAGATGAGAAAGATGATGATACTGATGACGATAAGGATGACGAAGATAAAACCGGAAGTGAATCTGCTAAAGAGCAAGTCCAAAGAGAACACACTACTGCTCCTAAGGCCAATGTAACTGCTGAGAGTACTAAACCTTCGACCTGGACAACTCTTGCTTACTCTGAAGAAGAACTTAATCTTCTCAAGGCAACCAACCCTCGTGAATATCTGAAAATTGTCCTTAGCAAATGAGGTAGTTCTTCTGAGAGTAGCATAAGTTCTTCGACAGCTTCTGGAGATCAACTTTCGAGTAAACCTCCAAATGAGGCACTTCAGAAGATCAAAGACAAAGTCTTCAAAGGCAACCTCTTCATACTTCTGGAGTCGGATGCCACCGCCTCTCTTCAACTGAAAACCCGTCTCCCCTGATATTGCAACCATCATCCTGGAACTTGGTACCATGATTGACCAAGTCACCACCGATCTTAAACAACTGCCTCAGATCAATGATGCACTTGAGACCAAATCTGGAAGCGAGGTTGCTGCATGGACAGCGGCTTCTGAATTAGAAATTAGAGTGGAAGAATTGGAAAAAATGAAAGAACAACACAACTTGGAGGTCGAAAGCAACAAAGCAAATATTGCCAATTGGAAGAAATAGATCGAGGAGCTGCAAGCCAAGATCTCTAAGGATGAAAAATGAAATGCTTAACTAATATCCTCTGATGAATCTGAAGTGGTCAGAGAGCTGGAACTGGCATTGGAGTTCCTCGACAAAGCTCGACAGCTGGAAGCAGAGGTTGCAACGCTAAAACTTGACAAAACCTCATGTGAGAAACGTCTTGAGCTTCATAGGTCAAAGTATCTCAAAATGAAGAGCAACATTCCCTTTTAATGTGCATTTTCTTTCCCAATTTTGTCATACATTTATTTAAATACAACACTTCTCAGCCCTTCGAGGCTTTTTATGTAATGGATTGAACCATTATGGCAATTATTTACCACGTTGGCTTCAACCAATTTTTCTGCAATTACTCATAAATAATTTTCAATTCTTGAAGTACAGGTTTATATTTTTTCAAATACTTACCATTTAGTTTCAAGATCCTTTTATCTTCATCTACCTCTTCAATCTCATAGGCACCATTCGAAAAAACTTGTATGATTTGAAAAGGACCCTCCCACTTAGGGGACCATTTTCCCAAAGACCTAACTGGTGTACCCCAAATTTGACCTCTTAGATGTCATAACATCTGGCATAGACATTTAGGATCAATCATATGTGAACTATTTTAACTAACCCATATCTTGCAGTTTGTTTCTTTTATATCTGAAATTAGGGTTTGCACAGAGTGATTCAAGGCCTCCTAAGGTATCCTGTGACTCCATACAATCATCACAAAGCCTCCCTATTTGTTTAGGAACCAAGATCTCATGACTTTGAATCAAGTCAAGTCAATAAAGGATCACCAGACCAAAATATGGAATTAGGGTTTCAATATGAGGAATCACTGAAAAATTTTGCCCTATCAAGTCAAGCTTTGCTTGGGTCATCAACCATTTGAGTTTACCTACATCCAAGAGGTCTCATTCAACAAGAATTCAAGATCATCTGGCTTTCATCATGATTATTTTGGCCATAGTTTCACCCTATCCCTTGATTAAGGTTTCTATAAGGCATATGGATCGTTGGCCTTGATTTTCATCAGGAGGTGCCCTTAAACCCTAAACCATGACTCCATGAGTTAGTTAAAATCCCTAAAGGTCTTCTATGAGCTTTGGATATGAAGAAAGAAGCAAGATCACAGAGGTGTAGCTCAGTGCATTCACAGTCAAAATTAGGGTTTTCACTGAAACCCTAGTCTTTGGGATTTTGATCCAAATGGAATCTCCCTTGCTTCAAATCATCATAACATGTCTTATTGATGATTTAAAGTGTCAAGATCAAGTTTCAAGAAGTTTCTTACAAAGGAAGTAAGCTTATGATCATAAAGCTTTTCATAGGTGGAAATTCCCTCTCTTGTGATAACTTGAAATGATCATAATTTCCAAACCACACATCCAAATTGAGTGACTCAAAGCCCAAATGGAAGCTCTTTCCGTGATCTTCAAAGTGTTAAGTATGATTTTTCTCCAAAAAATGCATGGTTTGTGAGTTATTAGACTTGGAAGCTAAACCGCCCAAAGACTTAGAGAAATTTCAGCACTTTTTGCCTTAATAACCAGCTGACTTTAACCCAAATTTTCATCTAGTTCCAAGCTTCAAATAAAAAATCTTTGGACATGAAAGTTGTTCCTTGTTCTTCAAGCTTTACAAGCATGTGTAGAACTCCTTATTTGGCTAAACCAATCTTAAGTTATGATGTGTTAAAGCTAGGTGTTTCAAGTTGTAAAATGTCCATAACGTAAATTTTTTCTAAGTCTTTTTGGCAGCTATGTGCACATGACTTCATGGACGATTTTCACTCTGTTCCAGGCCTCAAACCAAAAATATTTGAACATGAAAGTTGTAGAGGGCATTGAGGGATTTCCAAAAAGTACAAGAACTCCTCAATCCATGGAGTGAGCTGAGAGATTCGATTACATGAAGCTTGGGGTCCATTTCATGATTTTCAAGTAATCAACTTTTGTGTAATTACTCAAACCCTTCTCCTATCCACCAAAGCTTCACATTTATGAGTTTTAAAAGTGAATTTAATGATAGTAAGACTTATGCCACGAATTTGCAAGTGTTTGTATTAAAATAATGAGGTTTATGTCATCTTGGTGCAACTTGTAGCATGAAAGAGAAACTTTTCAAGGGAGGAAAGTATTGTTTATTCCTTGAGCCTCTCACCAATCACTTCACACCAACTTGGTTCAGAGGTTCAGAAGATATTAGAAGATTGTGGTTCATCAAGTGTAAGGCTTCACACGAGGGAAGAAGGGTAATGTCGGCATAATGTGTATTTTGGCCATACTTCAAACCCTAAAGTTTTTCTATAAATAGAGCCTTTCTACTCCGTTTAGACACCAACAATTCACTCAAAAACCTTAAGAAAGCTCTGAAGTTCAAAGCTTGGCAAGTGAGAAAGAGAGGAGGAGCATTTTGGAGGTCATTACTAGTTTGGAAAGGAAAAGAAATCAGTTCATATTCGAGGGTGCAGTGGACATATTCCACTAGGTATTTTTTTTATTTTCATCAACCATAAGCATGCTATCTAAATTAATTGTCATGATCATTTCATATATAAGTAATCATGAATGTTTTTCTTGAAGATATTAATGTGTTTCTTGTGCATCCATGTCATATACTGATTGGTTTTAGTTTGTAGTATACTTATGTTAATATCTTCATGTTATGAATTAAAGGACTAGGTTATTCCTTTAAATGCTTCCCTATTTTGTTGAAATATCAATGTATAGTCTGCTGGTTTATTCACTCTCACTTTTATTTTCATTTATCTCACAATCCATATAACTCCATGTTTAAGACATTATTGATCACATGACCAAGTCACGCTGTTGGGGACTTGGACTATGTTGTTGTCCACATGTTGTGTCTTGAACTTGTTAGTGGGGAGTGTTGATGTTAAATCCAAGATATGTTCTTTACACTGTCAGTACCTGGTAGTATAGAACTAATTTGATTATGTTTTGTCATGAATTTTGTTGGTTTCATTTTATGTTTCTCACCTGGACCATCTTGCTTGTGTCCATGTTATGCCAGTTGTGGTTTGGTTGGCATGGAAGATTTGGCTTAGAATTATGATAAGATTGATAATGTGCTTGCCTTCTTTGTTCTAATTGATATACATAGGCTGGCTATAGGTGTTTGAATGCTTTAGCCACGACTCAGGTAACTGTGTAAATGACAGTGATGTTTGTGGCCCTACCAATGCATTAGAGCTTTGCTTCTGTTGTACACTAATGCCATGATTCCATGATAATTTGTTTCAAAGTTTTGAGATTAAAACACTAATGTTCCAGTTCACATAAAATATGCCTAACCCTGTAGGTGCTTAAATTTTGCTCAAAGAGAAGCTACTCACATGTTGCCTTATGGATGTTTAAGTTTTTGTTTAAGTGATGTGGGGACTGTTATAGAATCTTTTTTTTGTTTTCCAAGCATGAGAAGGGTTTGTTTTTCTTTCCAACATGACTGTTGTAGATTTACATTGCTGCTTGCTCATGTTTTATTTTGATCTTTGTTGTGAATATTACTAGTTTATGTTTAGGATCTTGGTTTATGGGCAAGCAATAGGGGATATCTTTGCCACAACCAGGTTCTCAGGCAGTTTAGCTTAGTTTATTAGTCATTTTGATTAAAACTTCAAGTTTATTACAGCCTTAAAACCTGACAACATGAATGAGAATTTGTGTGAAACCTCCTTCATTTGCCAGCATGGAAGTATGGAGTATCTGGTGTGCACATTATCGTGTTTAGGACTTAAGGTTGTGGTTGATGCTTACTGTGCTTTTTCCACGACTCAGGCCAACTAATTCAAGCCTTTGAGCATGTTTAACCCAGGTTCCTTGATAGGTATGCTGGTCTCATCTTTGAGCATGTTTTATCATGAGTGTTTCCACCCCATCAGTGACTTTGCTTTAGGTAGCATCCAATCCATCTGCCTGCCAAGTTCTGAGTAGTTAAAAACTACTTCCAAACCTCGCCTTTTGTTTAGGATAGTTTGAATTCCTCTTTAGAAGCATGAAAATACTGTTTGTTCATTTTATCATTTTAGAATTAAAACTGTGAGATCTTCTCAGGATATATGTTAGTGTCAGTGTAGATTCAGTTATGCAAAGGTTACTACTTAAACCTGTTTGGTATCTAGGCGTGTAAACTCATCTCTGATGCATCCTTTTCAATTCATTCTTCCCCTTGGTGATGCCTTCACACTAAGAGTTTGAATGGTTAAGGATGTCCCCGAGTTATGTATTATGTATTTAGTTTAAGTTGAATAGCATGAAGATCAGTTTGGATCAGTAATGGTATATTGGTATGGACAACAACATAGTTTCATTCCTGGACACACTTGTTCTAATTTATTTTTCCCACTGTGAGGATGTTATCTGGTCGTGTTTAAGTTTGGGTAGCATCCAATGTAGTGAGTACTACAAGTTAGGTTTTTGTTTCATGATTTTTGGGTAAAAGTTGAGCATGGTATTGGTGGATTAAGTTGGATGTGCACCATTGTTTCCTTCCCCTGAGTTTTTCACGATTTGGTTCAAGTTTGGTTGCATGATGCATGGAGAACTGGGGTGCGTGGCAATTAGGGAGTGGTGGGGATATTTTTTTATCTGCTAGTAACTTAAACTATGATGATCGGTTGAGAGTTATTTAATAATACATTATGTATCATCATTTTCATGTGGTTTTTAGTAATATGAAACACTTTAGAGCTTAAGTATTTTCAGGGGTGGCTTATACAATGGATGTATAGCCACCTCAGTGGTCAATGATGCGCCTGGTAACCTTGGGGTCTGGGGTTCGAATCCCCCTCGCCCCAGATCCCATTTTATTCATTTTGTTCATTTTCCCTTTGGTTTCCCAATGTTGGGCCTAGCGAAAATCACTATTAATACCCCCTGCCAGTCCCATTAAGTGTTTCCCTTTGGTTTCAATTCATTGAGATCTGGTGAACGCACCCCCTTCCTTTCTTTTATTTAATTCTAATTAAACTCACTTTATTTTACTTTCATTTTAATTATTTAAACCTCTTTAACTAAAAACTAAAAAAAAAAAGATTTTATAAATACCTTTTTGATTCTAATCCATTTTTTCCTTAATTTAAATTTAAATTTTTATTTTTTACATTAAATCCAAAATTCACAAAAACACATATAAAACTTTTCTTTAAATTTTGTACACCACTAGAAAATCATCTTTTTCTTGAGAGTCCTTGTGATAATTTTTGACACATGAGAGGTTTATTTTGAGAGAATTCATTAACTTTGGATAAGTTCACCATATTAGGGTTTTGTGTTGTTTTTTTACTAAGCCCTTTGCCTTGAATGTTTTCCCTTTGACTTCAAACTTTAAGATGATATGTATGTACTTAATTGTCGCGAATTATATAACTATCTCTTGCCATACATTGAGGTTGGAATCATGCTTTTTGAGATTAATCCTGCTTGACTGTTGTACATTCTCTTTAAATTCCTGAACTTATGTTCTTCATTCCAAACTCAATTCCCTTTACAACATTCTTGCTCATAAGAAATTGTTATCTCCCCTCCTTCCAAAGGAAATTCCCTTTCAATTGACTCAAAAGTCAATAAACAAATCAACCCTTGATCTCATAGTCATAGGTGTTCACATCCTCCTTGACCTCATAGTTATAGAGCCATCTCTTATACCATTGACCTCATAGTCATAGGTAGACTTTGACCTCATAGTCATAGCCCTCTTTCCCTTGGCCTCATAGCTACTCAATCTTACAACTTAGAATTAAGTTAGAGTTCTTGAACTCTATGTGGGACTCATCACCTTGAGTATTCACTTCCCCCATCATAACTTAGACTTAGAGAGCTTCCTTAAACTCTAAATGAGCTCACACTCATTTCCCCTTGGAACTTTGCCATAGTCAATGGTTCCTCAAATTCACCCTTAGTTAGGTGAACTACGGTTGCTCTGATTCTTTAGTCAGAAACGTAGGCACGAGATGCAATGTCTTGGTGAGCAAACTTAGTGTATATACCCTTAGGTCTTTACCTTTACCTTTAGCAGATATCTTAGCAAGAAAACATAACATAACACAAACTAAACAAGAGGTTCCTGTAGAGTACCACATATATTAAGGGTGCTAATACCTTCCCTTAGTATAACCAACCCCCGAACCTTTGATCTCCCCCCTTAGGTTTTCTCGATCTTGAACCTTTCCTTTGGATAAATCAAAGTCGGTGGTGAATTCAAAGAAATGTGATGCAAGTTAACTAAATAGCTTGTTAATCGATTCTCACCGCAACAGAAATGGCGACTTCACTGGGGATCAATTGAGTGTTTCCCCTAACTTGTTTTATTTGTGTTATTACATGTTTTACTTGTATGTTTGCTATATTTGTATATATCTGTACATACTTGTATATTTGCTTGGTTTCTCCTGTTTGGAAGGGTGTTCTTAAGTGGTGAGATAAATCCTAACCCAGATTTTGAGTGCACTTATGATAGGACGATGGTATATTCAAGGAGGCTTTGAGGGAGTCGATTCTTGAAAAAGTTAACTTGAGACACCATCACTCAGTTTAGGCCCTCTTGAGAGTCTAGTAATGTTAATCGAGTCTATTCGTGAAAGCGTGCTACTCTCGACGTAGGTGCCATCGATACTGAGAACCGTAGTTATTTCCAAACCCCACTTAACCCTTTTAGGATGTAGTGTGAGGACTATGAGGGAGTCTATTCCTGAATTGGTTGCTACGCGATACTACACTCATACGAGATTTTCTTGAGAATTTTATTGACCACCAAGTCATTTGGGAAATCGATAAAATCCGAAAGATGTGTTGTCGACTCTGGGAACTTTTTAGAACCTTGTTCGGCAGGTGAAAACAATTAGTACATACCAATGGGAGGGTAAACCATGACTCCATGCTCTTAACCCAGACCTTTTTGTGCGCTCATATATTTGTGAATATGTGTATATGTGTTTGTCTTGTATCCATACATCATAAACATTCATGACATATCGGTTTCATGGAACTCAGACATTTCTTTTTTTGAAATATCAGAGGGATATCATGGACAGTTCAAGGAGAAACACTGTGAAATACACTTTCAAGAGTCCTAAATTGGATGGCCTAAGGAGATTAGGAGATTTATTAACTGACCCTGAAGGATTCAAAGATAGACATGGGAAGTTATGGACCTTGCTAAAGAAGAACGTTGATGAAGGACTCCTCTCTACATTACTTCAGTTTTATGACCCGAAGTATCATTGCTTCACTTTCCCCGACTATCAACTCTTGCCTTCCCTGGAGGAATATTCTCAGATAATTGGTTTGTCTATCAAGGACGAGTCCCCGTTTCCTATCTTCGAGAGGAATCCCAAAGAGGAAGAGATAGCTAAGAAAAATCACTTGGAGTTAGGTGATATCAAAAGAAACTTAACTTCCAAGGGAGGAATTTTTGGATTAACTGCTAAGTTTTTGATTGAAAAAGGTCATTACTTTGCTAAACACTCCAACAGGGAGGCCTTTGAAGCTGTTTTTGCGATGCTCATCTATTCTTATTCTAGATTATTGACAACTTTGTGGATCTGAATGCAATCAAAATCTTCTTGAAACAAAATCCTGTACCTACCTTGCTTGCCGAAGCTTATCACTCAGTCCATACAAGAAATTCTCAAATCACTTGCTGTGTCCTCATGTTGTGTAGATGGTTTATTTCGCATCTACCGAAAGCGGGCGCATTCTGGGATTCCAAGAAGGGATGGTGGTCTAAAAGGATTATGGCCCTTTCTCATCCAGACATTGACTGGTATAATCGCGTGTATGATGGAATCTTGATTACAGACAGGTGTGGAAACTTTGGCAACGTGCCTCTTCTTGGCATCAAAGGTGGAATTAGCTACAATCATGTATTAGCACGACGCCAATTAAGGTACCCTTTGAAGAATAAACCTCTTAGCGTTCATTTGGAAAGCGTTTACTTTGAATAATATAACAAGAATGAGGAGTAAAAGAAGTTAATCTTGAATGCCAGGGGAAGCAAGCGCAAAAAAGGAAGTAGTTCCTTAGGGAAACCTAACTGTGTTTCTTTAGAGCCTTACCTCCAATGGGTCTGAAAAATAGCCATTGAATTGAGGATGTCGTACAAAAGGGAGGAACCAATCCCCATAAAAGAGGAACCTATTTTGTATTTCATGTTAAAAGAAGAAGAACTGGAGATACTATTGAAACAAGCCCAACTGTCAAGGGAAGCATGGAAACTTAAGCATCAAGTGGTCGTTGAAGAAAACTCTGAACTTCAGAAACAATTACAAACTAAGAATGAAGAACTGATCTAAAAGAAAGATCCATAAGGGTCCAAGTTCCTCTAATGCTCAGCCTTCGGCCTGGAAAATAATCTTCGACAATCTCGTCACGGAAACAGATCAGATGGAAAAAGAGATCAGAAGATTCAACATGAGGCTCCTAGGAGAATCTCCTTAGGACTTTTTAGCTTTTATTTAGCATTATGTTTAAGACTCGTGGAAGTGTATTAACTTTTGTAACTCATCATGCTATTAATGAGAATGAGTCTTTTATATACCTCTTGATATCTCACAAACGCCCAAGTTCCATGAAACTTTTGTATTTGCATCTTGCATCGCATGCACATTATCATTTCATTTCTCAGTCCTGAGTCTCTCTTCCTCGATGTCCGAAGATACCTAGCACCTGTTCAGGATAATGGCAGCAATGAATGAAATGCTGAAGAACCAAGAAGATTCAAAAGAAGAGGTCAGAATCCTCAAATGCCAGATTAATTGGGTTCTGGAAACTTTGCAAGCTCTGATGAAAAAAGAGGAGCACATTCACCCTATCGAGCCAACATTCGACGACCAAGCTTCTGTTTATCCGTTAGTTCCTCAACCACCAATCTACCAAAGAGCGCCCAATGCTCCTGCTTATCCACAAAGGACTCAAGTTTCTCGTCAGAACGTTCCAGGCAAAAGACAAGAAGGCGGGCCTCCGACTCCTCCCATACCTATGACGTATACAGCGTTGTATCCTTCTTTGGTGCAACAAGGATTAATCATTACAAGGTCATTAGGCCCACCTCCTGATCCGCTTCCACCCTCTTACGATCCCAATGCTCATTGTGCATTCCATGAAGGTGCACCAGGCCATAATTTAGAAGGTTGTTTTGCTTTGAAGCATATTTTGAGGGATTTAGTGGAGAGGAATATTTTATCCTTCGAAGACTCTCAGCCCAATATCAAGAACTATCCTTTGCCATCTCCTATGGTTCTCCCATGCCTAGGATCTGTCTTTGAGGAAACTTCATGCCAACCAGCTTTTGGTCTGGTTCCTGCACCTGAATATAATCGTCATTAGGTGTTTACCGAAAGAATGTTTCAGCCTCCAACGGTTATTTCTCTTCGAAGTTCTCAAAACCAAGATAAGAAAAAGTATTATGTTAAAAGGGGCAAGGCTCACTACACACCTATCCTGGTGCCACTAAGCAAGCTTTTACCACTGTTGATTCAGAACCAGTTGGTGACTCCTCAACCTTACAACCCTGTGCTAAGACTTTGGCACAATGCTAATCTGACTTGTGACTTTCACAAGGGAGCTGAAGGACATAATTTGGATGGTTGCCTGGTTTTAGAAGCTACTGTGCAAAGGCTGATCTACGATAAGGGCTTGATCTTCGAAGAAGATCATCCAGAGAATGAAGGAAAATTCTGCACTAGGACGATGGGGCATCCCATTGAAGAATGCAAAGAGTTCAAAGCGAGATTGCTAAGTCTGATAAGAACACTAAAACCTCAGGAAGGTACATCAGATTTCAATGTCTCGACTTCTGAAGCAAGAGGTGAAATTCTGGTGTCATATATGTGATGTCAAGTGTGATGTCACAACATCAATATCTGTTGTATGAACAAGGCAATAATAGTAATCAGAGAATGCACACAGAATTTGTTCACCCAGTTTGGTCTAACTACCTACATCTGGGGGCATACCAAGCCAGGAAGGAAGTCCACTATTAGTAGTATCAAATTACAGACTCAACAAACCAGTTGGCAATCTACCTAATTTAATCACTACCCAATGACCCTTCTATCTAAGTCCTCCCTAGATAAGATACTCCATCTCACTCCCAATCATCGCAATGATGTCTAGCAGTCAACAGCTCAGCCACTGCATCAACAACTTGATTTCCAAAAACTCTTCAATCACACTCATATGCTAATACTCAGCCAAGACCCTTGACTAAGAATCCCATCTTGAAGTTGCTTAACAACTTCCTCCAAGAACAATACATCTCTTACCTACAGGCTTCGAGATACACATGATAACCATCCCACAAACCAGGTGGTTCATCAACCAACACAACCCTTATAATCTACATGATGGCTTACCTCTTAAAACTAGGTTACAATGCTTCTATTTATAACCTTTTCCCAACTGGATTTGGGCCTTCAAATCACAACAAATCTTCTTCTACAAATCTGCAAAAGATTCTGCTACTAAGTAAATCTTTAATCAAATCTTCAATCAAATCTTCAATTAAATCTTCAATTAAATCTTCATATTTTAAATACTCAATCTTTACTAGATTTTATCTTTAATCTTCCACACCTTTAAATCAGCTCCACATAATATTTCCAGGATATTATGTATCAGAATAAGTCTTTCAGATTAATTCAGCTGCAAGATCTTTTCCACACAAATAGGAACAATTCTCCATGTCTATTTGCACAAAAATAGTAACAAACTATTCTCCATAAGATATGCAGAATTAATTGTATCAGAATAAATCTTCTCCAATAAATTCTCCTGCAATCTCTCTATCTCTCAGCAGAAAATCTCACTAACAACAAAAACACGTGCAGCCCTAATAACACATAAGACTGATGTTATGATGTTCTGATAACTGATGTCAAGACATCATGTTTAACATCATCACACAAAACTGCAACCCTGCAAGAACTAATGTTGGGAACCAATGTTAAGACATCAGACATGTGACATCAACATTGACACAACATTGTTTTACCAAAATTCCAGCCAACTACAAGAACTAACAAACTCGCCCTTTGGCTAATTTTGGCTAAAACAATCTCAGCCTACACCAGACATACCAGAACCATACAAACTAACATCAGCACACAACTAGCAGCAGCAACCCCCCTCAAAACTGCAACCAGCAAATCAGTTGCACAAACTACACTCCACTCAAGCCTAGAACCACAACAGACAACTAGGCAACAACTAGGCTAACTCTCCCCCTTTTTAGCCAACATTGGACAACCTCTGAATCTGCCAACCAACATACTCAGAACAAAATCCAGACTCAAGAGCTCCTACTGTACATTCTCTCCCCCTTTTTGGCCAACATTAGACAAACATTGGTGTAAATGTATACTTCTGATTCAATCCATTGACACACCTAGTTTAAATTGTCATGTCCACCAGAACACAATGTCACGACATCTTGTCTGACATAACATCTTATCTTGATAAACAATTGCGCTATTTCAACACTAAAAGTTCAACTCCCCCTATCTAAGATAACCAGTGCTTCTTTGCAAGAAGAACACCTTAAATGAATGGAAAAAATAAGACTCATCTTCATGTCTTCAAGAGCGCACCTTCTGTTCCAAGTACCACACTAGTACAGACAGAAATTCTCCCCTTATATTTCACAGCTGATGCTCCTTGAACAATCCAGACACAGTCTTCCTCCATCCAGTCAGGAATGCTACACTCACAATGCCTTCCACTGAACTCTAAGTAAACTCCTCTTACTTAGAATTAATAACACACACCAAGACAAGTGTGACATCGCCCATCAACAAAGACCCTCACATAGTAATTCCAAAATCTGAAAAAAAAATCGTCCTTCAGACTCCTCCACAGAAGCATGTGCACATATGATTCAAACAATTAGCTTCACATGGCTAGAACCATTCATGTCCACACCAACAAGCCATCCAACAGCTTAATGTCATAACATGTCATCTGACATTATATCCTCAGAAGAGGCAACTAATCTCCACAAGCTTGATCAGCATGCAAGCTTCACAATATATGCACCTTTGCTGCAAAATCCATTGACAAGTACTCCCCCTGTCATGGTTAACTAATGCTCTAGATGGAGATGAACATTTGAGTACACTTGCTGAGTACATTCAAATGCTGTACTTTCACTTTTGGAGTACACAAACTAGTATCCTGACTTGTTTGACTCTGCTCACAATCTCCACGAATTCTCAGCTTACTTACAAGCTTTACTGAGATCCAATCTCTTTAAGAGATACTTGAAAAAAAACCTTTTGAACAGCTCAACTTATCTGACACAATTCCTCTGCCATTACATCCACTAGTGGTTGTTGATACTAGTGAGGTCTTCCAACTTAGTAGTCATGCTTTGCCAGACATACTACTAATACAAGATTTAATCTCCACTCCTAATCCACATAGTCAGAAACACCTCTTCTGACAAAAATGCTTGAGCATCAACCTCCATATGCACAATCTCAATCATCTTCCATCAGCAATCATGATGTTACAACATCATTAGAGACATCAGCTTCTCATTACCATTCAAAGGACTCTCTCTCCCTAAGCTTTTCACCTGGCTTTAGCATGGCCCTCCATCATCCAACTATCCAAAGGTAGTTATTCCCTATCATTCTCCCGTATGATAATTGGAATACTCCTGATCAGTTGATGAGTATCTTCACCTTCAGACTTCCAAGCAATCAATACCTGATCTGCTTCAGTCTTCTCTACATCTTCCATCCAAGATAGACCTTCTACTTCATCATTCTCCTGTATGACTATGTAGACGCTCCTTAGGAATAATGTAGGCACCAAAGCACAATCATCCTTCACCAAGGAAACTCAGCCCAGATACTGTCTCAACACAACAAAAAAAAACTGCCATAAGACATCATCACCATGATTCTAGATATGCTCCACCAATCGGACTTACTAAAAAATAGTAATCCAACAAACTCTCATCCACCTTCAAGAAGAATAATCTCCTTGAGTCTTCACTCATCACCCTTCTGCCCAAGAGTAAGACAATAACCAGCTGCCACAGTTTGATCACCTCCTCATATGAAAACAATCAAATGCCACATTTTGACCTTTTTCACGTTAGTCAGAACTCTCACAAGGATATCTTGATCCACCAAGGAAACTTGATCTTCAAGTCACATGTTCCACTTGCTCAAAATCAAACATACTTAGACTCCCTAAGCCATGGTCATGTAACATCTTCTCCTCCCTGCAGCTCCCGCAAACTGCCATGAGAACGATCTCTTTGAAGCATCCTATTGTCCATTCCTGTAGATCATCCTATCATAAGCTGATGTGCCACATCACCAGCTGAGACTTCTGATGCTAAGCTAGATGTCAGAACATTATGACATCCAACTGTTGAATTCAGCTCTTCCTTCTGCCACTCAGAAGAACCTTCTCCCTTTGCAGAAATAGATTTCCATGGTCTCATAGACTTGGTTCAACAATCAAGTTTGAGTAGACAACCTCCATCCAGCTCAGAAACTCCAAAGACTTCAAACCTGCCACATCTGAATCTTCAGAAGATAAGTAGTCCAAGACTACCCCCACACAATCTTATTGTTACAATGATTGTTTCACAGAGTCCTCACACACCAACACACCACGAAGAGAAATAAACAGCCACATAGAGAAAAGTATATTCCCAACACTTCAACAGTCCTGCACTTTTACATCAGACATATACATAGTCTCCCGTCAATGTATTTTGTCATTAGTTGAATGCACAACCTTATCAAAAGCAGACAAATACTCAACTCCTTCTCTCACCACAGGCATCTACTGATTCTTCTTCAAACCATCATGATAACCATTCATACCTTAAAAGTTTTCTAGGTTAGGCCAGTGTCTTGATCTTTTCCTCCCCCCTGAGTAAAGGACTGAAATGATGTTTCATCATCAGTTCCAACATCAGTCTAAATCACCAGAAACATCCACTAGGATTTAGAGACTCCAACCAACGTGATCCATACAAACCTCTTGCATTGAACACATGAGAACATCTGATCAACTTCCAAGACTGCACACTCTTCCATCAGCTTCAAGGTTCAGACCTCCTCAAGAATGATACCTGACATTCTTCTGCATCTAAAGACGAACTTCCCTCTAACCAGTATCTGAAGCACATCACAACCACCAGGGTATCACCACCCTGTTCCTTCTAGTCCTTGAAGCCACAGTACAGGAAGAGTTCATCTCAACCACAGGCTGATTTACACTGCTACTACCCATAATCTCTTGGATGCATTTTAACTTAACCATGGATCATCTCCTTCTCCTTTTCTTCAACCAACTCCGGTCAAAAAGCTAGGGCATTATGAATGATACTTTGCACAAATACAACCGTCAGTAGCATCTCAAATATTGGTCAAATTCACAGTTTCAGAGATCCTTCAAAACAGCTACAATCTAATAGGCTTTTGACTCAGCATTTACCATAAACTGCTGATGTGTAGCGCAATGTCGAGACATTAGGATTGACATATCAAGCTCAACTTCTTTCTTGATGAAACTTCCTCTAGTTCATGATCAGAATCATGTATCTTCACAAGAGAGTTCATCTTCAGATATACCAGAACTACACCAGGAATCTTCTCCTAATTATGTCACCACAAATAAGCTTAAGAGATAACTTAACAAGATCTTCACTCCCGCATGAAAGATTTGACAGTGATACTCTTTTGCTTTGGCTCCACCCTCTTCTTTTACCATCAAGAAGGAATCTATGTTCTGGACAGATTGGTCTTCAATACCTGATTTGAAATATATTCTTCTTCTGCTGAGGAGACCAACCAAAAGAAAAACTCCCTAAAATCTCACCACCAGAGTCACAAGAACCGAACAGGGTTACATCAGATACCATGCAGTGGAACACACAACAACTCCTCAACACCCTCCAGGCACACTCAATAAACCTTGCACACCATCACCAAAATCCAAGTGCTAACAAAAAGGTTTGAAAAACAAATCAAACTCACAATAGTAGTTCTCCACCAAAGATACATACCCTGTCATAAATAGTCCATCCACCACTTCAAGGGACCATACAAACAACTCTATGAACTGACCAAGTCCATAACTCAGCAAAACTATCTTCCTTTCTTATGACCCAGAAAGTATCTTCCCTAGATCTCATCCAGAAACAGACAGGATGCCTGCTCTGATACCAATTGAAATTCTGGTGTCAGATATGTGATGTCAAATGTTATGTCACAACATCAATATCTTTTGTATGAACAAGGCAATAATAGTAATCAGAGAATGCACACAGAATTTGTTCACCCAGTTCGGTCTAACTATCTACATCTGGGGGCATACCAAGACAGGAAGGAAGTCCACTATTAGTATTATCAAATTACAGACTCAACAAACCAGTTGACAATCTACCTAATTTAATCACTACCCAATGACCCTTCTATCTAAGTCCTCCCTAGATAAGAGACTCCATCTCACTCCCAATCATCGCAATGATGTCTAGCAGTCAACATCTCAGCCACTGCATCAACAACTTGATTTCCAAAAACTCTTCAACCACACTCATATGCTAATACTCAGCCAAGACCCTTGACTTAGAATCCCATCTTGAAGTTGCTTAACAGCTTCCTCCAAGAACAATACATCTCTTACCTACAGGCTTCGAGATACACACGATGACCATCCCACAAACTGGGTGGTTCATCAACCAACACAACCCTTATAATCTACATGATGGCTGGCCTCTTAAAACTTGGTTACAATTCTTCTATTTATAACCTTTTTCCCAACTGGATTTGGGCCTTCAAATCACAACAAATCTTCTTCTAAAAATCTGCAAAAGATTCTGCTACTAAGTAGATCTTTAATCAAATTTTCAATCAAATCTTCAATTAAATCTTCATATTTTAAATACTCAATCTTTACTAGAGTTTATCTTTAATCTTCCACACCTTTAAATCAGCTCCACATAATATTTCCAGGATATTATGTATCAGAATAAGTCTTTAAGATTAATTCAGCTGCAAGATCTTCTCCACACAAATAGGAACAATTCTCCATGTCTATTTGCATAAAAATAGTAACAAACTATTCTCCACAAGATATGCAGAATTAATTGTATCAGAATAAATCTTCTCTAATAAATTCTCCTGCAATCTCTCTATCTCTTAGCAGAAAATCTCACTAACAACAAAAACACGTGCAGCCCTAATAACACATAAGACTGATGTTCTGATAACTGATGTCAAGACATCATGTTTAACATCAGCACACAAAACTGCAACCCTGCAAGAACTAATGTTGGGAACCAATGTTAAGACATCAGACATGTGACATCAACATTGACACAACATTGTGTTACCAAAATTCCAGCCAACTATAAGAATTAACAAGAGGCAAAAGACTTTCCAAGCCTCTCAAGGTTCTGTATCACAAGGAGCTAATGATCAGTGGTGAGGGTGTTCCCCTGTTTGGGCCTGGAAACTGAGATCTTCCAAAATCAATTCACCAAAGCTGGTTGTATTTTGTTCATTTTAGTACTTTCAATTATATTTCCTTTGTACTTTGAATTCGTATTTGCTTATAAGCTTTGTTGTACTTTCAAATTGGCAAGATTAATGAAATGTTTGTGAATCTTTTGATTAAGTCCATTTGTTTCACTCATTTACTTGTGTTCATAAAAACAAAAAATATCTTTATCCTACTTTACTCCATATCAAACTGTTTAATCAAGCAAAGATTAGGGAGGATGATGAAAAAATTATCCGTAATTGATGTGGTATGCTTTCGATTTAACCTTGCCGAGGATGTAAAACATTGTTTCAATTCCCAAACACTGGAGAAATAAGGAAGATAATCCCTCGTTAACCCCTTCGAGCCTAGAAGTATGAGTTTTCTTTCCTTACACAAAAAACCCTTAAATCTAAACCTTGGGGTAGGGTAGTTGTCAGTTTAACTCGGTTATGCACTCGAATGCAAGCGCTTCATGCATGACACCAGTCAGCTCTCTCAAATTAAGTAACAATAAAAAAGACGAGGTTTCAAAACCTCAAAAGATAAGAAGAGGTCTCAAAACCTCAAACGAAGAAAAAGATGAGGTCTCAAAACCTCGGAAGACAATAAGAAGTCTCAAAGCCTCAGTAAGGACAAAAAAAACGGGTCTCATAACCTAAATGAATATTTCACTAAGTGTTGGAAAAAAGTGACATTTTCACTTTTTGTGATTTTGATCATTCCATAACTCAAAATCCATGATGAATTTGGAGGTAGGTCAGTTCTAAGCTTTTGTAGAGGGTAATGAGATATATCAATCAAGCTTTGGATGGGGAAAAATGGCTTTGTGGTTTAGGAGTTATGATCCTCCAAAGTTGGCACCCTTGCCACTTTGTTCATAACTTAGAAAATTTTCTAAGTTTTTATGGTTACCCCTTTTACAAGTTATCCCACTTTTGTTGATTTTTCTTGATGAATGATGATTCAAATCATACATTAACATCATTTTAGGGTTAAAAAACCATTTTTGTGAAAAATCTCAAAAAGTCAAAGTTGACTTTTGTGCACAGTTGACTTTTTGTCAGATGAATTCCAAACTGTGCGATCCTCTATGAAATTAAGTTCTTGACCTAAATCAAACTTGATGGATTGATTTCATAGGTGTTATAGGGTGTATTGAATCATGTCCTAGGGTTTGGTAGCATGTCCTGGTCAAAAGTCAAAGCTACAGTTGACTTTTCTCTCGAAATCCTAATTGTGGTACTGATGAAATTGAAACTTGCTGCTCAAGCTTCTCGGATCAATCCACTGTTACAAATGGATCAATGTGGTATGTTGGAGACCCTCAAATCATGTCTTGAGGTCTTGACTGATGATTTGTCCCAAAAGTCAATCTAGGGGTGAATTAGGTCAAGAAACCCTAATTCCTGATTTTTGATGTATGCATCCCCTGAGGCCAAATTGACTTGATGCTTGGGCCCATGAGGTTCCATGGAGTATTTTAGGATATGCTTTAAAGCATTGGCTCATGCCCAGAGGAAAATTTCCATCTGGAGGCCCTGGTCGACCAAACCCTAATTTGGTGACACTAGCGATCTTGAGGCTTGATCCACATGGAAGGGAGCAACCTTGTGCTTAATCCTTAAAGTGGGAGTCATGTTGATCCGTTGTAGATGTTTGGGAGGTTAGACAAGTTGAAGATCATGTCATTTCTTGATTGATCCTTTGACTAAGAACTCTGTGAGGGCTTGAAACCCTAATTTTGACTGTAGTAAGTGTTCACCCATCTTTGGGGAGACTGATGAGGCAAGATGGTTTATCCATATTGTGATGATGATTTACACAATGATGGGAAATCTTAGTGGTCAAAATTTGGGGTATGACAGATGCCCCTATTTAATCTTCTTGGACCCGAAGGTGTGAATGGCGAAGGTATTTGGGCATTTAGGGTGCAAGAGGATTAAATATCAGAATAACCGAAATTTTGATGGTGATTATGAATGGTAGCTTACACATTCACCCTCTTTTGTTAAGAAATGATGCTTAGAAAAGGTAAAACCTTTCCCTCGACCTGGTTTCCTACCAAGGTACTGGTCTTAGTTTCTGATGTAAACTTCCCCTCGATCCTGGTTTCCTACCAAGGAACTGGTCTTAGTTTCTTTTGTAAACTTCCCCTCGATCCTGGTTTCCTAACAATGAACTAGTCTCAGTTTCTGATGTAAACTTCCCCTCAATCCTGGTTTCCTACCAAGGAACTGGTCTCAGTTTCTGATGTAAACTTCCCCTTGATCCTGGTTTCCTACTAAGGAATTGGTCTAAGTTTCTTTTGTCAATAAACTTTCTTACCAAGGGACACTATTCGTAGCGGTTTTCCTCAAACTTCTTGCCGAATTTTCCTGGGGAGATGCCATTTGATAGAAAAATTTTGATGTCAGACTCGCTGGGGAACCCATTCGCCTGAGTTGTAGAGGTGTACAAACTTCTCTGTTTGGAGATGCCATTTACCGATTCTACCTGGGGAAAACGAGTCTCTTGAGAGACTAATTTCACGCTTGGGGATATTACATCATACTTTTCTCGGGATTTTCCCGGAGAAACGCCGTATGATGTGATCCAAATTTGAGGTGCTGATGATCTTTTCACAGCGACTTTTTTTCCAGAGAAAAACTGCTGTATTGCCGAATCTCTGCTTAAAAGGCTTCCTCTAGGGATTTTCCTTAATCCGAAAAAGCGAAAATATCATCTTCAATGGCGAAGAGTGACATCAGTTGAAGGTTCTCTGGTCTTTCAGAGGTTCAAGTTATCAAAGTGGTCAAGAGCCAATTCTGATCCAAAAATAAATTGGAGGAGAGAGATTGATCCGACGCAACCTTTCCTGACGAGGAAAGAACTTGACAACTCGATTGAGAGGACTGTTATCAATAGGGGATAAGACCGACTAAAGTGATAGTGATGCAATATGAATGTGAATGAAAATCAATAATGCATGATGTATGTATGTATATGCTGACTGTAACGCCCCGATTTGTGTAATTGTATTTATTTATTTCATTTATGTGAATTTTGTGAAATGTGTGAAATACTTGTAATAATTGGTTAATTGGTTAATTGTTTAATTTTCCTGATAGGTAAAATATTTGCAATAATTTATAATTTATTTTCAACTTTTATTTCCCGAAATATATTGCACCGCAGTTTATGTTTTATCGTATTTTGAGAGCGTTTGCGAGATATTTGAGTGTAGGGGTATTTTGGTTATTTCGCTGGGTTAGAAATTATTGTTTTTATTAAAATAGAGATTTGAGAGAAAAAGAGAGAAAAGAGAAAGGAAAGAAGGAAAAGAAGAGGAAAGAAAGGGAGAAGCGGAAAGAGAGGAAAATCGAAGATAACTCCGTTTCAATCGCGATTAATCGGGTAAGGGTGAGAACTTTCAATTATATCTTGCTTGTGTATGTATATGTGTTGTTTGTTGTATTTGTTTTGGTTGTTTCACAACCTTTTTCCTCATTGATAAATTGTTGAACAAATAATAGAAATCGACGTTTTCACGGTCAGAAATCATGTTTTAATGTTCCTAATTGCTGAGACATGTTAGATAGATGTTGTTGTGCATTTAATTGGTAGTATACTGATGTTTAGATGAGATTTGGGGAGGATTGGAGTGAAAATTCGTAACAAAAATTATGCAGGAAAAATTCAGGGTTTCGCAGGCGATACGCGTACTGGGTAAGGCATTACGCGTATTGGGTAAGGTATTACGCGTAACACCTTGGGCAATACGCGTATGGCAAAGGTGAAATGAGGGCATTACGCGTATGAAAACCATTTTACATGGCCCTCTGGTGAAATGCGTAATGGTACGCGTAAGGAGCAACGCATTACGCGTAACACCTTGGGCAATACGCGTAATGGGGTTTTAAAAGGAATTTTTGAGAGAATTCAGTCTCTGCCCATACGCGTAGCACTTTGGGAAATACGCGTATGGATGGGTGAGTGAGCTGGGCATTACACGTATGGCTCAGGGCAATACGCGTATGACCAGAGAGGGTGCTGAATTTTGTCTTTCCGTGATTCCGTTTCTTTTTTATTCCATAACTTGTGTTCTTATTATCCATTTTGAACGTTCTTTATATCATTGGAAAGCTAATGAAATGTTCTTTCGTATTATAATGGTTTTGAGATTGATGGCTGATTTAATTATGTCAGGAATTTAGAAATGTGTCGTTTTGTCGACTTTTACCGTTTTAATGGTGCGTATTTGGTGTGTTATCATGCAATATGCTTTTGATATATGAGGTATGACTTGTGCACTATGGTATGATGTGATAGCATGTGATGAAATGTTGTGATGATGGTTTGTGGCCTAAGGGCAAGAAGATGCATTGTGTTGTGTTTGATTTTATATATGCATGTTATGGATGTGTATATGTGTGCATTTGAATGTCATGAGTCATTGTATGCCAAACATCATGATATGGATTCTTGTGATGTCGTGTGCCCTAGTGGGTGTAAGCGACGAAACGATTCCAGAGGGAATCCGTTATAACATCGTGAGCCTTATACCGAGAAGACCTAAAACAATGATTATAGACGATCGTGTGCCTTATACAAAGAGGACTAAAGCGATCGGATCGTGAGCCTTATACCGAGAGGACCTAAAGTGATCCATAAACGCCGTGAGCCTTATACCAAGAGGACCTAAAGCGACGGGGAACATCGTTTGCCCAACGTGGAGTTACACTAAGTAACAAGCGATGATTCCAATAGTTCCTGAGTGAACTGGTGATGAGAATGATGGATGGATGGTACCGCATATGCATTGCATAGAGTCGTTGTGCCGGTCTCTGTGCATTTGCATAAATCATGATTGGATTGATTATATGTGAGAATTGTGAATGGATGCATTATGTGTGAGAATTGTGAATGGATGCATTATGTGTGAGAATTGTGAATGGATGCATTATGTGTGAGATTTGTGAATTGATTGAGTTTGTGTTGAGATTTATGTTTGAATTGGTGAATTGATGTGCATATGTGATAAATGCATTGGTTATGGATAATATGCTTTATGTATAGACATATGATATGTGAGGTGGTGGTGTGTCTCCATATGTTATCAGTTTGATATGCATTATGTGTGAAATGCTATGTATCTGTGGCATGCTATATGTATTAATATGTGATGCTTGTGGTGAGAATATGTGATGCTATATGTATTTTTATGTGTTTGCATATTATTATGCAATCTTGATTTAGTTTTTATTTATCACCCTTCTGCTGTGGTTTGTTGCTCTATGAGGCAATTGCAGATTAGTAGTCTTGGAGGCTTTTGTGAAGATTAGTTCTCCATTCGTTTGTCAGTCAGTCAGCTCTGATACGTAACACGGGAGTCGGGGAACGCTTTTGTGATATATGTATACATTTGTTGAATATATTTTGTATTACTTTTGTATGTATATTTTGGCCTTATAAAACAATTTATTTTGTAAAACAAGTCAGTTATGGATCTTTCCGCTTTATTCCATAATTGAACTTTCCTTTTATTGGAAAAAGTTTCCTTTCCAAGTTTATTCCATTTTGTGTTATGTATCAAAATTTATGAGCAGGGATTGTGTTTTCTTTCTTTAATTGTGGCACCCTTGTTTCTGTCGGAAAAATAAATTTTTATCTACTCTGATTTAATTATGTATTATTTATTCGCGATGGGAATTGGGGTGTTACACTGACAAAACTGACGCGACATACAAACTAACAGATGAACACGACTTGATACTCGGCCATCGCGGGGCGAAGAAGTATCGCTGGTCCAAAAGTAGCAATTTTGTCTTGCTTAGGAGAAGTAGTTCCCGTTAGGAGCTACGCTGGTCGGGCTTAGTGTAGCGAGCGAATCTGGATGTGGTTCTTAAGCATTGTCGCTCTTTGGGGTTTACTACAGTTCGACTCATTTTTTATCCTATTGAAGCTGATGAAGGAAGGGAAATAAATGTCTCCAATTAACCCTGCTTGCATACTGAGTTTAAATAGGGGTCTGTTAGGTTACGGATGCTATATGGTAATGGGGCCTTTCTTTCTTCTTACTTTTTCCAAGACTGAGATAACGAGACTGTTTATGGGTAGGACGCTAGGACTGATATTTTTCGATTGGTAGGAGGGTACAGGATGTGGGTTTTGGATTAGTGTGCTCGCTAAGATTTTTCTTTCAATCTTATGCCTACGTATTCCCGTTTACCGAAACAGGGAAATCAGAGCGTTCGTAGTTCCTCCTATTCTATGGGTGGAAATGGTGTTTTGGTGTCTTGTTCAAAGCCCAAGACATGAAGCTGAAGGTGGTTTATATCTTGTTCAAAGCCCAAGATGTGAAGCTAAAGGTGGTTTGTATCTTGTTCAAAGCCCAAGATGTGAAGCTAAAGGGGTGTTGGCTTTAGAGAGAATTTGTCATCTCTAAAGCGGGTTCGTTTGTCACAACTGTCGGGTGACTGATTACAAAGGAGAATTACTTTAACCGGGATATGCGAATCCGGCAATGCCATAATTTCCTTCATAGGGGATTTCCAACCTGAAGGAGAAGACTTTAACTCAGTTTAGAGCAATGCCATCTTTCCTTAGGAATTTCTCATGCTAAAAGAGGGACAATGGCATGGATGTAATAATCCAGAGGCTTGCCGCTTACAGCAATTAGATGAAGGGGAAAAGGAGTTGTTGATGTTTGTGTACTGTGAACGAGGCACAACTTTGATGCTAAAAGGTTGATTAACTCAACCAGGGTTTTCTTATACAAAGTCTAAGAGGAGGCTGTTGGCCCAACAAGAGGGGAGTTTTTATGTGTCTCGTACAAAGCCCGAGAGAGAGTCTAAAAGGGTTGAATCAACGAGGGAGTGCTTTTATATGTGTCTTGTACGAAGCCCGAGACAGAGGCTAAAGGTTGACTAAACAAGAGAGTCTTTGTATCTCGTACGAAGCCCGAGATGGAGGCTAAAGGTTGACTCAACAAGAGAGTCTTTGTATCTCGTACGAAGCCCGAGATGGAGTGTAAAGGTTGACTCAACAAGAGAGTCTTTGTATCTCGTACGAAGCCCGATATGGAGGCTAAAGGTTTACTGTTTCAGTTGAGTGACAGGTCCAGTATGTTGTATAAAAAAGAAAATCAGTTCTTATAAAGAGACTGATTCAAAGTGAGGTTGTACTTTGGTACTGACCAGAGGATCAAGGTTATTTCCTGTTCTTTAAGGAAATGGGAAGTCCAAAGGGTATTGAGACTATCCAAGTCTACTGGTGTTTTTCCCTACTTGAAAGGTGCTTGAGAAAGTCTTTGGGACTCAAGGGTCTTAGACTGTCCAAGTCTAGAGTTTCGTCCTTTGTACTATGTTTTGAGAAACAGTAGTAGTGTGTTCACGGTAGAAAGATCTAGACTCCTTGAAAGACTATTTTATGAAGATGACTAATATCTGTTCCTATAACTCTAGGAGGTTGTCGGGACAATTTGTACGAAGCCCAAGAGGAGGCTGGAAACTTTTAAGAAGCCGAGAGGTCCTTATACGAAGCCCAAGAGGAGGCTACCATTCCCGGAGGAAGAATCCTTTATACTAAGCCTAAGAGGAGGCTGTGAATACTTCTAAGAAGCCGACGGGTCCTTGTACTAAGCCCAAGAGGAGGCGGTCATTCCCAGAGGAAGAATCCTTATACGAAGCCTAAGAGGAGGCTGTGAATGCTTTTAAGAAGCCTGTGGGTCCTTGTAAGATGCCCAAGAGGAGGCCAAACTTTTAAGAAGCCTGTGGGTCCCCAAACCCCGAGAAATTCAAGACAGGATATTCACAAGGAACAGATCAAGCCAGGAAAGTTCGAGAATTTGGAAGAAACTCAAGAGATGCTATTCACGGAGAATACATTCATCTCTGGGGAGGTAGAGTCTCTTGACAATTCCTAAGGAGGACAACCGAAGAGAAGACTGTATCTGGTGCTCCTATTGGGGATCTAGTTTTGTCTATTTCTAAGAGTGACAGCCTGAGAAAGGGTTCAAAAAGAATCTGCCTTTCACATCTCTATATTGTTTAACCCTAAGAGGAGGGAAGATTATGTCTGGAAATCCTATGTGGATCTAGTTTTGACTGTAAGTTTAGAGTGACCAATAGGGCTTTACCTAGTGCTAGACATAGTTACCGAGGAAACTCTAAATATATATACTATTATTACACAGTCAATATGAGTTTATGAAATAAGACTTACAGTGAAACAGCCCCACAATACAGTTATATGTATGTGAAAGCGGTAAATGAACGCGGGTAAACACTTACTCGGTTGTAGAGCTTCTATGCTGTTTTGTTAGTTGTTCAACAAAGCAAGATTGAAAACAACAATATACTTCAAAATTAAAGGAGAAGTGCTTTGAATAGAAATATCAGGGCTTACAACTCAAGGAGGGGCCTAAGGTTTATTAGTGATTGCACTGTTGTTTTTGTACAGAGGGACTTATACAAGTGACTGAGGCTCGAGAAAGGTTTTCTGTACGAAGGGATGGGTCTTACACTCTATTAGAGGCCCAAGTGAGTTTTAAGAAAATAAATTGGTCTTACTACTCGAGGGTAGGCCTAAATGGTTTATTTTAAACGGGCGACGATCGTGCCGAACTTTTGAAACATAACGGGACTTATACAATAAGTGAGGCCCACAAATAGGTTGCATTTACAAAGGATTGGGTCTTACACTCTAATAGAGGCCCAAAAAAGTTTTGAATGGGTCTTATAGCTCTAGGAGAGGCCCAAAAAGATTTATTTTAAATGGGCGACGATCGCACCATTTATTTGAAAAAGTTTTGAATTGGTCTTATAGCTCTAGGAGAGGCCCAAAAAGGTTTTCTGTACAAGGGGGTTGGGTCTTACACTCTAATAGAGGCCCAAAGAGTTTAAAAAGGGGAATGGGTCTTACTACTCGAGGGTAGGCCCAAAGTTTTTTCAAAAAGACGACGGTCGCGCCATTTACTTGAAAATGTACAGAGGGACTTATACAGTGAGTGAGGCCCAAAAAGGTTTTCTGTACAAGGGGGTTGGGTCTTACACTCTAATAGAGGCCCAAAGAGTTTTAAAAGTGATTTATGAGGGTTGAATTAATCAAAAACCCTAATTTGTTTTCAAATTGTATTTTAATTGAATAAAAATTCAATTAAAATGACCAAAATTGTTTTAACATATGAAAAACAAATTGTGATCTTGGATTAATGCTTCATAAATTAAGTTTTGCCCTACAAAATGATTAGAAATCATTAACATTTGCAAAATCAAGAAGGAAAAAAGATTTTAAATGTCAAAAACAATTAAAATATTAATTATTTTCAAAAATATCAATTATATGAAAGAAATAATATTATTGGGATTTTTTGGGAAAATAAAATATTTTAATATTTTTGTGAATTATTAAAAAAAGAATCAACTCAAAATCATTAAAACTCAGAGAGAAATTAATTTTTGAATCAATTAAATAAAATCACAAAATTCAAATATTTGAATTTTGGAGAAATGGCGCCAAGAACAGCTGAAGAACACGCGCGTTTCTCAGTTTTGCCCAGATTTGCATTTTATATCCAATCTCACTGAATACTTGATTATATCATGCAATCCACATATCAAATTGCTCGCTTGCACCTCACGATCATGTTTATGACAATTAATTGCATTTAAATTAAGTGTAAAACAAGAAATCACGACAAATCCTCAAGAACCCTAAATTCTGCATGAAGGCTGGGATTTTTGATACACGATTCAAACAAAGCAATTAATTGAGGGGAAACATTCCATGCAGGATTATGAACATTTGGCAAAAGTATTGTGCGAGGAAATATGCATAAATTGAAATTTGACCAAGTTTAGGCTTACCTCTAGGTCATGACAGCAGGTGCAATGTGATTTCTGAGTTGGAGGTGTTACAGATGAGTGGTGATGATCTGAACAGCTTCCCTACACCCTATGGAGTGTGTTTGAATGCTTGGACTTGATTGGAAATGGCTGGATCACTTCATGGCATCTCAACTGCAGCTTGGTTAAAACCTTGAGCAATTGGCTGGTGATTCTGAGAAATCAGTGTTATAGTTGTGTGTTTAGTGTTTGATCAGCTCACATATGATGTTTATGAGGTGTGTGAGTGATTGGTTTGAGTGGAATTGCTCTCTACTGAAAAATTCGATAATGACTTGCTAAGAAAGGAATTTTTGAGAGGGAGAAGATGATTTTGAGAAAGGCAAGTGTTGTAGGCCTTTTGTGTACTTAAAATGATCACAATTGAGCTCTATTTATAGTAGAGCAAGTTTGTTTTGCAAGGAATAGAGAATGGCAACTGCTGAGTAGTGTTGGCCAATGTTGAGCAATGAGAATCCAAGTCTCCTCTAGCCATTGACTAGAGGTTAGGGCACAGGCTACTGGTTCCCTTGGTCTTGGATAAGTCTTGATTGAATTCAGTTGCTAATAGCTTAGTCCATGCCACCTTGGTGCTTCCATTGAATGCTCCAATCCAAAATTGGAGTCTTGTCCCTATTTTAGGCAATTCTAGGTTTAGCATGCTATTTCTTGTTCCAAAGACTTTGGAGGCTTGGCTCAGTGATTGTCCCCTTTAGATTTGATCCTCAGATGTGTCCAAGATGATGACAAGGCTTGGAATTGGCTGATTTTGGCTAATCGACCAAAAATGCAACATTCTGCCTTGCCTTGACAGTTTTCAGCAAGGCAACTTGCCAATGTCATATCTCATGGCTCAAGTAGAATTTGGTGATGTTCTTGGCCATTTTAGAAAGCCCTTATATGATACAACAACTGTTTGAAAAAGTGAAGGCATATTTTGAATTAGTGAAAATTTCACTAAGTGTTGGAAAAAGTGACATTTTCACTTTTTGTTATTTTGATCACTCCATAACTCAGAATCCTTAATGAATTGGAATTAGGTCTAGTTGATGTTTTTGTAGAGGGCCATGAGGGCTACAAATCAAGCTTTGGATGGGGAATAATGGCTTTGTGGTTTAGGAGTTATGATCCTCCAAAGTTGGTACCCTTGCCACTTTTTCTATAACTTAAAAATTTTTCTAAGTTTTTATGATTACCCCTTTTACAAGTTATCCCATTTTCTTTGATTTTTCTTGATGAATGATGATTCAAATCATACATTAACATCATTTTAGGGTTTAAAATCCATTTTGGTGAAAAATCTCAAAAAGTCAAAGTTGACTTTTGTGCACAGTTGACTTTTAATCAGATGAATTTCAAACTGTGCAATTCCTTAGGATATCATGTCCTTGACCTAAATCAAACTTGATAGACATGTTCCACGGGTGTCATAGGGTATATTGATGAATGTCCTAGGGTTTGGGAGCATGTTCTGGTCAAAAGTCAAAGTTACAGTTGACTTTTTCCTCAAAACCCTAACTGTGGTACTGATGAAATTGAGATTTGTTGCTCAAACTTCTTGGATCAATCCATTGTTACAAATGGATCAATGTAGCATGTTAGAGACCCTCAAGTCATGTCTTGAGGTCTTGGCTCATGATTTGTCCCAAAAGTCAACTTAGGGTGAATTAGGTCAATAAACCCTAACTCCTGATTTTTGAAGGATGCATCCCCTGAGGTCAAATTGACTTGATACTTGGGCCCATGAGGTTCCATGGAGTATATTAGGATATGATTTGGAGTATTGGCTCATTCCCATAGAAAAATCTCCATCTGGAGGCCCTGGTCGACCAAATTCCTAATTTGGTGACACTGGCGATCTTGAGGCTTGATCCACCTGAAAGGGAGCATCCTTGTGCTTAATCCTTGAAGTGGGAGTCCTCTTGATCCCTTGTAGATGTTTGAGAGGTTACACGAGTTGAAGATCATGTCATTTCTTGATTGATCCTTGTCTAAGAACTCTGAGAGGGCCTGAAACCCTAAATTTTGTTTATAGTGAATGCTCACCCACATTTGGGGAGATTGATGGTTCATCCATATTGTGATGATGATTTTCACAATGATGGTAAATCTTAGTGGTCAAAATTTGGGGTATGACAGATGCCCCTATTTAATCTTCTTGGACCCGAAGGTGTGAATGGCGAAGGTACTCGGGCATTCAGGGTGCAAGAGGATTAAATATCGGAATGTCTGAAATTTTGATGGTGGTTATGAATGGTAGCTTGCGCATTCATCTTCTTTTGCTAAGCAATGATGTTTAGAAAAGGTAAACTTCCCCTCGATCCTGGTTTCCTACCAAGGAACTGGTCTCAATTTCTGATATAAACTTCCCCTCGATCCTGGTTTTCTACCAAGGAACTGGTCTTAGTTTTTTATTTGTTAACTTCCCCTCGATCCTGGTTTCCTACCAAGGAACTGGTCTCAGTTTCTGAAATATACTTCCTCTCGATCCTGGTTTCTTACCAAGGAACTGGTCTCAGTTTCTGAAATAAACTTCCCCTCGATCCTGGTTTCCTACCAAGGAACTGGTCTCAGTTTCTGAAATAAACTTCCCCTCGATCCTGGTTTCCTACCAAGGAACTGGTCTCAGTTTCTTTTCTCAATAAACTTTATTGACAAGGGACGCTATTCATAGCGGTTTTCCTCAAACTTCTCGCCGAATTTTCCTAGGGAGATGCCATTTGATAGAAAAATTTTGAGGTCACACTCGCTGGGGAGCCCATTCATCTGAATTGTAGAGGTACACAAACTTCTCTGTCGGAGACACCATTTGTCGACTCTATCTGGGGAAAACGAGTCTCATGAGAGACTGCTTTCACACTTGGGGATATTACATCATACTTTTCTCGGGATCTTCCTAGAGAAATGCCATATGATGTGATCCAATTTTGAGGTGCTGATGATCTTTTCATCAGTGGTTTTTTTTCAGAGAAAAACTGCCGTACCGCCGAATCTCTTGATTAAGAGGCTTTCTCTGTGGATTTTCCTTAATCCGGTAAATCAAGGATATCATCTTCAAAGGCGAAGAGTGATGTTTGTTGAACATATTCTCTGGTCTTTCAGAGGTTCAAGTTGTCAAAGTGGTCGAGGGACCAACTTGAATCCAGAAATAAATTGGAGGTGAGATTGTTCAGACGCAACACTTCCTGACGAGGAAAGGGCTGACAACATAATTGAGAGGACGGTTATCACGATGGGATAAGACCGACTAGAGTGATAGTGATGCAATATGAACTGTGAATGCAAATCAAATGCATGATGTATGTCTGTGTATGCTGACAAAATTGATGCAACATACAGACTAGTAGATGAACATGACTAGATACTCGGCCATCGCGGGGCATGTAGAAATATCGCTGGTTCAAGATAGCAATTCCACCTTGCTTAGGAGAGAGTGCCTGTTGGGAATATCGTTGGTCGGGCTTAAGAGATGAGAACTTGACTGAGGGCATCAAATGGGAAAGCTGTATCTGATACAGTTGATCATTTGTTCAGGCGTACTAGTCTAGAAGGAGTACTTTGATTATGCACTTCGAGGTTCAAACACCTTTGGAGAAGCGATCGAGGTTCTTCTGATGTTCAACAGTCAAAAGAAATTACCGACTTTATTTTTAAAAGCAGAAAGAGTTTTAACAAGTAAATTCTTTTTTGTTTTATTTCAAGAACTGTTAATCATGTTAAAATGTCGTTTTGTAAAGCTAAAACAAATAAGAATTACAATAAAAAACACAAAGGCTCAAATTTTATTGATAGGTTGGAGATCAGCTGAACGCGTGATTCCAAAGAGTATTTACAAAGTTTAGCAAATGGTAATTTACAGGGAAAAAGGGCTACCTTGAAACATAACGACCACTATCCTTCTACCAACTTTAAATTCGGGACATCCTAAGCTTCTGTCGAAGATGACCTTGACTGGAGTCTCTGATGGATGGCATGACTGCTGGGGAGCTGAACTGATCAGACGTAGTTACTTGCCATCAGTCCCTAACTTTTTCCTTGATTATACTTGGAGATTTCCAATCCACCGGGATGATTTTGGATCAGGTCTCTAATTTTTGCCTGGACCGCCCTTCCGGGTTTTCAATCCACCGAGATGTTTTTTTAAGTTTAGGCGAAGTATTTCTTGACTACATCAACATTTGTGGGGTAGGCAAATTCCTCTCCGTCCATGGTTGCAAGTCTCAAGGCGCCGCCTGAGAAAGCTTTCGTGACCACATAGGGGCCATCATAATTCGGAGTCCATTTGCCTCGAGAATCAGTGAGAAATGATTGTATCTTTTTTAGCACAAGGTCTCCTTTTCTGAAGATACGAGGTCGAACCTTTTTGTCGAACGCCCTCTTAATTCTTTGTTGTTATAACTGACTGTGGCATAGTGCCATGATTCACCTCTCTTCGATCAGGTTCAGTTCGTCATGTCGACTTTGACACCACTCAGCTTCTGTAAGCTTAGCTTCCATCAATACCCGGATTGATGGGATCTCTACTTCTATGGGGAGCACTGCTTCCATGCTATACACTAGAGAGAAAGGGGTTTCCTCTGTTGAAGTGCGGACACATGTGCGATAACCGTGAAGAGCAAAGGGTAGCATCTCGTGCCAATCTTTGTAGGTTACGACCATCTTTTGAACAATCTTCTTGATGTTCTTGTTAGCTATTTCTACCGCTCCGTTCATCTTGGGTCAGTAGGGAGATGAGTTATGGTGTTCGATCTTGAACTCTGCGCACAACTCTTTCATCATCTTATTGTTCAAGTTAGATCCATTATCCGTAATGATCTGGCTCAGAACACCATAACGACAAATGATATTATTTTTGATAAATCGGACCACCACTTGTCGGGTTACATTGGCGTATGACGCTGCTTCGACCAACTTGGTGAAGTAATCAATGGCTACCAGGATGAACCGATGTCCGTTTGAAGCCTTAGGCTCAATCATGTAAATCATGTCGATTCCCCATATGGAAAAGGCCATGGGGAAGAAAGAACTTTGAGATGCGTTGGCGGTACATGGACTTTGTAGGAGTATATCTGACACTTGTGACACCTCCTCATGTACTTGTAGCAGTCGGATTCCATGGTCAACCAGTAGTATCCTGCTCTTAGAATTTTTCTCGCCATTGTGTGTCTGTTGGCATGAGTGCCAAAGGATCCTTCATGAATTTCTTTCATCAGCATGTCTGCTTCTGGTCTGTCTACGCATCGGAGCAACACCATGTCGAAGTTTCTCTTATAGAGTGTATCGCCGCTCAGGAAGAAGTTGCTTGCTAGTCTTCTGAGGGTTTTCCTGTTCTTCCTCAGTACCCTAGGTGGGTACTCTTGTTTCTGAAGGAAGTATTTGATATCGTGATACCAAGGTTTGTCGTATATGACTGCTTCAATCGTGAAGATGTAAGCGGGCCGTTCAAGGCGTATTATGTCGATCTTAGGTAGGTTGTTCCATTGATCCACACTAATCATGGAAGAGAGATTGGCTAATGCATCATCCATGTGATTCTCTTCACGAGGGATATGATGAAACTCGACTCTGTTGAAGAAGGGTAGCAACCTTCTTGCGTAGTCTTTGTAAGGAATCAACCTTGATCGGTATGTGTTCCAATCTCCTTTAATCTGGTTGATAACCAAGGCTGAGTCTCCATATACGTCCAAGTTCTTGATCCTTAAGTCGATCGCTTCTTCGAGGCCCATAATACAAGCTTCGTATTTGGCCTCATTGTTTGTACACTTTAACGTAAGTCGGGCAGTGAAAGGAATGTGGGTACCCTGAGGGGTAACAATGATTTCCCCAATTCCGTTTCCATAATGATTAACTGCTCCGTCAAAGATAAGTCCCCATTGGGAACCTGGTTCTGGCCCTTCATTGGGTAGCGGTTCATCGCAGTATTTCATTTTTAGATACATGACATCTTCCTCTGTGAAGTCAAACTCGATTGATTCTTGCTCGTCAATTGGTTGATGAGCCAAATGGTCGGCTAACACACTTCCTTTTACGACTTTTTGAGCATGGTACTCTATGTCATATTCTGATAGTAACATCTGCCAACGGGCAATTCTTCCCGTGAGAGCAGGCTTTTCAAATACATACTTAATTGGATCCATATCGGAGACCAACCACGTAGTGTGACGAATCATGTACTGGCGCAGACGTTTGGCTACCCAAGCCAAAGCACAGCAAGTTTTCTCAAGCATCGTATACCGAGTTTCGCAGTCGGTGAATTTCTTGCTCAGATAGTAGATGGCAGACTCTTTCCTTTTGGTTTCGTTTTGTTGGCTAAGTACACATCCCATTGAGTCCTCTAGGACTGTGAGGTAAATGATTAGTGGTCTTCTTCCATTGGAGGTGATAGAATCGGTGGGTTCAACAGGTATTCCTTAATACTGTCGAAGGCGGTTTGGCAATCTTCTGTCCAAATGCAGTCCTGATTCTTTTTGAGTAATTTGAAAATAGGTGCACAGGTCGCGGTCATGAGGAATATGAATCTGGAGATGTAGTTCAAACGTCCCAGGAATCCTCTGACTTGTTTTTCAGTTTTCGGAGAAGGCATTTCTTGAATGGCCTTGACCTTGTCAGGATCAATCTCAATTCCTTCCTGGCAGACGATGAACCCTAGTAGTTTCCCTGAACGGACACCGAAGGTGCACTTGATGGGATTCAACCGGAGTTTGTACTTTCTCAACCGCTCGAATAACTTTGACAGATGGGTCACATGATCCTCTTCTGTCTTAGATTTTGCAATCATATCATCGACATATACCTCGATTTCCTTGTGTATCATGTCATGAAACAGAGTAGTCATGGCCCTTTGATAGGTTGCCCCGACGTTCTTCAAACCGAACGGCATTACCTTGTAACAAAAGGTACCCCATGGGGTAATGAACGAAGTTTTCTCCATGTCTTTCGGCGCCATTTTTATTTGATTATAAGCCGAGAATCCATCCATGAAGGAGAAAACCTTGAACTTTGTTGTACTGTCAACCAGCATGTCAATGTGTGGTAAGGGAAAGTCGTCCTTTGGACTAGCCTTATTTATATCTCTGTAGTCGACACACATTCTGACCTTTCCGTCCTTTTTGGGAACGGGTACTATGTTGGCTAACCATTGAGGATATTCAGATGTAGCGAGGAAACTCGCGTCAATCTGTTTATGTACTTCCTCTTTGATTTTGATGGCCATGTTCGGGTGAGTCCGTCTCAACCTCTGTTTCACTGGCGGACATTCCGATCTCAATGGTAGATGATGTTCCACGGTGCTGGTATCCAACCCTGGCATATCCTGATAGGATAAAGCGAATACATCGGGGAATTCTTTGAGAAGCTTTGTCAAACTCTTTTTAGCAGTTGAACTGATCAGTGCCCCAATCCTGATCTCTTTTCTATCTTTTTCCGAACCCAAGTTTACCATTTCCAACGGCTCTTTGAGAGGTTCAATGGACCTTTCCTCTTGTCTAAGTAATTGGGAGATCTCTTCTGGAATTTCGTTGTTAACTTCTTCTTCAGCCCCAAATACCGGGAACTCAAAGTCGGGAGAAGGCATCGGATCGTATGTTTCAATGGGGTTTAAAACAAGCAATCTACATGACGTGATGATTTGTGTTTAGAAGAGATAGAGAAAATGCGAGTGTGTGCAGTGTATTTCTTTTACTGCTTGTTTTTATTATTGAGTTTGTTTTTTAGGATTACCATTTTCTGAGAAAAGCAAAAAGAGAAAACAACAATTAATGCGAAAATTACAGAACGACGTTATTTTATTAATGAACAAGTCGACTCTTGAAACTACAACCTTATAAAACAAAGCTCTGTCTCTTTGGGTAAAGCGAAGAGGGAAATTTACAGAAAGCGAGCCCTATCAAAACATCCGTTTCACCAGGGCAGGGTAAAAGGTTAAAGACAACAATTACTTTGACTTATGAACAATCTTCGGAACATCGACAACAACCCATTGGTGGCGAACTCCTCTGTGAATCACAAAGTCTGGTACCTTCCTTGACTTGTCCTCAGAAATAACGCTGATTTCTGGTGGAGCAGGATCATTGGAATCTGTCTCCCAAGCAGAGTTGTCGTAGGAGGATTCCTCTGTTGCATTTTGCAGAGTATTTGTGCTTTCACGTATATCTCCCCATCCAGTTGGCTGGATGTCTTCAAGCCTGATACGAGAGCTCTCAGGAGCGGTGTACTTGACCATATAGTCATATTTTCCACTCGGTTGTCCCAGGGTGTCCCACACTTCTTTGGAACTGGAGGAGTCATCTCTCTCGATGACGTTGACCTCGGGAAAAGCATAGTTGATGAACTCAAGTCCTACAAACGTTGCGAATTCATCGTCATGTTGAGTAGTTTTTGAATAACCTGAGTGTTGATCCCATGACATGTTGGGGACACAGGTATTCTGTTCGATGATGCTCAGCTGATTTTCGTTGTTCGGCTGACTCTCTTGTCCCAAGTCTCCTGGGTAGGGCTGCCACATTGGCAGACCATCCATCGGGCCATAATAGTTGTTGTCAAAGTTGTCCTTCATCAGAGTGTCCTTCTCTAATGAGTTTGGCGGAGCACGACATCCTTCCGGATCACAATCTCTGTATATCATTTCGACGTCTGACCTTGGTATAAATCTCGAACTCTGTGCAGGATAGCAAAATGGTGTAGGCACCTCTTCCTAAGACATATAACCGTCCTCGTTGAGGTAGGACTTCCATTCCATATTTGGGTCAGAGGGATCTTCCTCATTGATAGTGTGTACTTCTTGAGACACTGGGTGAAGGAAACCTCCACTGTGGAAGAAGTTTTGAATGGGATGAAGACTTTCATCGCAGGCAGCTGTCTGGGTACAAGTTGCAGAAAAACCAAGACCCTTCTTTATTTTATTGTCAGTAGGAATGACAAGTTGTCCTTATCCTTTTGTATTGGTACTCTCGACCGCTTTGATAGCATCTTTGTATGAGGAAATGGAAGTTCCCTCTTCGGACTGATTGTTCTTGCTTACCGACAGCGCTTGGAACTGAGTTCCAATAACCTCCTCAGGTTCTACACAAGTAGATGATGCTAAGTTGCTTACGAGCAAGGCTTATTCTCCACCGATCGTAACGAGTTGAGCATTCTGAACGAACTTTAGCTTTTGGTGGAGAGTCGAGGTGACTGCCCCAGCCCGATGTATCCAAGGTCTTCCCAATAAACAAATGTACGTTGCCCGAATGTCCATGACTTGGAAAGCGACTTGGAAAGTGTGAGGACCAATAGTTATGGGAAGATCAACTTCGCCGATAACCGTTTTTCTGGGTCCGTCGAATGCTTTGACGACGACCTCGCTGGTTCTCATCAGAGGTCCTTTTAATGATAATTGCATCAAGGTGGACTTCGGCATAACATTCAGGGCTGACCCCGTGTCTACCAGTACGCTGGCCAGAGCATCGCCCTGGCAGTTGACTGTAATATTGAGCGCCATGTTATGACGGCGACCTTCTTCAGGTAATTCCTCATCACTAAATCCCAAGTTATTGCAGAAAGTGATGTTAGAGACAATGCTATCGAACTGTCTGATTGTTACATCCTGTTCCATAAAGGATTGCTCCAAGACTTTCTGTAGAGGCTCCCTATGCCCTTCTGAATTAAGTAACAGTGATAATACTGAGATCTTTGAAGGAGTTTGTAACAGCTAATCGTAATGTTGTATTCACTCCTTTGGATGAGCTTCAGCGTCTCATCGTTGTTTTTCGAAAGGTCGGGATTACTGGATTGACCGATTGGTGAATTGGGAACTTCTGCCTGAGGTTCCTTCTCTTTGTTGGATTCTCCAACCCCTATGTTGAAGATTCTACCACTCCGTGATACACAACTGATGTCTGCAATATTCACGACGAAGGGTAATGAAATTTCCTTTCCATTTTCGACTATTGTTGCACAGTATTTGTAAGGGATAACCTTAGTTGATTCATACGGTAGTGGTCCTGGCAGATAGATGACTATGGGAGCCTTCTGATTTTTTTGAACATCGTAAGTAATCTCGATCCGTTCCTGGATGGGAACTCTTGATTCGTCAAGTAGAGGAATGATGGTGAAAACATCCCTAGTCCTCTGATGATCAGAGATTACGACAACGTCCTCAATTTGATCGGCGAGGTAATCCGGCGCCCAGTTGATTGGTCTGGAACCTGGATATGGGCGAATTTCTCTACGATCCACCTGACCCTGAAGAGTTGCTTGCACAAGGTAGCATCCTTGGTTACTTTCTGAACAGACTCTACAACGTTCATAGTTGTGTGGTGGCACCTGGCCACACCCACTTTGAATGCAATGTAACCTCACTAGGTTAGTTTCTATAGATCGGACATCCTGACTTTGACGCCAAGTTGGGTTCTTGTCATTGATACTAATCTGCTGAGTGTCTTCATCCATATAGATGGGAAGCCACCAATGATTTAACAAGTGCTAAAGTGCTTCCTAGACAAGGGTACAACCTTGATTGTTTTCGCAACCTGCCGTACAACTTTGATAGTCATGTGATATCAGGAACCCGAATCGGACCTGCTCAACATGTAACTCTACCAGGTTGGTATTCAGTAAGTGAATGTCGAAGATCTGAATCATGTTTATTTGATAGGGATTCCTATAATGGTAGTCCTGGATCCATCCAAGATCCATCTGACGCTGGAGGGCCTCTTGTACAAACGAGCATCCTTGTTTGTTTACCGAGCAAGTTAGACAAGAACTGTAATCATGCCACGGCAGATTATGATACTGGCTTTTCCTTGAGTGCATTGCCACCAAATTTACATTCATCGCACGAATGTCGTGGTTTTGAATGACGTTGGAATTCGTGTAGACCATGTTAACTCCACGAACTCAGTGCTCTTGGATCCATCCGAGATCCATATGTTCCTGTAGAGCTGATTGCACCACAGAACATCCTCAATTGCTTTTAGAGCAGATATCACACTTGTGATAGTTATGATGTGGCACATGGCCATATCCACTTTATCTACAATGCATCTTGACCAGATTGGTCTTCAACAAGAGTACATCGTGAATTTGATAGACATTGTTAGACTCTCCTTCTATCAAGTTGACGGCAACTTTCTCATGTTGAGGCAGCGGGTTTGTGAGAACATTCGGATTTGTATCTTTGAAAGATAAGACCCCGCTCCTAACAAGTTTTTGCACGTTAGATTTGAAATTGAGACAGTTCTCTATGTTATGCCCTGGTCCTCCTTGATGGTAAGGGCACGTTTGATCCACCTTAAACCAAAAAGGCAGATTTTCCGGTACTGTAAGAGGGGACATAGTCCGGATGTCCCCCTTGGCTAGTAGTAACGGAAACAGTTCTGCGTACGATACGGGTATAAGATCAAATCCTGGTGGCCGCGTTGTACGGTTGTTGTTGTATGGAGGACGAGCCTGCTGAAGAGGCTGCTGAGTCCTTTGCTAATTAGGTTGGCTCTGTGCAACCTGAGGTTGATACATAGGAACAGGCGCAGGGTTGATAGCAGGAGCCACAACTGCTACTGGTTGATAACATCGCCTTTGCTTTCCGAGAGAGATATTCCCAATATCTTGCTCTTTTTTCTTAGGGAGAACACTACCGTATCGTTTTGTACTACTTGATGATCCAACGTCTTTTAATAAACGTCCTTCCCAAACGGCTTCCTCAAGAGGAACTCCCATACCGACCATTTCGGTGAAATCACTGGGCGCACTGGCGACCATTCTGTCATAGTAAAATGAGCTTAAGGTCTTTAAGAAGATCTTGGTCATCTCTTTTTCCTCAAGAGGTGGACAAATTTGGGCGGCGATCTCACGCCATCTCTGAGCGTACTCCTTAAAGGTTTCCTTGTCCTTTTGTGACATTGATCTGAGTTGATCTCTGTCGAGTGCCATGTCCAAGTTGTATTTGTACTGTTGGACGAAGGCAGTGCCAAGATCTCTGAAAGTGCTGATCGTTGCACGGTTTAAACCCATGTACCATTTTAAGGCGGCACCGGTTAAACTATCCTGAAAGTAGTGAATCAGTAGGTCCTGATTTTCTGTCTGAGCTGACATTCGCCGAGCGTACATCACCAGGTGACTTTGAAGGCAAGAGTTACCCTTGTACTTTTCAAAGTCGGGCACTTGGAAATTGTGCGGAACGTTCACATTGGGGACCAAACAAAGGTCTGCGGCGTCCTTTCTAAATAGATCCTGACCGTGAATGGCTTGCAGTTCCTTCTGCATTTCCAGGAACTGCTCCTAGAATTCGTCCATTCTATCGAACATAGTTTCCTTTTTACCAGTAGGTATCTGCGGAATCTGTCCTTCTGGGACAGTGTGCACCACAGGGGGTGGTACTGTGACTACAACAACAAATCTTGAAGTCTCACAAAGTTTGTAACCTTCAGGAGTCCTCAGTATGCCTCTGGTAGTTTGTAACCTTCAGGCCCAACGGCTTCTGTTATGATTCCCTGATCTTTAGCGATCGGTGGAACATATCCTTCCGGGATATAGTTAACAGGCATGCCCCAAGGACTATCTTTTGGCATTTGATACCTAGGATCAGACTTTTCCACTATGGGCGTTGAGGTGATCTCTGAGATCACAGTTCTTTGTTGTTGAGCTTCTGCCATGGCTAGCATGTCGTTACGAAGCTTTCTCATATCCTCTCTCAGAGCGTCGATCTCTTCTTTCAACTCTCTGTTTTCTTCCTCTAGATCATCCATCTTTTTCTGACGATTGGCCCGAGTATTGTACGAATGAGACAGTTTGACTCTAGAACCGAGACACAAACGTGAGATTCGTAGGTAAGAAGAATACGTGACGTGAGAATGATGAATGCAATGATTATATTAATTATTTTTGTTTATTCAAAATAAACTTCGACAATTAGATTGCAAATGTCAAACAGTGGGGGAAACCCCATTTTATTGAATTCAAAGGGTTGCATAAATGGAAACACAGTAGATTACAAAGTACAGAAGCAGAAACCTAATCTAAGGGGTCCCGAGTCCTCTCTGAGGAGAAACCGGGTGCTTATTCTGGTGCTTTATTTTTCTTGGACCGGGGCTCTTGGGCCGTTGTCGGGTTGTCATTCCTTTGCCAAGTGAAAGGAGCGAGTAAATTCCTTTGGTCATCCTGATTATCCACAGCATGATACTCCAAAATCTTAATCAGAGCATCCTTATCTTTCAGCAATTGTTGTATTTTGGTACACTCTACACTGAGGGTGCGGTACTTGTTCTTCCAAGACCTTGTTTCCTTTTGAAATTTGTTGAGAGTTACCTGAAGCTTTTCCGTTTCCGTCATGAAGTATATGACAGATTCCTTTGGCGGAAGAATTCTGTGACGAGGATACGACATCTTTAGCTTGAGAGCTCTAGTTTGTACCCAGTGGAGATAAGGCTCCACCGAGACACAGTCTGGTTTTCCTAGAGACTCCCGTCCTTTCTTATGAACGTGCTAACAAGCGTGCACTATTTCCATCTTGAGTGCTCTGTCATTTTCTCCTTCTTTGAAGAAAAGACCTTCCAGATGAGCATTACGTGGGACATGCCTAATCGGGTATCCGAATTGGCAACGAACCAATACCGGATGGTAGTTGATTCCACCTTTAATTCCTATGAGGGGTACGTTGGGGAAGTTTCCGCAATGGTCAATGATCCTGATCCCGTCATAGATCCTATTACACCAATCTATGTCAGAGTTGGTGAGAGACATGATTTTTTACGACCAACGTAAGACATTCTTATGGTCCCAAAAAACAGCAGACTTAGGCAAATGGGTGATAAACCATTTATATAGCAGGGGTACACAGCTCGTGATCGTTCCTCCGCTGTACAAATTTCCTAAGTGTACAGAATGATACGCGTCCGCGAGCAAAGTTAGCATAGGGTTTCCAATGAGAAAAACCTTAATGGCGTTGACATCTACAAAGTTATTAATGTTGGGAAACAGAAATAACCCGTAGGTGATTAAGACAAAGATGCTTTCAAAAGCAGTCACGTTCCCTATACTGGCAAAATACAGGGCTTTCTGTGTCAAGAACTGGGCTGGCAAACCTTGGATGCCACCCTTAGTGGTCAGGTGAGTCTTGAATTCTGACTCGTCCAAATAAATTGCTCGTGCAATGGTCTGATCCTTTGGAATTTCTTCCAGTCCAGAAAATGGAGCTTGATCAGTAATGTGTAGATCAGTCAGGTGAGAATATTCCTCCAGCGTTGGTGCGAGCTGGTAATCCAGAAATGTGAAATAGTGATAAACTGGATCGTAAAACTGAATGAGTGTCTCCATGATTCCTTCAATCACATGGACTTTTAACAGCGGTAACAGACCTTCATAATTGGCTCTAAAAGCCTCAGGGTTAATGATCATCCTCTCAAATCCTCTCAAATCCTCTAGTTTTGGAACCTTGAAGGTGTACTTATGAGTTCTCCTTCTACCGAAATCCATGAGCGCAACCTTTTTCTCTGACATTTGCAATCATTGTCTTAGTTTAATTTGAAAAAGAGAGACTAGAAGAGAAGATTATTTTTTGTTTTAATGTTTTTTAGATGAATGCATGAATGCAGCACACAAAAACATAGAAAAAACATGGGGTCAAAGGGTCGGTGTCATGAAGTCAAAGCTCTACCCCCCCCCCCCCCCCCAAAGATTTTCTACGGATGATTTTTTGTACCTGTCACTCAAAATCATTGATTCCTGAGAACACCAGCGGACCGGGAACCGTGCTAGGTGGTGTCCTTTCAAAGAAATCTCAGAAGAGGGTAGTTTATCGCGTAACATCTATTCCTGATAGGTTCCGCACTACAAATAAAAGGTGATTTTCCTATGTATATACTCAATATTTCCACATGCGGCATCACACGCATTCCCAGTAGCAGAAAAATAAACACAGATAGTAATTAGGAAAAGCAGTATATATATTTGTCCTAAAGTCCTAGACTTTAGAGAGCTATGAATCCTATGTTCCTGACAGAAATGGCTCCCCGACGAAGTCACCATTTTGCGGTATCTTCCCTATTTAAAGGTTTTTGACCTAAGATCCTATTGAGGTCGACAAAAAGTCCTATCCTAGTGAAATTACAAAGAAAGCCTGGCCCCACGGTGGGCGCCACTTTTCTGTAGCGAGCGAATCTGGACGTGGTTCTTAAGCACTGTCGCTCTTTGGGGTTTACTACAGTTCGATTCATTTTTTATCCTATTGAAGCTGATGAAGGAAGGGAAATAGATGTCTCCAATTAACCCTGCTTGCATACTGAGTTTAAACAACGGTCTTTTAGGTTATGAATGCTATATGGTAATGGGGCCTTTCTTTCTTCTTACTTTTTCCAGGACTGAGATAACGGGACTATTTATGGGTAGGACGCTAGGACCGATATTTTATGATTGGTAGGAGGGTACGGGATGTGGGTTTTGGATTAGTGTGCTCGCTTAGATTTTTCTTTCAATCTTATGCCTACTTATTCTCGTTTACCGAAACAGGGAAATCAGAGCGTTCGTAGTTCCTCCTATTCTATGGGAGGAAATGTTGTTTTGGTGTCTTGTTCAAAGCCCAAGACGTGAAGCTGAAGGTGGTTTGTATCTTGTTCAAATCCCAAGATGTGAAGCTAAAGGTGGTTTGTATCTTGTTCAAAGCCCAAGATGTGAAGCTAAAGGGGTGTTGGCTTTAGAGAGAATTTGTCATCTCTAAAGAGGGGTCCGTTTGTCACAATAGTCGGGTGACTGATTACAAAGGAGAATTACTTTAACCGAGATATGTGAATCCGGCAATGCCATAACTTCCTTCATAGGGGATTTCCAACCTGAAGGATAAGACTTTAACTTAGTTTAGAGCAATGCCATCTTTCCTTAGAAATTTCTCATGCTAAAAGAGGGACAGTGGCATGGATGTAAATAATTCAGAGGCTTGCCGCTTACAGCAATTAGATGAAGGGGAAAAGGAGTTGTTGATGTTTATGTGCTGTGAATGAGGCACAACTTTGATGCTAAAAGGTTGATTGACTTAACTGGGGTTTTCTTATACAAAGCCTAAGAGTAGGCTGTTGGCCAAACAAGAGGGGGGTTTTTATGTTTCTCGTACAAAGCCCGAGAGAGCAGCTAAAAGGGTTGACTCAATGAGGGAGTGCTTTTATATGTGTCTTGTACGAAGCCCGAGATGGACGCTAAAGGTTGACTTAACAAGAGAGTCTTTGTATCTCGTACGAAGCCCGAGATGGAGGCTAAAGGTTGACTAAACAAGAGAGTCTTTGTATCTCGTACGAAGCCCGAGATGGAGGCTGAAGGTTGACTCAACAAGAGAGTCTTTGTATCTCGTACGAAGCCCGAGATGGAGGCTGAAGGTTTACTGTTTTAGTTGAGTGTCAGGTCCAGTATGTTGTTTAAAAGAGAAAATCAGTTTTTATAAAGAGACTGATTCTAGGCGAGGTTGTACTTTGGTACTGACCAGAGGATCATGGTTATTTCCTGTTCTTTAAGGAAATGGGAAGTCCAAAGGGTATTGAGACTATCCAAGTCTACTGGTGTTTTTCCCTAATTGAAAGGTGCTTGAGAAAGTCTTGGGGACTCAAGGGTCTTTGACTGTCGAAGTCTAGAGTTTCGTCCTTTGTACTATGTTTTGAGAAACAGTAGTAGTGTGTTCACGGTAGAAAGATCTAGACTCCTTGAAAGACTGTTTTATGAAGATGACTAATATCTGTTCCTATACCTCTAGGAGGTCGTTGGGACAATTTGTACGAAGCCCAAGAGGAGGCTGGAAACTTTTAAGAAGCCGAGAGGTCCTTATACGAAGCCCAAGAGGAGGCTACCATTCCCGGAGGAAGAATCCTTTATACGAAGCCTAAGAGGAGGCTGTGAATACTTCTAAGAAGCCGACGAGTCCTTGTACTAAGCCCAAGAGGAGGCGGTCATTCCCGGAGGAAGAATCCTTATACGAAGCCTAAGAGGAGGCTGTGAATGCTTTCAGGAAGCCTTGGGTCCTTGTACGACGCCCAAGAGGAGGCTGATGCTTTTAAGAAGCCCGTGGGTCCCCAAACCCTGAGAAATTCAAGACAGGCTATTCACAAGGAATAGATCAAGCCAGGAAAGTTTGAGAATTTGGAAGAAACTCAAGGGATGCTATTCACGGAGAATACATTCATCTCTGTAATACCCCAAAATTTGCTCTCCCCTTTTGGCATCATAGCATGGCATTATCATTTATCATATCATATCCATCTCATTAGCATTGCATTGCATTTAACATAGAAAAATGAAGCATGGCATCCTTCTTACCATCAGGGCATGTGATCAGGTGGAAGGTGGACAATCAAGGGATCATTCAAAGCACAAAAAAGGTCAATCAAGTTGGCTCTAGACAAGCCAAGAGGTCTCTCATGTCTCATACTATCTCAATTGATCTTCCAAAACCTCAAGGAAGTGAGATTCAATGGAAGATTGAAGCACTACATCTTTCACTATGCAAGAGATTCAAAAATTGAAGGAAAACCCTCAAAAGAGATAGCTCATTGATTCAAAATCATCCTCAAGTGGCATTTCTCATCATCCTTTAAGAGGATACACAACATACTCTGAGGAATTTGGATTTGGAAGATGTGCAATTTCCTCCTAACCAGAGAGGGTCAAAATTAGGGTTTCTAATAAAATCAGGATATCTCTGATTTTTTGGACAAAGCTTGTTGTCATGGTATTCCATATGTCCCTAAGTGTATGTATGTGGAAAATTGCACCTCAATTGGTTTTGGAGGTGGTTCAATTGGAAGAAAGATAAAAAATCAGGAAATTTGGGGCCAAGTCAAATAATCAGGGGAAAAAGTCAACTCTTGACTTTTTGAGGCCAAATTCATGAAATTCATGTTATATGTGACCAATGTACAAAATTTGATCAAGAAACTCCAAAGGAATCATAAAAAAATCAAGATTTGGAAAGTTGCCATTTTTGGATGAAGTAGGGTTACTAAAAATAGCAAGTTTTGGCCATTTTGCATCAGAATTGGAACCAAGGCCATTCAAAATTGAAGCACCAAATGAAAATTCCACTCTGCCTCAATGAAAGGCCTTGCTTTGAGCTTCAAATCCATGGGTAGAACATCTCCATTGGATAAAAATTGAGTGAGATATGATTGATCAAAGTTTGAGCAAAGTAGGTTCAAAACTAGGTCATGACCAAGGATTTTCAAGTCACGCGCATGTCATTTTCACAAACACATGGTGGGCCAGATGTTTTGACTTATTACTCATGGTTAGAGGCCTCAAGTGAAAAATCTTTCAACATGAAAGTTGTTCCTCTATGTGAGAACTTCAAGAGTGATGTTTATGTTTTTTTCATATGCTCAATATTTTGAGAGTTATGATGAGGCAAAGTAGAGGATTTTAAACTGACTTGTTAATATGCATGTAGTGTGGTTGATGGCAGGTTAGATGACATACCAACTCAGGTGCAACCAAGCATGTTCATCATCATTTTTAAGGACTTTAGAGGTGTTATTTCAATTCATTTTCAACATCAATCTTGTTCTTCTCCATTCCCCCTTTCCAAGTAACTAAAAACCTTGCCATTTCACTTCTTGTTCATGAAGTTATCGTGCTCCAAAGGTCACATCATGCTAGTAGTTTCCCTCCACACCAAGCCAATCAAAACCTGTTACCAATTTGTTCTTTTCATACATCAGCCATGACATGTCCAAAACCTTACCATAATTAATCAAACATACACCCTGCACAGGCTATATGTTCACGTACCAGCCATCCCATATTGGTCCAAACAAGAGAGTGAAAACTTGCAGAGCAAGCACTGCTGCAAGATCAGAGCAACATAACATCACCATCCTTCTCCTACACACCACCATAACTCCATGAGCTTCTCCACACTCTAACCAAACTCACCAACTCGTGCCATTAACAACCTCACTCATTCTGTTAACTCAGAACTCACTTAACCAACTCATTCTAACTGGAGTTCTAACCATCAACCACACTGGTTAAACATTAACTCAACATTATATAAGCTCCACTGCTCATAGAATTGAGGGGGGTTAATTCATTTTTCCACAGATTTCACAAATCATTCTCACTGTGTTCTCTGAATTTTCTCTTTGAGCTCTCTCTTATTGCACGATTTCTTCTTCATCTCAATCGTCATCATCAGCAAGTATGCATGATTGTTCAAGAACAAGCTGAAACAGAGTGAATTTCTCAAGAGCTATCTTATTTCAGTGTTGATTTCTTCTCCATTCTCAAGCATCTGTGAGCATTTATTTTGCTCAAACAAGTTCAAGAGTTCAAGATCTCATCTCTGGTTTTCTGAAGATCTAAGAATCTCCACGTTTCAGGTTCTTGTTTCTCCATTTTTTTGCATCTAAATCACTGATTATAGTTTGTTTCATGTTGATTTGAGCTTAATAGAAGCAGTGTGAGTGATCTGGCTAGTTGATAGGCTCTCTAAGAGCATAGTTGCAAAACCTAGGGCAATTTATTTGTGCTCGTTTCTCTCTGTATGCGCATGATGTATGTTTTCTAAGGTCATATTCGTGTTATGTGTAACCTCAGCTTCATTTTGATGTGTACTTTATGAATTTCTGGAATGTTTGATCATGTACAGTTGCCGGAGATGGCCGGAGAAGATGACCGGAGGTACTTCTCCGGCCGGTGAGGGTTTGCTAGGGTTTTAGAACCAGAACATGTCACAACCGTTAGATCATTTCGATCCTAGGGCGTATATGTGGCCAACACATAAATGAACCTCATGCCTCTCACGTGACTCTCTCTCTGAATGCTGACTTTGACTTGGTTTGGTGTGCGTGCGTTCATCATTATTAGCATGCGTGTGCATTTTGATTCGTTAGATCTGATTACTTGTGTGATTATCATTTGTTGACTGAATCATGTGGCTCTGATTGAGTCAACATTTGACTGAGGCTCCACCACTATTACTATAGACTGCGCGCTTGGTGGACCTAAGCCAGATTGTTATTCCCACCCCCTTTTTTCAAGCCCAAACCAGTTTGCACTGACCAATTGCTATGTTCATACCCCCTTCCATTTCCACGTTTTTATTTTATTTCTTTTTTTTTTGTACATGTTTGCTTTCCATTTATTAAAAATACCAAATAACATTATAAAATTCTACAAAAATTCATGAGTATTCTTAAAACATTTAGGAAATTTTTCATGATTTTATTTTCTGATTTTATGACCATTTTGCCCCTGTTCCATTATTTCTTTTGAATTTCCATTTGCATGCATACTTAATGTGACATATGATTTTGTGCATTTTTGTTCTTGATCATAAAAAATGATTTTGATGCCTTTCTTTTTGCATTGTGGTCACAATATGTTGAGGTATGTTTGAGATTTATGAGATGATTTTTAAGTCTTTTTTGGATAACTTTTGATGTGTTGCTTTGAGCATGAATGCATGAAACTTCCATGAGACTTTGACCTAATTGTTGAGTGACTTTGGTTCTGATTCATTGCTTGTGGACTTGATATGTTAATGGCATGTGTTCAAGGTTTTTGATTGGTGAAAGTCATAATTTTTGAAGCATGTTTGCTATTTGTTTGAAGCATGAAGTTTAACTTGTTCATTTTGTGAATGCATGCCTCATGTTTGGTTTGCTTGATCATGAAGGCACTTGTGCCATGAGTTGTGGTTTTGTTTGAGGATGTATAGCATGTTAATTGACTTCTGATTGTGACATTTGGGTTTCATCTTTGCATGTTTGATGTTTATCTTGCACCTTAAGTCACTTGTTTCACAAGTATGAACCACATTCACATCACTTCACCTTTTCTTCTTTGCTTCTTGTTGGATTGAGATTTTGTTTGCATGATTTAGTATGCCCATTTAGGATAACATTAGGTTGTGTAAATATGAGTTACATTCTGACTTGGAAGCATGTATAGCATTCAATCTCATTTCACTTTGTTTGTCAACTTGTTTGAATTTGATTTGTTCATTATATTTTCTTACTTTACTTGTAAGTGATTGTGCTAACCATGTAGGGGCTTCGGTAAGTTTCAATTGAGTGTGGATAAGGAATCCACATTCAACTTCTATCCTTTCTCTTTCCATTTTGTGTTTTGCTAAGCACTTATGTGCTTTCTTTTAATAACTCATCACTTTCCCTTTGTGAATTACAATTCATCTTCTACTTTAGAAGTGAATTGTTTAATTCATTCTTTCTTTAGACGTTAGGTTGAAACCTCACAAACCTTAGGATCACTCCCTTAACTAATCAATTAGGATTGAGTCTTAGTCCATATAGATTTTTACCTTTATCCTCCCTTGAGTCTCTTTTCTCATCTCAAAGAAAATTCAAAACATATAATAAAGGTAGGCATTTATTGCATTTAGGCCTTTCATATAAAGAAAAGGTTATAAGGGGTCTTCTCTTATAATCTTAGAATGTATAGCATATAGCCCATCTTGGGTCAATGTGTTAAACATTTGATCTTGTATGAGGGACTTAAATGCAATACTTGTTGAAGGTGCAAATAATAAAAAAACACTTCTTCACTTCATAATCAACAAAACACTTAATAAACACAAGTATGCTAGTGTGTTTGAACCTTGACAATTGGAACTAAGTGTGGGGGTCTTCTTCACTCTTAGTGTGCTTTCTTACCCATTCCATCTTGGAATGTGAGAATGTACACATTCCAATGACTAAGATCCAGATACACTGACGTATGCAAACAAATCCAAAACACTTCTTTCTAAAAGACAAAAACAAACAATAACGTCTTCCCTTCGGGAATTCTTTTCTCACCTCATTCACTCTCAACGTACGAACGTGTTCCTACTCGTTCTCTTGCAAGATGGTAACGCACTCGGACCAGCGAGCCTGCAACACCTGAGCTAGAACGTCAGCCGTTCTTTAAAAAACACAAACAATTCATCCCTAGTGAGGGGAACTACGTCGCTCTGATTCTCATGCTCCCGATGAGATACGTAGGCAGTGGGGTAGGGCCCATGCGAGCACTTCTTTTATTTTCCCTACATTTGTTTCTCTTTCTCCTTTCCTTTTTCAGTTCTTTCTCAGTATTCCTTTCTTTACACCCTTTGATCGAGACAAGCAAGCGTGGATCCCATCGGGTACGATGGACGTGAGGGGGTGCTAATACCTTCCTCTCGCGTAACCGACTCCCGAACCCACTTCTCTTGGTCGTAAGACCATGCTTTTCCTTTCCCTCAGGTTTACGCGGTGTTTCCTTTCCCTCTCTTGGGATAAATACACATTGCTGGCGACTCTGTTTCGGTGCCACTTTCGCGTTTGTACTTGGATGAAAATCCCGGGAGCGACAGCTGGCGACTCTGCTGGGGAGTATTACTGGTCCATCCCTAAGCGAGTCAATCCTAGCGCTTGTCTGTTTGTCTTTCATTGGGTGTTTTCTGTTGTGCTTTATTTTGCTGTTTATTTACTTTACAGTATTTACTGCATTTTAGCATTACATATCATATATTATATTGTGCTGCACTGTTTTGTCTGTTTGGCGGGATGGGATTTCTGAGAGATAAGCCCATTACACAGGCTTGAGTATACACTTAGAATTAGAGTGGAGAGTAGTGGGACCTACGTGCCGTTTGGAGTGCGTTGGGTGTTCACGAAATTCACAGCTAGACGAGGCTATCTTGGGACACGTCGTGGCATGCGCATCTTGCGTATTCCAGGATGTAGATCTAGAGAGCTGTCGACTCTAGTGACCGATCATGAGGACCTTAGTGGAAATATCCCTTTTTAGTGGTGACAATGGCAGACCACATTCTGTGGCAAACCCATTCGCACCCGAGGGCCCACTTTGGAACTTGCATAGGATGACCTTTATTTTCTAAGGGGAGTCAGTGGACGACCTCTTTGATTGGCATAGCATTGTATCCTACGGGCTGAATGTGCTATTGCTTCTCAAACCTCCGAAGCTGACAAGCCTTATTTTCTAAGAACCACATGTGAGCATGGGCGGGATGTTTACAGGTTTGCAGGAAACCCAGCCTCCTACCTACCTTACTCGTGATTCTATGATGGTTTCAGACATTGTATCCTATGACAGTGATTTAAGTGTTCATCTCAGATATCGCCAGACTCAGTACAGAGACACAGTGCACACAGTTCAATACAGACACCGACACTTGATTACCTGATCACATGCCCTTTTGCATTGCATTATCATATCATAACAGTTATGTTTGTCATTTTCAGGTGCGTAATACATTTCTGATTCCAATCCATGGGTTCAACAGAGATCGTCGCCGAGAGAAAGAACAATGTGTCTTACAAGTTTCCAGATCCTGTCTTGGATTCATTGCTCAAAGTTATAGATATGGCTGGTCCGGGTATTCTTGATAGGTTTCAGAAGAGCTACGGGAATTTGGTTGGGATGGTCCGTACAATCACCAAGTATGAGCATGATGCTTTACACACTCTGCTGCAGTTCTACGAGCCTTCGTTGAGGTGCTTTCTTTTTTCAAATTACATTTTGATGCCAACACTGGAAGAATTCTCATTTATTTTGGGAATTCCGATCACGTCGGCAATACCATTCTTCTCTGGTAGTTCTCCCAGCGTAAAAGAAATTGCTGCTGCTTTACAAATGGATCAGACATTGATAAAGAGCGGTGTGAGCAGTAAAAATGGAGTTAGCGGATTTCATTTAGAATTTCTGGCTGGACAGGCCCAAGAGGCTGCAAGTGCTAAAAATTGGACGGTTTACAATTCCATTCTGGCTCTCTGCATATATGGCCTAGTTTTCTTTCCCAATCAGCAAGACTTTGTGGATATGCAAGCAACGAGAGTTTTTGTCCTTAAAAATCCAGTCCCTACTTTGTTAGGAGATTTTTATCATTCCGTGCATTACAAGAATGAGAAAAGGAGGGGAGGATCTGTCAGTTGTTGTACTCCACTGCTGAGTCATTGGTTTTTCAAACATTTGCCTCAGACAGGTGCCTTTGTGGAAACCAAAGATGTGGCGAAATGGTCTAAACGATTGATGAGTTTAACTGCTGATAACATTGTATGGTTTGATCACCGGTTATTGAGAATAGAGCTTGTCACAAGATGCGGAAATTTTCCAAATGTGCCTTTGATTGGCAGAAAAGGAGGGATCAATTATAATCCAGTTTTGGCCATCCGACAGTTTGGGTATGCTTCCAGGGATCCTCCTACAGAGCAAGATGTGGAAGAATCTTTATTCTTTACAGGAACTAAAGATGCAAAGGTGGTAGAAGTAGTGAATGCTTGGAAAGATAAGCACAAAATTGGAAAAGCAGTTTTTGGAAAAGGAGATTGTAGATCTTATCCTGAATATGACAGGTGGATTGAAACGAAAGTAAAGGAATTGCTTTTACCCTTTTCAAGGGGACCTCTTTTATGTGCAGTACAGCCAGAACAACCCACTATGGTGGCTATGGAAGAATGTGAGAAGTGGAAGAAAATGGTCAGAGAGTTGCAGATAGAAAATTCTGGAATGAGCAGATGTCTTCAGAAAGCTCTAGCTGACAACAAAGAGTTGGAAAAGAGAGCCTTGAAAGCGGAAAAAACCTTGGCTGACAAAGAGGAAGATTTTGATGACCGAGCTCGGTACTTTCGGAAACTTACTCTGGGAGCAGATGACACTAGTCAGGCTCACAAGATTACAAAACAGGCTTTAGCCCGAAGCAAGGATTCATTAGCTCAACTTCGTCAAGCTTGGGATGAAGTCAGAATTGAAAATGCCGAGTTAAAGGATCAGTCGAAGACTAAAGACGAGGAGCTTAAAAAGGCACATGAGCAGAGGAGAAAGTATCGGGAAAGTCTCGATAAAAGTCAAGAACAGTTAGAAGAAGCTAGAAGCCAGTTGAAGAATACCAAGAAAGAGCTTGAAGAAGTCATGATAGAAAGGGAGATACTCAAGACGCAAGCTGGCATAAAGAGACACAAAGGAGTGTGTGATGACGAGGCTCTGATGCTGCACATGGGTTCTTTAACTGAAGCTCTTGAGAAAAGGGATGTCTTGATCAAAGAAATGATTGAAAAGCCGAATCACCAGCGTACCCGTATACTTTTTGAGGAGATCAGATACTCAAGTGATAAGCTGAAGGGTGTGGAATTGTCAGACTGATGTTCTTTTCCTTATATTTTGTTGTTAATGGTTACCATCAGGCTTGTTGATGGATCCATTTTTCTTTGTATTGCATTTGCGGCTGAACCTTTCTTAAATATACTTGATTACTTCGTTGAATGAGTATGAGCAGTTTTATTCAGAATTATTCCTTAGCTGCACACAAGCACATGACCACGACACGTCTCTTTATATCACAATTTCTGGTCTTCAGATTTCTGTGGTGGGATTGGAATCAGGGTATAAAGCACCTCGGAAATGACAAACATGGCATTGCATGGCATTGCATATCATTTTGCATTTTTGTTACTTGCTTTTCAGGTACTCGTTGCAGGGTCTCTAACCTTTATTTGGTTTCAGGCAGTATAGCGGAGAGTCATATTCACCGATATTCGACGCGAAGGAATCAAGTAAGAATCATGGATCAAGTGCAAAGTGATTTGGCGGAAATGAGGGCGCGTATGGACCAGTTCATGACCCTCATGACTGGCATGGCGCAAAATCAGGAGAGACTGAGGCTTCTGGTAGAGCGTCCCGACAACGGGCCCGAAGGTGATCATCATGACAATTCACAGGGACATGGCATTCCTCCTCCCGGTGGCAACCCTCCTCCTGGTGGTAACAATCGGGGTAATGGGAATGGTAGGCATGCTGGTGTTACCCTTGAAGATACTCTGGAAGACCAATTTACTCTACTAGATGCTGATGTGGGCAATCAAGGTGATCGAAGGTATGAGGAGTTAGCAGAAAAGATCAGGGCCATAGAATGCAAGAACTCTATGGGTATTGATGTTACCAGCTTGGGGCTGGTCTCAGGAGTCAGAATTCCCCCTAAATTCAAACCTCCCACTTTTGATAAGTATCACGGCAATGCGTGTCCCCAAACGCATCTTCAAGCTTACTTTGGGAAGATTTCAGCCCATACGGATGACGAGAAGCTATGGATGCACTATTTTCAGGACAGTCTGGCTGGGGCATCCTTGACCTGGTACATGAAGTTGAATAGAGCTGCTGTGAAGAATTGGAAAGATCTGGCAGAAGCGTTCCTGAAGCAATACCAGTATAATATCGACATGGCGCCCAACCGCACCCAATTGCAGGGATTGTCCCAGAATGCCAAGGAGAGTTTCAAAGAATATGCACAGAGGTGGAGGGAAATGGCTGCCCAGGTCCAACCTCCCTTGTCAGACAGAGAAATGGCAGATATGTTCATGGGCACCTTGCAAGGGGCCTATCTTGACAGATTAGCTGCTTGTCCGTCAACTGGATTTGCTGATATTGTGATTGCGGGAGAAAGAATAGAAAGTCTGTTAAAGCTTGGAAAGATCCAGGATGTGAGTGGGGCTGGCTCTTCGGGGACGAAGAAACCGTTTGCTAGTAACCAGAAAAGAAGAGAAGGTGATACGAATGCTGTGTTTAGAGGACGAGGCAGAGGGCGTTCTCGAGCTTATTATCAGGTAGATGCTGTGACAATCCCCACACCGTCTGTTCAGAAACAGCAACCCCAACAACAAGTTCAACAGCAACAACCTTTTTTCCAGCAAAGGTCTAGACAGAGGGATCGCAAGATGGATCCTCTCCCTATGACTTATGCCGCGCTGTTGCCCCGGCTACTCGAGTTAAAGTTGGTAGAACTCCGTACTATGAAAGCTCCGGTTGCTGGAAACCTGCCACCTAACTTCGATGCTAATGCTCGTTGTGAGTTCCACTCAGGTGCTCAGGGGCACTCCATTGAAAAATGCTGGGCTTTCCATCATAAAGTACAAGATTTGATTGATGCTAAAGCCATCAATTTCTCTCCCGCTCCTAATATTACTCAGCATCCCATGCCTGATCATAGCGCAGCAAATGTGTACGCTATTGAAGATGGGAGGAGATTGAATCTGGTGACAGATATCCGTCAAGTGAAAACTTCTTTGTTGGTTGTAAAAGATCGTTTATTGAAGGGACAGGTGTTCCCGGGCTGTAATCAAGATTGCTTTGAGTGTATGAATCAGGAGAACGGCTGTGATAAGTTGAAGATGGGTTTACAGAATCTGATCGATGAAGGATGTCTACAGTTCGACAGAGTCGTGAAAGATACTGATGAGATATCAACCGTGACCATCTATTACACTCCCGCTGAGATTCAAATGCCGGTCAATGCAGTTCCCGTGGCGAGTGTTGCGCCAGAAGGGCCCAGTCCTGTCACTATCACGGTGCCAGGACCGATCCCGTTCACATCCACGAAAGCTATCCCATGGCACTATGGGGCAGATGTATACTACGAAGGTAAAAAACAGGAAGTTGAGCCGTCAGTCAGCCCAAATATTGATAATGTAGGGGGTGTAGGGGGCTTTACAAGGAGTGGAAGGTTGTTCGCTCCCCAAACCTTGAGAAGTGATAAAGAGGCAGAAGCTGCAGCAAAGGCTAAGGGTAAACAGGTGGTTGAAAGTGCGCCTACACCTGAAGCAGAGACAAAGATTATTTTTGATAAGGAAATGGAAGAATTTATGAAGATAATCAAGAAAAGCGATTATAAGATTGTGGACCAACTGAATCAGACCCCTTCAAAGATTTCAATCTTGTCACTATTGATGTGCTCTGATGCGCACCGACAGGCGTTGTTGAAAGTGTTGAAGAGTGCGTACGTGCCACAAGAAATTACTGTTAATCAGCTCGAGGGCGTAATCTCCAATGTTAATGTCAGCCATGGCTTGGGCTTTACAAGTAGAGATTTGACTGTTGAAGGAAGAAACCATAATAAGGCTTTGCATATCACGATGGAGTGTAAGGGCGCAGTGTTATCTCATGTACTGGTAGACACTGGTTCATCACTCAATGTCTTGCCCAAGAAGGCATTAATGAAGCTGGAAGTTGATGGTTTGATCTTAAGGCCTAGTGAATTGGTGGTCAGAGCATTCGATGGGACCAGACGATCTGTGTTTGGTGAGGTGGAATTGCCCGTACAAATTGGACCACAGGTATTCAAATCTACGTTCCATGTAATGGACATACAACCTGCATATAGCTGCCTATTGGGACGCCCTTGGATTCACGGAGCCGGGGCTGTTACTTCTACTCTACATCAAAAGCTGAAGTATGAGTTTGAAGGGCAGGTTGTGACAGTGTGTGGGGAAGAAGACATCTTTGTGAGTCACTTGTCCACGTTCAAGTACATTGAAATGGATGGGGAAATTCATGAGATGCTGTGCCAATCATTTGAAGCAGTCAATATTGACGATGCACCTGAGTCTTCTTCTGTACCAGTTGGGGCTGGTACCTCCATTTCATCTTACAAACAAGCTGTCGAAGTCGTCAGGGCAGGCAACGCCCAAGGTTGGGGCAGGTTGATAGAGACCCCAATGAAGGAAGACAAATTTGGTATTGGTTATCATCCCTCTACAACTTCAGATGCGGGGAGCAGGGGACCCATTACTTTCAATAGTGGGGGAATTATCTACATGGACCAGTCTTGTGCAGCCACGGAGGATAGTGTTGACAGTAATTGTGACCTGGACAACTGGGTACGCCCTCATGTTCCGGGACAACAAGTGCAGAACTGGTTCGTTGAAGAAGTCATCCGGGTTACTCTTCAGACAGAGTAATTTTTCTTTGTTTTTTCTAACCATAATGCATGACAAAATCTTGCGCTCTGCCCAAGGCGTATAGATTCATTTGTAGGGCCACCATGGTTGCATTTGCAATGTTTAATCATTAATAAAGGACGTTTTGCAATCAAATTTTGTTCTCTGTCTTTCAGTTTTTATTTTTGCACAAAAAATATAAAATGGCAATGTTTCATTTTCTTTTGTTTTGCTTAAAAATAAATTCTAAAATAAGGCATGAACCCGTTCATGCAGACTTGATCCTCCGGATACCACTGATAACGATTTTGATATGGCCATGTATGACTTTGACAATCCGATTTATCAAGCCGAAGAAGAGGATGAGAAAGATTGTGAACTCCCTGAAGAACTGGCCAGATTGTTGAAACAAGAGGAAAGGGTCATCCAGCCTCATCAGGAGACTGTAGACATCATCAATATTGGTACCAAGGACGCCAAGAAAGAGATCAGGATTGGTGCCAGCTTGCAAGCAGATGTGAAGCAAACTTTGACGGAAATGTTGCGCGAGTATGTTGACATCTTCGCCTGGTCGTATCAAGACATGCCGGGGTTGGATACGGATATTGTCGTGCACAGGCTACCATTGAGAGAAGAATGTCCGCCAGTCAAGCAGAAACTTCGTCGGACTCACCCCGACATGGCCTTAAAGATTAAGGAGGAAGTCCAGAAGCAGTGGGACGCTGGTTTTCTTGCTGTGACAAAGTATCCTCCATGGGTAGCCAACATCGTGCCAGTACCGAAGAAAGATGGAAAAGTGAGAATGTGTGTGGATTATCGAGATCTCAATAAAGCTAGCCCGAAAGATGATTTTCCACTACCTCATATTGATGTGCTGGTCGATAATACAGCTCAGTTTTCAGTGTTCTCATTTATGGACGGTTTCTCCGGGTACAACCAGATCAAGATGGCACCTGAAGACATGGAGAAGACCACGTTCATTACTCCGTGGGGTACATATTGTTATAAAGTAATGCCTTTTGGGTTGAAAAACGCAGGGGCAACGTACCAGCGGGCGATGGTGACATTGTTTCATGACTTGATTCATAAGGAGATCGAATGTTATGTAGATGATATGATTGCCAAGTCGAAAACAGAAGAGGAACATCTGGTTAATCTGAAAAAGCTGTTTGAAAGGTTGAGAAAGTTCCGTCTGAGATTAAATCCAAACAAGTGCACGTTTGGGGTGCGTTCTGGAAAGTTACTGGGTTTCATTGTGAGCGAAAGAGGAATCGAGGTTGATCCTGCCAAGGTGAAAGCAATACAAGAAATGCCTGAACCGAGAACAGAAAAAGAGGTTCGTGGTTTCTTGGGTAGATTGAACTACATTGCAAGGTTCATATCTCACCTAACAGCCACGTGTGAACCAATATTTAAATTGTTAAGGAAAGACCAAACGGTCAGGTGGAATGACGATTGCCAATTGGCATTCGATAAGATAAAAGAATACTTGCAGGAACCTCCGATTCTAATGCCTCCAGTTGAAGGGAGACCGCTGATAATGTATCTGACAGTGCTTGAAGGTTCCATGGGTTGTGTTCTCGGTCAACATGACGAGACAGGTAGGAAGGAGCATGCTATTTACTACCTGAGCAAAAAGTTCAATGATTGTGAGTCCCGATACTCAATGCTTGAAAAGACATGCTGTGCGCTTGCATGGGCCGCTAAGCGATTGAGGCAATATATGGTTAGGCACACGACCTTGTTGATTTCAAAAATGGATCCTATCAAGTATATTTTCGAGAAACCAGCATTGACAGGCAGAGTTGCACGGTGGCAAATGGTCTTGACAGAGTATGACATTCAGTACACTTCACAAAAGGCCATCAAAGGAAGTATCTTGTCCGATTATCTTGCGCAACAGCCAATGGATGATTACCAACCCATGAAGTTTGACTTCCCTGATGAGGACATCATGTTTCTCAAAGCTAAAGACTGTGAGGAACCACTCCCGGAGGAGGGGCCAGACCCTGAATCCAAATGGAGTCTGATGTTTGATGGGGCTGTCAATATGAATGGGTGCGGAGTTGGAGCAGTTCTTATCACGCCGGAAGGTGTTCATATGCCGTTCACTGCCCGAATAACTTTCGGATGCACCAACAATGAAGCAGAGTACGAAGCTTGTATAATGGGGATCGAGGAGGCGATTAATCTACGGATTAAAACCCTTGATATATTCGGTGATTCAGCTTTGGTAATCAATCAAGTGAAAGGGAGTTGGTACACGCACCAAGCAAATCTAGTGCCGTATAGAGATTATACGAGGAGATTGCTGACATTTTTCACAACAGTGAAACTGTACCACATTCCTCGAGATGAGAATAGGTTCGCTGATGCCTTGGCCACTCTGTCTTCCATGATCAAAGTGCAAGGATGGAACCATGTACCTAAGATTGAGGTATCCCGCCTTGACAGACCAGCATTTGTGTTTGCGGTCGATGCAACGTCTGATGACAAGCCATGGTTTCATGATATTAAGTGTTTCTTGAAAAGTCAAGAGTACCCGTCAGGGGCATCGTCCAAAGACAGGAAGACGTTGAGAAGGTTAGCTGGTAGTTTCTTCTTGAACAAAGATGGCGTGCTGTATAAAAGAAATTTTGACACGGTCCTGCTTAGATGTGTGGATAGACATGAAGCAGACCTGTTGATGATTGAAGTGCACGAAGGCTCTTTCGGTACTCATGCCGGAGGGCAGGCAATGGCTAAAAAGTTGTTAAGGTCGGGATATTATTGGTTGACTATGGAGTCAGATTGTTGTAAATATGCCCGCAAATGCCATAAATGCCAGATCTATGCAGACAAGGTGCATGTGCCTCCAAATCCGTTGAGTATCATGTCGTCGCCATGGCCGTTTGCCATGTGGGGCATTGATATGATCGGAAAGATTGAGCCTACAGCTTCCAATGGTCATCGGTTCATATTGGTGGCAATTGATTACTTCACCAAATGGGTTGAAGCCTCATCCTATGCCAATGTTACAAAGCAAGTGGTCGCTCGTTTCTTAAAACGGGATATCATTTGCCGATATGGAGTTCCCGAAAGAATCATTACTGATAATGGTTCTAATTTGAACAATAAGATGATGGCTGAGTTATGCCGGGACTTCAAAATCGAGCATCACAATTCTTCTCCGTACCGCCCAAAGATGAATGGCGCGGTCGAAGCGGCCAACAAAAATATCAAGAAGATTGTGCAGAAGATGGTTGTCACGTACAAAGATTGGCATGAGATGTTACCATTTGCTTTGCATGGGTATCGAACGTCGGTACGCACGTCCACTGGGGCAACCCCATTCTCACTTGTATATGGTATGGAGGCAGTGCTACCGGTTGAAGTAGAGATTCCGTCCCTCAGAGTCATGATGGATGTTAAGCTAGATGAAGCTGAATGGGTACGAGCCAGATTTGATCAGTTGAGCCTTATTGAGGAAAAGCGATTGGCGGCTGTATGTCATGGGCAACTATATCAGCGCAGAATGAAGCAGGCATTTGACCAGAAGGTGCGTCCTCGGGTTTATAAAGTCGGAGATGTGGTACTCAAAAGGATCCTTCCTCCCAATACAAATCACAGGGGCAAATGGACTCCTAATTATGAAGGTCCATTCGTGGTTAAAAAGGTCTTTTCGGGCGGAGCTTTATTGCTTACAACCATGGATGGCGAAGACTTTTCATCCCCTGTCAACTCGGACGTAGTCAAAAAATACTTCGCATGAATAGACCCGCTGGATAATAAAAATAAAAAAATCCAGGCAAAAAAGGGCATCCCGGCGAACCAAAAACAGAATAAGGTTCGGGCAAAAATTAGGGATATAATTAAAAAAAATTTTGTACACCCGGTAAGTTGAAAACCCGAAAGGGCAACTTAGGCAAAAAAGGGTATCCTGGTGGATCGAAAACCCGAAAGGGCGGTCCACACAAAAGAGGGATTTAAGCGAATGACTACGGTTTGAGTTATCTGTACCCTGTCACCGTTTGAACAACTGACGTTCTGAAGGATAGGAATCGGTCTGATCATTCCTCAGAAGGCAAGGTCGGGGAGTTTTGAAGACATACTGGTCATAACAGAATGGAAACTCAGTGGAATTCCGTTTTCACATTGCCATTAGGATAGTTTCTTTTCTCAATTTTCAGCGATCACCTCTTTCCAGGGATTGCTTCCAGATGTAATTGCCTATTCTGGGCTCTCAGTCAATAAATGGAATTTCAATAAAAAGCCTCCTATTTTTGTTTTATTGCTTTGTTTGCAAAAACGTCCTAATTTTTGATAAAACATTGCATTTGAAAACATGGCAGCCTTACAATAACATGCGCAGAAAAAACATTTGAAATTACTTCGAATGTTGAATACTCCCGGATGGTGGATTCTAGCCATGCAATATTCGGGGCATGTGGGCATATTCTTTTGTTGCAGGTAGCGGGTGCAGATGATTTTAAGCACAAGACCAGCAATAAATCACCCCACGCAAAAGACTGGGGCAATTATGGGTAAGGAGATCGGCGTTCATCGTTCGGTCGACGATTGTTCATAACGGGTCGATATCAGTGAATTAAGTTCAACTGGGTACCGTTGCATCTTATTAAGTCGATTCTCTCATACAGTATTTCCAACAGCTACAAGCTTTTCTATGTCGATAACGGTCACAGGTTCCCCAAAAGAGTGGTCTCGTCGACACCGAAACTGATGGTCATTATCCCCAGCGAAGTCATAAGAGTTTGAAGAGGCTAGATCTTCTGTAAAATCCTCTTATGACATCCTTTGCGGGGACGAATTGTTGTGTTGTCCAAGCATGGGGCATGATTGTTTCCCCAGCATGAAGTGTTGATCACCCCCAGTAGAGTTTGAGGACAGTTGGTCTTCTGTAAAATTCTCTCAAAAGGCATTCCCCAACACGAGACGCTTTAAAGCAGTTTTCTCCAGCAGAGTTTGTTATAAACTCGTCATCCCCAACGGAATTGTCCAAAGGGAAAGCTCGCCTAACATGGGGCATTGTGGTACTTATCCTAAGCTTGACAGTCATATTCTTCAGCAGACTACTGTGGATTTGCTTTGGGTTTCCCCAACAGATCTCTAAGGACTCTTTCTAGCAAGTTGCAGTAGAATGTTCTAACCAGGATTTGCATATCCCTGGCAGAGTAGCCCTGATACCCAGCAAGATCGTATCTCTGGTCATGGTATCCCCACAGAGGTCAGCATCGAATCTTGTCAGCAACTTCCAGCTGAGTTGTTGTTCTCTCCGCAGAGGTTTATCAGATCGACAGAATCTATTCCTCAACAAGGATGGTACAGCCTTTCCCTAGCCGGGTCAGAAGGTTGATAATCCCTATAAAGGATCTTGGGTTGAATAAATCCCCAAGCAGAGTTTTAATGGCTCATTTCCCCAGCAGGACGTCATTTAAAAATTCTCATCCCCAGCGGAATCGCTGTGACCAGAATTCGTTCCCCCAAACAGATGGAATAATTCCTGGCAGAGTCGTCATTCCCTCATATCTTAAAGTCCAATTTATTTTCGGCAAGCTTGACAATTCGAAGCAGACGGATTGTTCATCCATTCGCCAGCAGAGATATTATCCTTTTAGGAGTCTCCGAGATTAAATCATTAGTCTTTGCTCCTCAGCAGAGTCAGCATAGATGTCTGACACAGATGCAGAGAGTAATGCAATTTTGCAAATTCTCAAAGTCCAACAGTGGATTGGCAAAAGTCCGTCTTCGGGTGGCAAAAGTCCAACAGTGGATTGGCAAAAGTCCGTCTTCGGGTGGCAAAAGTCCAACAGTGGATTGGCAAAAGTCCGTCTTCGGGTGGCAAAGCAGGCAAAAGTCCAACAGTGGATTGGCAAAAGTCCGTCTTCGGGTGGCAAAAGTCCAACAGTGGATTGGCGAAAGGTCCATCTAAGGGTGGCATATTCTAAAAGTCCAACAGTGGATTGGCGAAAGGTCCATCTAAGGGTGGCATATTCTAAAAGTCCAACAGTGGATTGGCAAAAGTCCATCTTCGGGTGGCAAAGCAGCTAAAAGTCCAACAGTGGATTGGCAAAAGTCCGTCTTCGGGTGGCAAAAGTCCAACAGTGGATTGGCAAAAGTCCGTCTTCGGGTGGCAAAAGTCCAACAGTGGATTGGCAAAAGTCCGTCTTCGGGTGGCAAAAGTCCAACAGTGGATTGGCAAAAGTCCGTCTTCGGGTGGCAAAAGTCCAACAGTGGATTGGCGAAAGGTCCATCTAAGGGTGGCATATTCTAAAAGTCCAACAGTGGATTGGCGAAAGGTCCATCTAAGGGTGGCATATTCTAAAAGTCCAACAGTGGATTGGCAAAAGTCCATCTTCGGGTGGCACGAAGCTGCAAAGTCCACCAGTAGTGTGGCAGGCCAGTAGTCGTCTGGAGTTGCATAAAAGACATTATTAAAGTCCACCAGTAGTGTGGCAGGCCAGTAGTCGTCTGGAGTTGCATAAAAGACATTATTAAAGTCCACCAGTAGTGTGGCAGGCCAGTAGTCGTCTGGAGTTGCATAAAAGACATTATTAAAGTCCACCAGTAGTGTGGCAAGCCAGTAGTCGTCTGGCGTCATTCAAAAGACAGATCTCTCCGACGTTTCATTGAAGATTCAATCCAGCAATGTCGGGGGGTTTCTTCCTCACTATCCAGAGCAAATTTTTGGTTATATTTGGTATTCAATCACTATATACCTTGAAAGTCCGAAAGCAATTGCTTTCAGGCATTCAGGTCTACAGCGCTTGAATAGGGGCAGCTGTAATACCCCAAAATTTGCTCTCCCCTTTTGGCATCATAGCATGGCATTATCATTTATCATATCATATCCATCTCATTAGCATTGCATTGCATTTAACATAGAAAAATGAAGCATGGCATCCTTCTTACCATCAGGGCATGTGATCAGGTGGAAGGTGGACAATCAAGGGATCATTCAAAGCACAAAAAAGGTCAATCAAGTTGGCTCTAGACAAGCCAAGAGGTCTCTCATGTCTCATACTATCTCAATTGATCTTCCAAAACCTCAAGGAAGTGAGATTCAATGGAAGATTGAAGCACTACATCTTTCACTATGCAAGAGATTCAAAAATTGAAGGAAAACCCTCAAAAGAGATAGCTCATTGATTCAAAATCATCCTCAAGTGGCATTTCTCATCATCCTTTAAGAGGATACACAACATACTCTGAGGAATTTGGATTTGGAAGATGTGCAATTTCCTCCTAACCAGAGAGGGTCAAAATTAGGGTTTCTAATAAAATCAGGATATCTCTGATTTTTTGGACAAAGCTTGTTGTCATGGTATTCCATATGTCCCTAAGTGTATGTATGTGGAAAATTGCACCTCAATTGGTTTTGGAGGTGGTTCAATTGGAAGAAAGATCAAAAATCAGGAAATTTGGGGCCAAGTCAAATAATCAGGGGAAAAAGTCAACTCTTGACTTTTTGAGGCCAAATTCATGAAATTCATGTTATATGTGACCAATGTACAAAATTTGATCAAGAAACTCCAAAGGAATCATAAAAAAATCAAGATTTGGAAAGTTGCCATTTTTGGATGAAGTAGGGTTACTAAAAATAGCAAGTTTTGGCCATTTTGCATCAGAATTGGAACCAAGGCCATTCAAAATTGAAGCACCAAATGAAAATTCCACTCTGCCTCAATGAAAGGCCTTGCTTTGAGCTTCAAATCCATGGGTAGAACATCTCCATTGGATAAAAATTGAGTGAGATATGATTGATCAAAGTTTGAGCAAAGTAGGTTCAAAACTAGGTCATGACCAAGGATTTTCAAGTCACGCGCATGTCATTTTCACAAACACATGGTGGGCCAGATGTTTTGACTTATTACTCATGGTTAGAGGCCTCAAGTGAAAAATCTTTCAACATGAAAGTTGTTCCTCTATGTGAGAACTTCAAGAGTGATGTTTATGTTTTTTTCATATGCTCAATATTTTGAGAGTTATGATGAGGCAAAGTAGAGGATTTTAAACTGACTTGTTAATATGCATGTAGTGTGGTTGATGGCAGGTTAGATGACATACCAACTCAGGTGCAACCAAGCATGTTCATCATCATTTTTAAGGACTTTAGAGGTGTTATTTCAATTCATTTTCAACATCAATCTTGTTCTTCTCCATTCCCCCTTTCCAAGTAACTAAAAACCTTGCCATTTCACTTCTTGTTCATGAAGTTATCGTGCTCCAAAGGTCACATCATGCTAGTAGTTTCCCTCCACACCAAGCCAATCAAAACCTGTTACCAATTTGTTCTTTTCATACATCAGCCATGACATGTCCAAAACCTTACCATAATTAATCAAACATACACCCTGCACAGGCTATATGTTCACGTACCAGCCATCCCATATTGGTCCAAACAAGAGAGTGAAAACTTGCAGAGCAAGCACTGCTGCAAGATCAGAGCAACATAACATCACCATCCTTCTCCTACACACCACCATAACTCCATGAGCTTCTCCACACTCTAACCAAACTCACCAACTCGTGCCATTAACAACCTCACTCATTCTGTTAACTCAGAACTCACTTAACCAACTCATTCTAACTGGAGTTCTAACCATCAACCACACTGGTTAAACATTAACTCAACATTATATAAGCTCCACTGCTCATAGAATTGAGGGGGGTTAATTCATTTTTCCACAGATTTCACAAATCATTCTCACTGTGTTCTCTGAATTTTCTCTTTGAGCTCTCTCTTATTGCACGATTTCTTCTTCATCTCAATCGTCATCATCAGCAAGTATGCATGATTGTTCAAGAACAAGCTGAAACAGAGTGAATTTCTCAAGAGCTATCTTATTTCAGTGTTGATTTCTTCTCCATTCTCAAGCATCTGTGAGCATTTATTTTGCTCAAACAAGTTCAAGAGTTCAAGATCTCATCTCTGGTTTTCTGAAGATCTAAGAATCTCCACGTTTCAGGTTCTTGTTTCTCCATTTTTTTGCATCTAAATCACTGATTATAGTTTGTTTCATGTTGATTTGAGCTTAATAGAAGCAGTGTGAGTGATCTGGCTAGTTGATAGGCTCTCTAAGAGCATAGTTGCAAAACCTAGGGCAATTTATTTGTGCTCGTTTCTCTCTGTATGCGCATGATGTATGTTTTCTAAGGTCATATTCGTGTTATGTGTAACCTCAGCTTCATTTTGATGTGTACTTTATGAATTTCTGGAATGTTTGATCATGTACAGTTGCCGGAGATGGCCGGAGAAGATGACCGGAGGTACTTCTCCGGCCGGTGAGGGTTTGCTAGGGTTTTAGAACCAGAACATGTCACAACCGTTAGATCATTTCGATCCTAGGGCGTATACGTGGCCAGCACATAAATGAACCTCATGCCTCTCACGTGACTCTCTCTCTCTGAATGCTGACTTTGACTTGGTTTGGTGTGCGTGCGTTCATCATTATTAGCATGCGTGTGCATTTTGATTCGTTAGATCTGATTACTTGTGTGATTATCATTTGTTGACTGAATCATGTGGCTCTGATTGAGTCAACATTTGACTGAGGCTCCACCACTATTACTATAGACTGCGCGCTTGGTGGACCTAAGCCAGATTGTTATTCCCACCCCCTTTTTTCAAGCCCAAACCAGTTTGCACTGACCAATTGCTATGTTCATACCCCCTTCCATTTCCACGTTTTTATTTTATTTCTTTTTTTTTTGTACATGTTTGCTTTCCATTTATTAAAAATACCAAATAACATTATAAAATTCTACAAAAATTCATGAGTATTCTTAAAACATTTAGGAAATTTTTCATGATTTTATTTTCTGATTTTATGACCATTTTGCCCCTGTTCCATTATTTCTTTTGAATTTCCATTTGCATGCATACTTAATGTGACATATGATTTTGTGCATTTTTGTTCTTGATCATAAAAAATGATTTTGATGCCTTTCTTTTTGCATTGTGGTCACAATATGTTGAGGTATGTTTGAGATTTATGAGATGATTTTTAAGTCTTTTTTGGATGACTTTTGATGTGTTGCTTTGAGCATGAATGCATGAAACTTCCATGAGACTTTGACCTAATTGTTGAGTGACTTTGGTTCTGATTCATTGCTTGTGGACTTGATATGTTAATGGCATGTGTTCAAGGTTTTTGATTGGTGAAAGTCATAATTTTTGAAGCATGTTTGCTATTTGTTTGAAGCATGAAGTTTAACTTGTTCATTTTGTGAATGCATGCCTCATGTTTGGTTTGCTTGATCATGAAGGCACTTGTGCCATGAGTTGTGGTTTTGTTTGAGGATGTATAGCATGTTAATTGACTTCTGATTGTGACATTTGGGTTTCATCTTTGCATGTTTGATGTTTATCTTGCACCTTAAGTCACTTGTTTCACAAGTATGAACCACATTCACATCACTTCACCTTTTCTTCTTTGCTTCTTGTTGGATTGAGATTTTGTTTGCATGATTTAGTATGCCCATTTAGGATAACATTAGGTTGTGTAAATATGAGTTACATTCTGACTTGGAAGCATGTATAGCATTCAATCTCATTTCACTTTGTTTGTCAACTTGTTTGAATTTGATTTGTTCATTATATTTTCTTACTTTACTTGTAAGTGATTGTGCTAACCATGTAGGGGCTTCGGTAAGTTTCAATTGAGTGTGGATAAGGAATCCACATTCAACTTCTATCCTTTCTCTTTCCATTTTGTGTTTTGCTAAGCACTTATGTGCTTTCTTTTAATAACTCATCACTTTCCCTTTGTGAATTACAATTCATCTTCTACTTTAGAAGTGAATTGTTTAATTCATTCTTTCTTTAGACGTTAGGTTGAAACCTCACAAACCTTAGGATCACTCCCTTAACTAATCAATTAGGATTGAGTCTTAGTCCATATAGATTTTTACCTTTATCCTCCCTTGAGTCTCTTTTCTCATCTCAAAGAAAATTCAAAACATATAATAAAGGTAGGCATTTATTGCATTTAGGCCTTTCATATAAAGAAAAGGTTATAAGGGGTCTTCTCTTATAATCTTAGAATGTATAGCATATAGCCCATCTTGGGTCAATGTGTTAAACATTTGATCTTGTATGAGGGACTTAAATGCAATACTTGTTGAAGGTGCAAATAATAAAAAAACACTTCTTCACTTCATAATCAACAAAACACTTAATAAACACAAGTATGCTAGTGTGTTTGAACCTTGACAATTGGAACTAAGTGTGGGGGTCTTCTTCACTCTTAGTGTGCTTTCTTACCCATTCCATCTTGGAATGTGAGAATGTACACATTCCAATGACTAAGATCCAGATACACTGACGTATGCAAACAAATCCAAAACACTTCTTTCTAAAAGACAAAAACAAACAATAACGTCTTCCCTTCGGGAATTCTTTTCTCACCTCATTCACTCTCAACGTACGAACGTGTTCCTACTCGTTCTCTTGCAAGATGGTAACGCACTCGGACCAGCGAGCCTGCAACACCTGAGCTAGAACGTCAGCCGTTCTTTAAAAAACACAAACAATTCATCCCTAGTGAGGGGAACTACGTCGCTCTGATTCTCATGCTCCCGATGAGATACGTAGGCAGTGGGGTAGGGCCCATGCGAGCACTTCTTTTATTTTCCCTACATTTGTTTCTCTTTCTCCTTTCCTTTTTCAGTTCTTTCTCAGTATTCCTTTCTTTACACCCTTTGATCGAGACAAGCAAGCGTGGATCCCATCGGGTACGATGGACGTGAGGGGGTGCTAATACCTTCCTCTCGCGTAACCGACTCCCGAACCCACTTCTCTTGGTCGTAAGACCATGCTTTTCCTTTCCCTCAGGTTTACGCGGTGTTTCCTTTCCCTCTCTTGGGATAAATACACATTGCTGGCGACTCTGTTTCGGTGCCACTTTCGCGTTTGTACTTGGATGAAAATCCCGGGAGCGACAATCTCTGGGGAGGTAGAGTCTCTTGACAATTCCTAAGGAGGACAACCGAATAGAAGACTGTATCTGGTGCTCCAATTGGGGATCTAGTTTTGTCTATTTCTAAGAGTGACAGTCTGAGAAAGGGTTCAAAAAGAATCTGCCTTTCACATCTCCATATTATTTAACCCCAAGAGGAGGGAAGACTGTGTCTGGTAATCCTATGTGGATATAGTTTTGACTGTAACTTCAGAGTGACCAACAGGGCTTTACCTAGTGCTAGACGTAGTTGCCAAGGAAACTCTAAATATATATACTATTATTACACAGTCGATATGAGTTTATGAAAGAAGACTTACAGTGAAACAACCCCCAAAATACAGTTATATGTATGTGAAAGCGGTAAATGAACGCGGGTAAACACTTACTCGGTTGTAGAGTTTCCATGATGTTTTGTTAGTTGTTCAACAAAGAAAGATTGAAAACAACAGTATACAAGTGACTTACAGAAGTGACTTATACAAGTAACTTATCGTGGCTTACAGCTCAAGGAGAGGCCCAAGGTTTATTAGTGATTTGCACTGTTGTTTTTGTATAGAGGGACTTATACAAGTGACTGAGACCCGAGAAAGGTTTTCTGTACAAAGGGATGGGTCTTACACTCTATTAGAGGCCCAAGTGAGTTTTAAGAAAAGAAATGGGTCTTACTACTCGAGGGTAGGCCCAAATGGTTTATTTTAAATGGACGACGATCGCGCCGAACTTTTGAAAGACAACGGGACTTATACAATAAGTGAAGCCCACAAATAGGTTGTATTTACAAAGGATTGGGTCTTACACTCTAATAGAGGCCCGAAAAAGTTTTAAATGGGTCTTACAGCTCTAGGAGAGGCCCAAAAAGATTTATTTTAAATGGGCGACGATCGCACCATTTATTTGAAAAAGTTTTGAATGGGTCTTGTAGCTCTAGGAGAGGCCCAAAAAGGTTTTCTGTACAAGGGGGTTGGGTCTTACACTATAATAGAGGCCCAAAGAGTTTAAAAAGGGGAATGGGTCTTACTAATCGAGGGTAGGCCCAAAGGTTTTTAAAAAAGATGACGGTCGCGCCATTTAATTGAAAATGTACAGGGGGACTTATACAATGAGTGAGTCCCAAAAAAGTTTTCGGTACATGGGGGTTCGGTCTTACACTCTAATAGATGCCCAAAGAGTTTTAAAAGTGATTTATGAGGGTTGAATTAATCAAAAACCCTAATTTGTTTTCAAATTGTATTTTAATTGAATAAAAATTTAATTAAAATGACCAAAATTGTTTTAACATATGAAAAACAAATTGTGATCTTGGATTAATGCTTCATAAATCAACTTTTGCCCTACAAAATGATTAGAAATCATTAAAATTTGCAAAATCAAGAAGGAAAAAAGATTTTAAATGTCAAAAATAATTAAAATATTAATTCTTTGCAAAAATATCAATTATATGAAATAAATAATATTTTTGGGAAAATAAAATATTTTAACATTTTTGTGAATTATTAAAAAAAGAATCAACTCAAAATCATTAAAACTCAGAGAGAAATTAATTTTTGAATCAATTAAATAAAATCACAAAATTCAAATATTTGAATTCGGGAGAAATGGCGCCAAGAACAGCTGAAGAACACGCGAGTTTCTCAGTTTTGCCCAGATTTGCATTTTCTATCCAATCTCACTGAATACTTGATTATATCATGCAATCCACATATGAAATTGCTCGCTTTCACCTCACGATCATGTTTATGACAATTAATTGCATTTAAATTAAGTGTAAAACAAGAAATCACGACAAATCCTTAACAACCCTAAATTCTGCATGAAGGCTGGGATTTTTGATACACGATTCAAACAAAGCAATTAATTGAGGGGAAACATTCAATGCATGATTATGAACATTTGGCAAAAGTATTGTGCGAGGAAATATGCATAGATTGAGAGATGACCAAGTTTAGGCTTACCTCTAGGTCGTGACAGCAGGTGCAATGTGATTTCTAAGTTGGAGGTGTTACAGATGAGTGGTGATGATCTGAACAGCTTCCCTACACCCAATGGAGCGTGTTTGAATGCTTGGACTTGATTGGAAATGGCTGGATCACTTCATGGCATCTCAACTACAGCTTGGTTAAAACCTTGAGCAATTGGCTGGTGATTATGAGAAATCAGTGTTACAGTTATGTGTTTAGTGTTTAATCAGCTCACATATGATGTTTATGAGGTGTGTGAGTGATTGGTTTGAGTGGAATTGCTCTCTACTGAAAAATTCGATAGTGACTTGCTAAGAAAGGAATTTTTGAGAGGGAGAAGATGATTTTGAGAAAGGCAAGTGTTGTAGGCCTTTGGTGTACTTAAACTGATCATAATTGAGCTCTATTTATAGTAGAGCAAGTTTGTTTTGCAAGGAATATTGAATGGCAACTGCTGAGTAGGGTTGGCCAATGTTGAGCAATAAGAATCCAAGTCTCCACTAGCCATTGACTAGAGGTTAGGGCACAGGATGCTGGTTCCCTTGGTCTTGGATAAGTCTTGATTGAATTCAGTTGCTAATAGCTCATTCCATGCCACCTTGGTGCTTCCATTGAATGCACCAACCCAAAATTGGAGTCTTGTCCCTATTTTAGGCAATTCTAGGTTTAGCATGCTATTTCTTATTCCAAAGACTTTGGAGGCTTGGCTCAGTGATAGTGCCCTTTAGATTTGATCCTCAGATGTGTCCAAGATGATGAAAAGGCTTGGAATTGGTTGATTTTGGCAAATCGACCAAAAATACAATATTCTGCCTTGCCTTGACAGTTTTCAGCAAGGCAACTTGCCAATGTCATATCTCATGGCTCAAGTGGAATTTGGTGATGTTCTTGGCCATTTTGGAAAGCCCTTATATGATACAAAAACTGTTTGATCATATTTGTTTTTGATACCCTTTGGATCCAAGTTAAAAATCCCCCTACTTTTGGAAAAAGGTGAAGGCAGATTTTGAATTAGTGAAAATTTCACTAAGTGTTGGAAAAAGTGACATTTCACTTTTTGTCATTTTGATCACACCATAACTCAGAATCCTTAATGAATTGGAATTAGGTCTAGTTTTTGTATAGGGCCATGTGGGTTACAAATCAAGCTTTGTATGGGGAAGAATGGCTTTGTGGTTTAGGAGTTATGATCCTCCAAAGTTGGTACCCTTGCCACTTTTTCTATAACTTAGAAAATTTTCTAAGTTTTTATGGTTACCCCTTTTACAAGTTATCCCATTTTCTTTGATTTTTCTTGATGAATGATGATTCAAATCATACATTAACATCATTTTAGGGTTAGAAATCCATTTTGGTGAAAAATCTCAAAAAGTCAAAGTTGACTTTTGTGAACAGTTGACTTTTTATCAGATGAATTCCAAACTGTGCAATTCCTTAGGAAATCATGTCCTTGATCTAAATCAAACTTGATGGACATGTTCCATGGGTGTCATAGGGCATATTGATTCATGTCCTAGGGCTTGGGAGCATGTCCTGGTCAAAATTCAAAGTTACAGTTGACTTTTTCCTCAAAACCCTAACTGAGGTACTGATGAAATTGAGACTTGTTGCTCAAACTTCTTGGATCAATCCATTGTTATAAATGGATCAATGTAGCATGTTAGAGACCCTCAAGTCATGTCTTTAGGTCTTGGCTCATGATTTGTCCCAAAAGTCAACTTAGGGGTGGATTAAGTCAATAAACCCTAATTCCCGATTTTTGATGGATGCATCCCCTGAGGTCAAATTGACTTGATTCTTGGGCCCATGAGGTTCCATGGAGTATATTAGGATATGCTTTGGAGCATTGGCTCATGCCCAGAGAAAAATCTCCATCTGGAGGCCCTGGTCGACCAAAACCCTAATTTGGTGACACTGGCGATCTTGAGGCTTGATCCACCTGAAAGGGAGCATCCTTGTGCTTAATCCTTGAAGTGGGAGTCCTCTTGATCCCTTGTAGATGTTTGAGAGGTTAGACAAGTTGAAGATCATGTCATTTCTTGATTGATCCTTTGTCTAAGAACTCTGAGAGGGCCTGAAACCCTAAATTTTGTTTATAGTGAATGCTCACCCACCTTTGGGGAGACTGATGGTTCATCAATATTGTGATGATGATTTTTACAATGATGGGAAATCTTAGTGGTCAAAATTTGGGGTATGACACTTAGGAGATGAGAACTCGGCCGAAGTGTGTCAGACGAAACCAGGTCTCTGACACAGTTGATCCTTTGTTTAGGCGTACTGGTTTAGAAGGAATACTTTGATTCTGCACTTTGAGGCTCGAACATCTTTGGAGAAGCGATCGATGTTCTTTCGATGTTCAACCGTCAAAAGAAATTGCCATCTTTATTTTTAAAAGCAGAACAATTTTAACAAGTAAATTCATTTTTGTTTCGTTTCAAGAATCGTTGATCATGTTAAAATGTCGTTATATAAAGCTAAAACAAATAAGAATTGCAAACAAAAAACACAAGGGCTCAAATTTTATTGATAGGATGGAGATCAGCTAAACGCGCGATTCCATAGAGTATTTACAAAGTTCAGAAAATGGTAATTTACAGGGAAAAGGGCTACGTTGAAACATAACGACCGCTATCCTTCTACCAACTTTGAATTCGGGGCATCCTGAGCTTCTGTCGAAGATGACCTTGACTGGAGCTTTCCTGACGGATGATGTAACTGCTGCCGAGGGACTTGCCCCTTTGTCGAACGTAGTTACTTGCCATTATCCCTAATTTTTGGCTGGATTGTACTTTGAGGTTTCTAATCCACGGGGATGATTTTTTGACTTTGTCTCTAATTTTTGCTTGGACCACCCTTTCGGGTTTTCAATCCACCGAGACATTTTTTTTTTAGTTTAGGCGAAGTATTTCTTGACTACATTAACATTTGTGGGGTAGGCAAATTCTTCTCCATCCATCGTTGCAAGTATCAAGGCACCGCCTGAGAAAGCTTTCTTGACCACATAGGGGCCGTCATAATTCGGAGTCCATTTGCCCCGAGAATCAGTGAGAAATGATTGTATCTTTTTGAGCACAAGGTCTCCTTTTCTGAAGACGCGAGGTCGAACCTTTTTGTCAAACGCCATACCATACACTAGAGAGAAAGGGGTTGCCCCTGTTGAAGTGCGGACAGATGTACGATAAATATGAAGAGCAAAGGGTAGCATCTCGTGCCAATCTTTGTAGGTTACAACCATCTTCTAAACAATCCTCTTGATGTTCTTGTTAGACGCCTCTACCGCTCGGTTCATCTTTGTTCGGTAGGGAGATGAGTTATGGCATTCGATCTTGAACTCTGCGCACAACTCTTCCATCATCTTATTGTTCAAGTTAGATCCATTATCTGTAATGATCTGGCTCAGAACACCATAACGGCAGATGATATTATTTTTGATAAATCGGACCACCACTTGTCGGGTTACATTAGCGTACGACGCTGCTTCGACCCACTTGGTGAAGTAGTCAATGGCTACCAAGATGAACCGATGTCCGTTTGAAGCCTTAGGCTTAATCAAGCCAATCATCTCGATTCCCCATATGGAAAAAGGCCATGGGGAAGAAAGAACTTTGAGATGCGTTGGCGGTACATGAATTTTGTAGGAGTATATCTAACATTTGTGACACCTCCTCATGTACTTGTAGCAGTCGGATTCCATGGTCAACCAATAGTACCCTGCTCTTAGAATTTTTCTCGCCATTGTGTGTCCGTTGGCATGAGTGCCAAAGGATCCTTCATGAATTTCTTTGATCAACATGTCTGCTTCTGGTCTGTATACGCATCGGAGCAAGACCATGTCAAAATTTATTTTATAGAGAGTATCACCGCTCAGGAAGAAACTGCCTGCCAGCCTTCTGAGGGTTTTCCTGTCCTTCCTTAGTGCCCCCAGGTGGGTACTCTTGTTTCTGAAGGAAGCATTTGATATCGTGATACCAAGGTTGGTCGTCTATGACTGCTTCAATCGTGAAGATGTAAGCGGGCCGTTCAAGGCGTATTATGTCGATCTTAGGTACGTCATTCCATTGACCTACACTAATCATGGAAGAGAGAGTGGCTAATGCATCATCCATGTGATTCTCATCACGAGGGATGTGATGAAACTCGATTCTGTTGAAGAAGGGTGGTAACCTTCTCACGTAGTCTTTGTAAGGAATCAATCCTGATTGGTATGTGTTCCTATCTCCTTTAATCTGATTAATAACCAGGGCAGAGTCGCCATATACATCCAAGTTCTTGATCTTTAAGTCGATCGCTTCCTCGAGACGCATAATACAAGCTTCGTATTCGGCCTCGTTGTTCATACACTTGAACGTCAGTCAGACGGTGAAAGGAATGTGGGTACCCTGAGGGGTAACATTGATTGCCCAATTTCGTTTCTGTAATTATTGACGGCTCTATCAAAGATTAGTCCCCATTGGGAACCTGGTTCTGGCCCTTCACTGGGTAGCGGTTCATCGCAGTCTTTCATTTTCAAATACATGACATCTTCGTCTGGGAAGTCAAATCCGATAGATTCTTGATCGTCAATCGGTTGATGAGCCAAATGATCGGCTAAAATACTTCCCTTAACGGCTTTCTGAGCGTGGTACTCTATGTCATATTTTGATAACAGCATCTGCCAACGGGCAATACTTCCCGTAAGAGCAGGTTTTTCGAAATCGTACTTGATTGGATCCATTTCGGAGACCAACCAAGTAGTGTGAAGAATCATGTACTGGCGCAGACGTTTGGCTGCCCAAGCCAAAGCGCAGCAAGTTTTCTCAAGCATAGTGTACCGAGTCTCGTAGTCGGTGAATTTCTTGCTCAGATAGTAGATGGCAGACTCTTTCCTTTTGGTTTCGTCTTGTTTGCCAAGTACACATCCCATTAAGTCCTCTAGGACTGTGAGGTAGATAATCAGTGGTCTTCCTTCCACTAAAGGTGATAGAATTGGAGGGTTTAACAGGTATTCCTAAATACTGTCGAAGGCGGTTTGGCAATCTTCTGTCCAAATGCAGTCTTGGTTCTTTTTAATCAATTTGAAAATCGGCGCACATGTCGTGGTCATGAGGAATATAAATTTGGAGATGTAGTTCAAACGTCCCAGGAATCCTCTGACTTGTTTTTTAGTTTTTGGAGAAGGCATTTCTTGAATGGCCTTGACCTTGTCAGGATCAACCTCAATTCCTTTCTGGATGACGATGAACCCTAAAAGTTTCCCTGAATGGACACTGAAGGTGCATTTGTTGGGATTCAAGCGAAGTTTGTACTTTCTCAAACGCTCGAATAGCTTTGACAGATGGGTCACATGCCCCTCTTTTGTCTTAGATTTTGCAATCATATCATCGACATATACCTCGATTTCTTTGTGTATCATGTCATGAAAAAGAGTAGTCATGGCCCTTTGATAGGTTGCCCCGGCGTTCTTCAGACCAAACGATATTACCTTGTAACAAAAAGTCCCCCATGGGGTGATGAAAGAAGTTTTCTCCATGTCTTTCGACTCCATTTTGATTTGATTATATCCCGAGAATCCATCCATAAAGGAGAAAACTTTGAACTTTGTTGTACTGTCAACTAGCATGTCAATGAGTGGTAAAGGAAAGTCGTCCTTTGGACTAGCCTTGTTTAGATATCTGTAATCGACACACATTCTGACCTTTCCGTTCTTTTTCGGAACAGGTACGATGTTGGCTAATCATTGAGGATATTCTGACGTGGCGAGGAAACCCGCGTCAATCTGTTTCTGGACCTCCTCTTTAATTTTGATGGCCATGTTCGGGTGAGTCTGTCTCAACCTCTGTTTTACCGGCGAACATTCCGATCTCAACGGTAAATGATGTTCCACGATGCTGGTATCCAACCCTGGCATATCCTGATAGGACCAAGCGAATACATCGGGGAATTCTTTGAGAAGCTTTACCATACCCTCTTTGGCAGTTGGACTGAGCAGTGCCCCAATCCTGCTTTCTTTTCTCTCTTTTTTCGAACCTACGTTTACCGTTTCCAACGACTCTTTATGAGGTTCAATGGACCTTTCCTCCTGTCTGAGTAATCAGGAGATCTCTTCTGGAATTTAGTTATTATCTTCTTCTTCTTCAACGGGGTTTAAAACAAGCAATCTGCATGACGGTATGATTTGTGTTTAGAAGAGATAGAGGAAATGCAAGAGTGTGTGCAGTGTATTTATTTTACTGCTTGTTTTTATTATTGAGTTGTTTTTTAGGATTACCATTTTCTGAGAAAAGAAAAAAGAGAAAACAGCAATTAATGCGGAAATTACAGAACGACGTTATTTTATTAATGAACAAGTCGATTCTTGAAACTATAGCCCTATAAAACAAAACTCTGTCCCTTTGGGCGAAGCGAAGAGGGAAATTTACAGAAAGTGAGCCCTATCAAAACATCTGTTTCACCTGGGCAGGGTGAAAGGTTAAAGACGACAATTACTTTGACTTATGAGCAATCTTCGGAACATCGACAACAACCCATTGGCGGCGAACTCCTCGGTGAATCACAAAGTCTGGCACCTTCCTTGATTTGTCTTCAGAAATAACGCTGATTTCTGGTGGAGCAGGATCATTGGAATCTGTCTCCCAGGTAGAGTTGTCGTAGGAGGATTCCTTTGTTGCATTTTGCATAGCATTTTTGCTCTCAGGTAGATCTCCCCATCCAGTTGGCTGGATGTCTTCGAGCCTGATACGAGAGCTTTCGAGAGCAGTGTACTTGACTATATTGTCGTATTTTCCACTCGGTTGTCCCAGGGTGTCCCACACCTCTTTGGAACTGGAGGAGTCATCCCTCTCGATGACGTTGACCTCGGGAAAAGCATAGTTGATGAATTTAAGTCCTGCAAACGTTGTAAATTCATCGTCGTACTGGACATTTTCTGAATGACCTGATTGTTGATCCCATGACATGGTGGGGACGCAGGTATTCTTTTCGATGATGCTAAGCTGATTTTCATTGTTCTGCTGATTTTCTTGCCCCAAGTCTCCTGGATACGGCTGCCACATTGGCAGGCCATCCATCGGGCCATAATAGTTGTGGTCAAAGTTGTCTTTCATCAGAGTGTCCTCCTCTAATGAGTTTTGTGGAGCACAACATCCTTCCGGATCACAATCTCCGTATATCATTTCGACGTCTGACCTGGGTATAAATCTCGGACTCCGTGCGAGATAGCAAAAGGGCGTAGGCACCTCTTCCTGAGACGTATAACCGTCCTTGTTAAGATATGACTCCCAATCTTCCTCCATATCAGAGGAATCATCTTTATTGATGGTATGCACTTTTTGGGGCACTGCGTGAAGGAAACCTCCACTGTGGAAGAAGTCTTGAATGGGATGAAGACTTTCATTGTTGGTAGTAGCTGTCTAGGTAGAGGTTGCAGAAAAACCAAGACCCTTCTTTGTTTTATTGTCAGTAGGAATGACTAGCTATCCCCATCCTTTTGTATTGGTACTCTCGACCGCTTTGATAGCATCTTTGTATGAGGAAATGGAAGTTCCCTCTTCGGACTAATTATCCTTGCTCACCGATAGTTCTTGGAACTGAGTTCCAATAACCTCCTCGGGTTCTACACCAGTAGATGATGATAAGTTACTCACGAGCAAGGCTTGTTCTCCACAGACCGTGATGAGCTAGTTGTTCTGGACGAACTTTAACTTTTGGTGGAGGGTCGAGATGACCGCCCCAGCCTTATGTATCCAAGGTATTCCAAATAAAAAACTGTACATTGCCCGGATGTCCATGGCCTGGAAAGCGACTTGGAAAGTGTGAGGACCAATAGTTATGGGAAGCTCGACTTCGCCGATAACCGTTTTTCTGGACCCGTCAAATGCTTTGACGACGACCTCACTGGTTCTCATCGGGGGTCCTTTGAATGATAATTGTATCAAAGTGGACTTCGGCATAACATTCAGGGCTGACCCTGTGTATACCAGTACGCTGGTGTAATACCCAAAATTTGCCCTCTCATTTTCCATATCATTTAGCATATGCTTTCATTTCATTGCATTGCATTCAAGCATAGAAAAAATAAAACATTAAGCATTTAGCATTGCATCTTGCATAAGGGCATGTGATCAGTTGTCCCAAAAGGAGGTGGACCATCCAAAGAAAGAGAATAAGAGCCAAGGGTTTCTCAACAAGCCTCAAGGGTCTTACATCATATATCATCCCAATTGATCTCACAAGTCATTGGAAGATGGGAATTCATCAAGAAGATTGAACAATGCATCACCTCTTATAAAAAATAGTCCAAATTAGGGTTTTGAATGCAAGTGGTCTCCTGAGAAAATTTTGGTTCAAACTTGATCTCACTGTTTTCTACATGATGTTAAGTGTCTAAGGATGGAAGATTGGCTATTGGTTCACTTCAGAAGAGGTTCCATTGCTAAATTGCTTGAGAATCAAGAAATTCGGGAAAAAGTCAACTGTGCAGTGAAAAAAGTCAACTCCTGACTTTTTGAGGTCAAAATCAGGAAATTCATATTATATATGTTCATTGGACAAAATTTAATCAAGAAATGATGGAGGAATCATGAAAAATCAAGAAATCACAAAACTGCCAAAAATAGAAACTTTTGGGTTTCCAAAAATGGCAAGTTTGGACCATTTTGCGCTACACTTTAAGGCTTCCTTTCTTCAAGATAAAACCTCCAAATCTCAGGCCCAAGTGAGCCAATTAAAGTTCACATTCTAAGCTTCAAATCCATATAAAGAACTCTTCCATTGGATCAAAATTGAGGGAGTTATGATCAATCAAAGTTTGGTAAAATCAAGGCAAATTGCAAGTCATGGCAATGCAAGTGCAGGCCTCCAGGCCATAATTTCATCGAACAGTTGGCGTGCCAAATGTCAAGTCAATTTTCTCCATCAAGAAGGCTTCAAATGAAAAATTGTTGAACATCAAAGTTGTTCATCTCCATGCCCTCTTCAACTTTGATGTTGGACATTTTTTCATTTGAACAAGTTATGAAGGTCATACGAGGGCTCGAACATGGTGGTTTCATGCTGAAAGTTCACAAGTCACAAGGCCTTGCTTGCAGCCCAAGTCACACACCCATACACCAGTTGTGGTTCCTTGTTTTCCAAGCAACCAATTTGATCCTAATTAACCGAGTTAACTAACTTGACTCGGTGAGTTGAGTCTAACTAACTCCGACCCTAGCTCCAAACCCAAACCTCATTCCAAACCTCTCATACTCCAAACCTAAAATCTATTTAAGAGATGCTTCACTCATTTTCAAGGACCTTCAACCATTTTCTCAAATTTCTCACATTTCCATTCTCATTTCTCTCTTCACTTTGCTACAACTTATATTTCTCACTTCCAAAACCACACACAAAAGCTCTTATTTCTTGAAGAATAATCACTTCAACTACCTACCTAAGATTGGAAGGTGCTTAAGCACTCCCTAAACTACCCTTTTCTTCATTACAAATTTACATAAGAAAAAATCCTTTTTGGTAATTTACTAACATATTATTCATCCACCAATCATACTTCTCCTTTTGTACACATGGCTAACTCACTTTCCTTTCAATCCCTCCATTCATTTTGAATTTTGAAAATTCTGTCTCTCTTCATACGGTCTCCCTCTCTTCTCGTCTCTCCTTCGTTCCACCCAACCCAACCCTAGCCGCCGCAACCACTTTCTCCACCCTATACATGATCATCACCATCTCTGATTGAGAAATTAATCCTATTTTCGTTATCCACATCTCACGGCCTTCTTAATGAACCCAATAGATTTTTGTTTCGGCGAACTTTGTCGCCAACCTCCGCTTCTCATTCTCCGACCGTCACAGGTCAAAATGGAAAAAGAAAACATTTTTCTTTCTCTTCTCCACATGTTCTCTTAAGAGAACCAAAAATATTTAATTTCAGAGCAACTTTATCGATCTCTATCTCCAGCCATTGCAAAGTAAAGGTATCTTCTTTGGTTTACTGGCTTTATGTTGATTTAACACTTTTTTCCTGATTTACCGTTCTTTAAGTGTGTATTTCTTAAAAATTTTCAGATGGTTGAGGTTGTGAGTCGAGATTGTATCATTGTTGCTGATGATTCCATTCCAAATGGTAGATTTTTTGTGGAGCTTATTTTCACATCATTGCTGATTTAAGCTATACTTGATTAACTCTATGTTTCAAGTGAATGTACAAATTATAACTTGTCATTGTCTTCAGTTAAGTAGTCATTCCATTTGTGTTATTGCATGTACACTTCTTGCACTTAAGTTGCCATACAGTTATACTCTCCACTGCGTCCGTTGGTTGATGTTGCGGAAGTGTTTTTATGGCTCATGGCCGTCAGTAGCATTTTATGTGCTTCTTATTGGTCTGCTTGGACTTCAAGAGAAGCTGTTATTGAGCAAGACAACCTTTTAAAGGTTACCGAGTTTTCTCTGTAAAGGAATATTTCTGCTCATATTTATGAAAATAGGTGATTTCAATAATGATAATTAACCATAAATAAATCAGTCAGTTACCTCAGGTTGCATGCTGAGGATTGAATTTGTACTCTCTGGTTCGTGACTGAAAGCTGCAGGGGTTGATTTTTCTTGAGGATTTAATGAGGACAATGTGCCATTGCCCTCCTTCAGAACATTCACACTAGATTTCAAAGTCTCAATTGATTCCTTTTCCAGGGTAAGCTCTGCTTCAATTTTGGACTTCTCCTCACTGCATTTCAGAAGAGAAGCTTCAAGCTCTTGTTTTTCTTGCTTACTGCATTCAAGGGATATCACTGAGCACTCCTTTTCAGCCTTTAACAGGTCATAAGCATTTAGAAAATTGTGTTTGTCAGATATTACAGCCTGTAACTCAGCCTCCAATTCCAAGATCTTCATTCCCAACTCTTCATTTATTCTTATTTGAGAAACTTCAGATTTTTTTCTATTCTCATTTTCTTCACTTGCATGTTGTAGTTTCCACAACATTTCCTCACTATTTTTTTTGACAAAGACAGATACTGTCTCAGTTCTTGCAACTTAGTTTAATATTGTTCTTTGGTAAATGCAATTCTCAATGACTCCTGCATAGCAGCCGGTGGTCCATCATTTCCTCTTCTGTCACGGGCATTAAGACATTCAGTTTCAGCTTTGTCTTTCAGTTCCTTCAAATGAGTAGACAAATTCTTGAACTCCTCTGTCTTAAGAACCTATTCAGAAAGCCTCCTGGTAAGCTCATTACATTGGTCCTGCAGCCTTATCAGTTAATTATTTGATTGTTTGAATGAAGTAATTACAGTTTCCAGTTCAATCAATTTTCCTTGGAAAACTATACATTTGACTTCAGCTTCTACATTTGATAAAAACACTCCTGCCCCGTCTCTACAAACACTTTCCTACTCTTGTATTCCCTAAGTTCTGATATTGTTACACTGTTTTGATCAATTAGTTCTCTACACTGACCAGTATACAATGCTAATTCAGACTTTAGGTAGTCAAGACTCGTGGACAATGTCATAATTGCTAATGGACTCGAATCCGTTGAAATTCTGAAGCTATTTGTCTTTTGACAACCACTTTTAATAAATATCATAATTGATTATATGTTAATTCTGAAGCTAGAAATTGATTCTGTTAGCAGATTATACCTTTGATTGCTTGGTCATACTTATGTTTGAAATCGAATCCATTAGCTGATTATTACCTTTGATTGCTTGGTTGTGCTTATGTTTGAAATTGATTCCATAAGCAGATTATTACCTTTGATTTCTTGCAGCCATAGTGAAATGGTGTGAACATGATAGATTTTGTGCCTATTGCGGCAACTTGTGAAGTGCCACCTGATTGATGGTTGTACCATAACTTGTAATGAAATTTTGGTCATCTGTCATAAAAATTGTTATTAACCATTGTCAACATTGAGGGATAATATTGCTCCAATATAGGGTGAGGGCTTGGTCTTGACTCGGATTATGGGGACTTACTTTTCTGTGCTAGAGTATGCTGCTACGGGTCAATTATCCTCGAAAACGGATATTTAATATTTTGGCATTGTGTTTTTGGAAGTTATCTCTGGTAGACGAGTTATTGGCCCTGCAATATTTGTAGAAGAACACAACTTAATTGGTCTTGACTCAGGTGAGGGCTAATATTGCTCCAATATAGGGTAAGGGGTCTTGACTCGGATTATGGGGACTTACTTTTGTGCGCTGGAGTATGCTGCTACGGGTCAATTATCCTCGAAAACGGATATTTATTATTTTGGCATTATTTTTTTGGAAGTTATCTCTGGTAGACGAGTTATTGGCCCTGCAAGATTTGTAGAAGAACACAACTTAATTGATTGGGTATGTCACATTTTTATCCTCTTACTTTTCCTCTTCATTAACTATTCTACGCCGGTTTGTATTGAATTATTTGAGTTTATCTACTGACATAAGCATATGTGATTATGAGATTGTTCATGAAAGCATATCAAATGGTTGTCTTTGTATATGATTTTGACACTACTGTTGAAGAGGCACAAAGAGCTATTAATTCTGCTCATGTTAAAGCAGGGAGTTATAGCTTTTGTTTCCCAAACTGAGCCAATTAACATCAGAAATACATTTAAACTTATTCAGGAATGGTTGGGTGTTATTTCCATAACATCGGCTATTATCAAGACTGTCAGATACATGTGAGTATAAACCAAAATCTAGACAGACAATCTCTAGAACCTATGCATACAAACCAACAAATTTTACCATCAGCACGTATGAGAGATATATTTTGATTTCTTTTACAAACCTGTGAGGGTGCTTATCATATCTACCATAATGGTGCAGTAAACACTTGGTGTTCAAAGGATGAAGAATTAGATGTTGCCCATCAGCAGCCTAAAAAATACAAGAGCATAGTAACAAATCAAATGTATGGTACTTGAGTCTTAACACCTATTAGGTCAGCTTGTGGCAAACTACAATTTCTCCAGGCTCTGATTCTGTTTCGAACATTCGCAAAACATCGTCGTCCTTTCGAAAACGTCCACTTGGTAACATTTGTTGTGACTGGTGTATGGATCTTTAATATGTGTTGCTATTTTTATTTTGAGAATGGAAATATTTTAATTTGGTTTTTTGCAATATAAATTAAACTTTTCAATGTGTTGCAGAGGTTCCAAACTGAATGCAAAATTCTGAAGTACACTCCTCGAGAAGTTCAATATATTCATGAGGCGGATCAGCTGTCATGAGAGCCTTAATAGCTGTGAAAACTTGTTCTGGGCTTAAACTTACAAGCAGAGCAGTAGATACACCCTAATCTATAAGTTGCCTTCTATACTCATTATCAAGAGCAATAACTTGAGCTCATGGATCGCCATCCATTCTTTTAACAACTTCTCTTGATTGAAGTTTTAACAAGGAAATTTCTTTACCCGCGATATTGATAAGTTCCTCATCTCATTGTCTGTGTCAGTAAGCTATGACTGCCATATGAACTTATTTGATCCTTAAAATCAAGATGAATGTTAATTTGGGGCTGCTATGTATGGTTTATGTTGCTTTTGATTTGTTGCTGAACTGTCATGAGAATGGTGAAACAATTACATAGAATTTGATTAGTTATGGTAGCGTTAGATGTTAACTGTGTGTGGTTTATAGCTCATGTCCAACCGTTGTGCATTGTAATTCTTCGCTTTCTCTTCATGGCCTGAGATTGCAATTTGAATTATGCTGCTGCTGTTTGTTAGTGTTTGAGGCTAGATAATGAATTTTTCAAGTGTTTCATCAATTTATTTTTTTTGTGTGAATGTTAATTGAATTAAAGGTATGCTAGGATTCTTGGCTTGAGATTTTGCTTGGCAGCTTGTGTTTTGTATGTATATATATATATGAATAGTTGTTGATTGTGGATGATGATGCAGGAAGGGTGTTGCTGCATTTCCTGAAACTGTTTTGTCCTTGCAACAAAATCCATTGCATTGTGTAAGTTCCTGTGGTCCACGGCTACGTCACCATCCTCTGTGAGGTGAGATCCACCAGACATGTGATGGAGAAATTGATAGGGGCCCAAGAGGATGTTTTCTTCAATTCCTCACCATTGAAAGAATATGCTGGCACAACTTTTAAGCAAGCCTGCAGTATCTTGAATGCAGCGCTATGCTGAGGAAACCACATCAGAAGGCAATACAGTGCTTTAATTAACCATGTATGTTTTCCAGGCTCCAGAAGCTGCAGTCGAAGATAATCGGAGACGGGAGTTTCCAGCAAACGGATCAACTTATCCAGCTGTACTAACAATTTGACATTAATATCCTCCTCTACCAAAGATTGAATCATAGTACTCACATATTGGTAAGTCTGAGCTAAGAAGCAAAGACTTATAATCGCCATTGGAGAATGACACCACGAGGCATACAAAGAAACATACAAGTCCCTCCCGGCAGGATTTACCAGTGTTTGCTTCAACTTGGCCATGATGAAAGATTTAGAGATAGTATAGTTGTTGTAAGAATGATGACGGAGGCCACCAGTTTCGTGGTGATTTCCAGTGTTATGTATTATTGGCTTTTTTCTGTTTTGAATTGTTTCTGTTTAAAGCTCACTGCCATGAAGCTTTTTCTTTTAATGCCATTAACTTTTCTGCTGTTAATTTCTTTTTTTCTGCTATGTACTTTCTTTTGTTGTTATAAACTCAAGTAAAGTGAATATGTTATTTATTGGTGCTTGAATTCATGAGTGACATTGGGGTAAACCAAATGGCATCTCGCCCACTATGTTATTTGAACTGGTATCAAACTTCTTCAGATTCTGCAGATGACAGAGCCTGCATAGACCCCCACTGAAGTTCAACCCTTGAATTTGTAGGGGTACAACTGATGACCCAGAACAAATGACACCCTTCCAGGGCTCCTCACAAGGATCACTGCTATTCCATCCATGAAGCACATTTGAGTAGTTCCAGGATCAGTGCCATTCCATTGACGAAAAGACAACGAGATTGAGAAGGAGGTAAAGGAAGTTGCGAATCATTTTCCTGTGAACCGGCAGACACTGCTAGCAATATTTGTTGCTCTTAAGAAAAGAAAAAAAAAATAGAATCAAGATCGGAGAAATGAATGTGTTACGGTTGTAATCCTTCACAGTTGCTATGTGCACCATATTTTTGTTGTTTTAAGTGTCTAACTCTACATATAAACTAATAACACTGCAAATGCTGATGACCTTTGAGGGGTGTACAGATACAATTTATGGCTTGGCTGTGATGTCTGATCTAGGAATTCTATTTGCATCCCATGATGGGTAGGTTCATTTAAATATTATCTACATATATTGCTTTATTGATAGTACTCAATATATTAGGTTTTACGGGTTTTTTGTGTTCTTCTGGAGCTTGAGAATTAATCTTGGTTCGTCTTCATGAAGTTTCAAGGGAAGTTTTGTTTAGTCGTGTGTATGTCGGGAAGGGGGATGTCTCACCCTATTCTTTATTCCGGCCAATAGTGGTAAGAAATTGCTTGATATTATGCTCTATTTTGTCAACTCAGCTGAATTTTCACAACTCATAGCTTCACGATTAAAATTTTGGGTTATGTTTGCTTAATAAAAATTTCACATCTACTGTTTATGCAAACTTATTTGTATTTTAAATATAAGTCATAGTTTGTTTATTTGTTTGCTTTATGAGAAAATGTCACAAGTTTTGTTTTAGAGTGTCATATGAATAGAACCTTCCATTTTCACTGATCAAATTGCCATGCCATGCATGTGAAGTACTCAGGGTTTTAATCTGTCCAAAGAAATTTGATTTACACATGGTTGATTGCCTTATTTTTTTTCTGCTTCATTTTATGGAACTTGTACCTCATAATTATGAACTTTTTCCAGATGGAGTTTGTGTTCAGCGCATAGAGCATTCTGGTTGTGTCTGGGATACAAAATTTATGGAAAATTGGGATATTGTGGCAGCATGTTCCAACGGAGTTGTACGCATTTGGACCATAAATCAAGATTATTTTGCTGACCAGCTAAAGCTTGATTTATACATTTCGCAACTTTCTCAGTACAAGTATAGCAAGTATGATTTTAGTTGGCTATCATAATTCACTTTCTGCTCCCGTCTATGTTGATCAAGTGGGTGGTATGTCAGTATTGGAGTTTGTATTTGCAGGCTGGGTTAGGATCTCGTGGCTGTTGTTTAGGAATTGTGTTTTGTTTGTGTTGGTTGGGTCAACACTGTGTCTTCTTTCCCAGGCCTGGATTGGTGTATCTCCGCTTCATTGTTGTTTGGCGCAAACGTGGATTTTGCCTCTTGAATGTTGTGGTTTATTTGGGTGCTTTTCAATTTGGATAGGATTTTAGTTGTTGTTGATCTCCTTTAGGATCATTTTTTTTCTGTTAGTAGCAGTAAGGGTGCCTGGTGTTTTGGATTGGCTTTGGTTCATTTTTATTTGTGTTTCTTGGTTTTAGTGTGTAGTATCTATATCGGTACTAATTTGGCATTGCCTCTGCTTAGTTGTATACATATTTTATCGCACATAATTTTATCACAATCAAATCAAATAATTTTGGATGATAAGCTTCCTTTATAGTGCAAGACCTTATGGTGCAAGATATTGTTCCTATTGCAATGAAACTTAACCGATTTTTTTAATTAATGATTTAAATAATATTATAAAAAGATGAAAGAAAACACTATAATTATGTTTTTCTACAGTTGTTTTGCTTTTATAATATATATTGAAAAGATGAAAGAACCAGTATTAAGTTATATATAATATAAAATACTTATGTCATATTATTTTTTGTATTTTCCATAAATAAATTGTTTAAAATAATTAATATTTTTTATTTTTAAAACAACATTTATTTATTTATCAATGAATAAATACTTCTAATATTATTATACTATTAATATTATTCTTTTTTCTAAACATCATTATAAACACATTTCCTTTTATATAAACTATTCTATTAATAATTTATAATTTTAAGTTATGTATATAAAATAATAATTTTTTATGTTTATTTCAAATTTTACATTTTAAATAAAACAACTTTAACCCGTGCGAACGCACGGGGTTGTTACTAGTTTTACATTGAAAAGTGATTAATTCTTGAGCTTAAACTCCATCATTTGGTTTTCTTCGGTTGGATTTCTGGAATTGCAGCTTATTCTACTTCAATCCAAGGGTTTCACACCATTTATTTTGGTACAAGCTTGTTTTTGGTGATTTTTGCGATTTTTATTCGGTTTCCACGCGTTTCGTCTATCGATCGAGGAATCTCTGGTTTTCTTTCATTTTCTGCACCAAGATTACTTTGCAACAATTACCAAAGCAAGTCTCCGCTTTGTAGGTTGGTTTTCCCTAAATCTACACTGTTTTTAGCTTATTCGCAACTTATTCGATGTAGATCTTTGTGGATTTTTGATTTGGATCCATGTGCTTGAATTTGATTCTTAATGTTGTTGATTATTTGATTCAATTGATGCTTGATGGTTGTAATTCAATGTAATTTCGTGCCTAATTGATTGCATGTTCATTTGGAAGTTTGGAGAAGTGATTTACTGCTGAAAGTGCTTTTGAAACTAGTTTTTTTGGCCACTGACCCAGAGTAACCGGTTACTCACCGTTTGTTAACCGGCTAACATATGTATTTTTGCGTAAACTGTTTGATTTTTAACTAAGTAACCTGTTATTCACCGTTTGTTAACTGGTTACTCTGGGGCAGAATGTGTATTTTGTGCATTTTCTTGCTTGTTTGAGATCCTTAACATGTTTAAACTTCATGGATCAATGCATTGATGATTGGTTGATTACTTTTTAAGCTATTTTAACTCACACCACAGTACGATTAATTGATGTGATGAACACATGATGGACACACTTTGAGCTTATTAATTGCTAATTGATATTATGTTGCTGGAATTACTATGCGCATGTTCATTGGCTTCCCATTTCAAGAGATGTATACTTGTTTTTGACTTGCTCATATTCTTGACAATGTGTATTCTTTTGCAATGTGCATTATAACATGTTTGATTTTAAGGAATGTTCACCATGATTTGTAATGCGATTGTGATCGTGTTTGTTTGATGAACGTGCAAGGCTTGATGCATGATAAGGGTTGTTCATGATTGAAATTGTTTGTTAATGCATGATGTCTCTAATTTTCCACTGCTGCCTGAACACATATATGTTGTAGTATGTGCTTCCAATTGCTTGTTACACCCATTTTGTATGCTGAACATGAGTTGTTGTTTGCTGTTTGATATATGATGCTGAATTTACTGCTGTTCTGTTGCATGTGGGCTGTAATACCTACTGTTTTCACTATTTCCTTCCATTTGCTTGTTTGACCAAGTTCTTTTACTTAAGATTTATTGTAAATATTTTGTGAACTAACATTTTTCATGTAGGTGCAAATGGTAACTAAGTGTATGGATATGCTTCCACATGCACTTATTTCTTTCATTTTCTCTTATTTCTTTTAATAATTCAATTTGTGACCATGATAAGCATTTATGTGCTTTCCTTGAATAACTTCTCCTTCATCCCTCTTTAAGATCAACTTAACTTCCACCTTGGAAGTAAGTTGCTTCTTTTGCTCTACTTCTCTTTTGTTTTAGGATTAGATTTCTTAAACCACATTAACCATACGAACATCCATACATGATAACATTTGGGTGAGTCTTAGTCCCCTCTAGTTTTCAGCTTTTGCTCCCACTTGAGTCTTCTCTTCTCTCTCAAAATAAAAATAAAAAATCACTTAATAAAAGGCATAGCATGTATTGTATTTGAGCCTTTCATGTAAGAATGAGATAGTGAGGGGTCTTCTCTTGCTTTCTTAGAATGTTTAGCATATGTCCCGTCTTGGGTCGATATGCGAGGCATTCGATCCTACGTGAAGGACTTAAACACAATATGCGTTGTAAACATAAAACAACCAAAACACTTCTTTCTAAAAAACTTCAAACAAACAATAACGTCTTTCCTTCGGGATTCTTCTCTCATCTCCTTCACTCATTTCTTAATGACTCGTCACGTCCGTTCTACCGCAAACAGGTAACGCGTAAGTCTCCCTACAGCGAGCTGCAACACCTAAACTGCTGGAACGCATACTCTGACGTCTCCACTAAAAAACACAAACAAAGCGACCCTCGTTGAGGGGAACTACGTCACTCTGATTCTCATGCTCCCGATGAGATACGTACGCAGTGGGGTATGGCCCATTCGAGAACTTCTTTTATTTTCCCTACATTTGCTTCTTATTCTCTCTCTTTTCCTTTCTCCCTTTTCCTGTTCCTTTTCCTTTCCAGTAGCAGCGGAGCTCTAGTTTTCCTACACCCTTTGATCGAGACAAGCAAGCGTGGATCCCATTGGGTACGATGGACGTGAGGGGGTGCCAATACCTTCCTCTCACGTAACCGACTCCCGAACCCAGTTCTCTTGGTCGCAAGACCATGCTCTTTCCTTTCCTTCAGGTTTATGCGGTGTTTCCTTTCCCTCTCTTGGGATAAATACACATTGCTGGCGACTCTGTTCCGTGCCACTTTCGCGTTTGTACTTGGATGAAAATCCCGGGAGCGACAGCTGGCGACTCTGCTGGGGATCGAACCCAGAATCTCTGGTTTCCGTAGCGAGTCAATCCTAGCGCTTGTCTGTTTTCTTTCATTGGCTATTTTCTGTGATGAGGTGCTTTGTTGTTTTATTGTTTTACTATATTGTTATTTACTGTATTAGTGCTTTACTATATTTACTGTATTTACCGCATTTATTGCATTTTCATTACTATACTGGACTGTATTGTGCTATTTTTGGTTTGGTGGGATGGGGTATTCGGAGAGATAGCCCAATACACAGGCCTGAGTGCACTTATGTTTATGTCCTCTCGTGTTCCATCTCGGTTCGAGGAGGGAATATGAAACATAATCTGGATGTAGTTCTCTCTAGAGAATTCTGTGTTGTGGGTCTGCCACGATGGTAGAGCTATCTGGAAGAGCTGTTAAGTCTGGATGACCTTTTAGGGTGACCCCTCTTTATTTTGAGGTGAACTAGAGGACGATCTCTTTGTTTGGCGATAACATTGTATCCTTCAGGCTGAATGTGCTATTGCTTCTCATTCCGGGATCCGAATTTGGGAATCCTCACGTTCTAGTACATACATGTGAGGTTGGGGGGACTGTTTATAGGTGTGCAGGAACCCTTGACTTTCAGAATACCCGGTTTACTATTTGTTCTGGATTGGTTACTGAATCTTTGATCAGTTCACATTCTGTTCTGGATTTATTATTGGACTATTTATCCTGGTTTTGTATATTTCATCGAATTCAGATTGCAGTTTAGTGGGTTCAACATTATTTGTGCAGCACTGTTCACATGCCCTTGCATACATATCATCATTAGCATTCTTGCATTTAACCTTCATGTTTATTCATTTTCAGGGTATACTTCCTTGCGATTCCGGTTGACAGTTCCGTTTTGCAGCTATGGAGGCTCCTAGGAAGAACAATGTGCATTACACGTTCTTTGACACAAAAGTGGGTCAGTTGCAGAGGATGGTTTCTCTTATTACTCCTGACCATGTGGGTATATTCCGGAGGGCTTATAGGGAGATTCTGACTATGGTTGATGATTTGAATGCTTCAGAGAGGAGTCATCCATACTTGCTTACAGTTCTATGACCCACAGTTAAGGTGTTTCACTTTCTCTGACTTTCAGTTGGCCCCGATGCTAGAAGAGTATGCCCATCTTCTAGGTGTGCCTCTCAAGTACCAAATTCCTTTCAACTCTGATATGTGTCCTCCAAAACCTGAGGAGATAGCTAAAGCCCTCCATCTGAGTGTACCTGTGGTGGCAGATAACCTCGCCACCAAAGGAGGTTTATCTGGTTTTCATTTGGACTTCTTGGTTGCCAGAGTTGAAGAGTGTGCTGCTAAGGCTCAGTGGGAAACCGTTTGTACAATCTTGGCTTTGAGCATCTATGGAATTATGTTGTTTACTTATGAACCTAAGTTTGTGGGCATGAGTGCAATCCATATTTTTGTGCTGAAGAATCCCATACCTACACTCCTGGGTGATTTGTACTACTCTGTGCATTTTAAAAATGAGAAGAAACGAGGAGGTTTGGTTAGATGTTGCGCACCCCTGTTCCATAAGTGGCTCATGAGTCATTTACCAAATTCAGAGGTTTTTTTGGATCCTTATCCTGCAAAGAATTGGGCTAGGAGGATGATTCAGTTGACAGCAAAGGACATTCGTTGGTTCAATCAAAGGACGATGGGTGGAGATTTTGTCAGTAGCTGTGGAAGACATCCTAATGTGCCGCTATTGGGAATAAAGGGTTGCATCAATTACAATCCTGTTATTCTCAGGAGACAGTTAGGATTTGCTTTAATAGAGCCTCCGAAGGACAGGGATTTGGAAGAAGCTTTCTTTTTCAGTGTAAAAGATAATCCTTTGTTGGTAAGGCAAGCGGCTGGAGCTTGGGGCAATCTGCAAACAAAGGGTAAAGTCGTCTTTGGCAAGTGCAACAATGTGTCTTCTTCTCAATATGATGCCTAGTTGAAAAGAAGAGTTCAAGTCACTCTTTTGCCATTTTCTCAGGAAAGACCGTCAAATCCGGTTGCTGTGGAACCAGTGACCATGATAAGCGTTGCTGAATATAACAAGCTTAAGGCGGAGTTGGATAAGACAGTCAAAATGAATGAGAAGTTAAGTGAAGGACTCCGAAAGATGCTTTGTGAAAAGCGTAATGTTGAGTACGAACTTTAAAAGCTGACTGAGCGTCATGAGGCTAATGAGAAAAGAATTACAGAGGACACTATCTATATTCGTAAGGTCAAGCAAAATGAGATGGCATTAAAAGAAGCGTGCAAGCGTATCAACGAGCAGTTGTCAAAGTCTAAAAGTGCACTTACCAAAGGGCAGCATAGATGGGATGAGTTCTCCGAGTATCGAAGGGAGATCGAAGCGAGAATCAGGCCCGAGAATGATGAGTTGGGAAAGAACTTGAAGCGTAAAGAAGGTGAATTCCTCCAGCAGCTTAGTTCAACCCACCGCGAGATTGAACATCTGAAAGTCCGCGCCGGAGTAAAGAGAGTCAAAGAGTTAGACGTTAAAGATCAAGTCAGAAAGTTGGAGGAAGCTGTCAAGATAAGAAGTCAGCTGATCAGAAGTCTTACGGAGCGCCCTAATGATCCAGTTACTGAAGCACTTCTTAAAGAGGTCCTGGAGGATTTGTATGGGCTCAGTGTCTGAGTTGTTGTTATTTTGGAAATTCACCATCAGGCTTGTTGATGGGTTTTCTTTTGCTTGTATTCATGCTATTCAGTTGTATCTGTTCAGAACCAATTTGAATTTGACTGTTCCACACCTGGTTGTGGGTTTCATTTATGTTAATGGTGTTTCGTTTGGAATTATTGAGGTGGATTCTTCATCAAGTTATACAATGATTCACACACTCACTGGACCGTATATGATGGGTATTCTGAATTGTTAATATGCACCTCTGATGATCTGTCACTGTTCCCTTACGGTCAAACTGGAATTGAGGGAAGGAATGCCCCAAAATGAATAAACATTGCACTGCATCGCATATCATTTTGCATTCTGTTGCTTGCTTTTCAGGTACTCGTTGCAGGGTCTCTAACCTTTATTTGGTTTCAAGCATTATAGCTGAGACTCACATTCACCGATACTCAACTCGAAGAAATCAAGCAAGGATCATGGACCAAATGCAGAATGATTTGGCTGAGATGAGGGCACGTATGGACCAGTTCATGACTCTCATGACTGGTATGGCACAGGCTTAAGAAAGATTGAGACTTCTGGTCGAGCGTCCAGAAGGCGCGCTGGGAGGTAATTAGAATGACAATTCACAGACACATGACAATCCCCCTCCTGGTGGCAACCCTCCTCCTGTCGGTAATCTGGGTAATAGAAATGGCAGAAATGTTGGCGGTGTTCAGTAGGATGTTCAGGAAGACCAGTTCACTCTGTTGGATGCTGATATGGGCAATCCTGGTGACAGAAGGTATGATGAGCTGGCCGAGAAGATCCGAGCTATAGAGTTAAAAAATTCTATGGGTATTGATGTGACTAGTTTGGGCTTGGTACCAGGGGTCAGGATTCCTCCAAAGTTCAAGTCGCCCATGTTTGACAAATACCATGGCAATACGTGTCCACAGACACATATTCAAGCTTATTTTGGGAGGATCTCAGCCCATACGGATGATGAGAAGTTATGGATGCATTGCTTTCAAGACAGTTTGGCCGGAGCTTCGCTGACTTGGTATATGAAATTGAACAGAGCTACTGTGCGAAGCTGGAAGGATCTGGCAGAGGCGTTCCTGAAGCAATACCAGTACAATATAGACATGGCGCCCAATCGCACTCAACTACAAGGGTTGTCACAAAATGCTAAGGAAAGTTTCAAAGAATATGCTCAAAGGTGGAGAGAGATGGATGCTCAGGTTCAACCTCCTTTGCTGGATAGAGAAATGGCAGACATGTTTATGGGCACCCTGCAAGGGTCATTTCTTGAAAGATTGGCTGCTTGCCCATCAACCAGATTTTCTGATATAGTGATTGCTGGAGAAAGAATCGAGAGTTTGTTGAAACTCGGGAAGATTCAAGATGTATGTGGGGCTGACTCTTCTGGAACGAAGAAACCGTTTACTAGTGGTTAGAAAAGAAGAGAAGGTGATACAAACGATGTGTATAGAGGACGGGGAAGAGGACGTTCTCAAGCTTATCATCAAGTAGGGGCAGTGAAGATCCCAGCACCATCTGTCCAGCAACAACAACCACAATAGCAAGCTCAACAGCAACAACAGCAACCTCTTTTCCAGCAAAGGTCTAGGCAGAGGGACCATAAGATTGACCCTCTCCCTATGACCTATTCATCATTGCTACCTCAGCTACTACAACTGAAGTTGGTTGAACTCCGTACTATGAGACCTCCTGCTGCTGGCAACTTGCCACCTAATTTTGATGTTAATGCTCGCTGTGATTTCCACTCAGGTGCTCAAGGGCATTCTACTGAGAAGTGTTGGGCGTTTCAGAATAAAGTGCAAGACTTGATCGATGCCAAGGCAATCAATTTCTCGCTGCCTCCTAATGTTATTCAGAACCCCATGCCTAATCATGGTGTGGCAGATGTGCACGCTGTTGAGGACGGAAAGAGATTGAATTTGGTAGCAGACATCAATCAGGTGAAGACTTCATTGCTAGTGGTGAAAGACCGGTTGTTGAAGGGACAGGTGTTCCTGGACTGTGATCAAGATTGTTTCGAATGTATGGGTCGAGAGAATGGCTGTGATAAATTGAGAGTCGGTTTGCAGAGTGTGATTGATGAGGGCCGTTTATAGTTTGACTGGGTTGTGAAGGATACTAATGAGGTGTCAACTGTGACCATTTATTATACTCCTGTTGAGATTCAGGTGCCTGCGAGTATAGCCCCTGTAGCAAGTGTTGTGCTAGAAAGATCCAGTCCTGTTACCATCACGGTGCCAGGACCAGTTCCGTTTACCTCTACGAAGGCAATCCCATGGCACTATGGGGCAGGCGTGTATTATGAAGGGAAAAAGAATAAAGTTGAGACATCAGCCAGTTCAAATATTGATAATGTGGGTGGTGTAGGTGGATTTACTAGAAGTGGAAGATTATTCGCTCCCCAAACTTTGCGTAGTGATAAAGAAATGGAGGTTGCGGCAAAAGCTAAGGGAAAAGAGGTGGCTGAGAGTATACCTGTACCTGAAACAGATTCCAAGATTACATTTGACAACGAGGTAGAAGAGTTTATGCGGATCATAAAGAAAAGTGATTACAAGATTGTCGATCAATTGAACCAAACGCCCTCGAAAATCTCTATTTTGTCATTGTTGATGTGTTCTGATGCGCACCGAGAAGCTTTGCTGTAGGTGTTGAAGAGAGCCTACGTTCCACAAGAAATTACCGTCAATCTGCTTGAAGGTGTGATCTCTAATGTCAATGTCAGTCATGGATTGGGATTCACGAGCAGGAATTTGACGTCTGAAGGAAGAAACCACAACAAAGCTTTGCACATTACAATGGAGTGCAGGGGCGCAGTGTTGTCTCATGTGTTGGTAGACACTAGTTCCTTACTCAACGTCTTGCCTAAGAAGGCGCTAATGAAGCTAGAAGTTGATGGTTTGATCTTAAGGCCAAGTGATTTGGTTGTTAGAGCGTTCGATGGAACGAAAAGATCTGTGTTTGGTGAAGTAGAATTACCCGTGCAAATTGGACCCCAGGTGTTCAAATCTACATTCCACGTGATGGATATACAGCCTGCCTATAGCTGCTTATTAGGTCGCCCTTGGATTCATGCGGTCGGGGCTGTTACATCCACCTTGCACCAAAAGCTGAAATACGAGTTCGAGGGACAAGTAGTGACTGTATGTTGTGAAGAGGACATCTTTGTCAGTCATCTGTCCACGTTCAAGTATGTTGAGATGGATGGGTGAAATCCACGAAATGTTATGCCAGTCGTTTGAAGCGGTAAATATTGATGGAGTGGCTGAATCTTCCCTTATTCCAGATAGAGCCGGCACATCCATTTCGTCCTATAAGCAAGCTGTCGAGGTTGTCAAAGCAGGTAATGCCCAAGGCTGGGGCAGGCTGATAGAGACACCGGTAAAGGAGGATAAATTTGGCATTGGCTATCAACCCTCTATGACTTCAGTTGCAAAGAACAATTGGCCCATCACATTCAGCAGTGGGGGAATCATTTACCTAGACCAGTCTTGTGCAGCTACAGAAGACGTCATTGACAGTGACTGTGACCTAGACAACTGGGTACGCCCACGTGCTCCGGGACAACAATTGCAGAACTAGTCTGTTGAAGAAGTCGTTCAAGTTACTCTTCAAACAAAGTAATTTTCTTTGTTTTTCTAACCATAATGCATGTTAAAATCTTGCGCTCTGCCCAAGGCGTACAGATTCATTTGTAGGGCCACCTGTTTGCATTTGCAATTTTAATCATTAATAAAGGACGTTTTGCACTCAAATTTTGTTCCTTGTCTTTCATTTTTTATTTTTGCACAAAAAGTAATAAAATGGCAATGTTTCGCTTCTTTTTGTTTTAAAAATAAATTCTAAAATAAAGCATGAACCCATTCGTGCAGACTTGATCCTTCGGGTTTCATTGATAACGGTTCTGCTATGGCTATGTATGACTTTGACAAACCGATTTATCAAGCCGAAGAAGGGGATGAGAAGCGCTGTGAACTCCCTGAGGAATTGGCTAGATTGTTAAAACAAGAGGAAAGGACCATTCAGCCTCATCAAGAGACCATAGAGATCATCAATATTGGTACCGAGGATGCTAAGAAAGAGATCAAAATTGGTGTCGGCCTGCAAGCAGATGTGAAGAAGGCTCTGACTGAGATGTTGTGTGAATATGTTGATATCTTCGCCTGGTCGTATCAAGACATGCCAGGGTTGGATTCTGATATTATTGTGCACAGGCTGCCATTGAGAGAAGAATGCCCGCCAGTCAAGCAGAAACTTCGTCGGACTCATCCCGATATGGCCATAAAGATCAAAGAAGAAGTTCAGAAGCAGTGGGACGCAGGGTTCCTTGTTGTGACCAATTATCCTCCTTGGGTTGCCAACATCATGCTAGTACCAAAGAAAGATGGAAAGGTTAGAATGTGCGTGGATTATCGAGATCTTAACAAAGCTAGTCCGAAAGATGATTTTCCACTCTCTCATATCGACGTGCTGGTTGACACACAGCTCAGTTTTCAGTGTTCTCGTTTATGGACGGTTTCTCCGGGTACAACCAGATTAAGATGGCGCTTGAGGATATGGAGAAGACCACGTTCATTACCCCATGGGGTACATACTGTTATAAGGTGATGCCTTTTGGGTTGAAAAACGCAGGGGCATCGTATCAGCGGGCAATGGTAACATTATTCCATGACTTGATTCATAAAGAGATTGAATGTTATGTGGATGACATGATTGCCAAGTCGCGAATAGAGGAAGAACATTTGATTAACTTGAAGAAGTTGTTTGAACGGTTGAGAAAGTTCTGCTTGAGGTTGAATCCAAACAAGTGCACTTTCGGAGTACGTTCTGGAAAGCTTCTGGGTTTCATTGTGAGCGAAAAGGAAATTGAGGTTGATCCTGCCAAAGTGAAAGCAATACAAGACATGCATGAACCGAGAACAGAAAAAGAGGTTCGTCGTTTCTTGGGTAGATTGAACTACATTGCAAGGTTCATATCTCACCTAACTGCAACGTGCGAACCAATATTTAAACTGCTAAGTAAAGATCAAACGGTCATGTGGAATGACAATTGCCAATTGGCGTTCGATAAAATAAAAGAATACTTGCAGGAACCTCCAATTCTCATGCCTCCAGTTGCAGGAAGACCATTGATAATGTATTTGACGGTGCTTGAAGGTTCCATGGGTTGTGTTCTCGGTCAACACGACGAGACGGGTAGGAAAGAGCATGCTATCTACTACCTGGGCAAAAAGTTCAATGACTGCGAGTCCTGGTACTCAATGCTTGAGAAGACATGCTGTGCACTTGCATGGGCTGCTAAGCGATTGAGGCAGTATATGATCAGGCACACAACTTTGTTGATTTCAAAAATGGATCCTATCAAATACATCTTTGAGAAAACAGCACTAACAGGCAGAGTTGCACGGTGGCAAATGGTTTTGACAGAATATGATATCCAGTATACTTCTCAAAAGGCCATCAAAGGAAGTATCTTGTTAGACTATCTTGCGCAACAACCAATTGATGATTACCAACCCATGAAATTTGATTTCCCTAATGAGGACATCATGTTTCTCAAAGCTAAATATTGCGAGGAACCACTCCCGGAGGAGGGTCCAGACCCTGAATCCAAATGGAGTTTGATGTTTGATGGGGCTGTCAATATGAATGGATGCGGAGTTGAAGCAGTTCTTATCACGCCGGAAGGTGTTCATATGCCTTTCACTGCCCGAATAACTTTCAGATGCACCAACAATGAAGTAGAGTATGAAGCTTGTATAATGGGGATTGAGGAGGCGATTAATTTGCGAATTAAGACCCTTGATATCTTCGGTGATTCAGCTTTGGTAATCAATCAAGTGAAAGGGAGTTGGTACACGCACCAAGCGAATCTATTGTCGTATAGAGATTATAGGAGGAGATTGCTGACATTTTTCACAACAGTGAAGCTGTACCATGTTCCTCGAGATGAGAATAAGTTTGTTGATGCTTTGGCCACATTGTCTTCTATGATTAAAGTGCAAAGGTGGAACCATGTACCTAAGATTGAAGTGTCTCGTCTTGACAGACCTGCATTTGTGTTTGCTGTTGATGTAACGTCTGATGACAAACCATGGTTTCATGATATCAAGTGTTTCTTGAAAAGTCAAGAGTACCCGCCTGGGGCATCTACTAAAGATAAGACCTTGAGAAGGTTGTCTGGTAGTTTCTTTTTGAATCAGGATGACATGTTGTACAAACGGAATTTTGACATGGTTATGCTCAGATGCGTGGATAGACACGAGGCAGGCCTGTTGATGCAGGAGGTACATGAAGGCTCTTTCGGTACTCATGCCGGAGGACACACAATGGCTAAGAAATTATTGAGGTCAGGGTATTATTGGTTGACAATGGAGGCAGATTGTTGTAAGTATGCCTGCAAGTGTCACAAATGCCAGATTTATGCAGACAAAGGGCATGTTCCTCTAAATCCGTTAAGTGTCATGTCCTCTCCTTGGCCTTTTGCAATGTGGGGCATCGACATGATCGAAAAGATTGAGCCTACTGCTTCAAACGACCATCGTTTCATCTTAGTCGCCATTGATTATTTCACAAAGTGGGTTGAAGCAGCCTCTTATGCCAATGTCACTAAGCAGGTGGTAGCTCGCTTCTTGAAACGGGATATCATTTGTCGTTATGGAGTGCCCGAAAGAATCATTACTGATAATGGTTCTAATCTGAACAACAAAATGATGGCTGAGCTGTGCCGGGACTTCAAAATTGAGCATTATAATTCTTCTCCGTATCGCCCGAAGATGAACGGCGCTGTGGAGGCGGCCAACAAGAATATTAAGAAGATTTTGCAGAAAATGGTTGTCACATACAAAGATTGGCATGAGATGCTACCATTTGCATTGCATGGGTATCGAACGTCAGTACGCACGTCCACTGGGCAACACCATTCTCACTTGTATACGGTATGGAGGCAGTACTACCTGTTGAGGTAGAGATTCCATCCCTCAGAGTCATGATGGATGTCAAGTTAGACGAAGCTGAATGGGTTCGGGCCAGATTTAATCAGTTGAGCCTTATTGAAGAAAAACGACTGGCAGCTGTGTGTCATGGCCAGTTATATCAGCGGAGGATGAAGCATGTATTTGACCAAAAGATGCGTCCTCGGGTTTACAAGGTGGGAGATGTGGTACTCAAAAGGATCCTTCCTCCCAGTACAGATCATAGGGGCAAATGGACTCCCAACTATGAAGGTCCATTCGTGGTTAAGAAGGTCTTCTCGGGCGGAGCCTTGTTACTCACAACCATGGATGGCGAAGACTTTCCATCCCCTGTCAACTCAGACGTAGTTAAAAAATACTTCGCGTAAAAAGACCCGCTGGACAAAAAAAAAGAAAAGTCCAGGCAAAAAAGGGCATCCCAGCGAACCACAAAAACAGAATAAAAAGGTTCGGGAAAAAAATAAGGGATATAAAATAAAAAAAATTGTACACCCGGTGAGTTGAAAATCCGCAAGGACAACTCAGGCAAAAAAGGGTATCCCGATGGATTGAAAACCCGAAAGGGAGGTCTATGCAAAAAAGGGATTTTAGCGAATGACTACGGTCTGAGTTATGTGTACTCCATCACCGTTTCAGCAACTGACTTTCCAAAGGGTAGGAACCAGTCTAATCACTCCTCAGAAGGCAAGGTCGGGGAGTTTTGAAGACATACTGGCCATAGCAGAATTGAAACTCAATGGAATGCCGTTTTCACATTGCCATTAGGATTGTTTCTTTTTCTCAATTTACAACACTCTCCTCTTTCCAGGGTTTGCTTCCTAATTGTACTTGCCTATTCTGGGCTTTTCAATCAATAAATTGAATTTCAGTCAAAAGCTTCGTATCTTGTTTTTACTGCTTTGTTTGCAAAAACGTCCTAATTTTTGAAAAAACATTGCATTTGAAAACGTTGTGGCCATACAAATAACATGCGCAGAAAAACATTTAAAATCACTTTGAATGATGAGTAATCCTGGATGGTGGATTCAAACCACGCAATATACCGGGGCATGTGTGCATATTCTTTTGTTGCAGGTAACAGGTACAAGTATGCCAAGGGCAGAGATCATGCCTTCTAGATGAGGAATCACTCATCCCCATGCAGAATACCGGGGCAGTCAAGTTCAAGGAGAGTCCCCAGGTCACCTTTTGTCACAACGTTTACTGATTGAGCCCATCTTCGGCCGACGATCGCTCACGACGATTCGATATCGACAAGTTAATTTCAACTGGGTAGTGTTGTATCTTATTAAGTCGATTCTCCTATTCATAACTTCCAACAGCTACAAGCTTTTTTGTGTTGATAACGGTTGCAAGTTTCCCAGTAGAGTTACTTCGCAGATTTCGCAGTTAATGTTCAAGACTCAACGAGTGTCCAGGAGTTTGGAGATGCCAAATCTTCTGTAAAATCCTCTTGGGACGACTTCTTCAGATTAACCGCGTAATCTGGGGCAAAAGCGAGTTTGTGACCCTCCTAAGCACAGGGCATCGTGAAATTCCCCAACGGGAAGTCCTAGATCTATTATCCCCAGTAGGGTGACCTTTCAAGTCCCAGCATGTGCCTATGAGTTTGAGGATGTTCGATCTTCTGTAAAATCCTCTTAAGAGACATCCCCAGCGAGAGATACTTTGAAGCAGTTCTCCCCAGCAGAGTTTGGTGTCAACTCGTTATCCCCAGTGGATTTTCCTTATGTCTTTCCTAGCAGATTTCTGAGAACTTTTTCCCAGCATGTCTTAACAGAATATCTTCTAACCAGGATTTGCGTATCCCCGACAGAGTAATTCCGGTCCCCAGCAAGATCGTATTTCTGGTAATTCTACTCCCCACAGAGTTCAGCAGTGAATCTTGTCAGCAATACTCCCCAGCTGAGTTATTTGCTTCCCCGCAGAAGTTTAGCAGGTCAACAGAATCTCTTCTTCAGCAAAGTGTTAGCATATTCTCCTCGAGTTGGATAGATCCTCAAGCAGAGTTTTAACGACTTGTCTTCTTCAGCAGAGTGTTAGTACATGCTTTCCCTAGCCAAGTCAGAAATTCTCATCCCTAGCGGAGTTGCTATGACCAGAATTCATCCCTAGTCAGATGAAGTAGTTCCTGGCAGAGTCATCATTCTCCATATCTCAAAGTCCAATTTATTTTTGGCAGGTGTGACAATTCGAAGCAAACAGATTGTTCATTCGTTCTCCAACAGAGATACCATCCTTTCAGGAGTCTCTAAAGTCAAATCATTGATCATTGTTCCTCAGCAGAGTCATCAGAGATGTCTGACGTACATGCAGATTGTTATTCATTATTGGAATTTCAGTAAAGTCTGTAATACCCTAAAATTTGCTCTCTCCTTTGTCATCATAGCATAGCATTATCATTTATCATATCATATCCACCTCATTAGCATTGCATTGCATCTTTAACATAGAAAAATGAAGCATAGCATCCCTCTTACCATCAAGGCATGTGATCAAGTGGAAGGTGGACAATCAAGGGATTATTCAAAGCACAAAAAGGTTAGTCAAGTTGCCTCAAGGCAAGCCAAGAAGTCTTTCATGTCTCATATTATCTCAATTGACCATCCAATACCTCAATAAAGTGAGATTCAATAGGAGATTGAAGCAATACATACTTCACTATGCAAGAGATCCAAAAAATGAAGGAAACCCTCAAAAGAGATGTCTCATTGATTCAAAATCACCCTCAAGTGGCATATCTCATCATCCTTTAAGAGGATACACAACATACTCTGAGGAATTTGAAATTGAAGACTGCACTTTTCCCTCCTAACCAGAGGGGGTCAAGATTAGGGTTTCCAATAAAATCAGGGAATCTCTGATTTTTTGGAAAAAATTTGTTGTCATGGTATTCTATATGTCCTTAAGTGTATGGATGTGGAAAATTGCCTCTCAATTGGTTTTAGAAGTGGTTCAATGGGGAGAAAGATCAAAAATCAGGAAATTTGGGGCCAAGTCAAATAATCAGAGGAAAAAGTCAACTCTTGACTCTTTGAAGCCAAATTCATGAAATTCATGTTATATGTGTCCAAAGTACAAAATTTGATCAAGAAACTCCAAAGGAATCATGAAAAAATCAAGATGTGGAAAGTTGCCATTTTTGGAAGAAGTAGGGTTTCCAAAAATAGTAATTTTGGACCATTTTGCATCAGAGTTTGAACCAAGGCCATTTAAAATCAAGACCTCAAATGAAAATTCCACTCGGCCACAACAAAAGATCTTGTTTCAAGCTTCAAATCCATGTGTAGAACATCTCCATTGGATAAAAATTGAGTGAGATATGATTGACCAAAGTTTAGGCAAAGTAGGTTCAAAACTAGGTCATGATCAAGGATTGACCAAAGTTTAGGCAAAGTAGGTTCAAAACTAGGCCATGTGTAGAACTACTTCATTTAGCCAAACATACTTCCCATTTACCATACCACGTGTTACCCATGCTCATGAAAAAGGAAAGGAATGGAAACTTGTAGAACAAGTTTGTTTGCTGCAGCACACATGAGTTAGCTCATTTCATTAATCTCCACCACAACTGTCATACACCTCCTCCACCATATCACAGCCATGGATAACTCGCCCTAACTAACTTGGCTCAGTTAGTTAGGGATGACTCACCTAAACCATGCTAACTCAGTTAACCTCACTCAGTTTAACCTTGGTTAACCCACACTATAAATGACAACCTCACTCACATTTCTCATTGGAATTTCATTTTTCTCGTTTTCATCTCAAAGCTCTCTCTACTTTCTCTCTGATTCTCTCACCTTTTCACCAACAATCTCAAAACTTATTCTTAAAGTACACGATACTTCATCTTCATCATCATCAATGGCACATGATTGAAGGAGATTTCATCACAATTTTCAAGTTTGCTTCAAGTGTATTTCAGCATTGAATCTCTCTGCTCAAGATAACAAGTTACATCAGCATTTATTTTGCTTGATTTGGAGGCTCCAAGGTTGAAGAACAAGTGTAGTCTCTGGTTTTCTCAAGAATCTTCAAAAGCTACAAGTTCAGGTTCCAAACTCTCAATCTGTGCTCTGGCGTTTTATGGTTTAATTTGTTGTTTTCATGTTGATATGAGCTTAATAGAAGCATTCCTAACTCCGGCTAGTTGATAGGCCTTCTAAAGGCGTAGTCGCAAAACTTAGGGCACAAATTCATATCCTCTGTTCTTGCTATGTGTGCATGCTTTGTGGTTTTTATGATCATATTCTTGATCTACATAATTTCAGCTTCAATTTGGTATGCGGTTTGTGTGTTTCCATGAATGTGTGAGCTTGCAGGTGGTGGCTGTTGGCTGGAGAAGATGACCGGAGGTCATCTCCGGCCGTCAACTTTGATTGCTAGGGTTTATGTCTCTTTTAATCCTGTCCGTTGATTTTGCGTCATCGTGTGGTCCATGGCGTGACAACACATTAAAACAAGTGTGCATGTCACGTGTTTTTTTTCTGATTTTCATTTTAAATGTTTTGTGGCACGGTGCATGGTAGTTAATGTGTTCCCTCACGCATGTGCATTGATTTTGCTTACTTTGACTGGCTGGTTGACTAGACTTAATCTAATGGTGATTATTGCTTTGACATTTTGTTGACTGAGTGTACATGGTTGATAGTGTGGATTGCGCTCTGAATGTGGACTGGATCATTGCTATTCGCACCATGTGTTTTTAAAGCCCAAATTATTTGAACTAAATAATTGCTATGCATGCACCCCTTGTTTGATTTCCATTTCTTTTTATTCTTCATTTTATGCACGTTTGCTTTTTAATTTTTAAAAATACTAAATATCATTATAAAATTCTACAAAACTTCATGAACATCATTAAGGCATTTAGAAAATTTTTGACGATTTTATTTTCTAATTTTATGACATTTTTGCCCCTTGTTGTATATTTTCTTTGAATTTTTCATTTGTGTGCCTTCCATTGATGATACATGATTTTGTTCATTTTTGTTCTTGATTATCAAAAGTGGTTTTGCTTTGCTTTTTTTTGGATTGATTCATTAATACCTTGACGTATGTCATTTGATTTTTATTTGTTTTTTTAGGACATTTTAGGACATGTCTTGGTGTTCATTTTTGTAATACTTTGCATGTGCATTCAACTTGACCTAAATGCTTTGTATGAAGGCATTTTGCCTTGAATTTTGCATGCTACTTTAATATGTGATTCATTTCTGATTTGTGTATCCCAATACCATGCTTGCATAATTTCCATAAACCCATTTGATTTTTGTTTAAAACATTTCATTTGAAGCATAATAACATGTCATATCCTTGTAATCTTTGTGCATGTTTACATGATTGCTTTTGTGCATACTTGCATGATCATTTGCCTATTTTGTGAACTATTCATTTGACATTATAGGTCATTGGTACATATTATGTGTCATCATTTCATGTTCACTTTCATTTGAACTTTGTGTATCCTTAATATGAAGTACTTGTGTTTTCTTTTGAACTTCCATTTCAATTCTACTTCTCCTATTACCTCTTGAATGTCTTGATAGTTGCTTCATGAATAATTGTGAGATGTTTATGAGTTTTTTTTTCATTTCAATTCTGATCCTTGGATTACATGTTCCCTTTATGCATGTTTCTTTCATTTCTTTTCATCTTTCATCTCCCTTTTCTTATGATAGCATGTTCTAATGCCATGGATGATGATTGTTGGTTGTTCACTTGAACTTGCTTGATGATAATCATTTGTTTTCCATATGATGCACATTCTGGTTGTGACTAATAGGATTTGATCTTTCATCTTATTCTTTTGATCTTTATGGTGCATTAAATGTTCTTTTACTTCTTATACTTCTTATGCATGTTTACTAACCATGTAGGGGCTTTGGTAAGTTGCAATTGAGTGTGGATAAGGAATCCACATTCAAACTTCTACCCTTCATCTTTTACAATTCCATCTTGTGTTTTGTTAAGCACTTATGTGCTTTCTTTTAATAACTCATCACTTTCCCTTGTGAATTACAATTCATCTTCTACTTTGGAAGTGAATTGTTTAATTCATTCTTTCTTTAGACTTTAGGTTTAAACCTCACAAACCATTAGGATCACTCCCTTGACTAATCAACTAGGATTGAGTCTTAGATCACATAGATTTCACCTTTGATCCGCTCTTGAGTCTTTCATCTTCTCATCTCAAAGAAAATTCAAAACACTTAATAAAGGCAAGACAAATATTGTATTTAGGCCTTTCATGTGGGTACAAGGAGGTTAGGGGTCTTCTCTCATTTCCTTGGAATGTTTAGCGTACGTCCCGTCTTGGGTCGATATGCGAGGCATTAGATCCTATATGAGGGACTTAAATACAATACGCGTTACAAAACACACATAATCAAAACACTTCTTTCTAAAAGACAAAAACAAACAATAACGTCTTTCCTTCGGGAATTCTTTTCTCATCTCACTCATTCTCACGTATGAACGTGCTTCTTCCCGTTCTCTTGCAAGATGGTAACGCACTCGGACCAGCGAGCCTGCAACACCTGAGCTAGAACGTTAGTCGTTCCTTAAAAAACACAAACAATCCATCCCTAGTGAGGGGAACTACGTCGCTCTGATTCTCATGTTCCCGATGAGATACGTAGGCAGTAGGGTAGGGCCCATGCGAGCACTTCTTTTATTTTCCCTACATTTGTTTCTCATTCTCTTTCCATTCCTTTCCCTCTCTTGGGATAAATACACATTGCTGGCGACTCTGTTTCGGTGCCACTTTCGCGTTTGTACCTGGATGAAAATCCCGGGAGCGACTGCTGGCGACTCTGCTGGGGACAGGTTGACCTATTGCTGGTCCATCCTAAGTGAGTCAATCCTAGCGCTTGTCTATTTTTCTTTCATTGGGTGTTTACTGTACTTTGTGCTGTATTTACTATTTTACTGTATAGTTGTTTACTGTATATTACTGTATTTACTGCATTTTAGCATTTTTATTCCATATGATATATTATGTTATGCTGAACTGTACTGTCTGTTTGGCGGGATGGGATTTCTGAGAGATAAGCCCATTACACAGGCTTGAGTATACATTTAGGACTAGAGTGGAGAGTAGTGGGGCCTACGTGCCGTCTGGAGTATGTTGGATATTCACGAAATTCACAGCTAAACGAGGCTATCTTGGGACCCATCATGGCATGCGCGTCTTGCGTATTCCAGGATGTCGATCTAGAGAGCTGTCGACTCTAGTGACCGATCATGAGAACCTTAGTGGAAACATCCCTTTTTAGTGGTGACAGTGGCAGACCACATTCTGTAGCAAACCCATTCGCACCCGAGGGCCCACTTTGGAACTTGCATAGGATGACCTTATTTTTGAGGGAAATCAGTTGAGGCCTCCTCGATTGATGATGATGCCAAACCAGAAATGGTGAACGTATCATCATTTCTCGACCTGAGAGCCCGTGATATTAAGGATCCTCGGTTTGCTAGAACCCACATGTGAGAGGGGGGGTTGTTTGCAGGTTTGCAGGTAACCATGACTTCCTACATACCCGGTTTTCTGTTGACTTTACACAAAGGAAGGGTTCATCCTATTATATTCAGACAGTTCCTATTTGTGGTTCCATAGTGTTCCCAGGGCTACACTGACACCGCACACAGTCTAGCACAGACACCTGATTACCTGATCACATTGCCCTTTTGCATTGCATTATCATATCATAACGGTTATGTTTGTCAATTTTAGGTGCATAATATACTTCTGATTCCAATCCATGGGTTCAACAGAGAATGACGAGAGAAGGAAGAATAATGTTTCTTACAAGTTTCCAGACCCTACCTTGGATTCGTTGCTCAAAGTTATAGACATGGCCGGCCTGGGTGTTCTTGATAGGTTTCAAAAGAAGTATGGAAATTTGGTTAGGATGGTTCGTACTATCACGAAGTATGAACATGATGCTTTGCACACCCTGCTGCAATTCTACGAGCCTTCGTTGAGATGCTTCCTCTTTCCAGATTACATTTTGATGCCAACGCTAGAAGAATTCTCATTTATTTTAGGGGTTCCAATCATGTAAACAATACCATTCTTTTCTGGTAGCTCTCCTAGTGTAAAAGAAATTGCCGCTGCAATGCAAATGGACAAGTCAGTGATAAAGAGTGGTATGAGTAACAAAAACGGAGTTGACGGATTTCATCTGGAATTTCTCTTTGATCAAGCCCAAGAGGCTGCTAATGCTAAAAACTGGATGGTTTACAACTCCATTTTGGCTCTTTGCATATATGGCCTAGTTCTTTTTCCCAATCAGCAAGACTTTGTGGATATGCAAGCTACGAGAGTTTTCGTTCTTAAAAATCCAGTTCCTACTTTGTTAGGAGATTTTTATCATTCCGTGCATTACAAGAAAAAGAAAAGAAGGGGAGGCCCTGTTAGTTGTTGCACTCCACTGCTATGCCATTGGCTTTTCAAGCATTTTCCTCAAACAGGTGCCTTTGTGGAAACCATAGATGTTGCGAAATGGTCCGAGCGAATGATAGGTTTAACTGCTGATGATATTGTCTGGTTCGATCATCGGTTGCTGAGAATTGAGCTTATCACAAGATGCGGAAGTTTTCCAAATGTACCTCTGATTGGTAGAAAATGAGGGATCAATTATAATCCAGTTTTGGCCATCCGACAGTTCGGGTATGCTTCCAGGGGTCCTCCTACAGAGCAAGACGTGGAAGAATCTTTGTTCTTCACAGGAACTAAAGATGAGAATGTGGTCGAAGTAGTGAATGCTTGGAAAGATAAGCATAAAATTGGGAAAGCGGTTTTTGGAAAAGGAGATTGTAGGTCTTATCCTGAATATGACAGATGGATTGAGACGAAAGTAAAGGAATTGCTTTTGCCCTTTTCAAGGAGACCTCTTGTACATTCAGTACAGCCTGAACAACCCACCATGGTGGCTATTGAGGAGTGCGAGAAATGGAAGAAAATGGTTAGAGAGCTACAGATAGAGAACTCTGGAATGAGCAGATGTCTTCAGAAAGCTCTAGCGGACAACAAAGAGTTGGAAAAGAGAGCATTGAAAGCGGAGAAAACCCTGGAAGACAAAGAAGAAGATTTTGATGACAGAGCTCGATACTTCCGGAAGCTTACCTTGGGAGCAGATGATACCAGTCAGGCTCACAAGACTACAAAACAGGCTTTAGCCCGAAGCAAGGAATCATTAGCTAAACTTCATCAAGCTTGGGATGAAGTCAGAATTGAAAACTCTGAGCTGCTGACCCAGTTAAAAGACAAAGATGAAGAGTTGAAGAAAGCACATGTAGAAAGAAGAAAGTATCGAGAAGACCTGGGCAAAAGCCAAGAACAGGTAAGGAACGCTGAAGATAAGCTGAAAATCACCAACAAAGAGCTTGAAGATGTCACGGCAGATCTGAAGCTAGTTAAAAGTCAAGCTGGAATTAAGAGGCGCAAAGGAACCGGTGAAGATGAAGCCTTGCTGATGCACGTGGGTTCGTTAGAGGATGCATTGGAAAAAAGGGACGTCATAATCAAAGAGCTGATTGAGAAGCCACATCATTAGCGTACCCGCATCCTGTTCGAAGAGATTAAGTATTCCAGCCAGAAGCTGAAAGACGTAGAGCTATCAGATTAGTGATTTTTTTGTCGTTTCTTTGTAATTGGTAATGGTTACCATAAGGATTGTTGATGGATCCATTTGACTGCTTATTTCTTATTCTGTTGCTGAAACTATGACTAATGTACTTGAAAATTTTTGGGAATTTGTATGAAAGGAGCTATTTCTGTTCACAATTTCTGGTTTTCAGATATATGTGATGTGTTATCTGCACACGGGCACACTACAAAATCACTATGTCTGGTCGTCAGATATTTGTGGTGGGTGTGTATGATTATCTCTTCAAAGTAAAACTCACTAATCATGATTTCTGGTCGTCAGGAATTTGTGGTTATGATTGGAATCAGGATGTAAAAAGTATCTTGAAATGACAAACATAACTGTGCATTTTCATTTGCATAGCATATCATTTTTGCATTGCAGGTTTTCATTTTTTTTGCAGGCGCCTGCTAACCTTTATTTGGTTTCAGGCACGATAGCTGACACCCCAGTTCATCGATATTCTACCCGACGTAATCAAGCTAGAGTAATGGAACAAGTTCAGACTGAGTTAGCTGATTTGAGGGGAAGAATGAAGCAGTTCATGAACCTTATGCAGGGGATCGCTAAAGGTCAGGACACTATGAGGGCTGGTCAAGAGGCCATGAGAGCCACTATTCAGAGATCGGAAACTGAAATCCCGAATCACAATGTGCGCACTTCCCCCGTTGGCAATGTCCCTACTGGTGGAGTACATCTGGGACTGGATGATAATGGTTTGGAGGATGGTCCAGAGGATCAGTTTACCACACTCAACAACGACAGGGGTTTCTACAATGATGACCGGAAGTATGAAGGCCTGGATGAAAGACTCAGGGCTATTGAGAGCCAAAATCCTCTGGAGATTGACGTGGAAGACATGGGTCTCGTACAGGGTGTGAGGATTCCTCCCAAGTTCAAGCTTCCTACACTGGATAAGTACAAAGGCAGCACCTGTCCCAAAACACATTTGCAAGCTTATAATCGCAAGATTGCCGCTTACACCGAGGACCAAAAGCTCTGGATGTATTTTTTCTAGGATAGCCTGTCAGGCCCCTCCCTGGAATGGTACATTAACCTGGACAGGGTTCATGTAAGGAGCTGGAAAGATTTATGCGCTGCGTTTCTGAAGCAGTATCAATATAATTTGGACATGGCACCTAATCGTACTCAATTGCAGAGTATGACTCAGGATAATAAGGAGGGCTTTAAGCAGTACGCACAAAGATGGAGAGAATTGGCTGCTCGAGTTCAACCGCCTTTGGGTGATCGTGAGATGGCTGATATGTTCATGAACACACTTCAAGGGACGTAGTTGGATAGACTTGCTGCATGTCCTTCCACGGGGTTTGCCGATATCGTCGTTGCTAGGGAACGAATAGAAAGTCTGCTGAAATTGGGTAAGATTCAAGATGTCAGTGGGACCGTTGCTTCAAGTTCGAAGAAACCCTTTGCCAATGGACCCAGGAAAAGAGAAGGGGAGTCCAGCGCTGTGTATAGAGGAAAGGGCAAAGGCAGGACTCAATCTTACCATCAAGTGGATGCTGTAACCATTCCGGTTCCAGCAGTACAGCAAGCTCCAGATCAGCAAGCTAGACCCCGATTCCAGACTAATAGGCAAAGGGACCGTAAGTTTGATCCCTTGCCTATGACATATGCTGCTTTGTTACCACAACTGCTCAAAGAGAAGTTGGTTGAACTTCGGACTATGAAGCCACTAGATACCGGAAAATTGCCTCAAGGTTACGATGTTAATGTTCCATGTGAATTTCATTCTGGTGCGCCAGGTCACTCAATAGAAAAGTGCTGGGCCTTTCAACATAAGGTTCAAGATCTGATTGACGCAAAAGCTATTAATTTCTCTAAGCCGCCGAATGTTCGTGATAATCCAATGCCTCATCATGGAGTCGCAGGCACGAATGCTATTTTTGATGGTGAGAGGTTGAATTTGATTACTGATGTTAGTTTGGTAAAGACTCCGTTGTTGATTGTAAAAGAACGTTTGTTAAAAGGAAAGGTATTTCCTGGATGTGCCTCTGATTGCGAGGATTGTTCGAGGCAGATTAATGGCTGCAGTAAGTTGAAAGCTGGACTGCAGGATCTTATGGACGAAGGAAGTCTTCAGTTTGATAAAGTAGAGAAGGAAAAGGATGTTTCTGCTGTTACCATCTATTATAATCCAGTTGAGATACAGGTTCCTATTGAAGCTCCTGTTGCTATTATCACGCCTGAGAGGCCGAGGCCAGTTATGATTATAGTTCCTGAATCTGCTTCTTATGTGTCCAATCGGGCAGTTCCATGGCAGTATGGAACTAATACTCAGGAAGCAGAGGTTGTTGTTGGTACCAGTGTTGAGAATGTCAGTGGACCAAGTGGTTTCACCAGAAGTGGTCGACTGTTTGCTCCCCAGACTCTAAGGAGTGATAAGGAAGCAGAAGCCACTGCAAGAGCGAAAGGAAAACAGGTTGTTGATGACAAGGTGCCTGCTCAGGAAGAGGACCCTAAAGTCAATTTTGATCATGATGTTGAGGAATTTATGAGGGTTATCAAAAAGAGCGATTACAAGATCATTGAGCAGCTCAATCAGACACCCTCTAAAATCTCAATATTATCCCTGTTAATGAGTTCAGATGCACACAGGGCTGCTTTGTTGAAGGTCCTGAATATGGCATATGTTCCCCACGAGATCACTGTTAACCAGTTGGAGGGGGTAATTTCTAATGTCAACGTGAGCCAAGGGTTGGGGTTTACGAATAAGGATTTGACTCCAGATGGACGTAATCACAACAAAGCGTTGCACATCACACTTGAATGCAAAGGAGCTGTTTTGTCGCATGTGCTGGTTGACATAGGTTCTTCCTTAAATGTGTTACCCAAAAAGGGCTGATGAAAATTGAGGTAGATGGGCTGATTCTTAGACCTAGCGATCTGATTGTGAGAGCTTTCGATGGATCCCAGAGATCGGTGTTCGGGGAGGTGGAATTACCAATACAGGTTGGTCCACAGATATTCAAGACGATCTTTCACGTTATGGATATTCAGCCTGCTTACAACTGTTTGTTGGGCCGACCATGGATTCACGCAGCAGGTGCGGTGACCTCTACACTACACTAGAAGCTCAAATACGTGTTCGAAGGTCAAGTGGTTACCGTTTGCGGTGAGGAAGATATATTTGTGAGTCATCTATCCACTTTTAAATATGTGGAAATGGATGGAGAGATTCACGAAACCCTGTGCCAATCTTTTGAAGCCCTGAATGTCAACAAATTCTCAGAATCTACTTCAGCAGCAGTGGTGTCAAATGTGCCAGTTGGGCCGAGTACATCAATTGTGTCCTACAAACAGGCCAGAGAAGTGGTTGAAAGCGGAAATGCCCAAGGTTGGGGTAAGCCTATTGATATATTCGTGAAGGAAGATAAGTTTGGCATTGGATACCAGCCGGGACGAACGCCAGTCCCCCGATTCCGTGGGCCAATCAATTTCAACAGTGGAGGAATTATTAACCCCAATCAGTCCTGCTCAGCAATAGAAGATGGCGCTGAAAGCCCAGATTATCTGGACAGATGGGTGCATGCACTGGCTCCGGGCGAAGCATTGCAAAACTGGTCTCCGGGTGAAACATTGCAAAACTGGTCTAGTGAAGAAGTCATTCACGTTGTACACCAGTCAGAGTAATAATTCTTGTCTTTCATAATGCATAAAATTCCACGCTCTGCTCAAGGCGTGTGGATTCATTTGTAGGGCCACCATATTTTCTCATATAATGCTCAAACATCAATAAAAAGGACGTTTTGTTTACAAATTTGTGTTCCTTTATTCCTTCTTTATTTTTACTTTTGCACAAAGAAAGTTGAAAAAAAAAAGCGACAATGCACTTTCTTTTCTTTTCTTTTGTTTTCAAGCAAAAATAATAATCTAAAATAAAGCATCAATCCAATCATGCAGACTTGATTTTGTGGATTCCCCTGAAAACGGTTCTGTTATGCCCACGTATGATTTCGACAATCCGATTTATCAAGCTGAGGAGGGAAGTGATGAAGAATATGAACTCCTAGAGGAATTGGCTAGGTTGTTGAAACAGGAAGAGAAGACCATTCAGCCTCACCAGGAAGCTCTTGAGGTTATCAATATTGGTTCAGAGGAAAGCAAGAAAGAGATCAAGATTGGTGCAAGTCTGCGGGCTAATGTAAAGCAAGAGCTGATAGTCATGCTACGTGAATATGTTGATATCTTTGCTTGGTCATATCAAGATATGCCAGGTTTAGATACAGACATAGTTGTGCATAGACTACCATTGAAAGAGGACTGCCCACCGGTTAAGCAAAAGCTGCGCAGAACAAAACCGAAGATGGCTTTGAAGATCAAGAAAGAGATACAGAAACAGTTGGATGCAGGTTTTCTGGCAGTAACCAATTATCCTCCCTGGGTGGCCAATATAGTACCGGTGCCAAAGAAAGATGGCAAGGTCAGAATGTGTGTGGATTACAGAGATCTCAACAGGGTGAGCCCTAAAGATGACTTTCCACTCCCTCATATTGATGTGCTAGTTGACAATATTGCCCAGTTTTCAGTGTTCTCATTTATGGATGGATTCTCCGGGTACAATCAGATAAAGATGGCGCCTGAAGACATGGAGAAGACGACATTCATTACCCCGTGGGGTACCTTCTATTACAAAGTAATGCCTTTTGGGTTGAAAAACGCAGGGGCAACATATCAAAGAGCAATGGTGACGTTATTTCACGACCTAATTCATAAAGAGATCGAGTGCTACGTGGATGACATGATTGCTAAATCAAAGACAGAAGAGGAACATCTAATCAACTTGAAGAAGCTATTTGAGAGGTTGAGGAAATTCAGGTTGAGATTGAATCCTAACAAGTGTACTTTCGACGTGCGATCCGGAAAATTGCTTGGTTTCATTATCAGTGAAAAAGGGATAGAGGTTGATCATGCTAAGGTAAAAGCTATACAAGATATGCATGTACCGAGAACCGAGAAAGAAGTTCGCGGCTTTCTAGGGAGATTGAACTACATTTCAAGGTTCATATCTCACCTAACGGCCACCTGCGAACCAATATTCAAAATGCTAAAGAAAGATCAAACGGTCAGGTGGAATGATGATTGTCAAAATGCATTTGATAAAATTAAAAAGATATTTGCAGGAACCTCCTATTCTGATACCTCCAGTTCAAGGGAGACCATTGATTATGTACTTGACAATGCTCGAAGAGTCCATGGGTTGTGTTCTCGGTCAACATGACGAGACAGGTAGGAAAGAACATGCCATCTACTACCTGAGCAAGAAGTTTACAGATTGTGAATCGCGCTATTCAATGCTTGAGAAGACATGCTATGCACTCGCATGGGCTGCCAAGCGATTGAGACAATATATGCTCACACATACAACCTTGTTGATCTAAAAAATGGATCCGGTCAAGTATAGTTTTGAGAAACCAGCACTTACAGGCAGAGTTGCAAGATGGCAGATGGTACTGACAAAGTACGATATTTAATTTACTTCACAAAAAGCAATAAAAGGAAGTATATTGTCAGAATATCTAGCGCAACAGCCTCTTGATGATTACCAGCCCATGAAGTTTGATTTCCCTGATGAGGACATCATGTTTCTTAAAGCGAAAGACTGCGAGGAACAACTTCTGGAGGAGGGGCCTGACCCTGAATCCAAATGGAGTTTGATGTTTGATGGGGCAGTTAATATGAATGGGTGCGGAGTTGGTATAGTTCTCATTACGCTAGAAGGTGTTCATATGCCCTTCACTGCCCGAGTAACTTTCGGGTGTACCAACAATGAAGCAGAATACGAAGCTTGCATACTAGGGATTGAGGAGGCTATTGATTTACGAATCAAGACTCTCGATGTCTGTGGTGATTCAGCACTGGTAATCAATCAAGTAAAAGGAACTTGGCATACACATCAACAGAATTTGATTCCGTATAGAGATTATATGAGGAGATTGCTGACTTTCTTTACAACTGTCAAGTTATACCATGTTCCCAGGGAGGAAAATAAGTTTGCAGACGCCTTGGCCACTATATCTTCGATGATCAAAGTGCACGGTTGGAACTTTGTACCCAGGATTGATGTATCTCGTCTTGATAGACCTGCCTTTGTGTTTGATGTTGACGCAGTGTCTGACGACAAGCCTTGGTACCATGACATTAAATGCTTCTTGAAAAATCAAGAATACCCGCCTGGGGCATCTTCCAAAGACAAGAAAACATTAAGAAGGCTAGCCGGTAGTTTCTTCTTGAACAAAGATGGTGTGCTGTATAAAAGGGATTTTGACATGGTTCTGCTCAGATGCGTGGATAGACACGAAGCAGACCTGTTGATGATTGAGGTGCACGAAGGCTCCTTCGGTACCCATGCCGGAGGACATGCGATGGCTAAGAAATTATTGAGATCAGGGTATTATTGGTTGACAATGGAGTCGGATTGCTGCAAATATGCCCGCAAGTGTCATAAATGCCAGATTTATGCAGATAAAGTGCATGTACCTCAAAATCCGTTGAGTATCATGTCTTCACCCTGGCCGTTCGCCATGTGGGGCATTGATATGATCGGGAAAATTGAGCCTACTGCTTCAAACGGCCATCGTTTCATCTTGGTCGCCATTGATTACTTCACTAAATGGGTTGAAGCAATATCTCATGCCAATGTCACTAAGCAAGTGGTGGCTCGTTTCTTGAAAAGGGATATCATTTGTCGTTATGGAGTTCCCGAAAGAATCATTACTGATAATGGTTCTAATTTGAACAACAAGATGATGGCTGAGCTATGCCGGGACTTCAAAATCGAGCATCATAATTCTTCTCCGTACCGTCCAAAGATGAATGGCGCGGTCGAGGCGGCCAACAAAAATATCAAGAAGATTGTGCAGAAGATGGTTGTCACGTACAAAGATTGGCATGAGATGTTACCATTGGCTTTGCATGGGTATCGAACATCGGGCCGCACATCCACTGGGGTAACACCATACTCGCTTGTATACGGTATGGAGGCAGTTTTACCGATCGAAGTTGAGATTCCCTCTCTCCGAGTATTGATGGACGTTAAACTAGAGGAAGCTGAATGGGTACGAGCCAGATTTGATCAGCTGAGCCTTATTGAGGAGAAACGACTAGCAGCAATATGTCATGGTCAGCTATACCAGCGCAGAATGAAGAGGGCTTTCGATCAAAAGGTTCGACCTCAAGTTTACAAGGTCGGAGATGTGGTAATCAAGAGAATACTTCCTCCGAGTATAGATCACAGGGGCAAGTGGACTCCCAATTATGAAGGTCCATTCGTGGTTAAAAAGGTTTTCTCGGGCGGAGCCTTGTTGCTGACAACCATGGATGGTGAAGACTTTTCATCCCCTGTTAATTCAGATGCAGTTAAAAAATACTTCGTATAAAGAGACCCGCTGGATAAAAGAAAAAAAATCCAGGCAAAAAAGGGCATCCCGGCGAACAAAAAACAGAATAAAGGTTCGGGCAAAAGTTAGGGATATAATTGAAAAGAATTGTACACCCGGTAAGTTGAAAACCCGAAAGGGCAACTTAGGCAAAAATGGGTATCCCGGTGGATTGAAAACCTGAAAAGGCGATCCACGCAAAAGAGGGATTTAAGCGAATGGCTGCAGTCTGAATTAATCTGTACGTTCTGTACTCTTCAGCAAAATAACCAAGTTTCTGAAGGAGGAATTGTTCCGACCACGAACTCCTGAAGGCGAAGATAATCAAGAGAGTTGGAATACATACTGGTTATAACAGAACCTATGATCAGTGGGGATCCAATTTCCGCATTGTCATTAGGATAGATTTATTTTCTCAATTTTATGGTGATCAACTCTTTCAGGGGGTTTGCTTCTGATTGTAAATTCGCCGAATTTGGCTTTTCATCAATAAAATTGAATATTCAGTCACAAGCTTTTATTTTCATGTTACTGTTTTGTTTGCAAAAACGTCCGATTTTTGATGATAAAACATTACTTTGAAAATAGCATGGCCTTACAAAGTATGAAAAAGATAATTAAAATTACTTTGATTGTTGAGCAACCTTGGATGATGGATTCAAAAGAATCACGCAACATCCTGGGGCATGTGCATATATTTTTTCTGTTGCAGGTAGGGAGTACAAGCGATCCGAGCAGCACAAAAGTTATCTCTCGGCAACCACGGATATTTGCTATGACTTGATACTGTTGTATTTTATTGAGTCGATTCTTTCATTCAAGATTTCCCGCCGGATGTTGGGACGACGACGACGGTGGTCGAAGATTGATTTTTTCTGTGCAATAAACACTCCATGTCCATAACTAGTGCAAATCTTCTGATACTTCGCGGGCAATGGGAAAGGTTCACTCGTCACCTTTGGTCACAACGTTTACGGATTGAGTTCATCATTCAGTCGACGGTCGGTCACGACGTTTCGATATCAGCGAATTGAGTTCAATTGGGTATCTTTGTATCTTATTAAGTCGATTCTCTCATTCAGTACTTCCAACAGCTACAAGCTTTTCTGTGTCGATAACGGTTGCGAATTCCCCAGTAGAGTTGCTTCGCAGACACCGAAGTTTATGGTCAATGCCCAGTGAAGTCACCAGGAGTTTGAAGACATTACTTTTCTGTAAAATCCTCCTGGGACGTTTTCGTCCGATCAGTCTTATATCATGGAGTAAACAAAAAGCAAGTTGTTGACCTTCCCGAGCATGGGGCAACTTGAATTTCCCCAACAGAGGATGTTCTAGATCTATAATCCCCAGTAGAGTTTGAGGACACTTGGTCTTCTATAAAATCCTCTCAAAAGGCATCCCCAGCACGAGACGCTTTAAAGTAGTTTTTCCAGCAGAGTTAATGAGAAACTCATTATCCCCAACGGAATTGTCAAATGGAAAGTTCGCCTAGCATGAGGCATTGTGACACTTATCCTAAGATTGACAGTTTTATTCCTCAGCAGACTACCGTGGAATTGCTTTGGGTTTCCCCAGCAGATCTCTAGGGACTCTTTCTCAGCATGTTGCAACGTAATGTCTTCTAACCAGGATTTGAACATCCCCTGTGGAGTTTATTCTCAGCAGGATTTACCAGCAAGTGGTAGTGTCAACGGGGCATATTTCCCGCAGGTTTCAGCATGTTAAATTTGCCAAAGAATAAGTCCCAGCTGAATTGTTCTCTCCCTCAGCGAAGACCCCATAGAGTTCAACATTTTGGCAGTAATTTCCCCAGCAGGGTCTAAATAGATCGAGGGAACTTCTTCTTCAGCAAAGTGACAACGTATGATATTACCCAGCCGGTGGTGTAATTCTTAGCATTGCTCATTTATAACTCAAAGTCCCATTTATTTTGGGCATACATACAGTCTATTCATATTATTCCAGCCTGGGGAATAGTATGGCAAATGGTTGTTCCAGCCAGTGGGATGATCATTATATGCAGTTTGCTCATATTATTCCAGCCGGTGGGATAATATGGCAGATGGTTGTTCCAGCCAGTGGGATGATCATTATATGCAGTTTGCTCATATTATTCCAGTCGGTGGGATAGTATGGCAGATGGTTGTTCCAGCCAGTGGGATGATCATTATATGCAGTTTGTTCATATTATTCCAGCAGGTGGGATAGTATGGCAGATGGTTGTTCTAGCCGGTGGGATGATCATTATATACAGTTTGTTCATATTATTCCAGCCTGTGGAATAGTATGGCAGATGGTTGTTCCAGCCAGCGGGATGATCATTATATACAGTTTGCTCATATTATTCCAGCCGGTGGGATAGTATGGCAGATGGTTGTTCCAGACAGTAGGATGATCATTATATGCAGTTTGTTCATATTATTCCAGCCGGTGGGATAGTATGGCAGATGGTTGTTCCAGCCAGTGGGATGATCATTATATACAGTTTGTTCACATTATTACAGCATGTGGGATAATATTGCAGGTGGTTGTTCCAGCAGGTGGGATGATCATTTGGCAAAGCTTCCAAAGTCGGTTTGGTAAGCATCAAAGTCCAAGTTTAATTTGGCAAAGCTGCAAAAGTCCATCTGAGGATGGAAATTTTGAGATTCCAAAGCCTGTTTGGTAATCATTGAAGTCCAACGATAGATTGGCAAAAATCCAGCACGAACTGGTAAAAGTTCATTGTTTAGAATGGCAGAGCAGCTAAAGTCCATCAACAGTATGGCAAGCCAGTAGTCGTCTGGCGTCGTTCAAAAAGAAATTTTTTAAAGTCCATCAACAGTATGGCAAGCCAGTAGTCGTCTGGCGTCGTTCAAAAAGACATTTTTTAAAGTCCATCAACAGTATGGCAAGCCAGTAGTCGCCTAGCGTCGTTCAGAAGACAGATCTCTCTGACGACGTTCATTAGAAGATTTAATCCAGCAGTGTCGTTGGGTTTATATCCTTTTTCTTCTTCGTCACCCAGAGCAAATTTTTGGTTATGTTGGGTATTCAATCACTATATACCTTGAAAGTCTGAAAGCAATCGCTTTCAGGCATTCAAGTCTACAACGTTTGAATAGGGGCAGCTGTAATACCCTAAAATTTGCTCTCTCCTTTGTCATCATAGCATAACATTATTATTTATCATATCATATCCACCTCATTAGCATTGCATTGCATCTTTAACATAGAAAAATGAAGCATAGCATCCCTCTTACCATCAAGGCATGTGATCAGGTGGAAGGTGGACAATCAAGGGATTATTCAAAGCACAAAAAGGTCAGTCAAGTTGCCTCAAGGCAAGCCAAGAAGTCTTTCATGTCTCATATTATCTCAATTGACCATCCAATACCTCAATAAAGTGAGATTCAATAGGAGATTGAAGCAATACATACTTCACTATGCAAGAGATCCAAAAAATGAAGGAAACCCTCAAAAGAGATGTCTCATTAATTCAAAATCACCCTCAAGTGGCATATCTCATCATCCTTTAAGAGGATACACAACATACTCTGAGGAATTTGAAATTGAAGACTGCATTTTTCCCTCCTAACCAGAGAGGGTTAAGATTAGGGTTTCCAATAAAATCAGGGAATCTCTGATTTTTTGGACAAAACTTGTTGTCATGGTATTCTATATGTCCTTAAGTGTATGGATGTGGAAAATTGCCTCTCAATTGGTTTTAGAAGTGGTTCAATGGGGAGAAAGATAAAAAATCAGGAAATTTGGGGCCAAGTCAAATAATCAGAGGAAAAAGTCAACTCTTGACTCTTTGAAGCCAAATTCATGAAATTCATGTTATATGTGTCCAATGTACAAAATTTGATCAAGAAACTCCAAAGGAATCATGAAAAAATCAAGATGTGGAAAGTTGCCATTTTTGGAAGAAGTAGGGTTTCCAAAAATAGTAATTTTGGACCATTTTGCATCAGAGTTTGAACCAAGGCCATTTAAAATCAAGACCTCAAATGAAAATTCCACTCGGCCACAACAAAAGATCTTGTTTCAAGCTTCAAATCCATGTGTAGAACATCTCCATTGGATAAAAATTGAGTGAGATATGATTGACCAAAGTTTAGGCAAAGTAGGTTCAAAAAGGTCAGTCAAGTTGCCTCAAGGCAAGCCAAGAAGTCTTTCATGTCTCATATTATCTCAATTGACCATCCAATACCTCAATAAAGTGAGATTCAATAGAAGATTGAAGCAATACATACTTCACTATGCAAGAGATCCAAAAAATGAAGGAAACCCTCAAAAGAGATGTCTCATTGATTCAAAATCACCCTCAAGTGGCATATCTCATCATCCTTTAAGAGGATACACAACAAACTCTGAGGAATTTGAAATTGAAGACTGCACTTTTCCCTCCTAACAAGAGGGGGTCAAGATTAGGGTTTCCAATAAAATCAGGGAATCTCTGATTTTTTGGACAAAACTTGTTGTCATGGTATTCTATATGTCCTTAAGTGTATGGATGTGGAAAATTGCCTCTCAATTGGTTTTAGAAGTGGTTCAATGGGGAGAAAGATAAAAAATCAGGAAATTTGGGGCCAAGTCAAATAATCAGAGGAAAAAGTCAACTCTTGACTCTTTGAAGCCAAATTCATGAAATTCATGTTATATGTGTCCAATGTACAAAATTTGATCAAGAAACTCCAAAGGAATCATGAAAAAATCAAGATGTGGAAAGTTGCCATTTTTGGAAGAAGTAGGGTTTCCAAAAATAGTAATTTTGGACCATTTTGCATCAGAGTTTGAACCAAGGCCATTTAAAATCAAGACCTCAAATGAAAATTCCACTCGGCCAAAACAAAATATCTTGTTTCAAGCTTCAAATCCATGTGTAGAACATCTCCATTGGATAAAAATTGAGTGAGATATGATTGACCAAAGTTTAGGCAAAGTAGGTTCAAAAAGGTCAGTCAAGTTGCCTCAAGGCAAGCCAAGAAGTCTTTCATGTCTCATATTATCTCAATTGACCATCCAATACCTCAATAAAGTGAGATTCAATAGGAGATTAAAGCAATACATACTTCACTATGCAAGAGATCCAAAAAATGAAGGAAACCCTCAAAAGAGATGTCTCATTGATTCAAAATCACCCTCAAGTGGCATATCTCATCATCCTTTAAGAGGATACACAACATACTCTGAGGAATTTGAAATTGAAGACTGCATTTTTCCCTCCTAACCAGAGGGGGTCAAGATTAGGGTTTCCAATAAAATCAGGGAATCTCTGATTTTTTGGACAAAACTTGTTGTCATGGTATTCTATATGTCCTTAAGTGTATGGATGTGGAAAATTGCCTCTCAATTGGTTTTAGAAGTGGTTCAATGGGGAGAAAGATCAAAAATCAGGAAATTTGGGGCCAAGTCAAATAATCAGAGGAAAAAGTCAACTCTTGACTCTTTGAAGCCAAATTCATGAAATTCATGTTATATGTGTCCAATGTACAAAATTTGATCAAGAAACTCCAAAGGAATCATGAAAAAATCAAGATGTGGAAAGTTGCCATTTTTGGAAGAAGTAGGGTTTCCAAAAATAGTAATTTTGGACCATTTTGCATCAGAGTTTGAACCAAGGCCATTTAAAATCAAGACCTCAAATGAAAATTCCACTCGGCCAAAACAAAATATCTTGTTTCAAGCTTCAAATCCATGTGTAGAACATCTCCATTGGATAAAAATTGAGTGAGATATGATTGACCAAAGTTTAGGCAAAGTAGGTTCAAAAAGGTCAGTCAAGTTGCCTCAAGGCAAGCCAAGAAGTCTTTCATGTCTCATATTATCTCAATTGACCATCCAATACCTCAATAAAGTGAGATTCAATAGGAGATTGAAGCAATACATACTTCACTATGCAAGAGATCCAAAAAATGAAGGAAACCCTCAAAAGAGATGTCTCATTGATTCAAAATCACCCTCAAGTGGCATATCTCATCATCCTTTAAGAGGATACACAACATACTCTGAGGAATTTGAAATTGAAGACTGCATTTTTCCCTCCTAACCAGAGGGGGTCAAGATTAGGGTTTCCAATAAAATCAGGGAATCTCTGATTTTTTGGACAAAACTTGTTGTCATGGTATTCTATATGTCCTTAAGTGTATGGATGTGGAAAATTGCCTCTCAATTGGTTTTAGAAGTGGTTCAATGGGGAGAAAGATCAAAAATCAGGAAATTTGGGGCCAAGTCAAATAATCAGAGGAAAAAGTCAACTCTTGACTCTTTGAAGCCAAATTCATGAAATTCATGTTATATGTGTCCAATGTACAAAATTTGATCAAGAAACTCCAAAGGAATCATGAAAAAATCAAGATGTGGAAAGTTGCCATTTTTGGAAGAAGTAGGGTTTCCAAAAATAGTAATTTTGGACCATTTTGCATCAGAGTTTGAACCAAGGCCATTTAAAATCAAGACCTCAAATGAAAATTCCACTCGGCCAAAACAAAATATCTTGTTTCAAGCTTCAAATCCATGTGTAGAACATCTCCATTGGATAAAAATTGAGTGAGATATGATTGACCAAAGTTTAGGCAAAGTAGGTTCAAAAAGGTCAGTCAAGTTGCCTCAAGGCAAGCCAAAAAGTCTTTCATGTCTCATATTATCTCAATTGACCATCCAATACCTCAATAAAGTGAGATTCAATAGGAGATTGAAGCAATACATACTTCACTATGCAAGAGATCCAAAAAATGAAGGAAACCCTCAAAAGAGATGTCTCATTGATTCAAAATCACCCTCAAGTGGCATATCTCATCATCCTTTAAGAGGATACACAACATACTCTGAGGAATTTGAAATTGAAGACTGCACTTTTCCCTCCTAACCAGAGGGGGTCAAGATTAGGGTTTCCAATAAAATCAGGGAATCTCTGTTTTTTTGGACAAAACTTGTTGTCATGGTATTCTATATGTCCTTAAGTGTATGGATGTGGAAAATTGCCTCTCAATTGGTTTTAGAAGTGGTTCAATGGGGAGAAAGATAAAAAATCAGGAAATTTGGGGCCAAGTCAAATAATCAGAGGAAAAAGTCAACTCTTGACTCTTTGAAGCCAAATTCATGAAATTCATGTTATATGTGTCCAATGTACAAAATTTGATCAAGAAACTCCAAAGGAATCATGAAAAAATCAAGATGTGGAAAGTTGCCATTTTTGGAAGAAGTAGGGTTTCCAAAAATAGTAATTTTGGACCATTTTGCATCAGAGTTTGAACCAAGGCCATTTAAAATCAAGACCTCAAATGAAAATTCCACTCGGCCAAAACAAAATATCTTGTTTCAAGCTTCAAATCCATGTGTAGAACATCTCCATTGGATAAAAATTGAGTGAGATATGATTGACCAAAGTTTAGGCAAAGTAGGTTCAAAAAGGTCAGTCAAGTTGCCTCAAGGCAAGCCAAGAAGTCTTTCATGTCTCATATTATCTCAATTGACCATCCAATACCTCAATAAAGTGAGATTCAATAGGAGATTGAAGCAATACATACTTCACTATGCAAGAGATCTAAAAAATGAAGGAAACCCTCAAAAGAGATGTCTCATTGATTCAAAATCACCCTCAAGTGGCATATCTCATCATCCTTTAAGAGGATACACAACATACTCTGAGGAATTTGAAATTGTAGACTGCATTTTTCCCTCCTAACCAGAGGGGGTCAAGATTAGGGTTTCCAATAAAATCAGGGAATCTCTGATTTTTTGGACAAAACTTGTTGTCATGGTATTCTATATGTCCTTAAGTGTATGGATGTGGAAAATTGCCTCTCAATTGGTTTTAGAAGTGGTTCAATGGGGAGAAAGATCAAAAATAGGAAATTTGGGGCCAAGTCAAATAATCAGAGGAAAAAGTCAACTCTTGACTCTTTGAAGCCAAATTCATGAAATTCATGTTATATGTGTCCAATGTACAAAATTTGATCAAGAAACTCCAAAGGAATCATGAAAAAATCAAGATGTGGAAAGTTGCCATTTTTGGAAGAAGTAGGGTTTCCAAAAATAGTAATTTTGGACCATTTTGCATCAGAGTTTGAACCAAGGCCATTTAAAATCAAGACCTCAAATGAAAATTCCACTCGGCCAAAACAAAATATCTTGTTTCAAGCTTCAAATCCATGTGTAGAACATCTCCATTGGATAAAAATTGAGTGAGATATGATTGACCAAAGTTTAGGCAAAGTAGGTTCAAAAAGGTCAGTCAAGTTGCCTCAAGGCAAGCCAAGAAGTCTTTCATGTCTCATATTATCTCAATTGACCATCCAATACCTCAATAAAGTGAGATTCAATAGGAGATTGAAGCAATACATACTTCACTATGCAAGAGATCCAAAAATTGAAGGAAACCCTCAAAAGAGATGTCTCATTGATTCAAAATCACCCTCAAGTGGCATATCTCATCATCCTTTAAGAGGATACACAACATACTCTGAGGAATTTGAAATTGAAGACTGCATTTTTCCCTCCTAACCAGAGGGGGTTAAGATTAGGGTTTCCAATAAAATCAGGGAATCTCTGATTTTTTGGACAAAACTTGTTGTCATGGTATTCTATATGTCCTTAAGTGTATGGATGTGGAAAATTACCTCTCAATTGGTTTTAGAAGTGGTTCAATGGGGAGAAAGATAAAAAATCAGGAAATTTGGGGCCAAGTCAAATAATCAGAGGAAAAAGTCAACTCTTGACTCTTTGAAGCCAAATTCATGAAATTCATGTTATATGTGTCCAATGTACAAAATTTGATCAAGAAACTCCAAAGGAATCATGAAAAAATCAAGATGTGGAAAGTTGCCATTTTTGGAAGAAGTAGGGTTTCCAAAAATAGTAATTTTGGACCATTTTGCATCAGAGTTTGAACCAAGGCCATTTAAAATCAAGACCTCAAATGAAAATTCCACTCGGCCACAACAAAAGATCTTGTTTCAAGCTTCAAATCCATGTGTAGAACATCTCCATTGGATAAAAATTGAGTGAGATATGATTGACCAAAGTTTAGGCAAAGTAGGTTCAAAAAGGTCAGTCAAGTTGCCTCAAGGCAAGCCAAGAAGTCTTTCATGTCTCATATTATCTCAATTGACCATCCAATACCTCAATAAAGTGAGATTCAATAGGAGATTGAAGCAATACATACTTCACTATGCAAGAGATCCAAAAAATGAAGGAAACCCTCAAAAGAGATGTCTCATTGATTCAAAATCACCCTCAAGTGGCATATCTCATCATCCTTTAAGAGGATACACAACATACTCTGAGGAATTTGAAATTGTAGACTGCATTTTTCCCTCCTAACCAGAGGGGGTCAAGATTAGGGTTTCCAATAAAATCAGGGAATCTCTGATTTTTTGGACAAAACTTGTTGTCATGGTATTCTATATGTCCTTAAGTGTATGGATGTGGAAAATTGCCTCTCAATTGGTTTTAGAAGTGGTTCAATGGGGAGAAAGATCAAAAATAGGAAATTTGGGGCCAAGTCAAATAATCAGAGGAAAAAGTCAACTCTTGACTCTTTGAAGCCAAATTCATGAAATTCATGTTATATGTGTCCAATGTACAAAATTTGATCAAGAAACTCCAAAGGAATCATGAAAAAATCAAGATGTGGAAAGTTGCCATTTTTGGAAGAAGTAGGGTTTCCAAAAATAGTAATTTTGGACCATTTTGCATCAGAGTTTGAACCAAGGCCATTTAAAATCAAGACCTCAAATGAAAATTCCACTCGGCCACAACAAAAGATCTTGTTTCAAGCTTCAAATCCATGTGTAGAACATCTCCATTGGATAAAAATTGAGTGAGATATGATTGACCAAAGTTTAGGCAAAGTAGGTTCAAAAAGGTCAGTCAAGTTGCCTCAAGGCAAGCCAAGAAGTCTTTCATGTCTCATATTATCTCAATTGACCATCCAATACCTCAATAAAGTGAGATTCAATAGGAGATTGAAGCAATACATACTTCACTATGCAAGAGATCCAAAAATTGAAGGAAACCCTCAAAAGAGATGTCTCATTGATTCAAAATCACCCTCAAGTGGCATATCTCATCATCCTTTAAGAGGATACACAACATACTCTGAGGAATTTGAAATTGAAGACTGCATTTTTCCCTCCTAACCAGAGGGGGTCAAGATTAGGGTTTCCAATAAAATCAGGGAATCTCTGATTTTTTGGACAAAACTTGTTGTCATGGTATTCTATATGTCCTTAAGTGTATGGATGTGGAAAATTACCTCTCAATTGGTTTTAGAAGTGGTTCAATGGGGAGAAAGATAAAAAATCAGGAAATTTGGGGCCAAGTCAAATAATCAGAGGAAAAAGTCAACTCTTGACTCTTTGAAGCCAAATTCATGAAATTCATGTTATATGTGTCCAATGTACAAAATTTGATCAAGAAACTCCAAAGGAATCATGAAAAAATCAAGATGTGGAAAGTTGCCATTTTTGGAAGAAGTAGGGTTTCCAAAAATAGTAATTTTGGACCATTTTGCATCAGAGTTTGAACCAAGGCCATTTAAAATCAAGACCTCAAATGAAAATTCCACTCGGCCACAACAAAAGATCTTGTTTCAAGCTTCAAATCCATGTGTAGAACATCTCCATTGGATAAAAATTGAGTGAGATATGATTGACCAAAGTTTAGGCAAAGTAGGTTCAAAAAGGTCAGTCAAGTTGCCTCAAGGCAAGCCAAGAAGTCTTTCATGTCTCATATTATCTCAATTGACCATCCAATACCTCAATAAAGTGAGATTCAATAGAAGATTGAAGCAATACATACTTCACTATGCAAGAGATCCAAAAAATGAAGGAAACCCTCAAAAGAGATGTCTCATTGATTCAAAATCACCCTCAAGTGGCATATCTCATCATCCTTTAAGAGGATACACAACATACTCTGAGGAATTTGAAATTGAAGACTGCACTTTTCCCTCCTAACCAGAGGGGGTCAAGATTAGGGTTTCCAATAAAATCAGGGAATCTCTGATTTTTTGGACAAAACTTGTTGTCATGGTATTCTATATGTCCTTAAGTGTATGGATGTGGAAAATTGCCTCTCAATTGGTTTTAGAAGTGGTTCAATGGGGAGAAAGATAAAAAATCAGGAAATTTGGGGCCAAGTCAAATAATCAGAGGAAAAAGTCAACTCTTGACTCTTTGAAGCCAAATTCATGAAATTCATGTTATATGTGTCCAATGTACAAAATTTGATCAAGAAACTCCAAAGGAATCATGAAAAAATCAAGATGTGGAAAGTTGCCATTTTTGGAAGAAGTAGGGTTTCCAAAAATAGTTATTTTGGACCATTTTGCATCAGAGTTTGAACCAAGGCCATTTAAAATCAAGACCTCAAATGAAAATTCCACTCGGCCAAAACAAAATATCTTGTTTCAAGCTTCAAATCCATGTGTAGAACATCTCCATTGGATAAAAATTGAGTGAGATATGATTGACCAAAGTTTAGGCAAAGTAGGTTCAAAAAGGTCAGTCAAGTTGCCTCAAGGCAAGCCAAGAAGTCTTTCATGTCTCATATTATCTCAATTGACCATCCAATACCTCAATAAAGTGAGATTCAATAGGAGATTGAAGCAATACATACTTCACTATGCAAGAGATCCAAAAAATGAAGGAAACCCTCAAAAGAGATGTCTCATTGATTCAAAATCACCCTCAAGTGGCATATCTCATCATCCTTTAAGAGGATACACAACATACTCTGAGGAATTTGAAATTGAAGACTGCACTTTTCCCTCCTAACCAGAGGGGGTCAAGATTAGGGTTTCCAATAAAATCAGGGAATCTCTGATTTTTTGGACAAAACTTGTTGTCATGGTATTCTATATGTTCTTAAGTGTATGGATGTGGAAAATTACCTCTCAATTGGTTTTAGAAGTGGTTCAATGGGGAGAAAGATAAAAAATCAGGAAATTTGGGGCCAAGTCAAATAATCAGAGGAAAAAGTCAACTCTTGACTCTTTGAAGCCAAATTCATGAAATTCATGTTATATGTGTCCAATGTAGAAAATTTGATCAAGAAACTCCAAAGGAATCATGAAAAAATCAAGATGTGGAAAGTTGCCATTTTTGGAAGAAGTAGGGTTTCCAAAAATAGTAATTTTGGACCATTTTGCATCAGAGTTTGAACCAAGGCCATTTAAAATGAAGACCTCAAATGAAAATTCCACTCGGCCAAAACAAAATATCTTGTTTCAAGCTTCAAATCCATGTGTAGAACATCTCCATTGGATAAAAATTGAGTGAGATATGATTGACCAAAGTTTAGGCAAAGTAGGTTCAAAAAGGTCAGTCAAGTTGCCTCAAGGCAAGTCAAGAAGTCTTTCATGTCTCATATTATCTCAATTGACCATCCAATACCTCAATAAAGTGAGATTCAATAGAAGATTGAAGCAATACATACTTCACTATGCAAGAGATCCAAAAAATGAAGGAAACCCTCAAAAGAGATGTCTCATTGATTCAAAATCACCCTCAAGTGGCATATCTCATCATCCTTTAAGAGGATACACAACATACTCTGAGGAATTTGAAATTGAAGACTGCACTTTTCCCTCCTAACCAGAGGGGGTCAAGATTAGGGTTTCCAATAAAATCAGGGAATCTCTGATTTTTTGGACAAAACTTGTTGTCATGGTATTCTATATGTCCTTAAGTGTATGGATGTGGAAAATTGCCTCTCAATTGGTTTTAGAAGTGGTTCAATGGGGAGAAAGATAAAAAATCAGGAAATTTGGGGCCAAGTCAAATAATCAGAGGAAAAAGTCAACTCTTGACTCTTTGAAGCCAAATTCATGAAATTCATGTTATATGTGTCCAATGTACAAAATTTGATCAAGAAACTCCAAAGGAATCATGAAAAAATCAAGATGTGGAAAGTTGCCATTTTTGGAAGAAGTAGGGTTTCCAAAAATAGTAATTTTGGACCATTTTGCATCAGAGTTTGAACCAAGGCCATTTAAAATCAAGACCTCAAATGAAAATTCCACTCGGCCAAAACAAAATATCTTGTTTCAAGCTTCAAATCCATGTGTAGAACATCTCCATTGGATAAAAATTGAGTGAGATACGATTGACCAAAGTTTAGGCAAAGTAGGTTCAAAAAGGTCAGTCAAGTTGCCTCAAGGCAAGCCAAGAAGTCTTTCATGTCTCATATTATCTCAATTGACTATCCAATACCTCAATAAAGTGAGATTCAATAGGAGATTGAAGCAATACATACTTCACTATGCAAGAGATCCAAAAAATGAAGGAAACCCTCAAAAGAGATGTCTCATTGATTCAAAATCACCCTCAAGTGGCATATCTCATCATCCTTTAAGAGGATACACAACATACTCTGAGGAATTTGAAATTGAAGACTGCATTTTTCCCTCCTAACCAGAGGGGGTCAAGATTAGGGTTTCCAATAAAATCAGGGAATCTCTGATTTTTTGGACAAAACTTGTTGTCATAGTATTCTATATGTCCTTAAGTGTATGGATGTGGAAAATTGCCTCTCAATTGGTTTTAGAAGTGGTTCAATGGGGAGAAAGATAAAAAATCAGGAAATTTGGGGCCAAGTCAAATAATCAGAGGAAAAAGTCAACTCTTGACTCTTTGAAGCCAAATTCATGAAATTCATGTTATATGTGTCCAATGTACAAAATTTGATCAAGAAACTCCAAAGGAATCATGAAAAAATCAAGATGTGGAAAGTTGCCATTTTTGGAAGAAGTAGGGTTTCCAAAAATAGTAATTTTGGACCATTTTGCATCAGAGTTTGAACCAAGGCCATTTAAAATCAAGACCTCAAATGAAAATTCCACTCGGCCAAAACAAAATATCTTGTTTCAAGCTTCAAATCCATGTGTAGAACATCTCCATTGGATAAAAATTGAGTGAGATACGATTGACCAAAGTTTAGGCAAAGTAGGTTCAAAAAGGTCAGTCAAGTTGCCTCAAGGCAAGCCAAGAAGTCTTTCATGTCTCATATTATCTCAATTGACCATCCAATACCTCAATAAAGTGAGATTCAATAGGAGATTGAAGCAATACATACTTCACTATGCAAGAGATCCAAAAAATGAAGGAAACCCTCAAAAGAGATGTCTCATTGATTCAAAATCACCCTCAAGTGGCATATCTCATCATCCTTTAAGAGGATACACAACATACTCTGAGGAATTTGAAATTGAAGACTGCATTTTTCCCTCCTAACCAGAGGGGGTCAAGATTAGGGTTTCCAATAAAATCAGGGAATCTCTGATTTTTTGGACAAAACTTGTTGTCATGGTATTCTATATGTCCTTAAGTGTATGGATGTGGAAAATTGCCTCTCAATTGGTTTTAGAAGTGGTTCAATGGGGAGAAAGATCAAAAATCAGGAAATTTGGGGCCAAGTCAAATAATCAGAGGAAAAAGTCAACTCTTGACTCTTTGAAGCCAAATTCATGAAATTCATGTTATATGTGTCCAATGTACAAAATTTGATCAAGAAACTCCAAAGGAATCATGAAAAAATCAAGATGTGGAAAGTTGCCATTTTTGGAAGAAGTAGGGTTTCCAAAAATAGTAATTTTGGACCATTTTGCATCAGAGTTTGAACATAGGCCATTTAAAATCAAGACCTCAAATGAAAATTCCACTCGGCCAAAACAAAATATCTTGTTTCAAGCTTCAAATCCATGTGTAGAACATCTCCATTGGATAAAAATTGAGTGAGATATGATTGACCAAAGTTTAGGCAAAGTAGGTTCAAAAAGGTCAGTCAAGTTGCCTCAAGGCAAGCCAAGAAGTCTTTCATGTCTCATATTATCTCAATTGACCATCCAATACCTCAATAAAGTGAGATTCAATAGGAGATTGAAGCAATACATACTTCACTATGCAAGAGATCCAAAAAATGAAGGAAACCCTCAAAAGAGATGTCTCATTGATTCAAAATCACCCTCAAGTGGCATATCTCATCATCCTTTAAGAGGATACACAACATACTCTGAGGAATTTGAAATTGAAGACTGCATTTTTCCCTCCTAACCAGAGGGGGTCAAGATTAGGGTTTCCAATAAAATCAGGGAATCTCTGATTTTTTGGACAAAACTTGTTGTCATGGTATTCTATATGTCCTTAAGTGTATGGATGTGGAAAATTGCCTCTCAATTGGTTTTAGAAGTGGTTCAATGGGGAGAAAGATCAAAAATAGGAAATTTGGGGCCAAGTCAAATAATCAGAGGAAAAAGTCAACTCTTGACTCTTTGAAGCCAAATTCATGAAATTCATGTTATATGTGTCCAATGTACAAAATTTGATCAAGAAACTCCAAAGGAATCATGAAAAAATCAAGATGTGGAAAGTTGCCATTTTTGGAAGAAGTAGGGTTTCCAAAAATAGTAATTTTGGACCATTTTGCATCAGAGTTTGAACCAAGGCCATTTAAAATCAAGACCTCAAATGAAAATTCCACTCGGCCAAAACAAAATATCTTGTTTCAAACTTCAAATCCATGTGTAGAACATCTCCATTGGATAAAAATTGAGTGAGATATGATTGACCAAAGTTTAGGCAAAGTAGGTTCAAAAAGGTCAGTCAAGTTGCCTCAAGGCAAGCCAAGAAGTCTTTCATGTCTCATATTATCTCAATTGACCATCCAATACCTCAATAAAGTGAGATTCAATAGGAGATTGAAGCAATACATACTTCACTATGCAAGAGATCCAAAAAATGAAGGAAACCCTCAAAAGAGATGTCTCATTGATTCAAAATCACCCTCAAGTGGCATATCTCATCATCCTTTAAGAGGATACACAACATACTCTGAGGAATTTGAAATTGAAGACTGCATTTTTCCCTCCTAACCAGAGGGGGTCAAGATTAGGGTTTCCAATAAAATTAGGGAATCTCTGATTTTTTGGACAAAACTTGTTGTCATGGTATTCTATATGTCCTTAAGTGTATGGATGTGGAAAATTGCCTCTCAATTGGTTTTAGAAGTGGTTCAATGGGGAGAAAGATCAAAAATAGGAAATTTGGGGCCAAGTCAAATAATCAGAGGAAAAAGTCAACTCTTGACTCTTTGAAGCCAAATTCATGAAATTCATGTTATATGTGTCCAATGTACAAAATTTGATCAAGAAACTCCAAAGGAATCATGAAAAAATCAAGATGTGGAAAGTTGCCATTTTTGGAAGAAGTAGGGTTTCCAAAAATAGTAATTTTGGACCATTTTGCATCAGAGTTTGAACCAAGGCCATTTAAAATCAAGACCTCAAATGAAAATTCCACTCGGCCAAAACAAAATATCTTGTTTCAAGCTTCAAATCCATGTGTAGAACATCTCCATTGGATAAAAATTGAGTGAGATATGATTGACCAAAGTTTAGGCAAAGTAGGTTCAAAAAGGTCAGTCAAGTTGCCTCAAGGCAAGCCAAGAAGTCTTTCATGTCTCATATTATCTCAATTGACCATCCAATACCTCAATAAAGTGAGATTCAATAGGAGATTGAAGCAATACATACTTCACTATGCAAGAGATCCAAAAAATGAAGGAAACCCTCAAAAGAGATGTCTCATTGATTCAAAATCACCCTCAAGTGGCATATCTCATCATCCTTTAAGAGGATACACAACATACTCTGAGGAATTTGAAATTGAAGACTGCATTTTTCCCTCCTAACCAGAGGGGGTCAAGATTAGGGTTTCCAATAAAATCAGGGAATCTCTGATTTTTTGGACAAAACATGTTGTCATGGTATTCTATATGTCCTTAAGTGTATGGATGTGGAAAATTGCCTCTCAATTGGTTTTAGAAGTGGTTCAATGGGGAGAAAGATCAAAAATAGGAAATTTGGGGCCAAGTCAAATAATCAGAGGAAAAAGTCAACTCTTGACTCTTTGAAGCCAAATTCATGAAATTCATGTTATATGTGTCCAATGTACAAAATTTGATCAAGAAACTCCAAAGGAATCATGAAAAAATCAAGATGTGGAAAGTTGCCATTTTTGGAAGAAGTAGGGTTTCCAAAAATAGTAATTTTGGACCATTTTGCATCAGAGTTTGAACCAAGGCCATTTAAAATCAAGACCTCAAATGAAAATTCCACTCGGCCAAAACAAAATATCTTGTTTCAAGCTTCAAATCCATGTGTAGAACATCTCCATTGGATAAAAATTGAGTGAGATATGATTGACCAAAGTTTAGGCAAAGTAGGTTCAAAAAGGTCAGTCAAGTTGCCTCAAGGCAAGCCAAGAAGTCTTTCATGTCTCATATTATCTCAATTGACCATCCAATACCTCAATAAAGTGAGATTCAATAGGAGATTGAAGCAATACATACTTCACTATGCAAGAGATCCAAAAAATGAAGGAAACCCTCAAAAGAGATGTCTCATTGATTCAAAATCACCCTCAAGTGGCATATCTCATCATCCTTTAAGAGGATACACAACATACTCTGAGGAATTTGAAATTGAAGACTGCATTTTTCCCTCCTAACCAGAGGGGGTCAAGATTAGGGTTTCCAATAAAATCAGGGAATCTCTGATTTTTTGGACAAAACTTGTTGTCATGGTATTCTATATGTCCTTAAGTGTATGGATGTGGAAAATTGCCTCTCAATTGGTTTTAGAAGTGGTTCAATGGGGAGAAAGATCAAAAATCAGGAAATTTGGGGCCAAGTCAAATAATCAGAGGAAAAAGTCAACTCTTGACTCTTTGAAGCCAAATTCATGAAATTCATGTTATATGTGTCCAATGTACAAAATTTGATCAAGAAACTCCAAAGGAATCATGAAAAAATCAAGATGTGGAAAGTTGCCATTTTTGGAAGAAGTAGGGTTTCCAAAAATAGTAATTTTGGACCATTTTGCATCAGAGTTTGAACATAGGCCATTTAAAATCAAGACCTCAAATGAAAATTCCACTCGGCCAAAACAAAATATCTTGTTTCAAGCTTCAAATCCATGTGTAGAACATCTCCATTGGATAAAAATTGAGTGAGATATGATTGACCAAAGTTTAGGCAAAGTAGGTTCAAAAAGGTCAGTCAAGTTGCCTCAAGGCAAGCCAAGAAGTCTTTCATGTCTCATATTATCTCAATTGACCATCCAATACCTCAATAAAGTGAGATTCAATAGGAGATTGAAGCAATACATACTTCACTATGCAAGAGATCCAAAAAATGAAGGAAACCCTCAAAAGAGATGTCTCATTGATTCAAAATCACCCTCAAGTGGCATATCTCATCATCCTTTAAGAGGATACACAACATACTCTGAGGAATTTGAAATTGAAGACTGCATTTTTCCCTCCTAACCAGAGGGGGTCAAGATTAGGGTTTCCAATAAAATCAGGGAATCTCTGATTTTTTGGACAAAACTTGTTGTCATGGTATTCTATATGTCCTTAAGTGTATGGATGTGGAAAATTGCCTCTCAATTGGTTTTAGAAGTGGTTCAATGGGGAGAAAGATCAAAAATCAGGAAATTTGGGGCCAAGTCAAATAATCAGAGGAAAAAGTCAACTCTTGACTCTTTGAAGCCAAATTCATGAAATTCATGTTATATGTGTCCAATGTACAAAATTTGATCAAGAAACTCCAAAGGAATCATGAAAAAATCAAGATGTGGAAAGTTGCCATTTTTGGAAGAAGTAGGGTTTCCAAAAATAGTAATTTTGGACCATTTTGCATCAGAGTTTGAACATAGGCCATTTAAAATCAAGACCTCAAATGAAAATTCCACTCGGCCAAAACAAAATATCTTGTTTCAAGCTTCAAATCCATGTGTAGAACATCTCCATTGGATAAAAATTGAGTGAGATATGATTGACCAAAGTTTAGGCAAAGTAGGTTCAAAAAGGTCAGTCAAGTTGCCTCAAGGCAAGCCAAGAAGTCTTTCATGTCTCATATTATCTCAATTGACCATCCAATACCTCAATAAAGTGAGATTCAATAGGAGATTGAAGCAATACATACTTCACTATGCAAGAGATCCAAAAAATGAAGGAAACCCTCAAAAGAGATGTCTCATTGATTCAAAATCACCCTCAAGTGGCATATCTCATCATCCTTTAAGAGGATACACAACATACTCTGAGGAATTTGAAATTGAAGACTGCATTTTTCCCTCCTAACCAGAGGGGGTCAAGATTAGGGTTTCCAATAAAATTAGGGAATCTCTGATTTTTTGGACAAAACTTGTTGTCATGGTATTCTATATGTCCTTAAGTGTATGGATGTGGAAAATTGCCTCTCAATTGGTTTTAGAAGTGGTTCAATGGGGAGAAAGATCAAAAATAGGAAATTTGGGGCCAAGTCAAATAATCAGAGGAAAAAGTCAACTCTTGACTCTTTGAAGCCAAATTCATGAAATTCATGTTATATGTGTCCAATGTACAAAATTTGATCAAGAAACTCCAAAGGAATCATGAAAAAATCAAGATGTGGAAAGTTGCCATTTTTGGAAGAAGTAGGGTTTCCAAAAATAGTAATTTTGGACCATTTTGCATCAGAGTTTGAACCAAGGCCATTTAAAATCAAGACCTCAAATGAAAATTCCACTCGGCCAAAACAAAATATCTTGTTTCAAGCTTCAAATCCATGTGTAGAACATCTCCATTGGATAAAAATTGAGTGAGATATGATTGACCAAAGTTTAGGCAAAGTAGGTTCAAAAAGGTCAGTCAAGTTGCCTCAAGGCAAGCCAAGAAGTCTTTCATGTCTCATATTATCTCAATTGACCATCCAATACCTCAATAAAGTGAGATTCAATAGGAGATTGAAGCAATACATACTTCACTATGCAAGAGATCCAAAAAATGAAGGAAACCCTCAAAAGAGATGTCTCATTGATTCAAAATCACCCTCAAGTGGCATATCTCATCATCCTTTAAGAGGATACACAACATACTCTGAGGAATTTGAAATTGAAGACTGCATTTTTCCCTCCTAACCAGAGGGGGTCAAGATTAGGGTTTCCAATAAAATCAGGGAATCTCTGATTTTTTGGACAAAACTTGTTGTCATGGTATTCTATATGTCCTTAAGTGTATGGATGTGGAAAATTGCCTCTCAATTGGTTTTAGAAGTGGTTCAATGGGGAGAAAGATCAAAAATAGGAAATTTGGGGCCAAGTCAAATAATCAGAGGAAAAAGTCAACTCTTGACTCTTTGAAGCCAAATTCATGAAATTCATGTTATATGTGTCCAATGTACAAAATTTGATCAAGAAACTCCAAAGGAATCATGAAAAAATCAAGATGTGGAAAGTTGCCATTTTTGGAAGAAGTAGGGTTTCCAAAAATAGTAATTTTGGACCATTTTGCATCAGAGTTTGAACCAAGGCCATTTAAAATCAAGACCTCAAATGAAAATTCCACTCGGCCAAAACAAAATATCTTGTTTCAAGCTTCAAATCCATGTGTAGAACATCTCCATTGGATAAAAATTGAGTGAGATATGATTGACCAAAGTTTAGGCAAAGTAGGTTCAAAAAGGTCAGTCAAGTTGCCTCAAGGCAAGCCAAGAAGTCTTTCATGTCTCATATTATCTCAATTGACCATCCAATACCTCAATAAAGTGAGATTCAATAGGAGATTGAAGCAATACATACTTCACTATGCAAGAGATCCAAAAAATGAAGGAAACCCTCAAAAGAGATGTCTCATTGATTCAAAATCACCCTCAAGTGGCATATCTCATCATCCTTTAAGAGGATACACAACATACTCTGAGGAATTTGAAATTGAAGACTGCATTTTTCCCTCCTAACCAGAGGGGGTCAAGATTAGGGTTTCCAATAAAATCAGGGAATCTCTGATTTTTTGGACAAAACTTGTTGTCATGGTATTCTATATGTCCTTAAGTGTATGGATGTGGAAAATTGCCTCTCAATTGGTTTTAGAAGTGGTTCAATGGGGAGAAAGATCAAAAATAGGAAATTTGGGGCCAAGTCAAATAATCAGAGGAAAAAGTCAACTCTTGACTCTTTGAAGCCAAATTCATGAAATTCATGTTATATGTGTCCAATGTACAAAATTTGATCAAGAAACTCCAAAGGAATCATGAAAAAATCAAGATGTGGAAAGTTGCCATTTTTGGAAGAAGTAGGGTTTCCAAAAATAGTAATTTTGGACCATTTTGCATCAGAGTTTGAACCAAGGCCATTTAAAATCAAGACCTCAAATGAAAATTCCACTCGGCCAAAACAAAATATCTTGTTTCAAGCTTCAAATCCATGTGTAGAACATCTCCATTGGATAAAAATTGAGTGAGATATGATTGACCAAAGTTTAGGCAAAGTAGGTTCAAAAAGGTCAGTCAAGTTGCCTCAAGGCAAGCCAAGAAGTCTTTCATGTCTCATATTATCTCAATTGACCATCCAATACCTCAATAAAGTGAGATTCAATAGGAGATTGAAGCAATACATACTTCACTATGCAAGAGATCCAAAAAATGAAGGAAACCCTCAAAAGAGATGTCTCATTGATTCAAAATCACCCTCAAGTGGCATATCTCATCATCCTTTAAGAGGATACACAACATACTCTGAGGAATTTGAAATTGAAGACTGCATTTTTCCCTCCTAACCAGAGGGGGTCAAGATTAGGGTTTCCAATAAAATCAGGGAATCTCTGATTTTTTGGACAAAACTTGTTGTCATGGTATTCTATATGTCCTTAAGTGTATGGATGTGGAAAATTGCCTCTCAATTGGTTTTAGAAGTGGTTCAATGGGGAGAAAGATCAAAAATAGGAAATTTGGGGCCAAGTCAAATAATCAGAGGAAAAAGTCAACTCTTGACTCTTTGAAGCCAAATTCATGAAATTCATGTTATATGTGTCCAATGTACAAAATTTGATCAAGAAACTCCAAAGGAATCATGAAAAAATCAAGATGTGGAAAGTTGCCATTTTTGGAAGAAGTAGGGTTTCCAAAAATAGTAATTTTGGACCATTTTGCATCAGAGTTTGAACCAAGGCCATTTAAAATCAAGACCTCAAATGAAAATTCCACTCGGCCAAAACAAAATATCTTGTTTCAAGCTTCAAATCCATGTGTAGAACATCTCCATTGGATAAAAATTGAGTGAGATATGATTGACCAAAGTTTAGGCAAAGTAGGTTCAAAAAGGTCAGTCAAGTTGCCTCAAGGCAAGCCAAGAAGTCTTTCATGTCTCATATTATCTCAATTGACCATCCAATACCTCAATAAAGTGAGATTCAATAGGAGATTGAAGCAATACATACTTCACTATGCAAGAGATCCAAAAAATGAAGGAAACCCTCAAAAGAGATGTCTCATTGATTCAAAATCACCCTCAAGTGGCATATCTCATCATCCTTTAAGAGGATACACAACATACTCTGAGGAATTTGAAATTGAAGACTGCATTTTTCCCTCCTAACCAGAGGGGGTCAAGATTAGGGTTTCCAATAAAATCAGGGAATCTCTGATTTTTTGGACAAAACTTGTTGTCATGGTATTCTATATGTCCTTAAGTGTATGGATGTGGAAAATTGCCTCTCAATTGGTTTTAGAAGTGGTTCAATGGGGAGAAAGATCAAAAATCAGGAAATTTGGGGCCAAGTCAAATAATCAGAGGAAAAAGTCAACTCTTGACTCTTTGAAGCCAAATTCATGAAATTCATGTTATATGTGTCCAATGTACAAAATTTGATCAAGAAACTCCAAAGGAATCATGAAAAAATCAAGATGTGGAAAGTTGCCATTTTTGGAAGAAGTAGGGTTTCCAAAAATAGTAATTTTGGACCATTTTGCATCAGAGTTTGAACATAGGCCATTTAAAATCAAGACCTCAAATGAAAATTCCACTCGGCCAAAACAAAATATCTTGTTTCAAGCTTCAAATCCATGTGTAGAACATCTCCATTGGATAAAAATTGAGTGAGATATGATTGACCAAAGTTTAGGCAAAGTAGGTTCAAAAAGGTCAGTCAAGTTGCCTCAAGGCAAGCCAAGAAGTCTTTCATGTCTCATATTATCTCAATTGACCATCCAATACCTCAATAAAGTGAGATTCAATAGGAGATTGAAGCAATACATACTTCACTATGCAAGAGATCCAAAAAATGAAGGAAACCCTCAAAAGAGATGTCTCATTGATTCAAAATCACCCTCAAGTGGCATATCTCATCATCCTTTAAGAGGATACACAACATACTCTGAGGAATTTGAAATTGAAGACTGCATTTTTCCCTCCTAACCAGAGGGGGTCAAGATTAGGGTTTCCAATAAAATCAGGGAATCTCTGATTTTTTGGACAAAACTTGTTGTCATGGTATTCTATATGTCCTTAAGTGTATGGATGTGGAAAATTGCCTCTCAATTGGTTTTAGAAGTGGTTCAATGGGGAGAAAGATCAAAAATCAGGAAATTTGGGGCCAAGTCAAATAATCAGAGGAAAAAGTCAACTCTTGACTCTTTGAAGCCAAATTCATGAAATTCATGTTATATGTGTCCAATGTACAAAATTTGATCAAGAAACTCCAAAGGAATCATGAAAAAATCAAGATGTGGAAAGTTGCCATTTTTGGAAGAAGTAGGGTTTCCAAAAATAGTAATTTTGGACCATTTTGCATCAGAGTTTGAACATAGGCCATTTAAAATCAAGACCTCAAATGAAAATTCCACTCGGCCAAAACAAAATATCTTGTTTCAAGCTTCAAATCCATGTGTAGAACATCTCCATTGGATAAAAATTGAGTGAGATATGATTGACCAAAGTTTAGGCAAAGTAGGTTCAAAAAGGTCAGTCAAGTTGCCTCAAGGCAAGCCAAGAAGTCTTTCATGTCTCATATTATCTCAATTGACCATCCAATACCTCAATAAAGTGAGATTCAATAGGAGATTGAAGCAATACATACTTCACTATGCAAGAGATCCAAAAAATGAAGGAAACCCTCAAAAGAGATGTCTCATTGATTCAAAATCACCCTCAAGTGGCATATCTCATCATCCTTTAAGAGGATACACAACATACTCTGAGGAATTTGAAATTGAAGACTGCATTTTTCCCTCCTAACCAGAGGGGGTCAAGATTAGGGTTTCCAATAAAATCAGGGAATCTCTGATTTTTTGGACAAAACTTGTTGTCATGGTATTCTATATGTCCTTAAGTGTATGGATGTGGAAAATTGCCTCTCAATTGGTTTTAGAAGTGGTTCAATGGGGAGAAAGATCAAAAATCAGGAAATTTGGGGCCAAGTCAAATAATCAGAGGAAAAAGTCAACTCTTGACTCTTTGAAGCCAAATTCATGAAATTCATGTTATATGTGTCCAATGAACAAAATTTGATCAAGAAACTCCAAAGGAATCATGAAAAAATCAAGATGTGGAAAGTTGCCATTTTTGGAAGAAGTAGGGTTTCCAAAAATAGTAATTTTGGACCATTTTGCATCAGAGTTTGAACATAGGCCATTTAAAATCAAGACCTCAAATGAAAATTCCACTCGGCCAAAACAAAATATCTTGTTTCAAGCTTCAAATCCATGTGTAGAACATCTCCATTGGATAAAAATTGAGTGAGATATGATTGACCAAAGTTTAGGCAAAGTAGGTTCAAAAAGGTCAGTCAAGTTGCCTCAAGGCAAGCCAAGAAGTCTTTCATGTCTCATATTATCTCAATTGACCATCCAATACCTCAATAAAGTGAGATTCAGTAGGAGATTGAAGCAATACATACTTCACTATGCAAGAGATCCAAAAAATGAAGGAAACCCTCAAAAGAGATGTCTCATTGATTCAAAATCACCCTCAAGTGGCATATCTCATCATCCTTTAAGAGGATACACAACATACTCTGAGGAATTTGAAATTGAAGACTGCATTTTTCCCTCCTAACCAGAGGGGGTCAAGATTAGGGTTTCCAATAAAATTAGGGAATCTCTGATTTTTTGGACAAAACTTGTTGTCATGGTATTCTATATGTCCTTAAGTGTATGGATGTGGAAAATTGCCTCTCAATTGGTTTTAGAAGTGGTTCAATGGGGAGAAAGATCAAAAATAGGAAATTTGGGGCCAAGTCAAATAATCAGAGGAAAAAGTCAACTCTTGACTCTTTGAAGCCAAATTCATGAAATTCATGTTATATGTGTCCAATGTACAAAATTTGATCAAGAAACTCCAAAGGAATCATGAAAAAATCAAGATGTGGAAAGTTGCCATTTTTGGAAGAAGTAGGGTTTCCAAAAATAGTAATTTTGGACCATTTTGCATCAGAGTTTGAACCAAGGCCATTTAAAATCAAGACCTCAAATGAAAATTCCACTCGGCCAAAACAAAATATCTTGTTTCAAGCTTCAAATCCATGTGTAGAACATCTCCATTGGATAAAAATTGAGTGAGATATGATTGACCAAAGTTTAGGCAAAGTAGGTTCAAAAAGGTCAGTCAAGTTGCCTCAAGGCAAGCCAAGAAGTCTTTCATGTCTCATATTATCTCAATTGACCATCCAATACCTCGATAAAGTGAGATTCAATAGGAGATTGAAGCAATACATACTTCACTATGCAAGAGATCCAAAAAATGAAGGAAACCCTCAAAAGAGATGTCTCATTGATTCAAAATCACCCTCAAGTGGCATATCTCATCATCCTTTAAGAGGATACACAACATACTCTGAGGAATTTGAAATTGAAGACTGCATTTTTCCCTCCTAACCAGAGGGGGTCAAGATTAGGGTTTCCAATAAAATCAGGGAATCTCTGATTTTTTGGACAAAACTTGTTGTCATGGTATTCTATATGTCCTTAAGTGTATGGATGTGGAAAATTGCCTCTCAATTGGTTTTAGAAGTGGTTCAATGGGGAGAAAGATAAAAAATCAGGAAATTTGGGGCCAAGTCAAATAATCAGAGGAAAAAGTCAACTCTTGACTCTTTGAAGCCAAATTCATGAAATTCATGTTATATGTGTCCAATGTACAAAATTTGATCAAGAAACTCCAAAGGAATCATGAAAAAATCAAGATGTGGAAAGTTGCCATTTTTGGAAGAAGTAGGGTTTCCAAAAATAGTAATTTTGGACCATTTTGCATCAGAGTTTGAACCAAGGCCATTTAAAATCAAGACCTCAAATGAAAATTCCACTCGGCCAAAACAAAATATCTTGTTTCAAGCTTCAAATCCATGTGTAGAACATCTCCATTGGATAAAAATTGAGTGAGATATGATTGACCAAAGTTTAGGCAAAGTAGGTTCAAAAAGGTCAGTCAAGTTGCCTCAAGGCAAGCCAAGAAGTCTTTCATGTCTCATATTATCTCAATTGACCATCCAATACCTCAAAAAAGTGAGATTCAATAGGAGATTGAAGCAATACATACTTCACTATGCAAGAGATCCAAAAAATGAAGGAAACCCTCAAAAGAGATGTCTCATTGATTCAAAATCACCCTCAAGTGGCATATCTCATCATCCTTTAAGAGGATACACAACATACTCTGAGGAATTTGAAATTGAAGACTGCATTTTTCCCTCCTAACCAGAGGGGGTCAAGATTAGGGTTTCCAATAAAATCAGGGAATCTCTGATTTTTTGGACAAAACTTGTTGTCATGGTATTCTATATGTCCTTAAGGGTATGGATGTGGAAAATTGCCTCTCAATTGGTTTTAGAAGTGGTTCAATGGGGAGAAAGATAAAAAATCAGGAAATTTGGGGCCAAGTCAAATAATCAGAGGAAAAAGTCAACTCTTGACTCTTTGAAGCCAAATTCATGAAATTCATGTTATATGTGTCCAATGTACAAAATTTGATCAAGAAACTCCAAAGGAATCATGAAAAAATCAAGATGTGGAAAGTTGCCATTTTTGGAAGAAGTAGGGTTTCCAAAAATAGTAATTTTGGACCATTTTGCATCAGAGTTTGAACCAAGGCCATTTAAAATCAAGACCTCAAATGAAAATTCCACTCGGCCAAAACAAAATATCTTGTTTCAAGCTTCAAATCCATGTGTAGAACATCTCCATTGGATAAAAATTGAGTGAGATATGATTGACCAAAGTTTAGGCAAAGTAGGTTCAAAAAGGTCAGTCAAGTTGCCTCAAGGCAAGCCAAGAAGTCTTTCATGTCTCATATTATCTCAATTGACCATCCAATACCTCAATAAAGTGAGATTCAATAGGAGATTGAAGCAATACATACTTCACTATGCAAGAGATCCAAAAAATGAAGGAAACCCTCAAAAGAGATGTCTCATTGATTCAAAATCACCCTCAAGTGGCATATCTCATCATCCTTTAAGAGGATACACAACATACTCTGAGGAATTTGAAATTGAAGACTGCATTTTTCCCTCCTAACCAGAGGGGGTTAAGATTAGGGTTTCCAATAAAATCAGGGAATCTCTGATTTTTTGGACAAAACTTGTTGTCATGGTATTCTATATGTCCTTAAGTGTATGGATGTGGAAAATTACCTCTCAATTGGTTTTAGAAGTGGTTCAATGGGGAGAAAGATAAAAAATCAGGAAATTTGGGGCCAAGTCAAATAATCAGAGGAAAAAGTCAACTCTTGACTCTTTGAAGCCAAATTCATGAAATTCATGTTATATGTGTCCAATGTAGAAAATTTGATCAAGAAACTCCAAAGGAATCATGAAAAAATCAAGATGTGGAAAGTTGCCATTTTTGGAAGAAGTAGGGTTTCCAAAAATAGTAATTTTGGACCATTTTGCATCAGAGTTTGAACCAAGGCCATTTAAAATCAAGACCTCAAATGAAAATTCCACTCGGCCACAACAAAAGATCTTGTTTCAAGCTTCAAATCCATGTGTAGAACATCTCCATTGGATAAAAATTGAGTGAGATATGATTGACCAAAGTTTAGGCAAAGTAGGTTCAAAAAGGCCAGTCAAGTTGCCTCAAGGCAAGCCAAGAAGTCTTTCATGTCTCATATTATCTCAATTGACCATCCAATACCTCAATAAAGTGAGATTCAATAGAAGATTGAAGCAATACATACTTCACTATGCAAGAGATCCAAAAAATGAAGGAAACCCTCAAAAGAGATGTCTCATTGATTCAAAATCACCCTCAAGTGGCATATCTCATCATCCTTTAAGAGGATACACAACATACTCTGAGGAATTTGAAATTGAAGACTGCACTTTTCCCTCCTAACCAGAGGGGGTCAAGATTAGGGTTTCCAATAAAATCAGGGAATCTCTGATTTTTTGGACAAAACTTGTTGTCATGGTATTCTATATGTCCTTAAGTGTATGGATGTGGAAAATTGCCTCTCAATTGGTTTTAGAAGTGGTTCAATGGGGAGAAAGATAAAAAATCAGGAAATTTGGGGCCAAGTCAAATAATCAGAGGAAAAAGTCAACTCTTGACTCTTTGAAGCCAAATTCATGAAATTCATGTTATATGTGTCCAATGTACAAAATTTGATCAAGAAACTCCAAAGGAATCATGAAAAAATCAAGATGTGGAAAGTTGCCATTTTTGGAAGAAGTAGGGTTTCCAAAAATAGTAATTTTGGACCATTTTGCATCAGAGTTTGAACCAAGGCCATTTAAAATCAAGACCTCAAATGAAAATTCCACTCGGCCAAAACAAAATATCTTGTTTCAAGCTTCAAATCCATGTGTAGAACATCTCCATTGGATAAAAATTGAGTGAGATATGATTGACCAAAGTTTAGGCAAAGTAGGTTCAAAAAGGTCAGTCAAGTTGCCTCAAGGCAAGCCAAGAAGTCTTTCATGTCTCATATTATCTCAATTGACCATCCAATACCTCAATAAAGTGAGATTCAATAGGAGATTGAAGCAATACATACTTCACTATGCAAGAGATCCAAAAAATGAAGGAAACCCTCAAAAGAGATGTCTCATTGATTCAAAATCACCCTCAAGTGGCATATCTCATCATCCTTTAAGAGGATACACAACATACTCTGAGGAATTTGAAATTGAAGACTGCATTTTTCCCTCCTAACCAGAGGGGGTCAAGATTAGGGTTTCCAATAAAATCAGGGAATCTCTGATTTTTTGGACAAAACTTGTTGTCATGGTATTCTATATGTCCTTAAGTGTATGGATGTGGAAAATTGCCTCTCAATTGGTTTTAGAAGTGGTTCAATGGGGAGAAAGATAAAAAATCAGGAAATTTGGGGCCAAGTCAAATAATCAGAGGAAAAAGTCAACTCTTGACTCTTTGAAGCCAAATTCATGAAATTCATGTTATATGTGTCCAATGTACAAAATTTGATCAAGAAACTCCAAAGGAATCATGAAAAAATCAAGATGTGGAAAGTTGCCATTTTTGGAAGAAGTAGGGTTTCCAAAAATAGTAATTTTGGACCATTTTGCATCAGAGTTTGAACCAAGGCCATTTAAAATCAAGACCTCAAATAAAAATTCCACTCGGCCAAAACAAAATATCTTGTTTCAAGCTTCAAATCCATGTGTAGAACATCTCCATTGGATAAAAATTGAGTGAGATATGATTGACCAAAGTTTAGGCAAAGTAGGTTCAAAAAGGTCAGTCAAGTTGCCTCAAGGCAAGCCAAGAAGTCTTTCATGTCTCATATTATCTCAATTGACCATCCAATACCTCAATAAAGTGAGATTCAATAGGAGATTGAAGCAATACATACTTCACTATGCAAGAGATCCAAAAAATGAAGGAAACCCTCAAAAGAGATGTCTCATTGATTCAAAATCACCCTCAAGTGGCATATCTCATCATCCTTTAAGAGGATACACAACATACTCTGAGGAATTTGAAATTGAAGACTGCACTTTTCCCTCCTAACCAGAGGGGGTCAAGATTAGGGTTTCCAATAAAATCAGGGAATCTCTGATTTTTTGGACAAAACTTGTTGTCATGGTATTCTATATGTCCTTAAGTGTATGGATGTGGAAAATTGCCTCTCAATTGGTTTTAGAAGTGGTTCAATGGGGAGAAAGATAAAAAATCAGGAAATTTGGGGCCAAGTCAAATAATCAGAGGAAAAAGTCAACTCTTGACTCTTTGAAGCTAAATTCATGAAATTCATGTTATATGTGTCCAATGTACAAAATTTGATCAAGAAACTCCAAAGGAATCATGAAAAAATCAAGATGTGGAAAGTTGCCATTTTTGGAAGAAGTAGGGTTTCCAAAAATAGTAATTTTGGAACATTTTGCATCAGAGTTTGAACCAAGGCCATTTAAAATCAAGACCTCAAATGAAAATTCCACTTGGCCAAAACAAAATATCTTGTTTCAAGCTTCAAATCCATGTGTAGAACATCTCCATTGGATAAAAATTGAGTGAGATATGATTGACCAAAGTTTAGGCAAAGTAGGTTCAAAAAGGTCAGTCAAGTTGCCTCAAGGCAAGCCAAGAAGTCTTTCATGTCTCATATTATCTCATTTGACCATCCAATACCTCAATAAAGTGAGATTCAATAGGAGATTGAAGCAATACATACTTCACTATGGAAGAGATCCAAAAAATGAAGGAAACCCTCAAAAGAGATGTCTCATTGATTCAAAATCACCCTCAAGTGGCATATCTCATCATCCTTTAAGAGGATACACAACATACTCTGAGGAATTTGAAATTGAAGACTGCAATTTTCCCTCCTAACCAGAGGGGGTCAAGATTAGGGTTTCCAATAAAATCAGGGAATCTCTGATTTTTTGGACAAAACTTGTTGTCATGGTATTCTATATGTCCTTAAGTGTATGGATGTGGAAAATTGCCTCTCAATTGGTTTTAGAAGTGGTTCAATGAGGAGAAAGATAAAAAATCAGGAAATTTGGGGCCAAGTCAAATAATCAGAGGAAAAAGTCAACTCTTGACTCTTTGAAGCCAAATTCATGAAATTCATGTTATATGTGTCCAATGTACAAAATCTGATCAAGAAACTCCAAAGGAATCATGAAAAAATCAAGATGTGGAAAATTGCCATTTTTGGAAGAAGTAGGGTTTCCAAAAATAGTAATTTTGGACCATTTTGCATCAGAGTTTGAACCAAGGCCATTTAAACTCAAGACCTCAAATGAAAATTCCACTCGGCCAAAACAAAATATCTTGTTTCAAGCTTCAAATCCATGTGTAGAACATCTCCATTGGATAAAAATTGAGTGAGATATGATTGACCAAAGTTTAGGCAAAGTAGGTTCAAAAAGGTCAGTCAAGTTGCCTCAAGGCAAGCCAAGAAGTCTTTCATGTCTCATATTATCTCAATTGACCATCCAATACCTCAATAAAGTGAGATTCAATAGGAGATTGAAGCAATACATACTTCACTATGCAAGAGATCCAAAAAATGAAGGAAACCCTCAAAAGAGATGTCTCATTGATTCAAAATCACCCTCAAGTGGCATATCTCATCACCCTTTAAGAGGATACACAACATACTCTGAGGAATTTGAAATTGAAGACTGCACTTTTCCCTCCTAACCAGAGGGGGTCAAGATTAGGGTTTCCAATAAAATCAGGGAATCTCTGATTTTTTGGACAAAACTTGTTGTCATGGTATTCTATATGTCCTTAAGTGTATGTATGTGGAAAATTGCCTCTCAATTGGTTTTAGAAGTGGTTCAATGGGGAGAAAGATCAAAAATCAGGAAATTTGGGGCCAAGTCAAATAATCAGAGGAAAAAGTCAACTCTTGACTCTTTGAAGCCAAATTCATGAAATTCATGTTATATGTGTCCAATGTACAAAATTTGATCAAGAAACTCCAAAGGAATCATGAAAAAATCAAGATGTGGAAAGTTGCCATTTTTGGAAGAAGTAGGGTTTCCAAAAATAGTAATTTTGGACCATTTTGCATTAGAGTTTGAACCAAGGCCATTTAAAATCAAGACCTCAAATGAAAATTCCACTCGGCCACAACAAAAGATCTTGTTTCAAGCTTCAAATCCATGTGTAGAACATCTCTATTGGATAAAAATTGAGTGAGATATGATTGACCAAAGTTTAGGCAAAGTAGGTTCAAAACTAGGTCATGACCAAGGATTCTCAGGTCACGCGCATGTCCTTTTTACAAACAGTTGGTGGCCCAAATGTACATCTATTTTTCTCATGGTTATAAGCTTCATTTGCAAAACTTTTCAACATCAAAGTTGTTCCTTGTAGTGTCATCTTCAATATTCATGTTGGACAAAATTCCATTTGATCAAGTTATGAGGGAGAAATCTTGGTCTCAAGTTAGGGTGGTTATGCTGAAATTTTGTACCATGCCAGCCGTTCCAATCGACCACCTGGTGCGCCCATCAGCCAGTCTTGTGTGCTTAAGTTCATAGTCATTTTGGAGCATGTTTGAGGCATCATTTCAATTCCTTTTTCACATCAACATTGTTCTCCAATGGGCCCTCTTTCCAATGACTCCAAAAGCACACTAAGCCACCCATGGAGTAGAGAGAATTTCATCATCAAATCACCCTATCTCCATTGTTCTCAGCTACCATAAGAATCAGAAAAGAGAAATGAATGTTATTGTTGTTGTCTCAGCTTGCCCGTGCATTGCTCACCATCCCAACATTACTTCATTTAGCCAAACATACTTTCCATTTACCATACCACGTGCTACCCATGCTCATGAAAAAGGAAAGGAATGGAAACTTGTAGAACAAGTTTGTTTGCTGCAGCACACATGAATTATCTCATTTCATTAATCTCCACCACAACTGTCATACACCTCCTCCACCATATCACAGCCATGGATAACTCGCCCTAACTAACTTGGCTCAGTTAGTTAGGGATGACTCACCTAAACCATGCTAACTCAGTTAACCTCACTCAGTTTAACCTTGGTTAACCCACACTATAAATGACAACCTCACTCACATTTCTCATTGGAATTTCATTTTTCTCGTTTTCATCTCAAAGCTCTCTCTACTTTCTCTCTGATTCTCTCACTTTTTCACCAACAATCTTAAAACTTCTTCTCAAAGTACACGATACTTCATATTCATCATCATCAATGGCACATGATTGAAGGAGATTTCATCACAATTTTCAAGTTTGCTTCAAGTGTATTTCAGCATTGAATCTCTCTGCTCAAGATAACAAGTTACATCAGCATTTATTTTGCTTGATTTGGAGGCTCCAAGGTTGAAGAACAAGTGTAGTCTCTGGTTTTCTCAAGAATCTTCAAAAGCTACAAGTTCAGGTTCCAAACTCTCAATCTTTGCTCTGGCATTTTATGGTTTAATTTGTTGTTTTCATGTTGATATGAGCTTAATAGAAGCATTCCTAACTCCGGCTAGTTGATAGGCCTTCTAAAGGCGTAGTTGCAAAACTTAGGGAACAAATTCATATCCTCTGTTCTTGCTATGTGTGCATGCTTTGTGGTTTTTATGAGCATATTCTTGATCTACATAATTTCAGCTTCAATTTGGTATGCGATTTGTGTGTTTTCATGAATGTGTGAGCTTGCAGGTGGTGGCTGTTGGCCGGAGAAGATGACCGGAGGTCATCTCCGGCCGGCAACTTTGATTGCTAGGGTTTATGTCTCTTTTAATCCTGTCCGTTGATTTTGTGTCATCGTGTGGTCCATGGCGTGACAACACATTAAAACAAGTGTGCATGTCACGTGTTTTTTTCTGATTTTCATTTTAAATGTTTTGTGGCGCGGTGCATGGTAGTTAATGTGTTCCCTCACGCATGTGCATTGATTTTGCTTACTTTGACTGGCTGGTTGACTAGAATTAATCCAATGGTGATTATTGCTTTGACATTTTGTTGACTGAGTGTACATGGTTGATAGTGTGGATTGCGCTCTGAATGTGGACTGGATCATTGCTATTCGCACCGTGTGTTTTTAAAGCCCAAATTATTTGAACTAAATAATTGCTATGCATGCACCCCTTGTTTGATTTCCATTTCTTTTTATTCTTCATTTTATGCACGTTTGCTTTTTAATTTTTAAAAATACTAAATATAATTATAAAATTCTACAAAAATTCATGAACATCATTAAGGCATTTATAAAAATTTTGATGATTCTATTTTCTGATTTTATGACATTTTTGCCCCTGTTGCATATATTCTTTGAATTTTTCATTTGTGTGCCTTCCATTGATGATACATGATTTTGTTCATTTTTGTTCTTGATTATCAAAAGTGGTTTTGCTTTGCTTCTTTTTGAATTGATTCATTAATACCTTGAAGTATGTCATATGATTTTTATTTGATTTTTTAGGACATTTTAGGACATGTCTTGGTGTTCATTTTTGTAATACTTTGCATGTGCATTCAACTTGACCTAAATGCTTTGTATGAAGGCATTTTGCCTTGAATTTTGCATGCTACTTTGATATGTGATTCATTTCTGATTTCTTTATCCCAATACCATGCTTGCATAATTTCCATAAACCCATTTGATTTTTGTTTAAAATATTTCATTTGAAGCATAATAACATGTCATATCCTTGTAATCTTTGTGCATGTTTACATGATTGCTTTTGTGCATACTTGCATGATCATTTGCCTATTTTGTGAACTATTCATTTGACATTATAGGTCATTGGTACATATTATGTGTCATCATTGCATGTTCACATTCATTTGAACTTTGTGTATCCTTAATATGAAGTACTTGTGTTTTCTTTTGAACTTCCATTTCAATTCTACTTCTCCTATTACCTCTTGAATGTCTTGATAGTTGCTTCATGAATAATTGTGAGATGTTTATGAGTTTTTTTTTTTCATTTCAATTCTGATCCTTGGATTACATGTTCCCTTTATGCATGTTTCTTTCATTTCTTTTCATCTTTCATCTCCCTTTTCTTATGATAGCATGTTCTAATGCCATGGATGATGATTATTGGTTGTTCGCTTGAACTTTCTTGATGAGAATCATTTGTTTTCCATATGATGCACATTCTGATTGTGACTAATAGGATTTGATCTTTCATCTTATTCTTTTGATCTTTATGGTGCATTAAATGTTCTTTTACTTCTTATACTTCTTATGCATGTTTACTAACCATGTAGGGGCTTTGGTAAGTTGCAATTGAGTGTGGATAAGGAATCCACATTCAAACTTCTACCCTTCATCTTTTACAATTCCATCTTGTGTTTTGTTAAGCACTTATGTGCTTTCTTTTAATAACTCATCACTTTCCCTTGTGAATTACAATTCATCTTCTACTTTGGAAGTGAATTGTTTAATTCATTCTTTCTTTAGACTTTAGCTTTAAACCTCACAAACCTTTAGGATCACTCCCTTGACTAATCAACTAGGATTGAGTCTTAGTTCACATAGATTTCACCTTTGATCCGCTCTTGAGTCTTTCATCTTCTCATCTCAAAGAAAATTCAAAACACTTAATAAAGGCAAGACAAATATTATATTTAGGCCTTTCATGTGGGAACAAGGAGGTGAGGGGTCTTCTCTCATTTCCTTGGAATGTTTAGCGTACGTCCCGTCTTGGGTCGATATGCGAGGCATTCGATCCTATATGAGGGACTTAAATACAATACGCGTTACAAAACACTTCCTTCTAAAAGACAAAAAAAAACAATAACGTCTTTCCTTCGGGAATTCTTTTCTCATCTCACTCATTCTCAACGTATGAACGTGCTTCTTCTCGTTCTCTTGCAAGATGGTAACGCACTCGGACCAGCGAGCCTGCAACACCTGAGCTAGAACGTTAGTCGTTCCTTAAAAAACACAAACAATCCATCCCTAGTAAGGGGAACTACGTCGCTCTGATTCTCATGTTCCCGATGAGATACGTAGGCAGTGGGGTAGGGCCCATGCGAGCACTTCTTTTATTTTCCCTACATTTGTTTCTCATTCTCTTTCCGTTCCTTTTCCAGTATCCTTTCCTTACACCCTTTGATCGAGACAAGCAAGCGTGGATCCCATCGGGTACGATGGACGCGTGGGGGTGCTAATACCTTCCCTTCGCGTAACCGACTCCCGAACCCAGTTCTCTTGGTCGCAAGACCATGCTCTATCCTTTCTCTCAGGTTTACGCAGTGTTTCCTTTCCCTCTCTTGGGATAAATACACATTGCTGGCGACTCTGTTTCGGTGCCACTTTCGCGTTTGTACCTGGATGAAAATCCCGGGAGCGACAAAGTCCAACCGTAGATTGGCAAAAGTCCATCCAAGGGTGGCAAAGCGAGGCAAAGTCCAACCGTAGATTGGTAAAAGTCCATCTTAGGGTGGCAAATCAAGGCAAGTCCAACCGTAGATTGGCAAAAGTCCATCTTAGGGTGGCAAATCAAGGCAAGTCTAACCGCAGATTGGCCAAAGTCCATCCAAGGGTGGCAAATTATCAAAGTCCAACCGTAGATTGGCCAAAGTCCATCCAAGGGTGGCAAAGCAGCTAAGTCCAACCGTAGATTGGCCAAAGTCCATCCAAGGGTGGTAAATCAGCAAGTTCAACCGTAGATTGGCAAAAGTCCACCTGTAGTATGGCCATTCAGCTGCAAGTCCAACCGTAGATTAGCAAAATTCCACCCGTAGTGTGGCAAGTCAATAGTCGTCTGACTCCATTCAAAAAGACAAAGTCCAACCGTAGATTGGCAAAAGTCCACCCGTAGTGTGGCAAGTCAGTAGTCGTCTGACTCCTTTAAAAAGACAGCTGCAAAGTCCACCTGTAGTGTGGCAAGCCAGTATTCGTCTGGCGTTGTTCCAAAAGACATTGCAAAAGTCCACTCGTAGTGTGGCAGGCCAGTAGTCGTCTGGCATTGTTCCAAAAGACATTGCTAAAGTCCATCTGTAGTGTGGCGGGCCAATAGTCGTCTGGCGTTGTATAAAAGACTGTGTTAAAGTCCACCTATAGTGTGGCAAGCTAGTAGTCGGCTGACGTTGTTCAAAAAGACATCTCTTCAGTGTTATTCTTCCCACTAGAGTTTTTATGCAAGCATAGTTCATTTAGTTGGGTTTATATCTCTTTTCTTCCTCTCCACGGAGTGCAAATTTTCTGGTTATTTTCGGTATTCAATCCCTCCATACCTTGAAAGTCTGACAGCAATCGCTATCATCTATTCAGGTCTATAGTGATTGAATAGGGGCAGCTGTAATACCCCAAAATTTTCCCTCTCATTTTCCATATCATTTAGCATATGCTTTCATTTCATTGCATTGCATTCAAGCATAGAAAAATAAAACATTAAGCATTTAGCATTGCATCTTGCATAAGGGCATGTGATCAGTTGTCCTCAAAGGAGGTGGACCATCCAAAGCAAGAGAATAAGAGCCAAGGGTTTCTCAACAAGCCTCAAGGGTCTTACATCATATATCATCCCAATTGATCTCACAAGTCATTGGAAGATGGGAATTCATCAAGAAGATTGAACAATGCATCACCTTCTATCAAAAACAGTCCAAATTAGGGTTTTGAATGCAAGTGGTCTCCTGAGGAAATTTTGGTTCAAACTTGATCTCAATGTTTTCTACATGATTTTAAGTGTCTAAGGATGGAAGATTGGCTATTGGTTCACTTCACAAGAGGTTCCATTGATCAGTTGCTTGAGAATCAAGAAAATGGGGAAAAAGTCAACTGTGCAGTGAAAAAAGTCAACTCCTGACTTTTTGAGGTCAAAATCATGAAATTCATATTATATATGTTCATTGGACAAAATTTGATCAAGAAATGATAGAGGAATCATGAAAAATCAAGAAATCACAAAACAACCAAAAATAGAAACTTTTGGGTTTCCAAAAATGGCAAGTTTATACCATTTTGCACTACACTTTAAGGCTTCCTTTCTTCAATATAAAAGCTCCAAATCTTAGGCCCAAGTTGAACCAATTAAAGTTCACATTCTAAGCTTCAAATCCATATAAATAACTCTTCCATTGGATCAAAATTGAGGGAGTTATGATCAATCAAAGTTTGGTAAAATCAAGGCAAATTGCAAGTCAAGGCAAGGCAAGTGCAGGCGTCCAAGCCATAATTTCATCGAACAATTGGCGTACCAAATGTCAAGTCAATTTTCTCCATCAAGAAGGCTTCAAATGAAAAATTGTTGAACATCAAAGTTGTTCATCTCCATACCCTCTTCAACTTTGATGTTGGACATTTTTTCATTTGAACAAGTTATGAAGGTCATACGAGGGCTCGAACATGGTGGTTTCATGCTGAAAGTTCACAAGTCACAAGGCCTTGCTTGCAGCCCAAGTCACACACCCATACACTAGTTGTGGTTCCTTGTTTTCCAAGCAACCGAGTTGATCCTAACTAACCGAGTTAACTAACTTGACTCGGTGAGTTGAGTCTAACTAACTCTGACCCTAGCTCCAAACCCAAACCTCATTCCAAACCTCTCATACTCCAAACCTAAAATCTATTTAAGAGATGCTTCACTCATTTTCCAGGACCTTCAACCATTTTCTCAAATTTCTGACATTTTCATTCTCATTTCTCTCTTCACTTTGCTACAACTTCAACTTCTCACCTCCAAAACCACATACAAAAGCTCTTATTTCTTGAAGAATAATCACTTTTTACATTGAAAAGTATTTAATTCTTGAGCTTAAACTCCATCATTTGGTTTTCTTCGGTTGGATTTCTTGAATTGCAGCTTATTCTACTTCAATCCAAGGGTTTCACACCATTTATTTTGGTACAAGCTTGTTTTCGGTGATTTTTGCGATTTTTGTTCGGTTTCGACGCGTTTCATCTATCAATCGAGGAATCTCTGGTTTTCTTTCATTTTCTGCACCAAGATTACTTTGCAACAATTACCAAAGCAAGTCTCCTCTTTGTAGGTTGGTTTTCCCTAAATCTACAATGTTTTTAGCTTATTCGTAACTTATTCGGTGTAGATCTTTGTGGATTTTTGATTTGGATCCATGTGCTTGAATTTGATTCTTGATGTTGTTGATTATTGGATTCAATTGATGCTTGATGGCTATAATTCAATGTAATTTCGTGCCTAATTGATTGCATGTTCATTTGGAAGTTTAGAGAAGTGATTTGCTGCTGAAAAGTGCTTTTGAAACTAGTTTTTTTGGCCACTGACCCAGAGTAACCGGTTACTCACCGTTTGTTAACTGGTTAACATGTGTATTTTTGCGTAAACTGTTTGATTTTTAACTAAGTAACCGGTTACTCACCGTTTGTTAACCGGTTACTCTGGGGCAGAATGTGTATTTTGTGCATTTTCTTGCTTGTTTGAGATCCTTAACATGTTTAAACTTCATGGATCAATGCATTGATGATTGGTGGATTATTTTTGAGCTATTTTAACTCACACCACAGTACGAACTTCATTTTATGACACGTGTGTCTTTGTTTTTCATCATTGAGCATAATGTTTGCATTGTAGATTAATTGATGTGATGAACACATGATGCACACACTTTGAGCTTATTAATTGCCAATTGATATTATGTTGCTGGAATTACTATGCGCATGTTCATTGGCTTCCCATTTCAAGAGATGTATACTTGTTTTTGACTTGCTCATATTCTTGACAATGTGTATTCTTTTGCAATGTGCATTATAACATGTTTGATTTTAAGGAATGTTCACCATGATTTGTAATGCGATTGTGATTGTGTTTGTTTGATGAATGTGCAAGACTTGATGCATGATAAGGGTTGTTCATGATTGAAATTGTTTGTTAATGCATGATGTCTCTAATTTTCCACTGCTGTCTGAACACATATATGTTGTTGTATGTGATGCCAATTGCTTGTTACACCCATTTTGTATGCTGAACATGAGTTGTTGTTTGCTGTTTGATATATGATGCTGAATTTACTGCTGTTCTGTTGCATGTGGGCTGTAATAGCTACTATTTTCACTATTTCCTTCCATTTGCTTGTTTGACCAAGTTCTTTTACTTAGGATTTATTGTAAATATTTTGTGAACTAACATTTTTCATGTAGGTGCAAATGGTAAGTAAGTGTGTGGATATGCTTCCACATGCACTTATTTCTTTCATCTTCTCTTATTTCTTTTAATAATTCAATTTGTGACCATGATAAGCATTTATGTGCTTTCCTTGAATAACTTCTCCTTCATCCCTCTTTAAGATCAACTTAACTTCCACCTTGGAAGTAAGTTGCTTCTTTTGCTCTTCTTCTCTTTTCTTTTAGGATTAGATTTCTTAAACCACATTAACCATACGAACATCCATACATGATGACATTAGGGTGAGTCTTAGTCCCCTCTAGTTTTCACCTTTTGCTCCCACTTGAGTCTTCTCTTCTCTCTCAAAACAAAAATCAAAACACACTTAATAAAAGGCATAACATGTATTGTATTTGAGCCTTTCATGTAAGAATGAGATAGTGAGAGGTCTTCTCTCGCATTCTTAGAATGTTTAGCATACGTCCCATCTTGGGTCGATATGCGAGGCATTCGATCCTACGTGAAGGACTTAAATACAATATGCGTTGTAAACATAAAACAACCAAAACACTTCTTTCTAAAAAACTTCAAACAAAGAATAACGTCTTTCCTTTGGGATTCTTCTCTCATCTCCTTCACTCATTTCTTAAGGACTCGTCACGTCCGTTCTACCGCAAACAGGTAACGCGTAAGTCTCCCTACAGTCAGCTGCAACACCTAAACTGCTGGAATGCGTACTCTGACGTCTCCACTAAAAAACACAAACAAAGCGACCCGCGTTGAGGGGAACTACGTCGCTCTGATTCTCATGCTCCCGATGAGATACGTAGGCAGTGGGGTAGGGCCCATTTGAGCACTTCTTTTATTTTCCCTACATTTGCTTCTTATTCTCTCGCTTTTCCTGTTCCTTTTCCTTTCCAGTAGCAGCGAAGCTCCAGTTTTCCTACACCCTTTGATCGAGACAAGCAAGAGTGGATCCCATCGGGTACAATGGAAGTGAGGGGGTGCTAATACCTTTCTCTCACGTGACCGACTCCCGAACCCAGTTCTCTTGGTCGCAAGACCATGCTCTTTCCTTTCCTTCAGGTTTATGCGGTGTTTCCTTTCCCTCTTTTGGGATAAATACACATTGCTGGCGACTCTGTTCCGTGCCACTTTCGCGTTTGTACTTGGATGAAAATCTCGGGAGCGACAGCTGGCTAAAGCATCGTCCTGGTAGTTGACTGTAATATTGAGCGCCATGTTATGACGGTGACCCTCTTCAGGTAATTCCTCATCACTAAATCCCAAGTTATTGTAGGAAGTGATGTTAGAGACAATGCTATCGAACTGTCTGATTGTTGCATCCCGTTCCACAAAGGCTTGCTCTAAGACTTTCTGTAGAGCCTCCCTGTGCGCTTCTGAACAAAGTAACAGTGATAATAACCAGATCTTTGAAGGAGTTTGTAACAGCTGATCAACAATGTTGTATTTACTCCTTTGGATGAGTTTCAGCATCTCATCATCATTTTTTGAAAGGTCGAGATTACTGGATTGACCGACTGGTGGATTAGGAACTTCTGTCTGAGGTTCCTTTTCTTTGTTAAGTTCTCCAACTCCTCGGTTGAAGATTTGACCGCTCCGTGTTACTTGACTGATGTCTACAATATTCACGACGGAGGGTAATGGAATGTCCTTTCCATTCTCGACTGTTGTTGCACCGTATTTGTAAGGGATAACCTTAGTTGATTCATACGGTAATGGTCCTGGTAGATAGATGACTATGGGAGCCTTCTGATTTTTCCGACCATCATAAGCAATCTTGATCTGTTCCTGGTTGGGAACTCTCGATTCGTCAAATAGAGGAATGATGGTGAAAACATCCCTAGTATTCTAATGATCAGAGACTACGACAACGTCCTCAATTTGATCGGCAAGGTAATCCGGCGCCCAGTTGTTTAGTCTGGAACCCGGATATGGGCGAATTTCTCTACGATCCACCTGACCCTGAAGAGCTGATCGCATAAGGTAGCATCCTTGGTTACTTTCTGAACAGACTCTACAACGTTCATAGTTGTGTGGTGGCACCTGGGCACGCCCAGTTTGAATGTAATGTAACCTTACTAGGTTTGTTTCTACAGATCGGACATCCTGACTTTGACGCCGAGTAGGGTTCTTGTCATTGATACTAATCTACTGAGTGTATTCATCCATATAGATGGGAAGCCACCAATGATTTAACAAGTGATGAAGTGCTTCCTGGACCAGGGCACAACCTTGATTGTTTTCACAACCCGCCGTACAGCTTTGATAGTCATGTGATACCAGGAACCCGAGTCGGACCTGCTCAACATGTAACTCTACCAAGTTGGTATTCAGTAAGCGAATGTCGAAGATCTGAATCATGTTGATCTGATAGGGATTCCTATCATGGTAGTCCTAGATCCATCCAAGATCCATCTGATGTTGGAGGGCCTCTTGTACGAAAGAGCATCCCTGTTTGTTTACCGAGCAAGTCAGACAAGAACTATAACCGTGACGCAGAAGATTATGATACTGGCTTTGCCTTGAGTGCATTGCCACCAAGTTGACATTCATCGCACGAATGTCTTGATTTTGAATGACGTTAGAATCCGTATAGACCATGTTAACTCCACGAACTCGGTGCTCTTGGATCCATCCGAGATCCATCTGTTCCTGTAGAGCTGATTGAACCCCAGAACATCCTCGATTGGTTTTAGAGCAGATATCACACTAGTGATAGTTATGAGGTGGCACATGGCCATATCCACCCTGTCTACAATGCATCTTGACCAGATTGGTCTTCAACAAGAGTACATCGTGAATTTAATAGACATTGTTAGACTCTCCTTCTATCAGGTTGACGATAGCTTTCTCATGTTGAGGCAGCGGGTTTGTGAGAACATTCGGATTCATATCTTTGAAAGATAAGGCCCCGCTCCTAACAAGCTTTTGCACGTCAGATTTAAAATTTAGACAGTTCTCTATGTTATGCCCTAGTCCTCCTTGATGGTAAGGGCACGTCTGATCCACCTTAAACCAAAAAGGCGGATTTGTCGGTACTATAAGAGGGGACTTAGTCTGGATGTGCCCCTTAGCTAGTAGTAACGGAAATAGTTATGTGTACGATACGGGTATAAGATCAAATCCCGGTGGCCGCATTGTATGGTTGTTATTGTATTGAGGACGAGCCTGCTAAAGAGGCTGTTGAGTCCTTTGCTGATTAGGTTGGCTCTGCGCAACCTGAGGTTGATACGTAGGACCAGGCGTAGGGTTGATAGCAGGAGTCACAGCTGCTACTGGTTGATAACGTCTCCTTTGCTTCCTGAGAGAGATATTCCCAATATCCTGCTCTTTTTTCTTAGGGAGAGCACTACCGTATCGTTTTATACTACTTGATGATCCAATATCTTTTACTAAACGCCTTCCCGAACGGCTTCCTCAAGACGAACTCCCATGCCCACAATCTCGGTGAAATCACTGGGCGCACTGGCGACCATTCTGTCGTAGTAAAATGAGCTTAAGGTCTTTAAGAAGATCTTTGTCATCTCTTTTTCCTCAAGAGGTGGACAAATTTGGGCGGCGATCTCGCGCCATCTTTAAGCGTACTCCTTAAAGGTTTCCTTGTCCTTTTGTGACATTGATCTGAGTTGATCTCTGTCGGGTGCCATGTCTAAGTTGTATTTGTACTATTGGACAAAGGCAGTGCCAAGATCTCTGAAAGTGCTGATCGTGGCGCGGTTTAAACCCATGTACCATTTTAAGGCGGCACCGGTTAAACTATCCTGAAAGTAGTAAATCAGTAGGTCTTGATTCTATGTCTGAGCCGACATTCGCTGAGCGTACATCACCAGGTGACTTTGAGGGCAAGAGTTACCCTTGTACTTTTCAAAGTCGGGCACCTGGAACTTGTACGGAACCTTCATAATGGGGACCAAGCAAAGGTCTGCTGCGTCCTTTCCAAATAAATTCTGACCGCGAATGGCTTGCAGTTCTTTCTACATTTCCAGGAACTTCTCCTGGAATTCGTCCATTCTATCGAACATGGTTTCCTTTTTACCAGAAGGTATCTGTGGAACCTGTCCTTCCAGGATAGTGTGCACCACAGGGGGTGGTACCGTGACTACGACAGCGAATCCTGGCGTTTCCCGAAGTCTGTAACCTTCAGGAGTCCTCAGTATGCCTCTGGCATCCTCGCTTTCCCGAAGTTTGTAACCTTCAGGCCCAGGGGCTTCTCTTGCGATTCCCTGATCTTCAACGATCGGCGGAACATATCCTTCCGGGATATAGTTAACAGGTATGCCCCAAGGACGATCTTTTGGCATTTGATACCTAGGATCAGACTTTTCCACTATGGACGTTGAGGTGATCTCGGAGATCACAGTTCTTTGTTGTTGAGCTTCTGCCATGGCTAGCATGTCGTTACGAAGCTTTCTCATATCCTCTCTCAGAGCGTCGATCTCTTCCTCTAGATCATCCATTTTTTTCTGACGATTGGCTCAAGTATTGTACGAATGAGACAGTTTGACTCTAGAACCGAGACACAAAAGTGAGATTCGTAGGTAAGTAGAATACGTTACGGGAGAATGATGAATGCAATGATTACATTAATTTTTTTTGGTTTAATCAAAATAAACTTTGACAATTAGATTGCAAATGTAAAACAGTGGGGAAACCCCATTTTATTGAATTTAAAAGATTGCGAAAATGGAAATACAGTAAATTACAAGGTGCGGAAACAGAAACCTAAGCTAATGGGTCCCGAGTCCTCTCTGAGGAGAAACCGGGTGCTGATTCTAGTACTTTCCTTTTCTTGGACTAGGGCTCTTGGGCCGTTGTCGGGTTGTCATTCCTTTGCCAAATGAAAGGAGCGAGCAAATTCCTTTGGTCATCCTGATTCTCTACAGCATGTTGCTCCAAAATCTCAATCAGAGCATCCTTTTCTTTCAGTAGCTGCTGTATTTTGGTAAACTCCATGTTGAGAATGCGGTACTTGTTCTTTAAAGACCTCATCTCTTGTTGAACTTTGTTGAGAGTAACCTGAAGCTTTTCCATTTCCGTCATGAAGTACATGACAGATTCCTTTGGCAGAAGAATTCCTTGACGAGGATACATCATATTTAGCTTGAGAGCTGTAATTAGTACCCAGTGGAGGTAAGGCTTCACCGAGACACAGTCTGGTTTTCCTAGAGACTCTCGTCCTTTCTTATAAACGTGTTTCCAAGCGTGCACTATTTCCATCTTTACTGCCCTGTTACTTTCTCCTTCTTTGAAGAAAAGACCCTCCAGATGAGCATTACGTGGGACATGCCTCATTGGGTATCCAAATTGACGACGAACCAATATCGGATGGTAGTTGATTCCTCCTTTAGTTCCTATGAGGGGTACGTTGGGGAAGTTTCCACAATGATCAATGATTCTGATCCCATCATAAATCCTATTACACCAATCTATGTCAGAGTTGGTAAGAGACATGGTCTTCTGCGACCAGCGTAAGACACTCTTACGCTCCCAAAATGCAGCAGACTTGGGCAAGTGGGAGATAAACCATTTAAATAGCAGGGGTACACAACACATGATCATTCCTCCATTGTACAAATTTCCTAAGTGTACAGAATGATACGCGTCTGCGAGCAGAGTTGGCACAGGGTTTCCAATGAGAAAAACCTTAATGGCGTTGATATCTACAAAGTTATTGATGTTGGGAAACAAAAATAACCCGTAGGTGAGTAAGACAAAGATGTTTTCAAAAGCAATCGCGTTTCCTATACTAGCAAAATACAGGGCTTTATTTGTCAAGAACTCGGCTGGCAAACCTTGGATGCCACCCTTAGTGGTCAGGTGAATCTTGACTTCCGACTCATCCAAATAAATTGCTCTTGCAATGGTCTGATCCTTTGGAATTTCTTCCAGTCCAGAAAATGGAGCTTGATCAGTAACGTGTAGATCAGTTAGGTGAGAATACTCCTCTGGCGTTGGTGCGAGCTGGTAATCCGGAAACGTGAAACAGTGATAAACTGGATCGTAAAACTGGATGAGTGCCTACATGATTCCTTCAATCACATGGACTCTTAACAGCGGTAACAGATATCTGTACTTGGCTCTGAAAGCCTCAGGGTTAGTGATCATCCTTGCTAACCTTCTCAAATCCTCTAGTTCTGGAACCTTGAAGGTGTACTTATGAGTTCTCCTTCTACCGAAATCCATGAGTGCAATCTTTTTCTCTGACATTTGCAATCATTGTCTTAGTTTAATTTGAAAAAAGAGAGACTAGATGAGAAGATTTTTTCCTTATTTTAATGTTTTTTAGATAAATGCATGAATGCAGCACACAAAAACATAGAAAAAACATGGGGTCAAAGGGTCGGTGTCATGAAGTCAAAGCTCTACCCCCCCCAAAGGTTTTCTACGGGTGATTTTTTGTACCTGTCACTCAACATCATTGATTCCTGAGAACACCAGTGGGCCGGGAACCGTGCTAGGTGATGTCCATCAAAGAAATCTCAGAAGAGGGTAGTTTATCGCGTAAAAGCTATTCCCGATAGCTTCCGCTCTACAAAAAAAAGGTGATTTTCCTATGTGTATACTCAATCTTTCCACATGTGGCATCACACACATTCCCATTAGAAGAAAAATAAACACGTATAGCAATTAGGAAAAGCAGTATATATATATTCGTCCTAAAGTCCTAGACTTTAAAGAGCTATGAATCATATGTTCCTGACAAAAATGACTCCCCGACGGAGTCACCATTTTGTGGTACCTTCCCTATTTAAAGGTTTTTGACCTAAGATCCTAGTGAGGTCAACATTCTTTGGTTTCTACCCGACAGATCAAAAAAATGACTTGTCCAAGGTTTTTACCTTGAATTGTAAGAAAGAAAGACGTGCCCCACGGTGGGCGCCATTTTTCTGTAGCGAGCGATTTTGGACGTGATTCTTAAGCACTGTCGCTCTAGGGGTGACTAGAGGTCGATTCATTTTTCATCCTATTGTGAGCTGATGAAGGAAGGGAAATAGATGTCTCCAACTAACCCTGCTTTGCAAACTGATGTCAAACAGTCAAAACTATTGGTTTACAGATGCGATCAATGTGGGGGGCCTCTCTCTGGTTATTTTGATTGAATGTTGATCTTTTGGTTGAGAATTTAGGATGGATACTTTTCAATTGGTAGGAGGGTACGGGATTTGAATTTTGGATTAGTGTGCTCGCTAAGATTTTTCTTTCAATCTTATGCCTACGTATTCCCGTTTACCGAAACAGGGAAATCAGAGCGATCGTAGTTCCTCCTATTCTAATGGAGGAAATGGGTGTTTTGGTGTCTTGTTCAAAGCCCAAGATGTGAAGCGAAAGGTGATCTATATCTTGTTCAAAGCCCAAGATGTGAAGCTAAAGCGTTTATTTGTATCTTGTTCAAAGCCCAAGATGTGAAGTTAAAGGTGTTGTCTTTAGAGAGAATTTGTCATCTCTAACGGGGACTGTTTGTCACAACTGTTGGGTGACTAATTACAAAGGAGAATTACTTTAACTGGAATACGTGGATCCTAGCAATGCCATAATTTCCTTTATAGGGAGTTTTAACCTGAAGGAGAAGACTTTAACTTAGTGTAGAGAAATGCCATCTTTTCTTAGGAATTTCTCATGCTAAAAGAGGGACGGTGACGTGGATGTAAATAATCCAGAGGCTTGCCGCTTACAGCGATTAGATGAAAGGAGTTGTTGATGTTTGTGTACTGTGAACGAGGCACAGCTTTGAGGTTATAAGGTTGATTGGCTCAAACTGGGTTTTCTTATACAAAGCCTAAGAGGAGGCTCTCGGCCCAACAAGAGGGAGTTTTTATGTGTCTCGTACGAAGCCCGAAAGGGAGGCTAAAAGGGTTGACTCGACAAGGGAGAGTTTTTGTATGTGTCTTGCACAAAGCCCAAGACGGAGGGTAAAAATGATTGACTCAACGAGGGAGTCTTTGTATCTCGTATGAAGCCCGAGATAGAGGCTAAAAATATTTGACTCAACAAGGGAGTCTTTTTGTATCTCGTATAAAGACTGAGATAGAGGCTAAAAATGTTTGACTCAACAAGAGAGTCCTTTTGTATCTCGTATAAAGCCCGAGATAGAGGCTAAAAATGTTTGACTCAACGAGAGAGTCTTTTTGTATGTGTCTTGTACGAAGCCCAAGACGGAGGCTAAAAATGATTGACCCAACGAGGGAGTCTTTGTATCTCGTACGAAGCCTGAGATAGAGGCTAAAAATGATTGACTCAACGAGGGAGTCTTTTTGTAACTCGTATAAAGCCCGAGATAGAGGCTAAAAAATGATTGAATCAATGAGGGAGTCTTTTGTATCTCGTATAAAGCCCGAGATAGAGGCTAAATGTTGGCTGTTTCAGTTGAGAGACAGGTCCAGTATGTTGGTTCAAAGAGAAAATCAGTTCTTATATGAGTAAGAAAAGATTAGCTCTTACTGGGGAGAATCATTGTACAAAGCCCAAGAGAAGGCTATCTTACTGCTAGGGATTATTGAGATCTTGAAGCAGGTCCAAGTGTGGTGTTCTCTCATGAGAGAGACTAGGTTTCTTCCTATGCTTGTAGGGTACTTGAGAATGTCTTTGAGACTCAAGAGTTTCATCTTTTGTACTATGCTTGAGGGAAAGTACACTTTCGGTATGAAGGGCTAGACTCCTTTGAAAGACTTCTCTATTAAGATGATTAATTTCTGTTCCTATACCTCTAGAAGGTCGTCGGGACAATTTGTACAAAGCCCAAGAGGAGGCTGGAAACTTTTAAGAAGCCGGGGACTATTTGTACAAAGCCCAAGAGGAGGCTTTGAAAACTTCTAGGAAGCCGACGAGTCCTTGTACAATGCCCAAGAGGAGGCGAGGGTGCTTCTAGGAAGCCTGTGGGTCCTTGTATAGTGAATTGTTCAAAGGGAAATTTCCTTAGACCAAGTTATCTAAGATAATTGTTATAAAAGGTATGGTGCAATATCTGGGAGAATGTCGGGTAGAAAGAGACAGAGTTTTGCTTAGTTCTAAACGTAATTGTCGGGGAAACTCTAAATATCTATACTATTATTACACAGTCGATATGAGTTTGTGAAAGAAGACTTACATTGAAACAGCCCCACAATACAGTTATATGTATATGAAAGCGGATAAAGAAAGCATATAAACACTTACTCGGTTGTAGAGCTTCCATGTTGTTTGGTTAGTTGTTCAACAAAGAAAGATTGAAAACAACAGTATATTTCAAAATCAAAGGAGAAAGTGCTTTGAAAAGAAATATCGGGGCTTACAGCTAAAGGAGAGGCCCAAGGATTATCAGTGATTGCACTGTTGTTTTTGTACAGAGGGACTTATACAAGTGACTGAGGCCCAAAAAGATTTTCTGTACAAAGGGATGGGTCTTACACACTCTCAAGAGGCCCAAGTGAGTTTTAAGAAAAGAAATGGGTCTTACTACTCGAGGGTAGGCCCATTGGTTTATTTTGAAAAGGCGACGATCGCGTCGAACTTTGTTAATGTACCGAGGGGCTTATACAATATCTGAGGCCCAAAAGATTTTGGTTAAAAGGGAATTGGGTCTTACACTCTATTAGAGGCCCAAATTGTATTTTAGGAAAAGAGATGGGGCTTACAACACGAGGGGAGTGTAGCGAGCGATTTTGGACGTGGTTGCGAAGCACAATCTCTCTTTGGCTTTTACTACAGCTCGATTCATTTTTTATCCTGTTGAATCTGATGAAGGAAGGGAAATAGATGTCTCCAACTAACCCTGCTTGCAAACTGAGATTAAATAGTCAAAACGGTTGTTTTACAGATGCTACAAAGATTGGGGGTTTCTCTTAGGCTATTTTGTTAAACTGACGGGATTATTCATGAGGATTTGGTTTAGGATACTGCTCCAGATTGATTAATATGTGGGATTTTTTATTAGTGTGCTCGCTAAGATTTTTCTTTCAATCGTATGCCTACGTATTCCCGTTTACCGAAACAGGGAAATCAGAGCGATCGTAGTTCCTCCTATTCTATGGGAGGAAATGGTGTTTTGGTGTCTTGTTCAAAGCCCAAGACGTGAAGCTAAAGGTGGGTTATATCTTGTTCAAAGCACAAGATGTGAGGCTAAAAGGGTTATTTGTATCTTGTTCAAAGCCCAAGATGTGAAGCTAAAGGTGTTGTCTTTAGAGAGAATTTGTCATCCCTAAAGGGGTCCGTTTGTCACGATTGTTGGGTGACTGATTTATAAAGGAGAATTACTTTAACCGGGATACGTGGATCCTAGCAATGCCATAATTTCCTTTATAGGGGGTTTTAACCTGAAGGAGAAGACTTTAACTCAGTGTAGAGTAATGCCATCTTTCCTTAGGAATTTCTCATGCTAAAAGAGGGACAGTGGCGTGGATGTAAATAATCCAGAGGCTTGCCGCTTACAGCGATTAGATGAAAGGAGTTGTTGATGTTTGTATACTGTGAACGAGGCACAACTTTGATGCTAAAAGGTTGATTGGCCCAACCTGGGTTTTCTTATGCAAAGCCTAAGAGGACACTAATGGCCCAACAAGAGGGAGTTTTTATGTGTCTCGTACGAAGCCCGAGAGAGAGGCTAAAAGGGTTGACTCAATAGGAGAATCTTTCATACTCGACAAGAGAGTGTTTTTGTATGTGTCTTGTACGAAGCCCAAGATGGAGGCTAAAGGTTTGACTCAACAAGAGCGTCTTTTGTATCTCATACAAAGCCCGAGATGGAGGCTGAAAATGATTGACTAAACGAGGGAGTCTTTGTATCTCGTACGAAGCCCGAGATGGAGGCTAAAGATGATTTACTCAACGAGGGAGTCTTTGTATCTCGTACGAAGCCCGAGATGGAGGCTAAAAGTTGTTTGCTCCGCTGGGGAGAATCGTTGTACAAAGCCCAAGAGGAGGCTAAGGTAACTGTGACAGGTCCAATTGGTTGGTTAAGAGAAAATCAGTTCTTATATGAGTAATGTTGCACTCATGGATTTGATCTGAGGATTGGGTTTATTTCCTGTTCTTTAAGGAAATGGGAAATCCAAAGGGTATTGAGACTGTCCAAGTCTACTGGTGTTTTTCCTTACTTGAAAGATGCTTGAGAATGTCTTTGGGACTCAAGGGTCTTAGACTGTCCGAGTCTTAGAGTTTAATCTTTTGCACTATGTTCTGAGAAACAGTAGTATGGTCTAGACTCTTTGAAAGGTTGTTCTATGAAGATGACTAATATCTGTTCCTATACCTCTAGGAGGTCGTCGGGACAATTTGTACGAAGCCCAAGAGGAGGCTGGAAACTTTTGAGAAGTCGATGGGTCCTTGTACGAAGATCAAGAGGAGGCTATCATTCTCGGAGGAAGAAATCATTATATGAAGCCTAAAAGGAGGCTGTGAATACTTCTAAGAAGCTGACGGGTCCTTGTACTAAGCCCAAGAGGAGGCGGGGATGCTTTTAGGAAGCCAGTCGGTCCTTGTACAATGTCCAAGAGGAGGCCGATGCTTTTAAGAAGCTTGTGGGTCCCCAAACCCCGAGAAATTCAAGAAAGGTTATTCACAAGGAATAAATTAAGCCAGGAAAGTTTGAGAATTTGGAAGAAACTCAAGAGATGCCATTCACGGAGAATACATTCATCTCTGGGGAGGTAGAGTCTCTTGACGATTCCTAAGGAGGACAGCCGAAGAGAAGATTGTATCTGGTGCTCCTATTAGGGATCTAGTTTGTCTATTTCTAAGTGTGACAGTCTGAGAAAGGGTTCAAAAAGAATCTGCCTTTCACATCTCCATATTGTTTAACCCCAAGAGGAGGGAAGACTGTGTCTGGTAATACTATGTGGATCTAGTTTTGACTGTAAGTTCAGAGTGACCAACAGGGCTTTACCTAGTGCTAGACGTAGTTGCTGAGGAAAACTCTAAATATCTATACTATTATTACACAGTTGATATGAGTTTATGAAAGGAGACTTACAGGGAGCAGCCCCACAATACAGTTATATATATGAAAGCAGTAAATGAAAACGGGTAAACACTTACTCGGTTGTAGAGCTTCCATGTTGTTTGGTTAGTTGTTCAACAAAGAAAGATTGAAAACAATAGTATATTTCAAAATCAAAGGAGAAAGTGCTTTGAAAAGAAATATCGGGGCTTACAGCTCAAGGATAGGCCCGAGGTTTATTAGTGAGTACACTGTTGTTTTTTGTACAGAGGGACTTATACAAGTGATTGGGGCCCAAAAAAGGTTTTCTGTACAAAAGGATGGGTCTTACACTCTCTCAAGAGGCCCAAAGAGTTTTAAGAAAAGAGATGGGTCTTACTACTCGAGGGTAGGCCCAAATGATTTTGAAAAGGCGACGAACGCGTCGAGATTTTTCTTTTAACACAGAGGGACTTATACAATGCTTGAGGCCCAAAAGGTTTTGGTTAAAAGGGGATTAGGTCTTACACTCTATTAGAGGCCCAAGTGTTTTGAATGGGTGTTATAGCTCTAGGAAAGGCCCAAAGTTTGTTTTTCAACGGACTATGATCGCGTCGAACTTTTTGAAAATACTCAGAGGGACTTATACAATAAGTTAGGCCCCAAGAAATATGTTGTATTTTAAAAAAAGGTTGGGTCTTACACTCTAATAGAGGCCCAAGATGGTTTTAAGAAATGAAATGGGTCTTACTACTCGAGGGTAGGCCCAATTGGTTTGATTTTGAATTGGCGATCACGCCGAGATTTTTGAAAATACAGTGGGATTTATACAATAAGTGAGGCCCACTATTTTGGTATTTTACAAAAAGGGGGTTGGGTCTTACACTCTATTAGAGGCCCAAGATGTTTGAAATTGTTTGATGAGGGTGAAAATCAAATAAACCCTAATTTTATTCTTTAAAAGTGAATATTTAAAGAAAATCAATGAAAAATACCAAATAGGTTTGAATAAACCACTTGTGATTTTTGTTTAAGGTTTGAAAAATAAGGTATAAATCACAAGAGATATTAAAACTCATTTGGTCTTGATTTTTCAAGATGAATGTTCATTTTAAAGTGTTTAAAAACAAATAAAAATGAATTTTTTCACAAAAATACTAATTATATTAAATAAATAATATAAACTTAATTTTTTTGTGGAATAAAATATTTCAACATTTTTATGATTTTTTTGGAAAAAGAACTGATAAAAAATAATTAAAATTGAAAGAGTTATTAATTTTCCAATTAATTAATAAAACATAAAAATATTGAAAAAAATAGCAAAATGTGAGAAAACAAAAAATGGCATGGGTGGGGTTTGAACCCAAGACCTCAAGGTTACAAGGCGCGCGTCTTACCACTGGGGTGCTGATACATCCATTGTTTGAAGTGAAAACACAAATATACAAGTCATGCCTTGGTTTTAGGCCTGGCCCAAGGCAAGGCAAGGCAAGTTTTGGCTCAGAAATGTGAAGGACATAACTTTCTCATTTCTCCATGTTTGGGGACAAAATTTATATGCATCTAGCCTAGAATTTCACAAGGAATCGAATGGCGGTGGTAGTTTTTTCAGATCACACTCCCTCCTCAAAACCTGATAGTGGTTTTGAAAAAGGCCTATAATTGCATTTTCTAAGCTACACTTTGATACAGGCATGGATTACATGGTGAATTAGCTCAAACACAACATATACAACATGTATGAGATGTTTATGATCAGTGGACTTCAAAGCATTGCATGATTCAAAGATTCCAAGTTGTGAGGCTTACCCCTTTTTTGAGATTTTGGTGCTTTTGTGCAATCTGTCAAACCACTTGTTACAAAAATGATTTGATGTTTTGGACACACTCAAATGATCCCTTAAAAGCTTTTAGGATGATTGAAATCGACTGGTACCTGCAAAAACACAAACAGTCCCTTTCTTGCAAAAGGGGTTATAAGTGACCAAAATAGCAACTCTCTCAAATGGTGTTCCAGATTGGGGGAACCATTTGGGACAGTTCAAGGATGATATTTGGAGTGTGTTTGAGGTTTTATCTGGTTTGGAAAATGACTGAATTAAGAAATGGCTTGAAAAATGCACAAAAGGCATATTCTGAGGTTTTGAGAGAATACTTTGTGATTTTGTGATTACAGGTCACTTGTGATAGTTTGCACAGCTTACATATGATATATATGAGGTGTGTGTGTGATTGATTGTGATGGAATAGCTCTCGAGCTCAAAAACTCAAACCCATCAAACTGAGCACAAATGAGCTCTATTTATAGTAGAGCAAGTTTGTTTTGGGATTAATAGTGAATGGCAACTGCAGCAGATGTTTGTTTTAATGTTGGCCAATGGAAATCCAAGTCTCCTCTAGCCATTGACTACAGGTTAGAGCACAGAGCTTTGGTTCCCTATTTGTTGGAGGAATCTTGACTGAATTCAGTTGAGAATGTGTCAGTCTATGCCACCTTGGAGCTTCCATTGAATGCTCCATTCCAAAATTGGAGTCTTGTCCCTATTTTAGGCAATTCTAGGTTTGGCATGCTACTTCTTGTTCCAAGGACTTTGGAGGCTGGGCTCAGTGATTGTCCCCTTTAGATTTGATCCTCAAATGTGTTCCAAATGCTGACAAGGCTTGGAATTGGTTGATTTTGGAAAATCGAGCAAAAATGCAACATTCTGCCTTGCCTTGACAGTTTTCAGCAAGGCAACTTGCCAATGTCATATCTCATGGCTCAAATTAAATTTGGTGATGTTCTTGTCCATTTTGGAAAGCCCTTATATGATACAACAACTGTTTGATCATGTTTGGTTTTGATACCTTTTGGATCCAAGTGAAAAATCCCCCTACATTTGGAAAAAAGTGAAGGCAGATTCTGACTTAGTGAAAATTTCACTAAGTGTTGGAAAAAAGTGACATTTTCACTTTTTGCCATTTTGATCACTCCATAACTCAGAATCCTTAATGAATTGGACTTTGGTCTAGTTGAAGTTTTTGTAGAGGGTAATGAGAGCTACAAATCAAGCTTTTGGATGGAGAAGAATGGCTTTGTCGTTTAGGAGTTATGACCCTCCAAAGTTGGTACCCTTGCCACTTTTTCTATAACTTAGAAAATTTTCTAAGTTTTTATCGTTACCCTTTTTACAAGTTATCCCACTTTTCTTGATTTTTCTTGATGAATGATGATTCAAATCATACAATAACATCATTTTAGGGTTAAAAAACCATTTTTGTGAAAAATCTCAAAAAGTCAATGTTGACTTTTGTGCACAGTTGACTTTTTATCAGATGAATTCCAAACTGTGCAATTCCTTAGGAAATCATGTCCTTGACCTAAATCAAACTTGTTGCTCAAAACCCTAACTGTGGTACTGATGAAATTGAGACTTGTTGCTCAAACTTCTTGGATCAATCATTGTTACAAATGGATCAATGTAGTATGTTAGAGACCCTCAAATCATGTCTTGAGGTCTTGGCCCATGATTTGTCCGAAAAGTCAACTTAGGGGTGAATTTGGCCAAGAAACCCTAATTCCTGATTTTGTATGAATGCATCCCTTGAGGTCAAATTGACTTGATGCTTGGGTTTATGATGTCCCTTGGAGCATCATAGGTTATGCCTTGAAGCATTGGCTCATGCCCAGAGGAAAATGTTCATCTGGAGGCCTTGGTCGACCAAACCCTAATTTGGTGACACTGGCGATCGTGAGGCTTGATTCACCTAGAAAGGAGCATCCTTGTGCTTAATCCTTAGAGTGAGAGTCCTTTTGATCCTTTGTATATATTTGAGAGGCTAGACAAGTTGGAGATCATGTCATTTCTTGATTGATCCTTTGTCTAAAAGCTCTAAGAGGCCTGGAAACCCTAATTTGATTGTAGTGGATGCTCACCCATCTTTGGGGAGACTGATGAGGCATAAAGGTTCCTCCATATTGTGATGATGATTTTCACAATGATGGAAAATCTTAGTGGTCAAAATTTAGGGTATGACAGGGAGGCCCAAATGATTTTCAGTTTGAAAAAGGCGATCGCGCTGAGATTTTCTGTTAACGCAGATGGACTTATAGAATATCTGAGGCCCAAAATATTTTGGTTAAAAGGGGATTGGGTCTTACACTCTATTAGAGGCCCTAAGAGTTTTGAATGGGTCTTATAGCTCCAGGAGAGGCGCAAAGGTTATTACGACAATCGCGCCGAGGTTTTTTGAAAATACCCAGAGGGACTTATACAATAAGTGAGGCCCAGAAATAGGTTATTTTGCAAAAAGGCTTGGGTCTTACACTCTATTAAAGGCCCAAAGAGTTTGAATGGGTCTTATAGCTCTAGGAGAGGCTCAAAGTGTATTTGAAATTGTTTGACGAGGGTGAAAATTAAAAAAACCCTAATTTTATTCTTTAAAAGTAAATATTTAAAGAAAATCAATGAAAAATACCAAATAGGTTTGAATAAACCACTTGTGATTTTTGTTTAAGGTTTGAAAAATGAGGTATAAATCACAAGAGATATTAAAACTCATTTGGTCTTGATTTTCAAAGTAAATATTCACTTTTAGAATGTTTAAAAACAATTAAAAACGAATTTATTCACAAAAATACTAATTATATTAAATAAATAATATAAACTTAATCTTTTTTTGGAATAAAATATTTCAACATTTTTGTGATTTTTTTGCAAAAAGAACCAATAAAAAATAATTAAAATTGAAAGAGTTATTAATTTTCCAATTAATTAATAAAACATAAAAATATTGGAAAAATGGCAAAATGTGAAAAAAAAAACACAAAATGGCATTGGTGGGGTTTGAACCCAAGACCTCAAGGTTACAAGGCGCGCACCTTACCACTAGGGTGGTGATACATCCATTGTTTGAAGTGAAAACACAAATATACAAGTCATGCCTTGGTTTTAGGCTTGGCCCAAGGCAAGGCAAGACAAGTTTTAGCCAGAAACGTGAAGGTCATAACTTTCTCAATTCTTAATGGTTTGAGACAAAATTTATATGCATCTGGACCAGAATTTCACAAGGAATCTAATGGTGGTGGTAGTTTTTTCAGATCACACTCCCTCCTCAAAACCCGATAGTGGTTTTGAAAAAGTCCTGTAATTGCATTTTCTATGGTACACTTTGATACAAGCATGAATTACATGATCAACTGGCTCAAACACAACATATATAACATGTTTGAGGTGTGCATGATTAGTGGACTTCAAAGCAATGCATATTTTGGAAAGTTCAAGTCATGAGGCTTACCTCTTTTTGAGATTTTTGGAGTTTTTGGGCAATCTATCAAGCCTCTTGTTCCAGAAATGATTTGATGCTTTAGACACACTCAAATGATCCCTTAGAAGCTTTTAGGATGATTGGAATCAGCTGGTACCTGCAAAAACACAAACTGACCCTTTCTTTCAAAAGGGGTTAAAAGCGACCAAAATAGCAACTCTCTCAAATGGTGTTCCAGATGGGGGGAACCATTTGGGACAGTTCAAGGATGTTATTTGGAGTGTGTTTGAGGTTTTATCTGGTTTGGAAAGTGACTGAATCAAGACATGGCTTGAAAAATGCACAAAAAGCCTATTTTGAGGTTTTGAGGGGTGACTTTGTGATTTTGGTGTTACAGGTCACTTGTGAGAGTTTGGATCACCTACATATGATGTTTATGAGGTGTGTGTGTTATTAGTTTGATTGGAATTTCTCTCAAACTAAAAAACTCAGAGTTTCCTTGCTAAAGAAGGCATTTTTGCCAAGAGAAAGGGATTTTGAGGAAAGCATCTGTTTGATGGCTTTGGTGTACTCAAACTGATCACAATTGAGCTCTATTTATAGTTGAGCAAGTTTGTTTTGGCTGCAATAGTGAATGGCAACTGTAGCAGAGGTTTGTTCAATGTTGGCAATGGAAATCCAAGTCTCCTCTAGCCTTTGGCTAGAGGTTAGAGCACAGAGCTTTGGTTCCTTACTTGTTGGAGGAATCTTGACTGAATTCAGTTGCAAATGTGTCAGTCCATGCCACCTATAAGCATCTATTGAATGCTCCAATCCAAAATTCGAGTCTTGTCCCTATTTTAGGCAATTCTAGGTTTGGCATGTTACTTCTTGTTCCAAGGACTTTGGAGGCTTGGCTCAGTGATTGTCCCCTTTAGATTTGATCCTCAGATGTGTCCAAGATGATGACAAGGGTTGAAATTGGCTTATTTTGGCAAATCAACCAAAAGTACAAAATTTTTCCTTGCCTTGGCAATTTTCAGCAAGGCATTTTGCCACTACCATAACTCTTAGCTCAAATTGAATTTGGTGATGTTCTTGGCCATTTTGGAAAGCCCTTATATGATACAACAACTGTTTGATCATATTTTATTTTTGATACTTTTTGGATCCAAGTGAAAAATGCCCCTACATTTGGAAAAAAGTGAAGGCAGATTTTGACTTAGTGAAAATTTCACTAAGTGTTGGAAAAAGTGATATTTTCACTTTTCAGCCATTTTGATCATTCCATAACTCAAAATCCATAATGAATTGTGTAGCGAGCGAAACTGGACGTGTTTCTTAAGCACTGCCGCTCCTCGGAGGTGACTACAGGTCTATTCATTTTTTATCCTATTGTGAGCTGATTAAGGATGGGAAATAGATGTCTCCAATTAACCCTGCTTGCATACTGAGTTTAAACAGCGGTCTGTTAGGTTACGGATGCGATCAATGTGGGGGGGGCCTTTGTATTGGTTATTTGTATTTTCGCCAATACTGATTTCTCTCTGGGATTTTGTTAGGATGTTGACTTTTGGTAGGATTTTAGATCTGGGATTCTTGAGGATATGGGATTTGAATTTTTGGTTTATTGTGCTCGCTAAGATTTTTCTTTCAATCTTATGCCTACGTATTCCCGTTTACCGAAACAGGGAAATCAGAGCGTTCGTAGTTCCTCCTATTCTATGGGAGGAAATGGGGTTTTTGGTGTCTTGTTCAAAGCCCAAGACGTGAAGCGCAAGGTGGTTTGTATCTTGTTCAAAGCCCAAGATATGAAGCTAAAAGGGTTTGACTTTAGAGAGAATTTGTCATCTCTAAAGGGGGGTCTGTTTGTCACAACTGTTGGGTGACTGACTGTAAAGGGAGGATTACTTTAACCGGGATACGCGGATCCTAGCAATGCCATAATTTCCTTTATAGGGGGTTTTAACCAGAAGGAGAAGACTTTAACTCAGTGTAGAGCAATGCCATCTTTTCTTGGGAATTTCTCATGCTAAAAGAGGGACAGTGGCGTGGATGTAAATAATCCAGAGGCTTGCCGCTTACAGCGATTAGATGGAGGGGAAGGAGTTGTTGATGTTTGTATACTGTGAACAAGGCACAACTTTGATGCTAAAAGGTTGATTGGATCAACCGGTAGTTTTCTTATACAAAGCCTAAGAGGAGGCTATCACGTGTCTCGTATAAAGCCCGAGAGAGAGGCTAAAAGGGTTGACTCAACGAGGGAGTGCTTTTGGATGTGTCTTGTACGAAGCCCAAGACGGAGGCGAAAGGTATCTTACTCAACAAGAGAGTCCTTTTGTATCTCATACAAAGCCCGATATGGAGGCTACAAATTATTTGACTCAAACAAGAGAGTCTTTATATCTCGTACGAAGCCCGAGATGGAGGCTAAAAGTGTTTTGACTCCACAAGAGAGTCTTTGTATCTCGTACGAAGCCCGAGATAGAGGCTAAAAGAAGGGGATTGCTGTTACAGTTAAGTGACAGGTCCAGTGTGTTGTATAAAAGAGAAAATCAGTTCTTATAAAGAGACTGATTCCAAGTGGGTTTGTAATTTGGCACTGACCAGAGGATCAGGGTCATTTCCTGTTCTTTAAGGAAATGGGAAATCCAAAGGGTATTAAGACTGTCCAAGTCTACTGGTGTTTGAGGATGCTTGAGAACGTCTTTGGGACTCAAGGGTCATAGACTGTCCAAGTCTAGAGTTTTATCTTTTGTACTATGGTTTTGAGAAATAGTAGTAGTACATTCACGGTGGAAAGATCTAGACTCTGTGAGAGACTGTTCTATGGAGATGACTAATATTTGTTCCTATACCTCTAGGAGGTCGTCGGGACAATTTGTACGAAGCCTAAGAGGAGGGTGGAAACTTCTAAGAAGCCGATCGGTCCTTGTACTAAGCCCAAGAGGAGGCTATCATTCCCGGAGGAAGAATCATTATACGAAGCCTAAGAGGAGGCTGTGAATACTTCTAAGAAGCCGACGGGTCCTTGTACTAAGCCCAAGAGGAGGCGGGGTTGCTTTTAGGAAGCCTGTGGGTCCTTGTACAATGCCCAAGAGGAGGCCGATGCTTTTAAGAAGCCCGTGGGTCCCCAAACCACGAGAAATTCAAGGCAAGCTATTTACAAGGAATAGATCAAGTCAGGAAAGTTCGAGAATTTGGAAGAAACTCAAAGATGCCATTCACGGAGAATACATTCATCTCTGGGAGTAGAGTTTCTTGACAATCCCTAATGAGGACACCCGAAGAGAAGACTGTATTTGGTGATCCTATTGGGGATCTAGTTTTGTCTATTTCTAAGAGTGACAGTCTGAGAAAGGGTTCAAAAAGAATCTGCCTTTCACATCTCCATATTGTTTAACACCAAGAGGAGGGAAGACTGTGTCAGGTAATCCTATGGGGATCTAGTTTTGACTGTAAGTTCAGAGTGATCAACAAGGCTTTACCTAGTGCTAGACGTAGTTGCTGGGGAAACTCTAAATATTTATACTATTATTACACAGTTGATATGAGTTTATGAAAGGAGACTTACAATGAGCATCCCTACAATACAGTTATATGTATATGAAAGCAGTAAATGAAAACGTATAAACACTTACTCGGTTGTAGAGCTTTCATGCTGTTTGGTTAGCTTTTCAACAAAGAAAGATTGAAAACAATAATATATTTCAAAATCAAAACAGAAAGTGCTTTGAAAAAGAAAGATTTGGGGCTTACAGCTCAAGGAGAGGCCCAGGGTTTTATCAGTGAGCGCACTGTTTGCATTTGTACAGAGGGACTTATACAAGTGACTGGGGCCCAAAAAGGTTTTCTGTACAAAGGGATGGTTCTTACACTCTTTCAAGAGGCCCAAAGAGTTTTAAGAAAAGAAATGAAATGGGTCTTACTACTCGAGGGTAGGCCCAGTTGGTTTTTCGTTTGAAATGGCGATTGCGCCGAGGTTTTCTTTTAACGCAGAGGGACTTATACAATAAGTGAGCCCCAAAAGGTTTTGGTTAAAAGGAGATTGGGTCTTACACTCTATTAGAGGCCCAAAAGTTTTGAATATAAGAAATGGGTCTTACTACTCGAAGGTAGGCCCAGTTGAAAAAGGCGACGATCACGCAGTTTATTTGGAAATGTACAAAGGGACTTATACAACGAATAAGGCCCAAAAAGTTTTCTGTACAAAGGGATGGGTCTTACACTCTCTCAAGAGGCCCAAAGAGTTTTAAGAATGATTTATGAGGGTTGAATTAATCCAAAAACCCTAATTTGTTTTCAAAAATGTATTTAATTGAATAAAAATTCAATTAAAATGATCAAAATTGTTTAACATATGGAAAACAAATTGTGATCTTGGATTTATGCTTCAAAAATTAAGTATTGACCTACAAAATAATTAGAAGGCATTAAAAGTTGCAAAATCAAGGTGGAAAAAATATTTAAAATGTCAAAAACAATTAAAATATTAATTCTTTGCAAAAATATCAATTATATAAAATAAATAATATTTTTGGGAAAATCAAATATTTTAACATTTTTGTGAATTATTGCAAAAAGAATCAACTCAAAATCATTAAAACTCAGAGAGAAATTAATTTTGGAATCAATTAAATAAAAATCACAAAATTCAAATATTCAAATATTCAAAAATGGCGCCAAGAACACACCAAGAACACGCGCGTGTTCTGGGTTTGGCTGATTTGCATTTTCTCCTTAATCTCACTGAATACTTGATTATATCATGTAATCCACATATCATTATGCTCGTCTCAACCTCGCGATCATGTCTATGTCAATTAATTTCATTTAAATTAAACATACAACAAGAAATCACATAAAATCCTCAAGAACCCTAGATTTTACATGAAGGTTCAGAAATTCCAGACACGATTCAAACAATGCAATTTATTGAGATAAACATTCCATGCATTATTAAGAACATATGGCCAAATTATTGTGCAGGAAAAAATGCATGGATCATAGAGTTAGAAGAGCTCATGCTTACCACTTGCAGCTGGTGATCGTGTTTTGTGTTAGAGGTGTTACAGCTTGGTTCCAATGATGTGGATAGCTTCCCTAGGTGGCAAGTGATGTGTCTGAATGCTTGGAATGGATTGAAATGGTTTGGAGCTGAGGATGGCACCTCAACTGCAAAACTGTCAAGAACTTGAGCAATTGGCTAGTGATTTTGTGAAATCAGTGTTAGAGATGTTATGTGAGTGTTTGGTTTACTTCTATATGATGTATGTGAGGTGTGTGAGTGATTGGTTTGATTGGAAAAGCTCTCAAACTCAAAACCCGATAGTGACTTGCCTTAGAAGTCAAAATTGGAGTGAAAGAAGAGATTCTGAGGAAAGCATCTGTTAGATGGCTTTGGTGTACTCAAACTGATCACAATTGAGCTCTATTTATATTAGAGCAAGTTTGTTTTGCAAGGAATAGTGAATGGCAACTGCTGAGTAGGTTTGTTCAATGTTGGCCAATGAAAATTCAAGTCTCCTCTAGCCATTGATTAGAGGTTAGCGCACAAGCTGCTGGTTCCCTTGGTCTTGGATAAGTCTTGACTGAATTCAGTTTCAAATGGCTCAGTCCATGCCACCTTGATGCTTCCATTGAATGCTCAAATCCAAAATTGGAGTCTTGTCCCTATTTTGGCAATTCTAGGTTCAACATGCTATTTCTTGTTCCAAAGACTTTAGAGGCTTGGCTCAGTGATTGTCCCCTTGAGATTCAATCCTCAGATGTGTCCAAGTGGATAGGAGTGTTTGGATTTACTCAATTTTGGCAAATCGAGCAAAATTGCAAATTCTGCCTTGCCTTGACAGATTTCAACAAGGCAACTTGCCAATGTCATAACTCATAGCCCAAATGGAATTTGGTAATGTTCTTGGCCATTTTGGAAAGTCCTTACATGATACAACAACTATTTGAACATGTTTGGTTTTGATCTCTTTTGAATCCAAGTGAAAAATCGCCCTACATTTGGAAAAAAGTGAAGCAAATTCTGACTTAGTGAAATTTTCACCAAGTGTTGGAACAAAGTGACTTTTCTTGATTTTGATCACTCCATAACTCAAATTCCATGAGGAATTTGGACATAGGTCAGTATGAAGCTTTTGTAGAGGGCAATGAGATCTACAAATCAAGGTTTGGATGGGAGAAAATAGCCTTGTGGTTTAGGAGTTATGGTCCTCCAAAGTTGGCACATTAGTGTCACTTTTTCCATAACTTATAAATTTTTCTAAGTTTTTATGGTTACCCCTTTTACAAGTTATCCAACTTTTCTTGATTTTTCTTGATGAATGATGATTCAAATCATACATTAACATCATTTTAGGGTTAAAAATCCATTTTGGTGAAAAATCTCAAAAAGTCAAAGTTAACTTTTGTGCACAGTTGACTTTTTATCAGATGAATTCCAAACTGTGCAATTCCTTAGGAAATCATGTCCTTGACCTAAATCAAACTTGATGGACTTGTTCCATGGATGTAATAGGGTATATTGATTCATGTCCTAGGGCTTGGGAGCATGTCTTGGTCAAAAGTCAAAGTTACAGTAGACTTTTCCCGTGAAACCCTAATTGCGGTGCAGATGAGATTGAGACTTGTTGCTCAAGCTTCTTGGATTAATCCATTGTTCCAAATGGATCAATATAGTTCATTAGAGACCCTCAAACCCTCTCTTGAGGTCTTGGCTCATGATTTGTCCCAAAAGTCAACTTAGGGGTGAATTAGGTCAAGAAACCCTAATTCCTGATTTTTTATGAATGCATCCCCTGAGGCAAAATTGACTTGATGGTTGGGTTCATGAGGTTCCATGGAATATATTAGGTTGTGTTTTGGATCCTTGGCTCATGCCCAGAGGAAAATTTCCCTTTGGAGGCCCTGTTCGACCAAAACCCTAATTTGGTGATACTGGCGATCTTGAGGCTTGATCCACCTAGAAGGGAGCATCTTGTGCTTAATCCTTGTTGTGGGAGTCCTCTTGATCCCTTGTAGATATTTGAGAGGTTAGACAAGTTGAAGATCATGTCATTCCTTGATTGATCCTTTGTCAAAAGCTCTGAGAGGACATGAAACCCTAAGTTTTGTCATAGTGGGTGTTCACCCATCTTTGGGGAGACTAATGGTTCATCCATATTGTGATGATGATTTTCAATATGATGGAAAATCTTAGTGGTCAAAATTTGGGGTATGACAAATTGGAATGAGGTCTAGTTGAAGTTTTTGTAGAGGGTCATGAGAGCTACAAATCCAGCTTTGGATGGGGAAATTGCTTTGTGGTTTAGGAGTTATGATCCTCCAAAGTTGGTACTCTTGCCACATTGTTCATAACTTAGAAAATTTTCTAAGTTTTTATGGTTACCCCTTTTACAAGTTATCCAACTTTTCTTGATTTTTATTGATGAATGGTGATTCAAATCAAACATTAACATCATTTTAGGGTTAAAAATCCATTTTTGTGAAAAATCTCAAAAAGTCAAAGTTGACTTTTTATCAGATGAATTCCAAACTGTGCGATCCTCTATGAAATCATGTCCTTGACCTAAATCAAACTTGATGGACATGTTCCATGGGTGTTATAGGGTATATTGATGCATGCCCTAGGGTTTGGGAGCATGTCCTGGTCAAAAGTCAAAGTTACAGTTGACTTTTTCCTCAAAACCCTAACTGTGGTACTGATGAAATTGAGGCTTGTTGCTCAAACTTATTGGATCAATCCATTGTTACAAATGGATCAATGTAGCATGTTAGAGAACCTCAAATCATGTCTTGAGGTCTTGGCTCATGATTTGTCCCAAAAGTCAAATTAGGGGTGAATTAGGTCAAGAAACCCTAATTCCTGATTTTTGATGTATGCACCCCCTGAGGCTAAATTGACTTGATGATTGGGTTCATGATGTCCCTTGGAGCATCATAGGTTATGCCTTGAAGAAATGGCTCATGCCCAGAGTAAAATTTCCATCTGGAGGCCCTGGTCGCCCAAAACCCTAATTTGGTGACACTGGCGATCTTAAGGCTTGATCCACCTAGAAGGGAGCAACTTTGTGCTTAATCCTTAAAGTGGGAGTCCTCTTGATCCCTTGTAGAAATTTGTGGGTTTAGAAAAGTTGAAGATCATGTCATTCCTTGATTGATCCTTTGTCTAAAACTCTGAGAGGGCTAGAAACCCTAAATTTGATTGCAGTGGATGCTCACCCATCTCTGGGGAGACTAATGGTTCATCAATATTGTGATGATGATTTTAACAATGATGGGAAATCTTAGTGGTCAAAATTTGGGGTATGACAAGGGTACACAGCACGTGATCATTCCTCCGCTGTACAAATTCCCTAAGTGTATACTTATGAGTTATCCTTCTACCGAAGTCCATGAGCGCAATCTTTTTCTTTGACATTTGCAATCACTATCTTAGTTTAGTTTGAAAAAGAGAGACTAGAAGAGAAAATATTTCTTTGTTTTAATGTTTTTTAGATGAATGCATGAATGCAACACACAAAAACATAGAAAAAACATGGGGTCAAAGGGTCGGTGTCATGAAGTCAAGGTTCTAAGCCCCCCCCAAAGGTTTATACTAGTGATTTTTGTACCTGTCTCTCAACATCATCAGTTCTTGTCGAGAAAAAACCAGCGGGCCGGTAACCATGCTAGGTGATGTTTTTCGAAGAACCATCAGAAGAGGGTAGTATCGTGTGACAACCATTTCCAATAGTTTCTGCACTACTAAAAGAGGTTTTTCCTAGGTGTATACTCAATCTTTCCACATGCGGCATCACACGCATTCCCATTAGTAGAAAAATAAACAGAGATATCAAATAGGAAAAGCAGTATATATATTTGTCCTAAAGTCCTAAACTTTAAAGAGCTATGAATCCTATGTTCCTGACAAAAATGGCTCCCCGGCGGAGTCGCCATTCTGTGGTACCCTCCCAACTTTAAAGGTTTTGACTAAGATCCTAGTGAAGTAAAAAAAAGTCTTAACCCCAGTGAAGTCCCCACTCCTTGGTTTCTACCTCAGAGATTAAACCTATGATGCCCCACGGTGGGCGCCATTTTTCTATAGCGAGCGATTTTGGACGTGGTTCTTAAGCACTGTCGCTCTGGGAGGGTACTATAGGTCGATTCATTTTTTATCCTATTGAAGCTAATAAAGGAAGGGAAATAGATGTCTCCAACTAACCCTGCTTTGCAAACTGAGGTTAAACAGTCAAAACTGTTAGTATACAGATGCACTCAATGTGGAGGGGCCTCTCTTGGGTTATTTTGATCGAGTTTGGACTTTTGGTGGGGGATACGGACTTGCTTTTCGTTTGATATGTGAAGGTATGGGATTTGGGGCTATGGATTAGTGTGCTCGCTAAGATTTTTCTTTCAATCTTATGCCTACATATTCCCGTTTACCGAAACAGGGAAATCAGAGCATTGTAGTTCCTCCTATTCTATGGGAGGAAATGATGTTTTGGTGTCTTGTTCAAAGCCCAAGACGTGAAGCTGAAAAGGGGGTTTATATCTTGTTCAAAGCCCAAGATATAAAGCTGAAGGGTCTATTTGTATCTTGTTCGAAGCCCAATATGTGAAGCTAAAGGGTTTTGACTTTAGAGAGAATTTTTTCATCTCTAAAGGGGTTCTGTTTGTCACAACTGTTGGGTGACTGACTATAAAGGAGGATTACTTTAACCGGGATATGTGAATCCTAGCAATGCCATAATTTCCTTTATAAGGTGTTTTAACCTGAAGGAGAAGACTTTAACTCAGTGTAGAGCAATTCTATCTTTCCTTAGGAATTTATCACGCTAAAAGAGGGACAGTGGCGTGGATGTAAATAATCCAGAGGCTTGCCGCTTACAGCAATTAGAAGAAAAGAGTTGTTAATGTTTGTATCCTATGAACGAGGCACAATTTTGATGCTAAAAGGTTGATTGACTCAACCGGGGTTTATCTTATACAAAGCCTAAGAGGAGGCTATTGACCCAACAAGAGGATGCTTTTGTGTGTCTCGTACGAAGCCCGAGAGGGATGCTAAAAAGGGTTGACTCAACAAGAGAGTTTTTGTATCTCGTATGAAGCCCGAGATAGAGGCTGAAAAGGTTTGACTCAACAAGAGAGTCTTTGTATCTCGTACGAAGCCCGAGGTAGAGGCTGAAAGGGTTTGACTCATCAAGAAAGTCTTTTATACTCAACAAGAGAGTGTTTTTTGTATTTCGTACGAAGCCCGAGATGGAGGCTAAAAAGGGATTGACTCAACAAGGGAGTCTTTTATACTCAATAAGAGAATGATTTAGTATCTCGTATGAAGCCCGAGATGGAGGCTATTGGGAGATTGAATCAACAAGAGAGTCTTTCTGTATCTCGTACGAAGCCCGCGATAGAGGCTAAAAATGTTTGGGTCAACAAGAGAGTGTTTTTGTATCTCGTACAAAGCCCGAGATGGAGGCTAAAAGGATGGCTATTTCAGTTTAGTGACAGGTCCAGTAGGGTAGTTAAAATAGAAAATCAGTTCTTATAAAGAGACTGATAAAGGGAAGGCTATGCTTTGGGATTGATCAGAGGATCAAGGTTATTTCCTGTTCTTTAAGGAAATGGGGAATCCAGAGGGTATTGGAGACTTTCCGAGTCTACTGGCGTTTTTGCTACTTGAGAATGCCTTCGAGACTCAAGGAGGTTAGACTGTCCGAGTCTAGAGTTTTATCTTTTTTACTATGCTTAAATAAATAGTAGTAGTACGTTCACAGTAGAAAGATCTAGACTCTTTGAAAGACTGTTCTATTAAGATGACTAATTTCTTTTCATTCACCTCTAGGAGGTCGTCGGGACAATTTGTACGAAGCCAAAGAGGAGGCTGGAAACTTTTAAGAAGCCGAGGGACAATTTGTACGAAGCCCAAGAGGAGGCTCTCTTCCCGAAAGAAGAATCCTTATACGAAGCCTAAGAGGAGGCTGTGAATACTTCTAAGAAGCCGAGGGATAATTTGTATGAAGCCCAAGAGGAGGCTCTCTTCCCGAAGGAAGAATCCTTATACGAAGCCTAAGAGGAGGCTGTGAATACTTCTAAGAAGCCGTAAGGTCCTTGTACAACGCCCAAGAGGAGGTGGGGATGCTTTTAGGAAACCTGTGGGTCCCCAAACCCCGAGCAGTTCAAGACATGCCATTCACTGAGAATTGATCAAGCCAGGAAAGTTCGAGAATTTGGAAGAAACTCAAGAGATGCCGTTCACAGAGAAAAAATCATCTCTGGGGAGTAGAGTTTCTTTGACAATTAAGGGTGACAGTCTGAGAAAGTGTTAAAAAAGAATCTGCCTTTCACATCTCCATATTGTTTAATCCCAAGAGGAGGGAAGACTGTGTCTGGTAATCCTGGGGGGATCTAGTTTTGTCTATTTAAGAGTGATCAACAGGGCTTAGTGCTAGACGTAGTTGCCGGGGAAACTCTAAATATCTATACTAGTATTACACAGTTGATATGAGTTTATGAAAGAAGACTTACAGTGAAACAGCCCCATAATACAGTTATATGTATATGAAACACTTACTCGGTTGTAGAGCTTCCATGCTGTTTGGTTAGTTGTTCAACAAAGAAAGATTGAACAAAACAGTATTTTCAAAATTAAAGGAGAAAGTATTTTGAAAAGATGTTGGGGCTTGCAGCTCAAGGAGAGGCCCAAGGTTTATCAGTGATCGCACTGTCGTTTTGTACAGAGGGACTTATACAAGTGACTGAGGCCCAAGAAAGGTTTTCTGTACAAGGGGATGGGTCTTACACTCTCTCAAGAGGCCCAAGTGTTTAAAGAAAAATAATGGGGCTTACAACACAAGGGTACGCCCAGATGATTGGTTTATTTTATTGGCAATCGCGCCGAGGTTTTCTTTTAACGCAGGGGGACTTATACAATGTCTGAGGCCCAAAAGGTTTTGGTTAAAAGGGGATTGGGTCTTACACTCTAATAGAGGCCCAAAAGATTTATTTTTGTACAAGTGGTGGGGCTTACAGCTCAAGGAGAGGCCCAAGGTCATTTGTTTGAAAATGGTGATCGCGCCGAGATTTTTGAAAATGCGGTGGGTCTTATACAATGCATTGAGGCCCAAAAAGTGGTTTGGTTTTCAAAGGGGGTTGAGTCGTACACTCTAATAGAGGCCCAAAAGATTTTGCATAGGTCTTATAGCTCGAGGAGAAGCCCAAGGTTTGTTTTTCAATGGATGATGATCGCGTCGAACTTTTTGAAATACAACGGGACTTATACAATAAGTGAGGCCCAAAATAGGTTTGTATTTACAAAGGATTGGGTCTTACACTCTATTAGAGGCCCAAAAGTGTTTGAAAAAGTTTGATGAGGGTTGAATTAATCAAAAACCCTAATTTGTTTTCAAAATGTATTTTAATTGAATAATAAATTCAACTAAAATGATCAAAATTATTTAACATGTGGAAAACAAATTGTGATCTGTGATTAATGTTTCAAAAATCATGTTTTGACCTACAAAATGATTAGAAGTCATTAAAATTTACAAAATCAATAGGGAAAAAATATTTTAAATGTCAAAAACAATTAAAATATTAATTCTTTGCAAAAATATCAATTATATGAAATAAATAATATTTTTGGGATTTTTTGGTTAAATAAAATATTTTAACATTTTTGTGAATTATTAAAAAAAGAATCAACTCAAAATCGTTAAAACTCAGAGAGAAAATAATTTTTGAATCAATTAAATAAAATCACAAAATTCAAATATTCAAATATTCAAAAAATGGCGCCAAGAACAAGGGCAAGAACACGCGCCACCCTCTGTTTCTGCAGATTTGCGTTTTCTATCTAATCTCACTGAATACTTGATTATATCATGCAATCTACATATCAATCTACTCGTTTTGACCTCACGATCATGTCTATGGTCTTTAATTTCATTTATTTTTAACATGGGATAAGAAATCAAAGAGAAACCTCAAGAACCCTAATTTCTGCATGAAGGTTCATAAATTCTACACACGATTCAAACAATGCAATTGATTGAGGGAAAACATTCCATGCATGTTTAGAACATATGGCCAAATTATTGTGCAGCAAAAATTGCATGGATCATAGAGTTAGAAGATCTCATGCTTACCTCTTGCAGCTGGTGATCGTGTTTTGTGTTAGAGGTGTTACAGCTAGGTTCCAATGATCTGGATAGCTTCCCTAGGTGCCATGGAGTGTGTCTGGATGCTTGGAATGGATTAAAATGATCTCGAACTTGAGATGGTACCCCAACTGCAAATCTGTCAAGAACTTGAGCAACTGGTTGGTGATTTTGTGATCTTGGTGTTCCAGATATTATGTGAGTGTTTGGATCACTTCTATATGATGTATGTGAGGTGTGTGAGTGATTAGTTTGATTGGAAAAGCTCTCAAACTCAAAACCCGATAGTGACTTGCCTTAGAAGGCAAAATTGGAGTGAAAGAAGAGATTTTGAGGAAAGCATCTGTTTGATGGCTTTGGTGTAATCAAACTAATAAAAAATGAGCTCTATTTATAGTAGAGCAAGTTTGTTTTGCAAGTAATATTGAATGGCAACTGCAGCAGAGGTTTGGCCAATGTTGGCAAATGAGAATCCAAGTCTCCTCTAGCCATTGACTAGAGGTTAGGGCACAGGGATGTGGTTCCCTTGGTCTTGGATAAGTCTTGACTGAATTCAGTTGCAAATGGCTCAGTCCATGCCACCTTGATGTATGCATTGAATGCTCCAATCCAAAATTGGAGTCTTGTCCCTCTTTTAGGAAATTCTAGGTTTGGCATGCTACTTCTTGTTCCAAAGACTTTGGAGGCTTGGCTTAGTGTTTGTCCCACTTAGATTTGATCCTCAGATGTGTCCAAGATGATGACAAGGCTTGGAATTATCTGATTTTGCCAAATCGAGCAAAAATGCAAAATTCTGCCTAGCCTTGGCAGTTTTCAGCAAGGCATATTGCCATTGTCATATCTCTTGGCCCAAGTGGAATTTGGTGATGTTCTTGGCCATTTTGGAAAGCCCTCATATGATACAACAATTGTATGATCATATTTGGTTTTGATACCTTTTGGATCGAAGTGAAAAATCCCCCTACATTTGGAAAAAAGTGAAGGCAGATTCTGACTTAGTGAAAATTTCACTAAGTGTTGGAAAAAAGTGACATTTTCACTTTTTGTGATTTTGATCATTCCATAACTCAAAATCCATGATGAATTTGGAGGTAGGCCAATTCTAAGCTTTTGTAGAGGGTAATGAGATATATTAATCAAGCTTTGGATGGGGAAAAATGGCTTTGTGGTTTAGGAGTTATGATCCTCCAAAGTTGGTACCCTTGCCACTTTGTTCATAACTTAGAAAATTTTCTAAGTTTTTATGGTTACCCCCTTTTACAAGTTATCCCACTTTTCTTGATTTTTCTTGATGAATGATGATTCAAATCATATATAAACATCATTTTAGGGTTAAAAAACCATTTTTGTGAAAAATCTCAAAAAGTCAAAGTTGAGTTTTGTGCACAGTTGACTTTTTGTCAAATGAATTCCAAACTGTGTGATCCTCTATGAAATCAAGTTCTTGACCTAAATCAAACTTGATGGATTGATTTCATAGGTGTTATAGGGTGTATTGAATCATGTCCTAGGGTTTGGGAGCATGTCCTGGTCAAAAGTCAAAGCTACAATTGACTTTTCTCGCGAAACTCTAATTGTGGTACTGATGAAATTGAGACTTGCTGCTCAAGCTTCCTTGATCAGTACATTGTTACAAATGGATCAATGTGGTATGTTGGAGACCCTCAAATCATGTCTTGAGGTCTTGACTCATGATTTGTGCCAAAAGTCAATCTAGGGGTGAATTAGGTCAAGAAACCCTAATTCCTGATTTTTGATGTATGCATCCCCTGAGGTCAAATTGACTTGATTCTTGGGCCCATGAGGTTCCATGGAGTATTTTAGGATATGCTTTAAAGCATTGGCTCATGCCCAGGGGAAAATTTCCATCTGGAAGCCCTGGTTGACCAAACCCTAATTTGGTGACACTGGCGATCTTGAGGCTGATCCACCTGGAAGAGAGCAACCTTGTGCTTAATCCTTAAAGTGGGAGTCCTCTTGATCCATTGTAGATGTTTGGGAGGTTATACAAGTTGAATATCATGTCATTTCTTGATTGATCCTTTGTCTAAGAACTCTGAGAGGGCTTGAAACCCTAATTTTGACAGTAGTAAGTGTTCACCCATCTTTGGGGAGACTGATGAGGCAAGATGGTTCATCCATATTGTGATGATGATTTGTATAATGATGGGAAATCTTAGTGGTCAAAATTTGGGGTATGACACTACCCTTTCTTTTTTATTCTTGTTATCCCTAGCTTTTTCGGCTTTTAGTCGTTCGACCTGTCTAACCCTATCAGCCAGTTGGGCCATGTCTCTTAAGTACTGGGTATCTAACTTCTTTATAATTGAGTATTTGAGGCCACCCGCGACCATTTCGACTAACTCATGTTCAGGCATCTGTGTAAAACACCTTACTTTGAGCAACCTAAATCTATTAAGGTAGTCATCAATTGGCTCTGAGAACTTTCTCTTGACGCTAGCCAATTGTCATACCCCAAATTTTGACCACCAAGATTTCCCATTATTGTGAAAATCATCACCACAATATGGATGCGCCATCATGCCTCATCAATATCCTCAAAGATGGGTGAGCATTCACTACAATCAAAACTTAGGGTTTCAAGCCCTCTCAGAGCACTTAGACAAAGGATTAATCTAGAAATGACATGATCTTTAACTTGTCTAACCTCTCAAACACCTATGAAGGATCAAGAGGAATCCCACATCTAGAATCAAGCACAAAGTTGCAACATTCCAAGTGGATCAAGCCTCGAGATCGCTAGTGTCACCAAATTAGGGTTTTGGTCGACCAAGGCCTCTAGATGAAAATTTTCATCTGGGCATGAGCCAATACCTCAAAGAATAACTCAAGGGACCTCATGGACCCGATCATCAAGTTAATTTAGCCCTAGGGGATGCATTCATAAAAAATCAGGAATTAGGGTTTCTTTACCTAATTCACCCCTAAGTTGACTTTTGAGGCAAGATATGAGCCAAGACCTCAAGACATGATTTGAGGGCATCAAATACACCACATTGATCCATTTACAACAATGGATTGATCCAAGAAGCTTGATTCACAAGCTTCAATTTCATATGGACCACAATTAGGGTTTTGAGGAAAAAGTCAATTGTATCTTTAACTTTTGACCAAGACATGCTCCCAAACCTTGGGACATGATTCAATACACCCTATAACACCTTTTGAACTCATCCATTTGGTTTGATTTGGGTCAAGAACTTGATTGCACAAAGAATGTCACAGTTTGGATTTCATCTGATAAAAAGTCAACTGTGCACAAAATCAAGTTTGACTTTTTGGAATTTTTCACAAATATGGTTCTCCTAAGTCAAAAATAATGTTAATATATGATTTTGATCATCATTCATCAAGAAAAATCAAGAAAAGTGAGGTTTCTTGCAAAAGGGGCAACCATGAGAAACCCATATTTTTCCAAGTTATGGAACAAAAGTGATTTTGTACCAAACTTTGCAAGGTCATAACTCCTAAACCACAAGGTCTTTTTCTCCCATTCAAAGCTCAAATAAAAGTCCATCTGACATACTTTAAAAGTGTCAACTACAAGATATTCCAAATCCTCATGGGTTTTGAGTCATGGATTTATCAAAATCACAAAAACATGAAAATGACCACTTTTCCAACAATTAGTGAAATTTTCAATAAGTTAGAATCTGTCTTACTTTTTCCAATATGTAGGGACATTTTTCACCTTGATCTAAGTTAAACCAGGTCCATTGGTGAACATCAAATTTAAAGTATGTCATGAGGGTTTTCCAACAAGTACCACATCATCTCCAAATTCAATTTGACTAGGGAGTTACAACCCTTGGATCATGGCACATGGACTGATTTTTACAAGACATAATTTTTCACTTTTGCTCGATTTGGAATAATCAAATAAGTGCAAGCCTTGTCATCCATTTGGACACATCAGAGGATAAGATCCAAGAGAAAAGATCTGATCCATAAGCCTCCCAAGTCCAAGGAATTACATGTAGCCATGAGTACCCTAAAAAGCTTAAAAAGCTCCAAGACTCTAATTTTGTTTCCAAGCATTCAATGGATGCATCAAGGTGGCATAGACTGAGACATTGCTAACTGAATGAGTCAAGATTCAGCTCTGAATCAAAGAACCATAGGCCTGTGCCCTAACCTCAAGTCAATGGCTAGAGGAGACTAAAGATTCCTTTTGCTACAATTGGCCAAGGAAATGTTACAGCTGCCATTCAGTGTTGTTGCCAAAACAAACTTGACACACTATAAATAGAGCTCATTTATGGGTAGTTTGAGTACACCAAAGCACTACAGCACTTACTTTCCTCAAAATCCCTCTCATTAGGCCAAAATGCCTTCTTTTACAAGTCATCTCTGAGTTTTTGAGTTAGAGAGCAATTCCACCATAGCTCATGATCCAAACACATCTAATGTATCATATATAAGTTGTTCAAACACTCACCCTTGATCTGAAACACCAAAATCAGAAAGCCAACCTCCAAAACCTCAAATTTTGACTTTTCTACATTTTTCAAGCCATGTCTTGATCAGTCACTTCCAAAACCAAACAAAGCCTCAAACACACTCCAAATATCATCCTCAAACTGTCCGAATTGGTTTCCATCATCTGGAACACCATTTGAGAGAGTCACTATTTTGGTCACTTTTGCCACTTTTCCAAGAAAGAGCCTATACTTGATCCCGAGTATTCCAGCTGGTTATGATCATCCTAATAGCTTCTAAGGGATCAATCAAGAGTCTCTAAAGCATTGGATTACTTGTAGCACAAGGGACTTGATAGTTAGCACAAGGAGCTCCAAGAGGTAAGTGCATCACAACTTGAACTCTTTAAATCATGCATTGCTTTGAGGTCCATTGATCATGGACCTCTCATACATATCATATATGTTGTGTTTAAACCAATTTATCATGTTATTACTGCATGTATGGTGAGACAGCATAGAACATGCAAATCTTGGTCTATTTTGAAACCACTATCGGATTTTGAAATAGAAGCATTTTCTAAAAATTCCAAATGCACCATTGGATTCCTCATGAAATTCTAGGCAGGATAAACCTAAATTTTGTCCCATTCCATGGAGAAAAGAGGAAGTTAGAGCCTTCACGCAAGAGGCCAAAAATCAGGCCTTGCCTTGGGCAAGGGCCAGGCATGGCGCCTTGGCCAGGCCTAGAAACAATGCACCCTTATGTATTAATGGGGTGGTTTTGATACACAGATGTATCACCACCCCAATGGTAGCGCGCATGTGTGTTTGTCTGGCAGGTCGTGGGTTTAACTCCCACCCAGATCATTTTGCCATTTTCTCTTTTTTTTTGTTGTTGTTATTTTTCATATATTTTGTGGCTTTTATTGATTAATTCCAAAATTAATATCTCTTTCAATTTTAATCATTTTTTATTGGTTCTTTTTTTGAAAATTCCAAAAAATATAAAAATATTTTATTCAATAAAAATTTCACAAAAATATTATTTATTACATATATTTGGTATTTTCGTAAAGAATTATGTTTTTATTTGTTTTAACATTAAAAAAAATATTTCTTTCTCTTGTGTTTTTTATCCAAATGATTTTCAAATCATTCTATGAATGAAGCATGATTTTTAAAACATTAATCCAAGATCACAACTTGTTTTTCCCACATGTTTGATAATTTTGATTATTTTAATTGAATTTTATTCAATTAAGATATATTTTAAAATCAAATTAGGGTTTTGATTATTACACACCCTCACAAATCTTTTTCAAAACATTTTGGGCCTCTAATAGAATGTAGGAACCATCCCCTTTGTAAAATACAATAATTTGGGCCTCAGTCATTGTATAAGGCCCGATATGATTTTCAAAATAACGGTGCGATCGCTGTTTTTTCATCTGGGCATCTCCTTGAGTATAAGCCCCATTTTTCCCTTTTCACAAACACCTTTGGGCCTCTAATAGAGTGTAAGACTCAACCCCCTTGTAAATAAAAACCTTTTGGGTATCAGTTGTTGTATAAGTCCCACTTTGTTTCTAAAACCACGACGCGATCATCGCCTTTTAAACAAAATGGATGTGGGCCTACCCTTGTGTCGTAAGTCCCATTTGTTTTCTTTTTTCAAACACTTTGGGCCGCTTGATAGAGTGTAAGACCCAATCTCTATGTACATAAAACCTTTTTGGGCCTCAGTCATTGTATAATTCCCGACACAATTTTCAGATCAACGGTACGATCACTGTTTTTCATCTGGGCCTCTCCTTGAGTATAAGCCCTAATCTTTTCAAAACAACTTTTCCTTTGATCTAGGTTCAAATTCTTAGTTGTTATCAAAACTTTCTTTAATTTCTTGAACAACTAACCATACAACTGTTACAATGGAAGCTTGCTCACCTGTAAGTTTTAAACAGCTTTCTTTTATATACTTGCATATATATATATATATATATGTATGTACATATATATATATATATATATATTTGTTTGTGCTGGAAGCTTCCTCACCTATAAGTCCTCCTGCCCTCTTTTACATACAGTATATATTTCATCTGTATATATATGCTTGTATATATTTGCTTAGAGCTTTCCTCGGCAATTAGGTCTAGGATTAGATAAAGCCAGTGGTCACTCTTTTAACACAGTCAAAACTAGTTCCCCATTGGAATTTCCAGATACAATCTTGCCGCCTCTTGGGCTAATACAATATGGAACAAAGAGAAAGGCATTATTCTCGGCGAAACTTTTCTTAAGACTGTCACTATTAGAAAATTGTCAATGAAATTCATTCCCCCCAGGGAGGATTAATTCCTGGTGAAACCTCTCTTGAATTTTTTCAAACCCTAGAACTGTTCACTAGAGAAAGGATTATTCTCGGTGAAACTTTTCTTGAACTTTTCTTAGGTTTGGACCCACAGGCTTCCTAAAAGCATCCCAGCCTCCTCTTGGGCTTTGTAAACGTAACCTCAGGCTTCTTAGAAGTTCTCATGCCTCCTCTTGGGCTTAGTACAAGGTCCCAAAGAACTCTTAAAGGTATAGAACAGAACTTAGTCATCCTTTGAAAGAGCAGTCTTTCTAAGAGTCAAAACATCAAACCAGTTTATGGTTGATTCTCATCCCTTAAAACATTAGCCTCCTCTTGGGATTTATACAAGCAGACTTAGACAGTCTTTCCTCCTCTTGAGCATCATACAAAGATAAACAATCAGTAGACTTGGACAGTCTCACCCCCTTTTGGATCTCAAGAAACCCTTAAATTTCCCAAAAGCATAGGATAAGCCCTGATCATCTCATCAATCACCAACAGAGTCAAAACTTCTCACTTTATTTTTCCCTGAGCTAGGGCCAAATCACTATCACTAAACCTTTATCAGAACCTCATGGTCTCTGATATCCCAACTCTTATGTAATCCTCAGTAAGAGTTGATTCCCCACTTTGGACCTACCTCTGGATCTCAAATAATCCTCAACAAAGTTAGCCTCAATCTTAGGCTTTACAGATCATATTCTCCAGCTGAGTCAATCATACCTTTTAGCCTCAATCTTGGGCTTTGTACAAGACAGATAAAAATACTCTCTTGTTGAGTCATTCACAACTAGCCTCCTCTTAGGCTTTATAAAAGGATCTTCCAACACTCTCTTGTTGAGTCAATCTACCATTTTTCCTTAATCTTGGGCTTTGTACAAGACACATAAAAACACTCTCTTGTTGAGTCAATCATTTTTAGCCTCCTTTTAGGCTTTGTGTAATGATTCCCCTTTTCCTCAATAAAAGTCAGCCTCAATCTTGGGCTTTGTACAAGACACTCACATAAAAACACTCTCTTGTTGAGTCAATCACCTTTTCAGCCTCAATCTTTGGCTTTGTACAAGACACCCATAAATATCTTCAGTAGGGTCAAACCCTTTTTAGCCTCAATCTTGGCCTTTGTACAAGACACATACAAATATTCCCCAGTGGAATCAATAACTCTCGTTTAGCCTCAATCTCGGGCTTTGTACAAGACAAACAAAATCTTTCCCCAGAAAATTCAACTTCTAGCCTCCTCTTAGGCTTTGTATAAAGATCTCCTCAAAGAGCCAGTCTCTTTTCAGCCTCAATCTTGGGCTTTGTACAAGACAAATAATAAACTCCCTAGAGGAGTCAATCAATCTCTTAGCTTCAACCTTGGGCTTTGATCAAGGCACATAAAATCAACATCCCCTCAGTGGAAATCAAAAGTCTCTCTTTAGGAAAACATTTCTCTGTATATCACACATCAAAACAGAAAATTAAAACCAATCCTAATCCTAGATAATTGATGTAAGTGGCACACTTGTTGATTCAAAAATCCAAGTTATAGTCCTTCTTTATCCTGGTAAATCCCCTCTTTCATCTAACAGCTATAAGTGGCAAGTCTCTGGATTATTTACATCCAAGCCAATGTCCCTCTCTTAGCATGAAAGATTCCTAAGGAAAAATGGCATTGCTCTACACTGAGTTAAAGTTTCCCCCTTCAGGATAAATCCCTCATAAAGGAAATTATAGCATTGCTGATTCTCATATCCCAGTTAAAGTAATTCTCCTTTATATTCAGTTACCCAAACAACTGTGATAAATAGAATAGGAGGAATTACGATTGCTCTGATTTCCCTGTTTTCTTTAACGGGAATATATAGGCATAAGATTGCAAAATCTTAGAGAGCATACCAATAAAAAAATTTAGGTCTAGTACCTTCATACAAACCAAAAACATCGAACAAACCCGAAATCAACAAAAACTCTCTTTCTCTCTCTCTCAAGAACCTCCCAACGGAGAAACTTTCCCAACCCACAACATACAAACAACAGTAAGTATAATTGCTAACAACCTGTGGATAACCACATATAGGATGGGTAATTGACAACTCCCCATTGTATAACCTGACCCCAAACCTCCCAACCTCTTAAGCATTTGTTCAGTTAAACATTTGAGTGCAAGGTTAGTTTGACATTGCTTCCATTTCCTTTCCATCTTCATATGATAAATAAGAAATTAGAAATTAGTACCCAACTCCTATCATTGCGGTGAGGAGAAACCCATGGTGATGAGGTCGTCGCGTCATCGACAAAAATCGCACGCTATAGGAAAATGGTGACTCTGCTGGGGATCGTCTTGTTAGTGTCATACCCCAAATTTTGACCACTAATATTTCCCATCATTGTGCAAATCATCATCACAATATGGAAGAACCATCCTACCTTATCAATCTCCTCAAGGAATTGTTGAGCATCCACTACAATCAAATTTAGGGTTTCAAGCCCTCTCAGAGCTTTTGACAAAGGATCAATCAAGGAATGACATGATCTTCAACTTGTCTAACCTCTCAAGTAGCTACAAAGGATCAAAAGGACTCCCACTCCAAGGATTAAGCACAAAGTTGCCCCCTTCTAGGTGGATCAAGCCTTAAGATCGCCAGTGTCACCAAATTAGGGTTTTGGTCGATCAAGGCCTCCAAAGGGAAATTTTCCTCTGGGCATGAGCCAAGGATCTAAAACACAACCTAATATACTCCATGGAACCTCATGAACCCAACCATCAAGTCAATTTTTCCTCAGGGGATGCATTCATCAAAAATCAGGAATTAGGGTTTCTTGACCTAATTCACCCCTAAGATGACTTTTGGGACAAATCATGAGCCAAGACCTCAAGAGAGGGTTTGAGGGTCTCTAATCAACTATATTGATCCATTTAGAACAATGGATTAATCCAAGAAGTTTGAGCAACAAGTCTCAATTTCATCTGCACCACAATTAGGGTTTTGCGAGAAAAGTCAACTGATACTTTGAATTTTGACCAGGACATGCTCCCAAGCCCTAGGACATGAATCAATATGCCCTATGACACCCATGGAACATGTCCATCAAGTTTGATTTATGTCAAGGACATGATTTCCAGAAGAATTGCACAGTTTGGAATTCATTTGATAAAAAGTCAACTGTGCACAAAAGTCAACTTTGACTTTTTGAGATTTTTCACCAAAATGGATTTTTAACCCTAAAATGATGTTAATGTATGATTTGAATCATCATTCATCAATAAAAATCAAGAAAAGTTGGATAACTTGTAAAAGGGGTAACCATAAAAACTTAAAAAATTTTCTAAGTTATGAAAAAAGTGACACTAATAGGCCAACTTTGGAGGACCATAACTCCTAAACCACAAGGCCATTTTCTCCCATCTAATGCTTGATTTGTAGATCTCATTGCCCTCTACAAAAGCTTCATACTGACCTATGTCCAAATTCCTCATGGATTTTGAGTTATGGAGTGATCAAAATCAAGAAAAGTCACTTTGTTCCAACACTTAGTGAAAATTTCACTAAATCAGAATTTGCTTCACTTTTTTCCAAATGTAAGGGGATTTTTCACTTGGATTCAAAAGAGATCAAAACCAAACATGTTCAAACAGTTGTTGTATCATGTAAGGGCTTTCCAAAATGACCAAGAACATTACCAAATTCCATTTGGGCTATGAGTTATGACATTGGCAAGTTGCCTTGTTGAAATCTGTCAAAGGCAAGGCAGAATTTGCATTTTTGCTCGATTTACCAAAATTGTGCAAATCCAAACACTCCTATCCACTTGGACACATCCGAGGATTGAATCTCAAAGGGACAATCACTGAGCCAAGCCTCCAAAGTCTTTGGAACAAGAAATAGCATGTTGAACCTAGAATTGCCAAAATAGGGACAAGACTCCAATTTTGGATTGGAGCATTCAATGGAAGCATCAAGGTGGCATGGACTGAGCCATTTGCAACTGAATTCAGTCAAGACTTATCCAAGACCAAGGGAACCAGCAGCCTGTGCCCTAACCTCTAGTCAATGGCTAGAGGAGACTTGGATTTCCATTGGCCAACATTGAACAAACACCTTCTGCAATTGCCATTCACTATTCCTTGCAAAACAAACTTGCTCTACTATAAATAGAGCTCAATTGTGATCAGTTTGAGTACACCAAAGCCATCTAACAGATGTTTTCCTCAAAATCTCTTCTTTCACTCCAATTTTTCCTTCTAAGGCAAGTCACTATCGACTTTGGAGTTTGAGATCTTTACCAATCAAACAAATAACTCACACACCTCACATACATCATATAGAAGTGATCCAAACACTAACATAACAACTGTACCACTGATTTCACAAAATCACTAGCCAATTGCTCAAGTTCTTGACAGTTTTGCAGTTGAGGTGCCATTCTCAGCTCCAAACCATTTCAATCCATTCCAAGCATTCAGACACATCACTTGGCACCTAAGGAAGCTATCCACATCATTGGAACCTAGCTGTAACACCTCCAACACAAAACACGATCACCAGCTACAAGTGGTAAGCATGAGCTCTTCTAACTCTATGATCCATGCAATTTTTGCTGCACAATAATTTGGCCATTTGTTCTTAATCATGCATGGAATATTTTCCCTCAATAAATTGCATTGTTTGAATCGTGTGTGGAATTTCTGAACCTTCATGCAAAATCTAGGGTTCTTGAGGATTTTACGTGATATCTTGTTATATGTTTAATTTAAATGAAATTAATTGACATAGACATGATCGTGAGGTTGAGACGAGCATAATGATATGTGGATTACATGATATAATCAAGTATTCAATGAGATTGAGGAGAAAATGCAAATCAACCAAACCCAGAACACGCGCGTGTTCTTGGTGTGTTCTTGGCGCCATTTTTGAATATTTGAATATTTGAATTTTGTGATTTTATTTAATTGATTCCAAAATTAATTTCTCTCTGAGTTTTAATGATTTCGAGTTGATTCTTTTTGCAATAATTCACAAAAATGTTAAAATATTTGATTTTCACAAAAAATCCTAAAAATATTATTTATTTTATACAATTGATATTTTTGCAAAGAATTAATATTTTAATTGTTTTTGACATTTTAAATGTTTTTTCCACCTTGATTTTGCAACTTTTAATGCCTTCTAATTATTTTTTAGGTCAATACTTAATTTTTGAAGCATTAATCCAAGATCACAATTTGTTTTCCATATGTTAAACAATTTTGATCATTTTCATTGAATTTTTATTCAATTAAATACATTTTTGAAAACAAATTAGGGTTTTTGGATTAATTCAACCCTCATAAATCATTTTCAAAACACTTTGGGACTCTAATAGAGTGTAAGACCCAATCCTTTTTGTAAATACCAAAATATGGGCCTCACTTATTGTATAAGTCCCACTGTATTTTCAAAAACCTCGGCGCGATCGCCAATTCAAAATCAAATAAACTGGGCCTACCCTCGAGTAGTAAGACCCATTTCTTTTTTAAACTTTGTGGGCCTCTAATAGAGTGTAAGACCCAATCCCTTTTGTAAATAACAAAATATGGGCCTCACTTATTGTATAAGTCCCACTGTATTTTCAAAAACCTCGGCGCGATCGCCATTTCAAACGAAAAACCAACTGGGCCTACCCTCGTGTTATAAGCCCCACTCTTTTTCTTTTAAAACTCTTTGGGCCTCTTGAGAGAGTGTAAGACCCTTCCCTGCGTACAGAAGACCTTTTTGGGCCACAGTCACTTGTATAAGTCCTTCTGTACAAAAACAACAGTACAATTACTGATAAACCCTGGGCCTCTCCTTGAGTTGTAAGCCCCAAATCTTTCTTTTTCAAAGCACTTTCTCCTTTGATTTTGAATATACTATTGTTTTTAATCTTTCTTTGTTGAACAACTAACCAAACAGCATGGAAGCTCTACAACCGAGTAAGTGTTTATACGCTTTCATTTACTGCTTTCATATACATATAACTGTATTGTGGGGCTGCTCATTGTAAGTCTCTTTTCATAAACTCATATCAACTAAGTAATAATAGTATAGATATTTAGAGTTTCCTCGGCAACTACGTCTAGCACTAGGTAAAGCCCTGTTGATCACTCTGAACTTACAGTCAAAACTAGATCCCCATAGGATTACCAGACACAGTCTTCCCTCCTCTTGGGCTTAAACAATATGGAGATGTGAAAAGCAGATTCTTTTTGAACCCTTTCTCAGACTGTCACTCTTAGAAATAGACAAAACTAGATCCCCAATAGGATCACAAGATATAGTCTTCTCTTTGGCTGTCCTCATTAGGAATTGTCAAGAGACTCTACTCCCAGAGATGATTGTATTCTCCGTGAATGGCATCTTTGAGTTTCTTCCAAATTCTCGAACTTTCCTGACTTGATCTATTCTTTGTGAATAGCTTGCCTTGAATTTCTCGGGGTTTGGGGACCCACAGGCTTCCTAAAAGCATCCCCGCCTCCTCTTGGGCTTCGTACAAGGACCCGTCAGATTCTTAGAAGTACTCACAGCCTCCTCTTAGGCTTCATATAATGATCTCTTCCTTCGGGAATGATAGCCTCCTCTTGGGCTTCGTACAAGGACCGATCGACTTCTTAGAAGTTTCCAGCCTCCTCTTGGGCTTCGTACAAATTGTCCCGACGACCTCCTAGAGGTATAGGAACAAAAATTAGTCATCTTAATAGAACAGTCTTTCGAAAGAGTCTAGTTCCTCATACTGAAAGCGTACTTTCTCTCAGCATAGTACAAAAGATAAAACTCTAGACTCGGTCAGTCTAAGACCCTTGAGTCCCCAAAGATGTTCTCAAGCACCCTTCAAGTAAGGAAAAACACCAGTAGACTTGGACAGTCTCAATACCCTTTGGATTTCCCATTTCCTTAAAGAACAGGAAATAACCCTGATCCTCTGATCAGTGCCAAACTACAAACCCACTTGGAATCAGTCTTTTTATAAGAACTGATTTTCTCTTTTACAACATACTGGAGCTATCACTTAACTGTAACAACAATCCCCTTCTTTTAGCCTCTATCTCGGGCTTCGTACGAGATACAAAGGCTCCCTTGTGGAGTCAGAACACTTTTAGCCTCCATCACGGGCTTCGTACGAGATACAAAGACTCTCTTGTTTGATTCAGATCAATCTTTAGCCTCCTTCTTGGGCTTCATACAAGACATCTCCAAAAGCACTCCCTCGTTGAGTCAACCCTTTTAGCCTCTCTCTCGGGCTTCGTACGAGACACATAAAGATTCCCCTGTAAAGTCAACCCTTTTAGCCTCTCTCTCGGGATTCGTACGAGACACATGATAGCCTCCTCGTAGGCTTTATATAAGAAAACCACTGGTTGATCCAATCAACCTCTTAGCATCAAAGCTGTGCCTCGTTCACAGTACACAAACATCAACAACTCCTTCCATCTAATCGCTGTAAGCGGCAAACCTCTGGATTATTTACATCCACACCACTGTCCCTCTTTTAGCATGAGAAATTCCTAAGGAAAGATGACATTGCTCTACACTGAGTTAAAGTCTTCTCCTTCAGGTTAAAACCCCCTATAAAGGAAATTATGGCATTGCTAGGATCTGCATATCCCGGTTAAAGTAATCCTCCTTTACAGTCAGTCACCCAACAGTTGTGACAAACATACCCCCTCTTTTAGAGATGACAAGTTCTCTCTAAAGTCAAAACCTTTTAGCTTCATATCTTGGGCTTTGAACAAGATACAAACCACCTTTTCAGCTTCACATCTTGGGCTTTGAATAAGATATAGATCACCTTTCGCTTCACGTCTTGGGCTTTGAATAAGACACCAAAAACACCCATTTCCTCCCATAGAATAGGAGGAACTACGAACGCTCTGATTTCCCTGTTTCGGTAAACGGGAATACGTAGGCATAAGATTGAAAGAAAAATCTTAGCGAGCACACTAAACAAAAACCCAAAATCCTATACCTTCCCATATCAACCAAGAAGTATCAGTCTTAACCTCCCACCAATCGATTGAATGCTATTTTAACAAAATAAACCAAGAGAAACCACGAATCTTTGTAGCATCTGTAAACCAACAGTTTTGACTGTTTAACCTCAGTATGCAAGCAGGGTTAGTTGGAGACATCTATTTCCCTTCCTTCATCAGCTTCAATAGGATAAAAAATGAATCGAATTGTAGTTCCAGAGCGATTGTGCTTTGCAACCACATCCAAAAATCACTCGCTACAGAAAAATGGCGACACTGCTGGGGATAATTGCTTAGATCTTGTTCTCTTCACATTTCCTAGGTGGAAACCTTAAAATTTCTTTCTTTCTTTTCTGGGATAGGACTTTTGTTGACTTCACTAGGATCTTAGGTCAAAAACCTTTAAATAGGGAAGGGACCACAAAATGGTGACTCCGCCGAGGAGCCATTTTTGTCAGGAATATAGGATTCATAGCTCTTTAAAGTCTAGGACTTTAGGACAAATATATATATTGCTTTTCCTAATTGCTATACTTGTTTATTTTTCTGCTAATGGGAATGTGTGTGATGCCGCATGTGGAGAGATTGAGTATATACCTAGGAAAAATCACCTTTTTTTGTAGTGCAGTGGCTATTGGGAATGGTTGTTACGCGATAAACTACCCTCTTCTGAGATTTCTTTGATGGACGCCACCTAGCACGGTTCTCGGCCCGCTGGTGTTCTCAGGAATCAATGATTTTGAGTGACAGGTACAAAAAAATCATCCGTAGAAAACCTTTGGGGATGGGTAGAGCCTTGACTTCATGACAACGACCATTTGACCCCATGTTTTTGCTATGTTTTTGTGTGCTGCATTCATGCATTCATTTAAACAAAACATTAAAACAAGAAAAATCTTCTCTTCTAGTCTCTCTTTTTCAAATTAAACTAAGATAATGATTGCAAATGTCAGAGAAAAGGATTGCGCTCATGGATTTCGGTAGAAGGAGAACCCATAAGTACACCTTCAGGATTCCAAAACTAGAGGATTTGAGAGGATTAGCAAGGAGGATCACTAACCCTGAGGCTTTCAGAGCCAAGCACGGAGGTCTGCTACCACTGTTAAGAGTCCATGTGATTGAGGGAATCATGGATACGCTCGTCTAGTTTTACGATCCAGTTTATCACTGTTTCACATTCCCAGATTACCAGCTCGCACCAACGCTGGAGGAGTATTCTCATCTGACCGATCTACACATTACAGATCGAGCTCCATTTTCTGGACTGGAAGAAATTCCAAAGAATCAAACCATTGCAAGAGCAATTCATTTGGACGAGTCTGAGGTCAGGACTCACATGACCGCTAAGGGTGGCATACAAGGTTTGCCAGCCTAGTTTCTGACAAAGAAAGCCCTGTACTTTGCTAGTATCGGGAACGTGATTGCTTTTGAAAGCATCTTTGTTTTGCTCACCTACGGGTTATTTTTGTTTCCCAACATCAATAACTTTGTAGATATCAACGCCATTAAGGTTTTTCTCATTGGAAATCCTGTGCCGACTTTGCTCGCAGATGCGTATCATTCTGTGCACTTAGGAAATTTGTACAACGGAGGGGAGGTCTCATGTTGTGTACCTCTGCTTTACAAATGGTTCACTTCCCATTTACCCAAGTCTGCTGCTTTTTGGGATTGTAAGAATGCCTTACGTTGGTCACAGAGGATCATATCTCTTACCAACTCTGATATAGATTGGTGTAATAGGATCTATGATGGAATTAGAATCATTGATCTTTGTGGAAACCTCCCCAATGTACCCCTCATAGGAACTAAAGGAGGAATCAACTACCATCCGGTATTGGTTCGTCGTCAATTTGGATACCCAATGAGGCATGTCCCACGTAATGCTCATCTGGAAGGTCTTTTCTTCAAGGAAGGAGAAAACGACAGAGCACTAAAGATGGAAATAGTGCAAGCCTGGAATCATGTTCACAAGAAAGGACGAGATTCTCTAGGAAAACCAGACTATGTCTCAGTGGATCCTTATCTCCACTGGGTACAAACTAGAGCTCTCAAGCTAAAGATGCCTTATCCGCGTCACGGAGTTCTTCCACCAAAGGAATCTGTCATGTACTTCATGACTAAAACGGAAAAACTCTAGGTTACTCTCAACAAAGTTCAAAAGGAGAAAAGGTCTTGGAAAAACAAGTACCGCACCCTCAGTGTGGAGTGTACCAAAATACAGCAACTACTGAAAGAGAAAGATGCTCTGATTGAAATTTTAGAGCAACATGCTGTAGAAAGTCAAGAAGACCAGAGGAATTTGCTCACTCCTTTCACCTGGCAAAGGAATGACAACCCGACAACAGTCCAAGAGCCCCGATCAAAGAAAAGGAAAATACCAGAATCAGCACCCGATTTCTCTTCGGAGAGGACTCGGGACCCATTAAATTAGGTTTCTATTTCTGCACCTTGTAATCTACTGTATTTCATTTCCGCAATCCTTTGAATTTCAATAAAAGGGGTTTCCCCACTGTTTGATATTTGCAATCTAATTGTCGAAGTTTATTTTAAATAACCAAAAACAATTAATATAATCATTGCATTCATCATTCTCACGTAACGTATTCTTCTTCTCTACGAATCTCACATTTGTGTCTCGATTCTAGAGTCAAACTGTCTCATTCGTACAATACTCGGGCCAATCGTCAAAAAAAGATGGATGATCTTGAGGAAGAAAACAGAGAGTTGAAAGAAGAGATCGACGCTCTAAGAGAGGATATGAGAAAGCTTCGTAACGACATGCAAGCCATGGCAGAAGCTCAGCTACAAAGAACTGTGATCTCAGAGATCACCTCAACGCCCATAGTGGAAAAGTCCGATCCTAGGTATCAAATGCCGAAAGATCGTCCTTGGGGCATGCCTGTTAACTATATCCTGGAAGGATATGTTCCGCCGATCACTGAAGGTCAGGGAATCGCAACAGAAGCCGCTGGGCCTGAAGGTTACAAACTTCGGGAAATCAAAGATTCCAGGGGCATACCGAGGATTCCTGAAGGTTATAAACTTTGGGAAATGCCAAGATTCACTGCCGTAGTCACGGTACCACCTCTTGTGGTGTACACTATCCCAGAAGGACAGATTCCGCCAATACCCGCTGGTAAAAAGGAAAATTTATTTGAAAAAATGGATGAGTTCCAGGAACAGTTCTTGGAAATGCAAAAGGAATTGCAAGCTATTCGCGGTCAGGATCTATTTGGAAAAGACGATGCAGATCTCTGCTTGGTCCCCAATGTGAAAGTCCCGCACAAGTTCCAAGTGCCCGTCTTTGAAAAGTACAAGGGTGACTCTTGCCCTCAAAGCCATCTGGTGATGTACGCTCGGCGGATGTCAGCTCAGACGGAGAATCAGGACCTACTGATTCACTACTTTCAGGATAGTTTAACTGGTGCCGTATTAAAGTGGTACATGGGTTTAAACCGTGCCATGATCAACACTTTCAGAGATCTTGGCACTGCCTTCGTCCAACAATACAAATATAATTTAGACATGGCACCCGACAGAGATCTACTCAGATCAATGTCACAAAGGGAGAAGGAATCCTTTAAGGAGTATGCTCAAAGGTGGCGTGAAATTACCGCTCAAATTTGTCCACCTCTTGAGGAAAAGGAGATGACAAAGATCTTCTTAAAGACCTTAAGCTCATTTTACTATGTCCGAATGGTTTCCAGTGCGCCCAGTGATTTCACCAAAATGGTTAGCATGGGTGTACGTCTTGAGGAAGCCGTCCGAGAAGGACGTTTGGTAAAAGACACTGGATCGACGAGCGGTACTAAAAAATACGGTAGTACTCTCCCTAAGAAAAAAGAGCAAGATATTGGGAATATCTCTCTCGGAAAGCAAAGGCGTCGATATCAACCAGTAGCAGCTGTAACTCCTACTATCAATTCCGCGCCTACGTATCAACCTCAGGTTGCGCAAAACCAACCTGATCAGCAAAGGACTCAACTGCCTCTTCAGCAGGCTCGTCCTCCATACAATAACAACCGTACAACACGGCCACCAGGAGCCAAGGGGTACATTCAGACTAAGTCCCCTGTTACAGTACCAGAAAATCCGCCTTTCTGGTTTAAGGTGCAGCAAACTTGCCCTTACCACCAAGGAGGATCAGGGCATAACATTGAGACTTATCTTAATTTCAAGTCCGACGTGCAAAAGCTTGTTAGGAGCGGGGTCTTATCCTTCAAGGATACAAATCCTAATGTTCTCACAAACCCGCTGCCTCAACATGAGAAGGCTGCAGTCAATTTCATAGAAGGAGAGACTAACAACGTCTATCAAATTCACGATGTACTCTTGTTGAAGACCAATCTGGTTAAGATGCATTGCAGACAAAGTGGATATGGCCATGTGCCACCTCATAACTATCATCAGTGTGATATCTGCTCTAAAGACAACCAGGGATGTTCTGTGGTGCAATCAGCCCTACAGGAACAAATGGATCTCGGATGGATCCAACAGCACCGAGTTCGTGGAGTTAACATGGCCTACACGAATTTTAACATCATTCAGAACCACGATATCCGTGCAATGAATGTCAACTTGGTGGCGATGCACTCAAGGTAAAGCCAGTGTCATAATCTGCCGCGGCACGATTACAGTTCTTGTCTGACTTGCTCGGTAAACAAACAGGGATGCTCTTTCATACAAGAGGCCCTCCAGCGTCAGATGGATTTTGGATGGATCCAAGACTACCATGATAGCAATTCCAATCAAATCAACATGGTCCAGATCTTTGACATTCGCGTGATGAATACCAACCTGGTAGAGTTACATGCTGAATAGGTCCGACTCGGATTCCTGGTATCACATAATTATCACAGCTGTAAGGCTGGTTGCGAAAATGATCAAGGTTGTACCCTTGTCCAGGAGGCACTTCAGCACTTGTTTAATCACTGGTGGATGCCAATCTATATGGATGAAGATACCCAGTAGATTAGTATCAATAACAGGAATCCTACTCGGCGTCAGAGTCAGGATGTCCGATCAGTGGAAGCTAACCTAGTGAGGTTACATTGTATTCAAAGTGGGCGGGGCCAGGTGCCACCACACAATTATGATCGTTGTAGCATTTGTTCGGAAAGTAACCAAGGGTGTTACCTTGTGAGAGCAGCTCTTCAGGGTCAGGTGGATCGTGGAGAGATTCGTCTATATCCGGGTTCTGGACCCATCAACTGGACGCCGAACTACCTTGCCGATCAAATTGAGGATGTTGTCACAATCCCTGGTCACCATAGGACCAGGGATGTTTTTGCCATCATCCCTCTACTTGACGGATCTAAAGTTCCCAACCGGGAACGGATCGAGATTACTTACGATGGTCAGAAAAATCAGAAGGCTCCTGTAGTCATCTATCTACTGGGACCATTACCGTATGAATCAACTAAGGCTATCCCTTACAAATACGGTGCAACAACCATTGAAAATGGAAAGGAAATTCCATTACCCTTCGTCGTGAACATTGCAGACATCAGTCGAGTAACACGGAGTGGTAGAATCTTCAACCGAGGGGTTGGGGAACCTAACAAAGAAAAGGAACTTCAGACGGAAGCTCCTGATCTACCAGTCGGACAATCCAGTAATCCCGACCTTTCAAAAAATGATGATGAGATGCTGAAGCTCATCCAAAGGAGTGAATACAACATTGTTGATCAACTGTTACAGACTCCTTCAAAGATCTCTGTGTTATCACTGTTACTCAGTTCAGAAGCACATAGGGAGGCTCTACAGAAAGTCTTGGAGCAAGCCTTCGTGGAATAGGATGTAACAATCAGACAGTTTGATAGCATTGTCTCTAACATCACTTCCTGCAACAATTTGGGATTTAGTGATAAGGAATTACCTGAAGAGGGTTGTCGTCATAACATGGCACTTAATATCATAGTTAACTGCCAGGACAATGCGTTGGCCAGCGTACTGGTAGACACAGGGTCAGCCCTGAATGTTATGCCGAAATCCACTTTGATGCAATTATCATTCAAAGGCCCTCCAATAAGAATCAACAAAGTTGTCGTCAAAGCATTCGACGGATCCAGAAAAATGGTTATCGGCGAAGTTGATCTTCCCATAACTATTGGTCCTCACACTTTCCAAGTCACTTTCCAGGTCATGGACATCCGGGTAACATACAGTTGTTTATTAGGAAGACCTTGGATACATTAGGCTGGAGAGGTCACCTCGACCCTCCACCAAAAGCTAAAGTTTGTCAAGAACGACCAACTAGTCACAATCTGCAGAGAACAAGCCTTGCTTGTAAGCAACTTATCATCATCTGCTAGTGTAGAACCCGAGGAGGTTATTGGAACTCAGTTCCAAGCATTGTCGGTGAGCAAGAACGATCAATCTAAAGGAGGAACATCAATTTCCTTATACAAAGATGCTATCAAAACGGTCAAGAATACCGATACAAAAGGATGGAGACAACTTGTCATTCCTACTAACAATAAAACAAAGAAGGGTCTTGGTTTTTCTGCAACCTGTAGCCAGATAGCTGCCAACGATGAGAGTCTTCGTCCCCTTCAAAACTTCTTCCACAGTGGAGGTTTTCTTCACCCAGTGCCTCAGGCAGTTCATGCTATCAATGAGGAAGATTCCTCCGACACAGAAGAAGAATGGAAGTCCTATCTTAACAAGGACAGTTATATGCCTCAGGATTAAACTCAAACTCCTTTTTGCTTTCCTACACAAAGTCTGAGATTTATACCCAGATCAGACGTCGAAATGATCTATGGAGATTGTGATCCGGAAGGATGTCGTGCTCCGCCAAACTCATTAGAGAAAGACACTCTGATGAAAGACCAATTTGACTACAACTACTATGGCCCAATGGATGGTCTGCCAATGTGGCAGCCCTACCCAGGAAACTTGGGGCAAGAAAGTCAGCCGAATGATGAAAATCAGATGACCATCATCGAACAAAATACCTGTGTCCCCACCATGTCATGGGATCAACACTTAGGTCATTCAGAAGCTACTCAACACGAAGATGAATTCGCAACGTTTGCGGGACTTAAATTCTTCAACTACGCTTTCCTTGAGGTCAACGTCATCGAGAGAGATAACTCCTCCAGTTCCAAAGAAGTTTGGGACACCTTGGGACAACCAAGTGGAAAGTACGACTACATCGTCAAGTACACTGCTCCCGAAAGCTCTCGTATCAGGCTCGAAGATATCCAGCCAACTGGATGGGGAGATACAGCTGAGAGCACAACTACTATGCATAATGCAATAGAGGAATCCTCCTACGACAACTCTGCCTGGGAGACAGATTTAAATGATCCTACTCCACCAGAAATCAGCGTTATTTCTGAAGACAAATCAAGGAAGGTACCAGACTTTGTGATTCACCGAGGAGTTCGCCGCCAATGGGTTGCCGTCGAGGTTCCGAAGGTCGTCCGTCAGTCAAAGTAATTGCCATATTTAACCTTTCACCCTGCCCAGGTGGAATGGATGTTTTGATAGGGCTCACTTTCTGTAAATTTTCCCTCTTCGCTTTGCCCAAAGCGACAGAGTTTTGTTTTATAGGGCTGTAGTATCAAGAGTCGACTTGTTCATAAATAAAATAACGTCGTTCTGTAATTTCCGCATTAATTGTTTTTTTTCTCTTTTCGCTTTTTCATAAAATGGTAATCCTAAAAAACAAATAATAAAAACAAGCAGTAAAATAAAACACTGCACACACTCTTGCATTCTCTCTATCTCTTCTAAACACAAATCATCACGTCATGCAGATTGCTTGTTTTACACCCCGTTGAAATATACGATCCGATGCCTTCTCCCAACTTTGAGTTCCCGGTATTCGAGGCTGAAGAAGAAAATGACGACAAAATTCCAGAAGAGATCTCCCGACTACTCAAACAAGAGGAAAGGTTCATTGAACCTCACAATGAGTTGCTAGAAACAGTCAACTTGGGTTCAGAGCAAGAGAGAAAAGAAATCAGGATTGGGGCACTGCTCAGTCCAACTGCCAAAGAAGGTTTGATAAAGCTTCTCAGAGAATTCCCCGATGTGTTCGCTTGGTCCTATCAGGATATGCCAGGGTTGGAAACCAGCATCGTGGAACACCATCTACCGTTGAAATTGGAATGTCCGCCAGAAAAACAGAGGTTGAGACGGACTCATCCAGACATGGCCATCAAAATCAAGGAGGAGGTACAGAAACAGATTGACGCAGGTTTCCTCGCCACATCAGAATATCCTCAATGGTTAGCCATTATTGTACCCGTTCCCAAAAAGGACAGAAAAGTCAGAATGTGTGTCGACTACAGAGACCTGAACAAGGCTAGTCCAAAGGACGACTTTCCTTTACCACACATTGACATGCTGGTAGACAGTACAACAAAGTTCAAAGTCTTCTCCTTCATGGATGGATTCTCGGGCTATAATCAAATCAAAATGGCGCCGAAAGACATAGAGAAAACTCCGTTCATTACCCCATGGGGCACCTTTTGTTACAAGGTGATGTCGTTCGGTTTGAAGAACGCCGGGGCAACCTATCAAAGGGCCATGACTACTCTGTTTCATGACATGATACACAAAGAAATCGAGGTATATGTCGATGATATGATTGCAAAATAAAAAATAGAGAGTGAGCATGTTGAACATCTGTCAAAATTGTTCGAACGTCTAAGAGAATTCAAGCTCCGCTTGAATCCTAACAAGTGCACCTTCGGTGTCCGTTCAGGGAAACTACTAGGGTTCATCGTTGCCCAGAAAGGAATTGAAGTTGATCCTGACAAGGTCAAGGCCATTCAAGAAATGCCTTCTCCGAAAACTGAAAAACAAGTCAGAGGATTCCTGGGACGTCTGAATTACATTTCCAGATTCATATTCCTCATAACCGCGACATGCGCGCCAATCTTCAAATTACTCAAAAAGAATCAGGACTGCATTTGGACAGAAGATTGCCAAACCGCCTTCAACAGTATCAAGGAATACCTGTTGAACCCACCGATTCTATCACCTCCAGTGGAAGAAAGACCACTGATCATTTACCTCACAGTTCTAGAGGACTCAATGGGATGTGTACTTGGCCAACAAGACGAAACTAAAAGGAAAGAGTCTGCCATTTACTATTTGAGCAAGAAATTCACCGACTGCGAAACTCGGTACACGATGCTCGATAAAACTTGCTGTGCTTTGGCTTGGACAACCAAACGTCTGCGCCAGTACATGATTCATCATACTACTTGTTTGGTCTCCGAAATGGATCCAATCAAGTACGTTTTCGAAAAACCTGCTCTTACGGGAGGGATTGCCCATTGGCAGATGCTGTTATCAGAATATGACAGAGTACCACGCTCAAAAAGCCGTTAAGGGAAGTATTTTAGCTGATCATATGGCTCATCAACCGATTGACGATCAGGAATCAGTCGGGTTTGACTTCCCAGACGAAGATGTCATGTACCTAAAGATGAAAGACTGCGATGAACCGCTACCCAGAGAAGGGCCAGAACCAGGTTCCCAATGGGGACTTATCTTTGATGGAGCAGTCAATCATTACGGAAGCGGAATTAGGGCAATCATTATTACCCCTCAGGGTACCCACATTCCTTTCACTGCTCGACTGACATTCAAGTGTACAAATAACGAGACCGAATACGAAGCATGTATCATGGGTCTCGAAGAAGCGATCGATTTAAGGATCAAGAACTTGGATGTATATGGCGATTCATCTCTGGTTATCAATCAGATCGCAGGAGAATGGAACACATACCAATCGAGATTGATTCCTTACAAAGACTATGCAAGAAGGTTGTTACCCTTCTTCAACAGAGTCGAGTTTTATCACATCCCTCGTGAGGAGAATCACATGGCTGATGCATTAGCCACTATCTCTTCCATGATTAGTGTAGGTCAATGGAATGACATACCTAAGATCGACATAATACGCCTTGAACGGCCCGCTTACATCTTCGTAATTGAAGCAGTCATAGACGACAAACCTTGGTATTACGATATCAAATGCTTCCTTCAAAAACTGGAGTACCCACCTGGTGCATTCAGGAAAGATAGAAAGACCCTCAGAAGATTGGCTGGAAACTTCTTCCTGAGCGGTGACACTCTCTATAAGAGAAATTTCGACATGGTCTTGCTCCGATGCGTAGACAGGACAGAAGCAGAAATGCTGATGAAAGAAATTCACGAAGGATCCTTTGGCACTCATGCCAACGGACATACAATGGCGAGAAAGATTCTAAGAGCAGGGTACTACTGGTTGACCATGGAATCCGACTGCTACAAGTACATGAGGAAGTGTCACAAGTGTCAGATATACTTCGACAAAATCCATGTACCGCCAACGCATCTCAAAGTTCTCTCTTCCCCATGGCCATTCTCGATATGGGGAATCGACATAATTGGCATGATTGAGCCCAAGGCTTCAAACGAACATCGATTCATCCTAGTAGCCATTGACTACTTCACCAAGTGGGTCGAATCAGCATCATACCCTAATGTAACCCGACAAGTGGTGGTCTGCTTTATCAAAAACAATCTCATCTGCCGTTATGGTGTTCCAAGCGAGATCATTACTGATAATGGATCCAACTTGAACATCAAGATGATGAAAGAGTTGTGCGTAGAGTTCAAGATCGAACACCATAACTCATCTCCCTACCGACCCAAGATGAACGAAGCGGTAGAAGCGGCCAATAAGAACATCAAGAAGATCGTTCAAAAGATGGTTGTAACCTACAAAGACTGGCATGAGATGCTACCGTTTGCTCTTCACGGTTATCGCACATCTGTCTGCACTTCAACAGGGGCAACCCCTTTCTCTCTAGTGTATGGCATGGAAGCAGTGCTCCCCATAGAAGTAGAGATTCCATCAATCCAGGTATTGATGGAACCTAAGCTTACAGAAGCTGAATGGTGTCAAAGTCGACACGACGAACTGAATCTGATCGAAGAAAAGCGAATCACGACACTATGCCACGGTCATTTGTATCAACAAAGAATGAAGAAGGCCTTTGACAAAAAGGTTCGACCTCACATCTTCAGGAAAGGAGACCTTGTGCTAAAAAAGATACAATCTTTTCTCATTGACTCTCGGGGCAAGTGGACTCCGAATTACGACGGCCCCTATGTGGTCACTAAAGCTTTCTCAGGCGGCGCCTTGAGACTTGCAACCATGGACGGAGAGGAATTTACCTACCCCACAAATGTTGATGTAGTCAAGAAATACTTCGCCTATAAAAAAAGAAGAGAGTCTCGGTGGATTGAAACCCCGAAAGGGCGATCCAGGCAAAAGTTAGAGACATGAAAGGAAAAAAAAATCATCCCGGTGGATTGGAAACATCGAAGTACAATCCAGGCAAAAATTAGGGATAATGGCAAGTAACTATGTTCAACAGAGGATAGTCCCTCAGCAGCTGTTACATCATCCATCGGAGGAAAACTCCAGTCAAGGTCATCTTCAACAGAAGCTTAGGATGCCCCGAATTCAAAGTTGGTAGAAGGATAGTGGTCGTTATGTTTCAACGCAGCCCTTTTCCCTGTAAATTACCATTTTCTAACTTTGTATATACTCTATGGAATCACGCGTTTGGCTGATTTCCATCCTATCAATAAAATTTGAGCCCTTGTGCTTTTGTTTGCAATTCTCATTTGTTTTAGCTTTACAGAACGACATTTTAACATGAGCAACAATTCTTGAAATAAAACAAAAATGAATTTACTTGTTAAACTTTTTTTGCTTTTAAAATAAAGTCGGCAATTTCTTTTGACTGTTGAACATCAGAAGAACCTCGATCACTTCTCCAAAGGTGTTTGAACCTCGAAGTGCAAAATCAAAGTAATCCTTCTAAGCCAGTACACCTGAATGAAGGATCAGCTGTATCAGATGCGGCTTTCCCATCTGATACCCTCGGCCGAGTTCTCATCTCCTAAGCCCGACCAACATAGTCCCCAGCAGGGACTATCTCTCCTAAGCAAGTTGGAATTGCTATCTCGAACCAGCGATATTTCTTCTTCGCCCCGCGATGGCCGAGTATCCAGTCGTGTTCATTTATTAGTCTGTATGTCGCGTCAATTTTTTCAGCATAAACATACATACATCATTTGCATTCACATTTCATATTGCATCACTATCACTCCAGTCGATCTTGTCCCTTAGTGATAGGAGTCCTCTCAATCGAGTTATCTGTTCTTGCCTTGTCAGGAAACGCTGCGTCTGAACGATTTCTCTCCTCCAGTTATTTCTGGAATAAAGTTGGCCCTTGACCACTTTGATAATTTGAACCTCTGAAAGACCAGAGAATGTTCAACAAATGTCACTCTTCACCATTGAAGATGATATCCTTGCTTTCCCGGATTAAGGAAAATCTCCATAGAAAGCCTTTTAAGCAGAGATTCGGCAGCACGACAGTTTCTCTCCGAAAGAACCGCTGATGAAAAGGTCATCGGCACCTCAAATTAGACCCCATCATATGGCGTTTCTCCAGGAAGATCCCGAGAAAAGTATGATGTAAGATCCCAAGCAGAAGCAGCCTCTCAAGAGACTCGCTTTCCCCAGTAGAAACAAATGGAGTCTCCAACAGAGAAGTTTGTGCAACTCTACAACTCAGACGAATGGGTTCCCCAGCAAGTCTGACGTCAAAATTTTTTCCATCAAATGGCATCTCCCCAGGAAAATTCGGCGAGAAGTTTGAGGAAAAATGCTACGCATAGCGTCCCTTGTCAAGAAAGTTTATTGACAAAAGAAACTAAGACCAGATCCTTGGTAGGAAACCAGGATCGAGGGGAGGTTTATTTCAAAGGAAAAAACTAAGACCAGTTCCTTGGTAGGAAACCAGGATCGAGGGGAAGTTTACTTCAGAAACTGAGACCATTTCCTTGGTAGGAAACCAGGATCGAGGGGAAGTTTGTTTTCGCAACTTAGACCAGTTCCTTGGTAAGAAACCAAGATCGTGGGGAAGTTTACCTTTTCTAGGCATCATTGCTTAGCAAAAGAAGATGAATGTGCAAGCTGTCATTCATAGCCGTCAAAATTTTGGATATTCTGATATTTAATCCTCTTGCACCCCAAATGCCCGAATACCTTCGCCATTCACACCTTCGGGTCCAAGAAGATTAAATAGGGGCTTCTGTCATACCCCAAATTTTGACCACTAAGATTTCCCATCATTGTGCAAATCATCATCACAATATGGAAGAACCATCCTACCTCATCAATCTCCTCAAGGAATTGTTGAGCATCCACTACAATCAAATTTAGGGTTTCAAGCCCTCTCAGAGCTTTTGACAAAGGATCAATCAAGGAATGACATGATCTTCAACTTGTATAACCTCTCAAGTAGCTACAAAGGATCAAAAGGACTCCCACTCCAAGAATTAAGCACAAAGCTGCTCCCTTCAAGGTGGATCCAGCCTTAAGATCGCCAGTGTCACCAAATTAGGGTTTTGGTCGATCAAGGCCTCCAAAGGGAAATTTTCCCCTGGGCATGAGCCAAGGATCCAAAACACAACCTAATATACTCCATGGAACCTCATGAACCCAACTATCAAGTCAATTTTGCCTCAGGGGATGCATTCATCAAAAATCAGGAATTAGGGTTTCTTGACCTAATTCATCCCTAAGATGACTTTTGGGACAAATCATGAGCCAAGACCTCAAGAGAGGATTTGAGGGTCTCTAATGAACTATATTGATCCATTTAGAACAATGGATTAATCCAAGAAGTTTGAGAAACAAGTCTCAATTTCATCTGCACCACAATTAGGGTTTTGCGAGAAAAGTCAACTGATACTTTGAATTTTGACCAGGACATGCTCCCAAGCCCTAGGACATGAATCAATATGCCCTATGACACCCATGGAACATGTCCATCAAGTTTGATTTATGTCAAGGACATGATTTCCTGAAGAATTGCACAGTTTGGAATTCATCTGATAAAAAGTCAACTGTGCACAAAAGTCAACTTTGACTTTTTGAGATTTTTCACCAAAATGGATTTTTAACCCTAAAATGATGTTAGTGTATGATTTGAATCATCATTCATCAAGAAAAATCAAGAAAAGTTGGATAACTTGTAAAAGGGGTAACCATAAAAACTTAGAAAATTTTCGAAGTTATGAAAAAAGTGACATTAATAGGCCAACTTTGGAGGACCATAACTCCTAAACCACAAGGCCATTTTCTCCCATCCAATGCTTGATTTGTAGATCTCATTGCCCTCTACAAAAGCTTCATACTGACCTATGTCCAAATTCCTCATGGATTTTGAGTTATGGAGTGATCAAAATCAAGAAAAGTCACTTTGTTCCAACACTTAGTGAAAATTTCACTAAATCAGAATTTGCTTCACTTTTTTCCAAATGTAAGGGGATTTTTCATTGGATTCAAAAGAGATCAAAACCAAACATGTTCAAACAGTTGTTGTATCATGTAAGGGCTTTCCAAAATGGCCAAGAACATTACCAAATTCCATTTGGGCTATGAGTTATGACATTGGCAAGTTGCCTTGTTGAAATCTGTCAAAGGCAAGGCAGAATTTGCATTTTTGCTCGATTTGCCAAAATTGTGCAAATCCAAACACTCCTATCCACTTGGACACATCTGAGGATTGAATCTCAAGGGGACAATCACTGAGCCAAGCCTCCAAAGTCTTTGGAACAAGAAATAGCATGTTGAACTTAGAATTGCCAAAATAGGGACAAGACTCCAATCACTCACACACCTCACATACATCATATAGAAGTGATCCAAACACTCACATAACAACTGTAACACTGATTTCACAAAATCACTAGCCAATTGCTCAAGTTCTTGACAGTTTTGCAGTTGAGGTGCCATCCTCAGCTCCAAACCATTTCAATCCATTCCAAGCATTCAGACACATCACTTGGCACCTAGGGAAGCTATCCACATTATTGGAACCTAGCTGTAGCACCTCCAACAAAAAACACGATCACCAGCTGCAAGTGGTAAACACGAGCTCTTCTAACTCTATGATCCATGCAATTTTTGCTGCACAATAATTTGGCCATATGTTCTTAATCATGCATGGAATGTTTTCCCTCAATAAATTACATTGTTTGAATCGTGTGTGGAATTTCTGAACCTTCATGCAAAATCTAGGGTTCTTGAGGATTTTACGTGATTTCTTGTTATATGTTTAATTTAAATGAAATTAATTGACATAGACATGATCGTGAGGTTGAGACGAGCATAATGATATGTGGATTACATGATATAATCAAGTATTCAATGAGATTGAGGAGAAAATGCAAATCAGCCAAACCCAGAACACGCGCGTGTTCTTGGTTTGTTCTTGGCGCCATTTTTGAATATTTGAATTTTGTGATTTTATTTAATTGATTCCAAAATTAATTTCTCTCTGAGTTTTAATGATTTTGAGTTGATTCTTTTTGCAATAATTCACAAAAATGTTAAAATATTTGATTTTCCAAAAAAATACCAAAAATATTATTTATTTTATATAATTGATATTTTTGCAAAGAATTAATATTTTATTTGTTTTTGACATTTTAAATATTTTTTCCACCTTGATTTTGCAACTTTTAATGCCTTCTAATTATTTTGTAGGTCAATACTTAATTTTTGAAGCATTAATCCAAGATCACAATTTGTTTTCCATATGTTAAACAATTTTGATCATTTTAATTGAATTTTTATTCAATTAATTACATTTTTGAAAACAAATTAGGGTTTTTGGATTAATTAAAGCCTCATAAATCATTTTCAAAACACTTTGGGCCTCTAATAGAGTGTAAGACCCAATCCCTTTTGTAAATACCAAAATATGGGCCTCACTTATTGTATAAGTCCCACTGTATTTTCAAAAACCTCGGCGCGATCGCCAATTCAAAATTAAATCAACTGGGCCTACCCTCGAGTAGTAAGACCCATTTCTTTTTTAAACTTTGTGGGCCTCTAATAGAGTGTAAGACCCAATCCCTTTTGTAAATACCAAAATATGGGCCTCACTTATTGTATAAGTCCCACTGTATTTTCAAAAACCTCGGCGCGATCGCCATTTCAAATGAAAAACCAACTGGGCATACCCTCGTGTTATAAGCCCCACTCTTTTTCTTTTAAAACTCTTTGGGCCTCTTGAGAGAGTGTAAGACCCTTCCCTGTGTACAGAAGACCTTTTTGGGCCACAATCACTTATATAAGTCCCTCTGTACAAAAACAATAGTACAATTACTGATAAACCCTGGGCCTCTCCTAGAGTTGTAAGCCCCAAATCTTTCTTTTTCAAAGCACTTTCTCCTTTGATTTTGAATATACTGTTGTTTTTAATCTTTCTTTGTTGAACAACTAACCAAACAGCATGGAAGCTCTACAACCGAGTAAGTGTTTATACGCTTTCATTTACTGCTTTCATATACATATAACTGTATTGTGGGGCTGCTCACTGTAAGTCTTTTTTCATAAACTCATATCAACTATGTAATAATAGTATAGATATTTAGAGTTTCCTCGGCAACTACGTCTAGCACTAGGTAAAGCCCCGTTGATCACTCTGAACTTACAGTCAAAACTAGATCCCCATAGGATTACCAGACACAGTCTTCCCTCCTCTTGGGGTTAAACAATATGGAGATGTGAAAGGAAGATTCTTTTTGAACCCTTTCTCAGACTGCCACTCTTAGAAACAGACAAAACTAGATCCCCAATAGGATCACCAGATACAGTCTTCTCTTCGGCTGTCCTCATTAGGAATTGTCAAGAGACTCTACTCCCAGAGATGAATGTATTCTCCGTGAATGGCATCTTTGAGTTTCTTCCAAATTCTCGAACTTTCCTGACTTGATCTATTCTTTGTGAATAGCTTGCCTTGAATTTCTCGGGGTTTGGGGACCCACAGGCTTCCTAAAAGCATCCCCGTCTCCTCTTGGGCTTAGTACAAGGACCCGTCGGCTTCTTAGAAGTACTCACAGCCTCCTCTTAGGCTTCATATAATGATCTCTTCCTTCGGGAATGATAGCCTCCTCTTGGGCTTCATACAAGGACCGATCGACTTCTTAGAAGTTTCCAGCCTCCTCTTAGGCTTCGTACAAATTGTCACGACGACCTCCTAGAGGTATAGGAACAGAAATTAGTCATCTTAATAGAACAGTCTTTCAAAAGAGTCTAGTTCCTCATACCGAAAGCGTGCTTTCTCTCAGCATAGTACAAAAGATAAAACTCTAGACTCGGACAGTCTAAGACCCTTGAGTCCCCAAAGATGTTCTCCAGCACCCTTCAAGTAAGGAAAAACACCAGTAGACTTGGACAGTCTCAATACCCTTTGGATTTCCCATTTCCTTAAAGAACAGGAAATAACCCTGATCCTCTGATCAGTGCCAAAGTACAAACCCACTTGGAATCAGTCTCTTTATATGAACTGATTTTGTCTTGTACAACATACTGGACCTGTCACTTAACTGTAACAACAATCCCCTTCTTTTAGCCTCTATCTCGGGCTTCGTACGAGATACAAAGGCTCCCTTGTGGAGTCAAAACACTTTTAGCCTCCATCTCGGGCTTCGTACAAGTTACAAAGACTCTCATGTTTGATTCAGATCAATCTTTAGCCTCCGTCTTGGGCTTCGTACAAGACATCTCCAAAAGCACTCCCTCGTTGAGTCAACCCTTTCAGCCTCTCTCTCGGGCTTCGTACGAGACACATGATAGCCTTCTCTTAGGCTTTATATAAGAAAACCATTGGTTGATCCAATCAACCTCTTAGCATCAAAGATGTGCCTCGTTCACAGTACACAAACATCAACAACTCCTTCCATCTAATCGCTGTAAGCGGCAAGCCTCTGGATTATTTACATCCACGCCACTGTCCCTCTTTTAGCATGAGAAATTCCTAAGGAAAGATGGCATTGCTCTACACTGAGTTAAAGTCTTCTCCTTCAGGTTATAACCCCCTATAAAGGAAATTATGGCATTGCTAGGATCCGTGTATCCCGGTTAAAGTAATCCTCCTTTATAGTCAGTCACCCAACAGTTGTGACAAACAGACCCCCCCTTTTAGAGATGACAAGTTCTCTCTAAAGTCAAAACCTTTTAGCTTCATATCTTGGGCTTTGAACAAGATACAAACCACCTTTTCAGCTTCACATCTTGGGCTTTGAACAAGATATAGATCACCTTTCGCTTCACGTCTTGGAATTTGAACAAGACACCAAAAACACCCATTTCGTCCCATAGAATAGGAGGAACTACGAACGCTCTGATTTCCCTGTTTCGGTAAACGGGAATACGTAGGCATAAGATTGAAAGAAAAATCTTAGCGAGCACACTAAACAAAAACCCAAAATCCTATACCTTCCCATATCAACCAAGAAGCATCAGTCTTAACCTCCCACCAATTGATCGAATGCTATTTTAACAAAATAAACCAGGAGAAACCCCGAATCTTTGTAGCATCTGTAAACCAACAGTTTTGACTGTTTAACCTCAGTATGCAAGCAGGGTTAGTTGGAGACATCTATTTCCCTTCCTTCATCAGCTTCAATAGGATAAAAAATTAATCGAACTATAGTTCCAGAGCAATTGTGCTTCGCAACCACATCCAAAAATCACTCGCTACAGTTAGGATCTGTCTTTTTCTAGGATTAGAATTTCTAAGAGGTCTAGGTTGTTAGCAATCATACTACATACTATATATATACTGCTTTTCCTACTTGATATTCGTGTTTATTTTTCTGTCAATGGAAATGCGATTAATACGCATGTGGAAAGTTTGAGAGAAACCTTAGATAAGTGATGGAATAGACGGGTGGACTTACAGGGAGTGATTCCCGAATAAGTGATCCTGGTAGACCATCAAATCAGGTGAGGGAACATGTGGATACTATGTTGAACGACTGATCGTCGTGAAAATAGACGTTATCCCAGTGCGACACTTATGACCCTGAGGATTTAGTAGACATTAACCATATAGCTATTTGGTAGTGCAATGACTATCGCAAATAGTTGATACGCGATACTACACTCAAATGAGATTACCGTAGGATGCTACAGCTCGCTCGGGTGAACCAGCTTGCTGTTGATATCCCCAGGGGGTCAATGATTTTGGGAACCTTTAACCTGTTCTACAGGTACAAAAATTGATCAGAATAAAACCTTTGGGGCTAGGAAGAGCAATGGCTCCATGCTCATGATGTTGAACCCTTGAACCCATGTTATTTCAATGTCTTTGTGTGTTGCATTCATGCATTCATTTAAAAAACTCTTAAACAAAGAAAAACCTTCTCTTTTCTCTTCTTTCTCTTTTTCAAAATAAACTAAAACAGTAATTGCAAATAACAGAGTAAGATTGCATTATGGACTTCGGTAGAAGAAAAACGCACAAGTACACCTTCAAGGCTCCAAAACTAGAGGATTTAAGGAGGTGGCAAGGATGATTACCAACCCTGATGCTTTCAGAGCTAAGCATGGAGGATTGTTGTCTCTGTTAAGGGTCCATGTAGTTGAAGGAATCCTGTCTACATTAATTCAGTTTTACGATCTGGTTTATCATTGTTTCACATTCCCAGATTATCAACTAGCACCAACGCTAGAAGAGTACTCTCATATGACTGCTTTACCTATCATTGACCAAGCTCCCTTTTTTGGACTAGAAGAAATTCTAAAGGAACAAGCCATTGCAAGAGCAATCTATTTGGATGAGTCCGAAGTCAGGACTTTCATGACCACTAAGGATGGAATTCAAGGTTTACCAGCCAAGTTATTGGTAGAGAAAGCCATGTACTTTGCTAGTATAGGAAACATTGTTGCTTTCAAAGATATCTTTGTTCTACTCACGTACGGGCTTTTCCTCTTTCCCAACATCGATAAATTCGTCGACACCAATGCCATTAAGATATTTATGATTGGAAATCATGTACCAACCTTGCTCGCAGATGCTTATCATTCTGTGTACTTGAGGAATTTGTACAGCAGAGGAATGATCACATGTTGTGTACCCCTGCTTTACAAATGGTTCACTTCCCATTTACCCAAGTCTGCTGCATTTTGGGACCATAAGAGTACTCTACGTTGGTCACAAAGAATCATGTCTCTTACTAACTCTGACATAGATTGGTCTAATAGGATTTATGAGGGGATAAAGATCATCGACAAATGTGGAAACTTCCCTAATGTACCCCTCATAGGAACTAAAGGAAGAATCAACTATCATCCAATTTTAGTTCGCCGTCAACTCAGATACCCGATGAAGAATATCCTGCATAATGTTCATCTGGAAGGTCTTTTCTTCAAGGAATGGGAAAATGATAGGGCACTAAAGAAGGAAATAGTGCATGCCTGGAAACATGTTCACAAGAAAGGAAGAGAGTCTCTAGGAAGACCAGACTGTATCTCCGTGGAACCTTGTCTCCAATGGGTGCAAATTAGAGCCCTCAAGCCGAGGATGCCTTACCCTCGTCATGAAGTTCTTCCGTTAAAAGAATTTGTCCTTTATTTTATGTCTGATACGGAAAAACTTCAGGTCGCTCTCAACAAAGTTCAACGGGAGAAAAACTCTTGGAAAAATAAGTAACGAATCCTCAATGTGGAGTGTACCAACATTCAGGAACTATTAAAAGAAAAGGATGTTGTGATTGAGATTCTAGAACAGCATGCGATGGAAGATCAAAGGAACTTGCTCACTCCTTTCACTTGGCAAAGGACTGGCAACCCGACAACGGCTAAAGAACCCTGATCAAAGAAAAGGAAAATACCAAAACCAGGATCTGAGCTCTCCTCAGAGAGGACTCATGATCCATAATATTAGACATTTTCCTTACGGCACTTTGTAAAATACCGTATTTCCCTTCCTGCAATCTTTCAAATTCAATAAAAAAGGGGTCTCCCCACTGTATGATATTTGCAATATATTTGTTGAAGTTTCTTTTTTGATAAAGCGAAAAAAAACAATATATATATATATATATATATATATATATATATATATATATATATATATTGATATATAGATATATATCATTGCATATCATTCATCATTCTCACATAACGTGTTCTTCTTATCTTCGAGTCTCACGTCTGTGTAACGATTCTAGAGTCAAACTGTTTCATTCATATAATACTCGGACCAATCGACAAAATAAAATGGACAATCTCGAGGAAGAAAATAGAGAACTGAGGGAAGAAATCGACGCTCTAAAGGAAATTTTGGAAAAACATCACAATGACATGCAATCCCTGGCAGCAGCTCATAAACAACAACAAAGGACTGTGATATCAGAGATCACATCTACGCCTATTACGGAGACGCATGAGAAAGATCCTCGGTACAACATGCCTAAAGGTCGTCCCTGGGGCATGCCTATCAACTTTGTCCCTGAAGGATACATCCCGCTGGTCACTGAAGACCCAGAAACTGTAGCAGGAACCGCTGGGCCTGAAGGTTACAAACTTTGGGAAAGTGAAGAAGCAAGAATTACGACGGCAACTCCTGAAGGTTACAAACTTCGGGGCATGGAAGCATCAAGAGTCACTGCCGCAATGTCCATACCACAACCAGTGGTGCACACTGTCCCGAAAGGACATATTCCACAAGTAATTGTTGGTGGAAGCTAAGACATGTACAAAAGGATGAATGAGTTCCAAGAATAATTCTTGGAAATACAGAAGGAACTACATGCCATTCGCAGTCAGGATTTATTCGGAAAGGACACCGCAGAGCTTTCTCTTAGCCCTAATGTAAAAATCCCGCACAAATTCAAGGTGCCTGACTTTGAAAAGTACTAGGGCATCTATTGCCCTCAAAGTCATTTGGTGATGTACACTGGAAAGATGTCAACTCCAACAGAAAATTAACAGCTACTAATCCATTACTTCCAAGATAGTTTAACCGGTGCCGCACTCAAATGGTACATGGGTTTAAACCGCACCAAGATATAACTTTCAGAGATCTCGGCGCTGCCTTCGTTTAGCAGTATAAGTATAACCTGGACATGGCACCAGACAGAGATTAACTCAGAGCAATGTCGCTGAAGGACAAGGAAACTTTCAAAGAATATACCCAGAGATGGCATGAAATTTACGCTCAGATTTGTCCCCCTCTTAAGGAAAAAGAGAAGACAAATATCTTTCTGAAAACCTTAAGTTCATTTTACTACCACCGAATGGTTGCAAGTGCGACCAGTGACTTCATTGAAAAGGTAAACATGGGGGTACGCCTTGAAGAAGCAGTCCGAGAAGGATGATTGGTCAAGGATACAGAATCCACTAGCAGTACCATGAGATATGATAGTGCTTTCCCATAGAAAAAAGAGCAAGATATTGGTAATATCTCTCTGGGAAAGTAAAGGCGAAGATATTAACCAGTAGCAGCGGTAACTCCCGTTATTAACCCTGCGCCGACTCTAACATATCAACCTCAGGTTGCTCAGAGCCAACCAAATCTACAGCAGTAATAGCAAAGGACACAACAGCCTCTTCAACAGGCTCGTCCACAGTACAACAACAACAATCGTACGACACGACCACCAGGGTTTGACCCTATACTGATGTTGTACGCAGAACTATTTCCACTTCTACCGGTCAAGGGGCATGTCCAAATCAGGTATCCCCTTACAGTAACAGAAAATCCGCCTTTTTGGTTCAAAGCGGATCAAACTTACCTTTACCATCAAGGAGGACTAGGGCAAAACATTGAGAACTGTATCAACTTCAAGTATGATGTACAGAAGCTTGTCAGGAACGGGATCCTATCTTTCAAAGATACTAATTCGAATGTTCAGACGAACCCATTTCCGCAACACGAAAAGACTACCGTAAATTTAATAGAAGAGGAATTTAGTCGCAGTTATCAGATTCACGATGTACTCCTATTGGGAACTAATCTGATCAGGATGCATTGTAGACAGAGCGGGTACGGTCATGTACCACCTCACAATTATCACCAGTGTGATATCTGCTGAAAGAATAATCAGGGGTGTTCAATATGACCCACACAAACCCCAACATTATTCAGAACCACAACATTCTGACAATGAACGTCAACTTGGTGGCGATGCACTCAAGGCAAAGTCAACATCATAATCTGCACGGCACGATTACAATTCTTGTACGATCTGCTAAACTAGCAATCAGGGATGTTCTTTCATACAAGAGGCCCTTCAATGACAGATGGATCTCGGATGGATCCAGGACTATCAGGAGAGAAATAACCATCTGTCGCTCCTTGGATTTTCATCCGGGTACAAACGCGAAAGTGGCGCAGAAACAGAGTCGCCAGCAATGTGTATTTATCCCAAGAGAGGGAAAGGAAACACTTCGTAAACCTGAGGGAAGGAAAAAGCATGGCCTCGCGACCAAGAGGAACGGGTAAGGGAGTCGGTTACGTGAGTGGAAGGTGTTAGCACCCCCACGCGTCCATCGTACTTGATGGGATCCACGCTTGTTGTCTCGATCAAAGGGTGTCTTCATCTGGAGCTCCATTGCTACTTGAAAGGAAAAGGAACGAGAATGGAGAAGAGCACAGAAACGGGGGAGAAAAGGAAAAGATGTGACTCAATAGGACATCGGCGTCCTATGCCTACGTATTCCCTTGTGCAATGGGAAAGTCAGAGTCAACGTAGTTCAGACACGAACTAAGGGGGGAGGTTTCTCGCCAAGACATCGCCGCCTTGTGCCTATGTATACTCAATCTAACCAAAAGGAGGAAGTCAGAGCAGTCGTAGTTTGACCTAACGAGGTCTTAGTGTTTTTTATGAGCGGCGTTAGATTTGCGACAAAACAGAAAATAACGTGCTCTTTTATGAAAAAAGGTTTGAAACTTAACAATCCCAAAAGATAAAAAGGTTTGAGTTTGTTTTGTGTTTTTTAGATAGAAATGGATTGAAGTTAGTTTGTAACTTGTATTGCACCCAAGTCTACAACATAGGAACGAATACGTCTCGTATCGTCCCCAACAGGACGTACACTAAGCATCCTAGAAGAATGAAGGGAAATCCCCATACTTCAATTCCCATATATAAGGCTCATGTATAGTACACGTTAACCTTTATTAAGTGTTTTAGAAAGATTATGAGATGAGAAGAGAAGACTCAAAGGAAAAAAGAAACACTAAGGGAAATTCTATCCTAAAGTTGTCATGCAAAAAGTGCCCCAAAGGTTGAGGTATAAGAACAACCTAAGTCTAAAGAAGAGAGAGGGATAGCACTACCTAATGCTTATCCTACCTCACCTTAATCAAAAATTAAGGATGAGCTAGGATCCCAAAGGGATGTGAAGAAGTTCTACACAATCAAGCATTATATCATGTAATCCACACACAAAAGAGAAATAAAAGAGATAAGAGATGAAAGTAGGAATGAACATGGATAACCATCCACATATTCAAGTGACTTACCTCTTCCCCTACACAAAAGGTTAGCACAAAATGATCACAAGTATGGAATACAAGTGAAAGCAAGTGAACCAACCAAAGCTCATTATCTTAAGAAGACAACTTGAGAAGCATACAAGAATTAAACCAAAAGGGAAGGGTCCTAAGGGTTATGTATGCTTCAAAATTAGTAGGTATATGTCAAGGGATCCTACTAAGGTAAACATGCCAAAGGAGAGCAAACAATGTCAAACTATGCATCAAATGTTCACACAAATGCAAGTTAGGCATTAACTATGCAAGATGGATGCATATAGTTCATAAACATGAATGAATGCATATGTAAACATTAAAGTCATAAGTCAATGACATTTATTAATGTGTGGGAATGTCATTAATATGACATGTAATTCATGAATGCAAGCATTGATTAAGTAAGAAGAAGTGAACACAAAACACCATTCAAGTTCAACAATGAAGCATACTTGTAATGCAATTAAAGAATGGATATGCAAGATGAACATACATGTAAATGAATTCAAGTCAGTAGCATATGACATTTAAGATGCAAGAATGGACATGCAAGTTTCATACAAGTCTCATGTTAAAGCACATTGAAGATTAGAAGCAAACATGGTCCAAACAAGTTCAAACAAACATGCAAAGGTTTATGAACTTAAGAGACATGCAAGATGCAATTAGAGGTCATTTCATATGGTTAAGAATGATCACAAACATGAGTGAAATCATGTTTTCATGGATGTTTAAGTTCATGCAAGCATTGGTGAAAACAAGTCAACAAAATCATGCAAGAAAAGAAACACAAATGCACAAAACATTTCAAGTTTGAACAAAGGCATACAAGTCATGTAAATATGAACAAGCAATTACCTATAAGATGAGATAAAGGACTTATAATGTTCACAAAACATGTATCAAAAGGTCTCAATAATTTCCAAAGAGAATTGCATACAATGCACATCAAAACCCTAGCACATGATCCCTAACATCCACACAAACAAGCATTCATCTATGAATTCATAAGGATCATGTTAAGAAGACATTAAAAATTGAAAAAAAGCAAGCATATTGAAGTGCAATCAGTGTGTTAACATGCATCAAAAAAATGATTAAAAAATCATTAAGGATCACCCCAAAACAAGCTTCACAAGTTTACCTAAGTGGCACAAACATTAGGCACAAAGATAGCATTCAAAAGCCAATGAAAATGACCTAAAAAATCTATGAAAAATGGTATGAGATGCATCACTATATCATAGAGGCATGTATCAAGTATCATGTGAAAATTCAACACAAAACTATGTCAAACAATTCCAAAATGAAACAAATATCATGAATGGAGGTTCATACAAAAGAAATTAAATAGAAATTCATGGAAAAATAGCAAAATAATCCAAAATTAGAAATTAAAATAATAAAAAGTTATTTAAATGCATTATGATGCTTCATGAATTTTTTCAGGATTTTATCATGCTTGGAAGTATTTTTACTAAAACAATTTGAAACATGTACAAAAAAAACAAAAAAAAAACAAAAGAAATAATCAGGGGGGTGCAATGAAAGTAATCATACAGTTCAAAAACATTTGGGCTTAAAAAGAAGAGGGTGTGGATATCACAATGGCAAGGTCCAATGCACTTGCCAGCCTACAGCGCATAACATGTGGCTTAGTCAAACATATTGACTCAATGAGAGCCCTTGGATCAGGTCAGATCAATATGATCAAGGAAGTAGTGCAATCACTTGATTCACAACGCGTGCACACGATAAGCTATGATGCAAAAAAAACATGGAATCAAATAATCCAAAACAAAATCAGAAAATGAAGTATCGTGCAAGGGGTGATGTTCATTAATGCGTTGGCATTATTAGGAGCGTTAGATCAAAACAATCTAATGGCCAGGACTTAATCTGAAGAGTGACCTAGGGTTTATGTGAATGATGAACACCACCGTCCGGAGAAGACTCCGGTCATCTTTTCCGGACACTCTCCACCGTGGCAAAACTTTCAGGTCACCAAAAAAATGACAAATCACATACCAAAATGATCCTTAGGTCACGTAGGTTCCAAATCCAACATTAGTTTCCACAAACAAAGCACACACAGAGAGAATCGAAGCAAGCGAGTTTGCCCTAATTTTTAGGTCTATGCTCCTAAGGAGCCTATCAACTAGCCGGTGGTCACATGGCTCATATTGAGCTCAAAACAATAAAAAAACAAGCTAATTCAGAGCAAAAAGAGAGCAAAAAAAAGTTGAAGGGAAACCTATGCTTTTGATGAATCCTTTGCTCAAAAGAAGACCAAAGAGGAGGTTCCTTTTGCTTCTTGAACTTCAAACCAGCCAAATAAAGGCTATGAAACTTCAAACTCTCTTGAAAATCAGTTGATGCAGATGTAAAAATCAAGATGCAATGCTATGCTTCAAAGCTTTGAATACACTGATGATTCTTGGTGAAGAATGAAGGAGCAACTTGCAGAGAGAATGGATGAAGATGAAGCTCCGTAAGAGAGAAACTTGGGAGAAAGAGAGTGTGTGAAAATTTGAGAAAGAGTGAAGAATGATCCAAAGTTAGTTGCAATTCTCTTAAGAATGGTTTATATATGGCGAGTTAAATGTTAACCACTATGGTTAACAGTTAGAAGTTTGGTTAAGTTTGTTGGAGTTGAAATGAAAATGAAAATGAATTGAAAATGGAGAGTGAGTGTAATGTGATGGTGAACTCGTATATGGAGGGAGTATGTGATCTTATGGTGTGATCATGATGGATGGTAGTGATGGTTTCATTGAACTTGCAGCAACAACAGCATGTCATACAAGTTTCTTTTCCTTTTGCTCGAACATATATGGAAAAGGGTGGTACATGTGCATGTGGTATGTAAGAGCATGTATGGTTCAAAAATGGCAATGTTATGTGGTGTATGGCTGATGCGTATGAGAAGAAACAATAACCACACAACCTGTTTCCTTTGAAATAGGAGTGAAACGTTCTCACTTGATGCACATAAGCATGGTGATATCTTAGATGGGTAATATCTCATTAACCAATGGATGAAATGACAAGCTTTTTAGCTCTTTGGAAAGAGGGAATGACATAGAATAGTATTGGAGTTGTAAGTAATTGGATTGGAGCTCTTGAACATGCTTAAAAATGATGATGAACATGTTTGGTTCTAACTGCATTAGCCAGCCAACTTGTCTTGGTCGTGCCTAGCTCTTATGCTTGTGAATGAATCAGGTTGAGATCACCACTTTGATCCAACATATCCCTTCAATGATTGATTAAATGAAAAAACCTCCAACATCAAAGTTGAAGAGGAGATCAAGAGGAACAAAAACCATGTTGAAAACTTTTTCATTTGGAGTCTCAATCATGGAGAAATTTTCCCTTGAACTTGGACAAAAGATGCACACCAAGTGTTTTTGAATATTACTCCGAGCCAGCACGCGCGTGACCTGAGTGTTTGGCCCACATTGCCTTGATTTCTCTCAACTTGAATTGATCATATCTCCCTTGATTATGATCCAATAGAGATGTTCTTGGTAGGGTTTTGAAGCTTAGAATGTGAGCTTTTGATAGGCCTCTTGAAACTTTTAGTTTGGTGCTTTGAACATAGAAAAAGAATGCCTTAAAGTTGGGTGCTCACCTTGCCAAAACTTGTCATTTTAGGAAACCCTAATTTCTATATTTGGCAACTTTTCACATCTTTTGATTTTTGATGAATCTCTTGATATTTCTTGATCAAATCGCCATCAATGGACATATTTGACACGAGGAACAAAATTTTGACCTCCAAAAGTCAAGAGTTGACTTTTTCTCTACACAGTAGACTTTTCCCCAATTCTCGTGATTCTCAACCAACTATTCAATTGAATATCCTTTGAAATGAATCAATGGCCAATACTTCATCCTTACACAATTGAAACCATATGGAAAACCTTGAAATCAAGCTTTGGCTCAAAAATTCACTTGCACTGGCTTTTCACCAAAACCCTAATTTTGCACTAGTTAGGAGAATGTGATTTCCTTGAAATTTCTTGACAAGCTTAATCATGTGATGAGATGGTTGATCAATTAAGATCTCTTGAGGCTCAAGGCTCCTTGGATTTGATTGAGATACCTTGATCCCATGCCAATTCCAATGATATGCAAAGATGATAATGCATAGCATGCAATGAAACATAAGCCAGTTAAAGCTAAAACATGAGGACAAATTTTGAGGTCTTACAGCAGCCCCTATTCAAACTTCTTGGATCCGAGGGTATGATAGCAACGACTTTCAGATAATCAGGATACACGGGGTTTGAATACCAAAATTACCTGGAAATTTGCAACCTGTGGGGGTAATGAAATAAAGTGTTTATGAGGGCGGCCGAAGGCCAACTCGAAAAGAAAGACCGGCCGAAGGCGGATTCTTGAGGGGACAAGATAATACGAGGACGGCCGAAGGCGAATAGAAAAAGGGTAGACCGGCCGAAGATGGACTATGCTGGGGAGGAAGACAAGACCGGCCGAAGGCGGGCTCATCAACGAAAGTGAAACGAGAACGGCCGAAGACGAACTCGAAAAGAAAGACCGGCCGAAAGAGGAATTTCTAACAACAAATACAAGGACGGCCGAAGGCGAACTCAAAAAGAAAAACCGGCCGAAGGCGTAATTTCTAACAAAAATAATATTGTAGCAAGCGATTTTGGATGTGGTTCTTAAGCACTGTCGCTCTTGGGGGGGCTACAGGTCGATTCATTTGTTATCCTATTGAAGCTGATGAAGGAAGGGAAATAGATGTCTCCAACTAACCCTGCTTGCATACTGAGTTTAAACAGCGGTCTGTTAGGTTACGAATGATATATGGAAGTGGGGCCTATTTCTTCTTATTTTCTTAAGACTGAAATGTCGGGACTATGTTATTGGTAGGATGCTAGGACTGACGTTTTTTGATTGATGTGTGAAGGTACAGGATTTTGGCCTTTTGATTTATGTGCTCGCTAATATTTTTCTTTCAATCTTATGCCTACGTATTCCCGTTTACCGAAACAGGGAAATCAAAGCAATCGTAGTTCCTCCAATTCTATGGGAGAAAATGGTGTTTTGGTGTCTTGTTCAAAGCCCAAGACGCGAAGCTAAATGGTTTGTATCTTGTTCAAAGCCCAAGATGTGAAGCTGAAGGGTCTATTTGTATCTTGTTCGAAGCCCAAGATGTGAAGCTAAAGGGTTTTGAATTTAGAGAGAATTTGTCATCTCTAAAGGGGGGGGGGGGTATTTGGTCTATTTGTCACAACTGTTGGGTGACTGATTATAAAGGAGAATTACTTTAACTGGGATATGTGAATCCAGAAATGTCATAATTTCCTTTATAGGGGGTTTTTAACCTGAAGGAGAAGATTTTAACTCAGTGTAGAGCAATGTCATCTTTCCTTAGGAATTTCTCATGCTAAAAGAAGGACAGTGGTGTGGATGTAAATAATCCAGAGGCTTACCGCTTACAACAATTATATGAAGGAAAAGGAGTTGTTGATGTTTGTATACTGTGAACGAGGCACAGATTTGATGCTAAAAGGTTGATTGACTCAACCGGGGTTTCCTTATACAAAGCCTAAGAGGAGGCTATTCGCCCAACAAGAGGGTGTCTTTATGTGTCTCGTACGAAGCCCGAGAGAGAGGCTAAAAGGGTTGACTCAACAAGAGAGTGCTTTGGTATCTCATACAAAGCCTGAGATGGAAGCTAAAAGGGAGTTGACTCAACAAGAGAGTCTTTTATACTCAACGAGAGAGTGATTTAGTATATCGTATGTAGCCCGAGATAGAGGCTATTGGAAGATTGACTCAACAAGAGAGTCTCAATAAGAGAGGGTTTTGTATCTCGTACGAGGCCCGAGATGGAGGCTAAAAAAGGGTATAAATACACAAGATAGTATTTTATACTCAACAAGAGAGTGTTTTTGTATCTCGTACAAAGCCTGATATGGAGGCTAAAAGGTCTGACTCATCACGAGAGGCTGAAAAGGTTAGCTCCGCTGGGGAGAATCATTGTACAAGGGCCAAGAGGAGGCTAACTTCACTGAAGAAGAATCATTATACAAAGCCTAAGAGGAGGTTATCTTTCCTAAGGAAAATATCATTATTCAAAGCCTAAGAGGAGGCTATCTTTCCTAAGGAAATGATCATTATACAAAGCCTAAGAGGAGGCTATGGTTACTGTTTCAGTTGAGTGACAGGTGCAGTATGTTGGCTAAAAGAGAAAATCAGTTCTTATATGGGTAATTTCGTACTCACGGAGAAAAGATGATCTCTGGGTAGTTAGAGCTTCTTTGACAACTTCTAAGGGTGACAGTCTGAGAAAGGGTTCAAATAGAATTTGTCTTTCACATCTTCATATTGTTTAACCCCAAGCGAAGGGAAGACTGTGTCTGGTAATCCTACGGGGATCTAGTTTTAACTGTATTTAAGAGCGACCAACAGGGCTTTACCTAGTGCTAGACGTAGTTGCCGGGGAAACTCTAATATCTATACTATTATTACACAGTCGATATGAGTTTATGAAAGATGACTTATAGTAAAAGAGCCCCCACAGTACAGTTATATACATATGAAAGCAGTAAATGAAAGCGGGTAAACACTTACTCGGTTGTAGTGCTTCCATGTTGTTTGGTTAGTTGTTCAACAAAGAAATTGAAAATAATAGTATATTACAAAATTAAAGGAGAAAGTGCCTTTTTGAAAGGAAAATTTGGGCTTACAGCTCAAGGAGAGGCCCAAGGTTTAATCAGTAATCGCACTGTCGTTTTTTACAGGGACATATACAAGTGACTGAGGCCCAAGAAAGGTTTTCTGTACAAAGAGGCATGAGTGGGGTTTGAACCCACGATCTCAAGGTTATAGGGTGCGTGCCTTACCACTAGGGTGGTGATACATCCGTTGATTAAAACAAACCAACAAATATACAAGGGTTGCCTTGTTTTCTAGGCCTGGCCAAGGCAAGGCAAGGTAAGTTTTGGCAAGAAACGGGAAGGTCCATAACTTTCTCATTTCTCCATGGTTGGGGACAAAATTTATATTCATCTGGCCTAGAATTTCACAAGGAATCCAATGGTGGTGGTATTTTTTACAGATCTTTCTCCCTCCTCAAAATCCGATAGGGGTTTTGAAATAGGCCTATAATTGCATTTTCTATGCTACACTTTGGTACAGGCATGGATTACATGATGAATTGGTTCAAACACAACCTATATAACATGTATAAGATGTGCATAATCAGTGGACCTCAAAGCAATGCATATTTTGGGAAGTTCAAGTCATGATGCTCACCTCTTTTTGAGCTTTTGGAGTTTTCTGTGCAATCTGCCAAGCCCCTTGTTCCAGAAATGGTTTGATGCTTTGAACACTCTCAAATGATCCCTTAGAAGCTTTTAGGATGATTGGAATTAGCTGGAACCTGCAAAAACACAAATTGTCCCTTTCTTGCAAAAGGGGTTAAAATGGTCAAAATAGCAACTCCCTTAAATGGTGTTCCAGATGGGGGGAACCATTTGGGACAATTTAAGGATGATATTTGGAGTGTGTTTGAGGTTTTATCTGGTTTGGAAAGTGACTGAATCAAGGCATGGCTTAAAAAATGCACAAAAGTATTCTTTGGGGTTTTGAGAGGTGACTTTGTGATTTAAGGATTACAGGTCACTTGTGTGTGTTTGGACAGCTTAGATATGACATATTGGATGTGTTTGGATCATATTGGATGAGTTTGAGGAAACCATCTATTTGATGGCTTTGGTGTACTCAAACTGAGCACAAATGTGCTCTATTTATAGTAGAGCTATTTTGTTTTGGGATCAATAGTGAATGACAACCACAATAGGGGTTTGGCCAATGTTGAGAAATGAGAATTCAAGTCTTCTCTAGCCATTGACGAGAGGTTAGGGCACAGAGCTGTGTTTCCCTAGTTGTTGGATCAATCTTAACTAAATTCAGTTGCAAATGTGTCAGTCCATGCCACCTTGGTGCTTCCATTAAATGCTCCAATCCAAAATTGGAGTTTTGTCCCTCTTTTAGGGATTTCTAGGTTTGGCATGCTACTTCTTGTTCCAAAGAATTTGGAGGCTTGGATCAGTTTTTGTTCCCTTTAGATTTGATCCTCAGATGTGTCCAAAGTGATGACAAGGCTTGGAATTATCTGATTTTGCAAAATCGAGCAAAAGTGCAAAATTCTGCCTAGCCTTGGCGGTTTTCAGCAAGGCATATTGCCATTGTCATATCTCATGACTCAAGTTGAGTTTGATGGAGTTCTTGGCCATTTTGGAAAGCCCTTATATGATACAACAACATTTTGATCATAATTGGTTTTGATACCTTTTGGATCCAAGTGAAAAATCCCCCTACATTTGGAAAAAAGTGAAGGCAGATTCTAACTTAGTGAAAATTTTACTAAGTGTTGGAAAAAGTGGCATTTCATGTTTTCAGCCACTTTGATCATTCCATAACTTGAAATCCATGGGGAATTGGAATGAGTGGTAGTTGAAGCTTTTGTAGAGGGCCATGAGAGCTACAAATCCAGCTTTGGATGGTGAAAAATGGCCTGGTGGTTTAGGAGTTATGATCCTCCAAAGTTGGTACCCTAGCCACTTTATTCCATAACTTAGAAAAATTTCAAGGTTTTATGGTTACCCGTTTTACAAGTTATCCCACTTTTCTTGACTTTTATTGATGAATGATGATTCAAATGACACATTAACATCATTTTAGGGTTAAAAAACCATAATTGTGAAAAATCTTAAAAGGTCAAAGTTGACTTTTGTGCATAGTTGACTTTTTGTCAGATGAATTCCAAACTGTGCGATCCTTTATGAAATCAAGTCCTTGACCTAAATCAAACTTGATGGACATGTTCCATAGGTGTTATAGGGTGTATTGGGTCATGTCCTAGGGTTTCGGTGCATATCATGGTCAAAAGTCAAAGCCACAGTTGACTTTTCCCGCAAAACCATAATTGTGGTTCAGATGAAATTGAAACTTGTTGCTCAAGCCTCTTGGATCAATACATTGTTGCAAGTGGACCAATGTGGTGTATTAGAGACCCTCAAATCATGCCTTGAGGTCTTGGCTCCTGTTTTGCCCCAAAAGTCAACTTAGGGGTGAATTAGGTCAAGAAACCCTAATTCCTGATTTTTTTGTGAATGCATCCCCTGAGGTTAAATTGACTTGATGATTGGGTTCAGGATGTCGCTTGGAGAATTTTAGGTTATACTTTGAAGCATTGGCTCATGCCCAGAGGAAAATTCCCATTTGGAGGCCCTGGTCGACCAAAACCCTAATTTGGTGACACTCACGATCGTGAGGCTTAATCCACTCAGAATGCTGCAACATTGTGCTTGATTATTGGTGTGGGAGTCCTTTTGATCTATTGTAGATGTTTGAGAGGTTTAAACAAGTTGAAGATCATGTCATTCCTTGATTGATCCTTTGTCTAAGAGCTCTGAGAGGGCTTGAAACCCTAAGTTTGATTGTAGTGGGTGCTCACCCATCTTTGGGGAGACTAATGATCCATCCATATTATGATGATGATTTGTACAATGATGGGAAATCATAGTGGTCAAAATTTGGGTTATGAAAAATATGAGGACGGCCGCAGGCGAACTCGAAAAGAAAGGCCTAGTCGAAGGTGGACTTTCAAACCCAACTACATGAGACCAAACAGAAGGTGGACTCGAAAAGAAAGACTAAGCTGGAGGTGGACTTTCAAAGAAAAAATAAGCCGAAGGTATACTCTCATACAAAGGATACGTGGACGGCCGAAGGAGAACTCGAAAAGAAAGGCCAAGCCGAAGGTGGACTTTCAAACCCAACAACATGAGACCAAACCGAAGGTGGACTCGAAAAGAAAGACCAAGCCGGAGGTGGACTTTCAAAGAAAGACTAAGCCGTAGGTAGACTCTCAAACAAAGGATATAAGGGCGACTAATGGAGAACTCGAAAAGAAAGGCCAAGCCAAAGGTGGACTTTCAAACACAACAGCATGAGACCAAACCAAAGGTGGGCTCAAAAATAAATACCAAGCCGTAGGTGGACTTTCAAAGAAAGACTAAGCCAAAGGTAGACTCTCAAATAAAGGATACGAGGACGGCCGAAGGTGAACTCAAAAAGAAAGGTCAAGCCGAAGGTGGACATTCAAACTCAATGATAACACGTAAATGTATCGTATTTTTAGACCCGGTTTGCATGCTATTTAGTTTCGTTTTATGTATTTTCTTTGATTTATGTTTTATTATGCTGGTATTTATTGTCTTTTTCAGGTAGCTTGGGATTTAAGAGAAAATGTGAAGAATTGAAGAAAAGAAGAGGAAATGAGGAAGGAGAAAAGAAGAAAATAGATGAAGACCATGACGACCAGGATTATGCATAATTGAAGCATGAGGAGCGTCACGAAGTCCTGGCGACCGTCAGAGGATTTAGGTTGTGACCCTCGTCACGTCCCCCATGGTAACCGGCACGCACAACCTTCCCAAATATTAAATTTAAGTTACGTGGCCTCTCTCAACGGATGTAACTCAACAAAGCCACGATCAACCACCGTCCACTAACATCATTACTTGGAAGTTACTTCAAAAAGTCAACCGCCCACTACTTCTCCAACTTCCCACTTCTCCCATTTTCTCCACCACTCATTTATGCTCCATAGAAGTTACAAAACGAAATCCCCCTCTATATATAGGATTTCCCTTGTCATTTTGGAGCATCCAAGTTTTTATGCGCGAAAGCGCTGTAGAATTTATTTTCATAGTTTTAGGCAGATATTACCTTTGTAAAAGTGGTAGTTTCTCACATTGAGGAACTACCACACCATTATTATTTAGGCCTACAATTTATGTAATTCTTGGATCATCAATCTTGTCGCCATTAATAAAAGTCGTTTTAGTTCTGCATTTATTCCAAGCCCCGCAATTTACTTCAAGTCTTTACAGGTTCTTTATCGCATTGCTTATTATTATTGTTTATCGCTTTCCTAAATTAATTATCGTGATGTTTTCAAATTCAATTATAATGTTTATGTTGTCTTCATTTAATTCCATGTCCGACTAAATGTTTAGAGTCCGGTATGTGAGGACCGTCTTTCCGACGGGACTCGGTAATTAAACTAGCGTTAACTTATAATAAATTCTATTTTGGTCTTTGTTTCCAAGTTTAATTTAAATAACTTCGTCACGAGAGTGAGAGGTTATTTAATGCTGTTTCGTCACGAGAGTGAGAAGCAAGTAAAGGTTAGAGCCGGCACTGCGAGAGCGTGGGGGTCGAACCAGATAGTGGGAACGGAGCATTGATCCTAAAAACAGCGAGAGTGCTTTAGGTATCGATTAGGATCTAATTTATTTTCAAAATACGTTTTCTAATTAAAGCGGGCGAGCGAGAGCAAAATCCCGTGGTTAGGAGATGTGGCTTTAGTCAATAACGCGAGAGTGTGAGGTGGAGTCTTTAAACCAATATTTTCTACGGAGCATACGTAAATTAACGCCAACCAATTACAGAGTGCCTGAGGTACACGGAATCCACATTCTGGTCTCTCTCCTTTCTTATCATATTTTCTAAGTCCATTTTTAGTTTTAGTTCTAGTTTCCCTTTTATCGAATATCATTAGCCTTAGCTTTACATCGCAGCAATAGATAACGGTAGGTTGACATTGGTCTCTATGGGTTCGACAATCTTTTATATTACTTCGATAAATCCGTGCGCTTGCGGACGCATCAAGTTTTTGGCGCCGTTGCCGGGGACCAACAGTCAATATTGTTATTCCGTTGTAGCACCGTATAGACTAAGGCATTCCCATAAAAAAAAAATATATATATATATATATATATATATATATAATAAAAAAATTAAAAAAAATTAAAAAAATTAAAAACTATGTATCACCCAAATATTCTCTATGATATCCACTCACAATATTTTGAGGAACCACAACCAAATTTTTCCTATGATTACCATTCCCAAAATTTCGAGGAACCACAAGAATCACATAATTCCAATCTAGAAATATTAATGCAGGATTTCAATGCGACACTGACTCACTCCCAATATCTCGAGGAACCGCACCCAAATTTCCTCTACGATTACCACTCCCAGTATTTGGAGGAACCATACCAATCCCAAAATTTTGAGGAACCGCAACCAAATTTTCCCTATGATTACCACTCCCAATTTTTTTGAGGAACCGCAAGAATCTGTTAATTCCAACCTCGAAGCATTAATGGAGGCTTTCATTGAAACAACAACTAATTCTAGGGTAGAATCTATGATGGAGCACTTTGTGGAGACACAAACTCTCCAGAATGAAGAGCTTAGAAAACAACATCTCAATACTTATGAAACCCTTAGGCAGATAAACACAATGGTCGAGTCCCTCGCGACTCACACTGAGGCATTGGAGACTCAAATCTCCCTGTTTGCACAGACACCTATAGGACCCTTCCCTGAGGAGCATGTGGATGTTGTAACAACCATTAATGAAAAACAAATCGAGGATCCCGAGGAGAGTGATAATGAGGTTGAGGAGAGTGATAATGAGGTTGAGGAGAGTTCTGGTGAGAAGAAAGTAGAGATTGCAAAAAATTGAACGACACCACCCAAAAGGGAGGTCATCGAAGAGGTATAGAAGGAAGCACATATTATTGTTCCACATCCCTATACCCCACTGATTCCTTTCCCACATAGGTTTGTAGACTCCCAATCCAAAACGCATGTGGAGGTATTGGAAAATATCCGCACCGATGCATCTTTGTTTGAGGTCACGCATAAAAAGAGAAAATTCGAGGACCATGAAACTAGGGATATCATTACTGTTAAGAGGGTAAGGTTAAACTTTGAGGTGATGGATGAAATAACTAAGCCCAAACTCGAAAAGCTATTACTTAGGATAGATCCAGAACCACCACCACAAGTTCAAAAGAATGAACCACCCCACAGAAGGAAGAAAAGAAAAGGTGAGGGATATGTGAGATGGCTTGATAAGTGGCCATGGAAACCGAAGATTAAGACTCCTAGCCGTCGAGCTATCGACGTTAAACAAAGCCCTGCGTGGGTGGCAACCCACGAATTTTTAATTTAATGTTTTCCATTTATTGCTTGTGTTTGCAGAAAATAAAGAATTGTATCGCTTGTCACGTCTCAGCTACATTTAGGCAAAAGATCTTTAGATGAAAATCCCTTGAGATGACCTGGTGTCCACGGACATTCCTACGAATGTCGCTGTTGGTGGTGACGCTAATGATGAGTATGATAGGAGAGGGCATATCTCTTCCATTCGTAACTCACCTCCTCCTTGTCCTTTCGCTTGGTCAGGTTCCACCTGCACACACCGCACCTTATTTTTCTAACATTTTTTGCAGGTACTTCCTTCGAAAATAAGTAATATGATGAGCGACTTCAAGAAAATGAAGTTTCAACAAATTCAGATATCTCGTAGTACAAGACGTCGAAGTAGAAGTGGCCAGTGAAGACAGGGACAACAAGGGAAGAATCAGCGCGAATTTGGCCGTGGTGGCACGCAATGACATTCATACAGGTTCTATCTTTCTTTTGCCACCTTTTATCAAAACATTGAGGACAATGTTTGGTTTAAGTGTGGGGGAGGAACATTTACCGCTTTCATTTTACCGCCTTCTAATTAGATTTACTGTTTTCCAGCATGATTTTAAAATTTTTTCTGTTTTAAATTTTTCGTCCATCTGTGCATGTGTTGTCGAGTCTTTATGCTGATTTTATGTTGTTTATCGATTTTCCCATTCTCTTGAGCCATACCAAATATTTTGAAAATTTTTGAGTTAAAAATAGTGTCTCTTTTGAAAATCTTAGGTTACAGACGAAATTGAGGTTAGATTGTGAGACTTGGAAAAATTCTGCAAGATCGGTATCGTCTTAACACCGTGAGCCTCTCAACTATGGAAATCGATTTGAGTACTTGTTATGCCATAGCCTTAAGTTCTCACCCCTTTAGTAGTCCCTAAGTAGTTTATTTGGCAGTCAGCACCATCCTAAGCACGCACTAAGTAGGAAGCCGATGCAAATAAGTGTATGATCTCAGGCTTAAAAGGTAAATTAAGAAAAGAAAAAAAATAAATGCTCCTTCTAAGTTTGGTGATCCTCCCAATCATTTAGCCCAACGATGCAAACTTCTTTATTTTATTGATTTTTTAGCCAATGTGCCAAAAGAAAAAAAAATGATAATAATGAGATCATAGTCACTAACAGGCCATCCTACCATGAGTGTGAAAGGATAACGGGCTTAATGTGATTGTGCCAGAATGAAAAGGGACGAAAGAAGGATGAGTTAGTTAGGCTTAGGTATAATGACATGATTCGGATTGGTTTGTATAGGAGGGAGGTTGATGACCGCAAAAGCAGAATTGTGTTGTTACGATATCCTTAGTGTGTGAGAAAGTACCTATCGACACAAACTTAACCGAAGTAGAGTTGGTAGCCTGGGATGAGTATCCGTATGCACTATTTTTCTTAGGAGTCATGTTTTGCTTGAGGACAAGCAAAGGTTTAAGTGTGGGGGTGTTGATAACACGTAAATGTATCATATTTTTAGACCAGGTTTGCATGCAGTTTAGTTTCGTTTTATGTATTTTCTTTGATTTATGTTTTATTATGCCGGTATTTATTGTCTTTTTCAGGTAGCTTGGGATTTAAGAGAAAATGTGAAGAATTGAAGAAAAGAAGAGGAAATGAGGAAGGAGAAAAGAAGAAAATAGATGAAGACCATGACGACCAGGATTCTGCATAATTGAAGCATGACGAGCGTCACGAAGTCATGGCGACCGTCACGAAGTCATGGCAACCGTCACAGGCTTTAGGCTGTGACCCTCGTCACGTCCCTCATGGCGACCGGCACGCACAACCTTCTCAGATATTAAATTTAAGTTAAGTGGCCTCTCTCAACGGATGAAACTAAACAAAGCCACGATTAACCACCGTCCACTAACATCATTACTTGGAAGTTACTTCAGAAAGTCAACCGCCCACTACTTCTCCAACTTCCCACTTCTCCCATTTTCTCCACCACTCATTTATGCTCCATAGAAGTTACAAAACGAAATCCCCCTCTATATATAGGATTTCCCTTGTCATTTTGGAGCATCCAAGTTTTTATGCGCGAAAGCGCTGTAGAATTTATTTTCATAGTTTTAGGCAGATATTACCTTTGTAAAAGTGGTAGTTTTTCACATCGAGGAACTACCACACCATTATTATTTAGGCCTACAATTTATGTAATTCTTGGATCATCAATCTTGTCGCCATTAATAAAAGTCGTTTTAGTTCTGCATTTATTCCAAGCCCCGCAATTTACTTCAAGTCTTTACAGGTTCTTTATCGCATTGCTTATTATTATTGTTTATCGCTTTCCTAAATTAATTATCGTGATGTTTTCAAATTCAATTATAATGTTTATGTTGTCTTCATTTAATTCCATGTCCGACTAAATGTTTAGAGTCCGGTATGTGAGGACCGTCGTTCCGACGGGACTCGGTAATTAAACTAGCGTTAACTTATAATAAATTCTGTTTTGGTCTTTGTTTCCAAGTTTAATTTAAATAACTTCATCACGAGAGTGAGAGGTTATTTAATACTGTTTCGTCACGAGAGTGAGAAGCAAGTAAAGGTTAGAGCCGGCACTGCGAGAGCGTGGGGGTCGAACCAGATAGTGGGAACGGAGCATTGATCCTAAAAACAGCGAGAGTGCTTTAGGTATCGATTAGGATCTAATTTATTTTCAAAATACGTTTTCTAATTAAAGCGGGCGAGCGAGAGCAAAATCCTGTGGTTAGGAGATGTGGCTTTAGTCAATAACGCGAGAGTGTGAGGCGGAGTCTTTAAACTAATATTTTCTATGGAGCTTACGTAAATTAACGCCAACCAATTACAGAGTGCCTGAGGTACACAGAATCCACATTCCGGTAACTCTCCTTTCTTATCATATTTTCTAAGTCCATTTTTAGTTTTAGTTCTAGTTTCCCTTTTATCGAATATCATTAGCCTTAGCTTTACATCGCAGCAATAGATAACGGTAGGTTGACATTGGTCTATGTGGGTTCGACAATCTTTTATATTACTTCGATAAATCTGTGCGCTTGCGGATGCATCACTCAATAGCATGAGACCAAACCGAAGGTGGACTCGAAAAGAAAGGCCAAGCCGGAGGTGGACTTTCAAAGAAATACTAAGCCGAAGGTAGACTCTCAAACAAAGGATACGAGGACGACCGAAGGCGAACTCGAAAAGAAAGGCCAATCTGAAGGTGGACTTTCAAACTCAACAGCATGAGACCAAACCGAAGGTGGACTCGAAAAGAAAGACCAAGCCGGAGGTGGACTTTCAAAGAAAGACTAAGCTGAAGGTGGACTCTTAAACAAAGGATACGAGGACGACCGAAGGCAAACTCGAAAAGAAAGGCAAAGCCGAAGGTGGACTTTCAAACCCAACAACATGAGACCAAACCGAAGGTGGACTCGAAAAGAAAGACCAAGCCGGAGGTGGACTTTCAAAGAAAGACCAAGCCGAAGGTAGATTCTCAAACATAGGATACAAGGACGACCAAAGGCAAACTCGAAAAGAAAGGCCAAGCTGAAGGTAGACTTTCAAAGAAAAATAAGTAGAATCAACAGATCTACAAAGATGACTCTACTGGGGAAAGAGAAATCTAAACAGACAACTCTGTAGGGGAGTATAGGAAGGAATAACCAATAAGAAGGACGAATTCATTGGTTGCAGTGTAATGTTAAACAACATCTCCTGAATTACATCTCTTTCTGCAGGGGACAGAAACTGGTAACAGATATCAAACCTGGCTTATGCTTCGAATGCATATGTTTGAATTTTTCTATGGCGCAATGCTCCATACCAAATGGAAATGCTACGCGTTTGGGAGGATGCCATGCAAGAATGCTTATGCAATGCGAAAGAGGCGTCTCAGCAAAATAAAGGCTGAAGACGAAGGTAACTCCACGGGGATGACAAACTAAATTATCCTCTGAGTTAAAAGACCCTACTAAGGAAGATTTCACTCAAAGACTTCCTGATCACCAACTCTACTGAAGATGAAGACTCCGAGAGAAATTCCACTTTGTTGGAGATAGATGAAGATGAATATTGAAGATGGAACCCAAGAAATTTCTCTCCGCTGGGGATTACCAATGACTTCTACCGAAGACCGAACCTAAAACCTGGATCTGAACTATGCCAATAACAATTGGACTTAAAACTCGCTGGGGATGTCAACGGCCGTTGAACAAACCACTGTGAAGATCACCACCAAACTCCGTTTCGGGAGACAAGTCAATAACACTGAACCTGCTTGGGGATATTACTGAACTTAACCTGCTGTTGGGAGATGTCCTTATCTTCACCCTGCTGAGGAATATCAGCCACTATTAGCAAACCTGCCTTGTGATTGACGACATCAACTCTGCTAGAGGATAACATCACGCTTACTCATCTCTTAGGGATTAGACCATACCGTTGCTGGTGAGAAAACATTTCTTGACTAGCTGAGGAAAATAGGTGTTCAGACTCTGTGGGGGAATAATAGCTTTGTCAAAAAAATAAAATATTCCATAAGTATCCTGCCGGGGATGCAACAACATCAACTTCTGGCTAATTGCTAAGAGAGTAATCAATCACAACTCTAGCTGGGGAAATAATCCTCTGTACTCTGGCTGGGGAGAGCAACAACCAGATGAAGAGGATGAAATTTCAATGCTGAGGAGAGTAACTCTACTGGGGAGAAGTCCTGCTATCCTGCAAACAAAATCAACATTATATGCAAAAATGACCATCTAGATTACCATCCTAATGACTGTGGTCTGAGCAATTTCCATTATTTTCCGATATGCTTCACAAAGTTTAGCATTTTCGCATGCAATGTTTATCAAAATATCAGACGTTTTCACAAACAAAACAGTAAAAGTAAAAACATAAATGAAAAGCTTTTTTGATAAAATGAAAACTTTATTGAATGAGTTGGCCTGTAAATAGGCATTTACATCCAGAAGCAATTCCTGAAAAGAGGTAATTGCACAAAATAAGTAAAAGAAAATACACATGTCGGCAATGTGGGGAACAAACATCCACCATGATTCAATTCAGCTATGACCCGATATGGCTTGCTCATCCGCAGATGCTTTGACCTTCGAAGAGACTGACTGGACTGATTCCTTTCCTTCGAAACTTCCATGTGTCATACCCTAAATTTTGACCACTAAGATTCCCATCATTGTGCAAATCATCATCACAATATAGATGTACCTTTATGCCTCATCAATCTCCTCGAAGATGGGTGAGCATCCACTATAACTGGAATTAGGGTTTCAGGCCCTCTCAGAGCTGTTAGACAAAGGATCAATCATGGAATGACATGATCTTCAACTTGTCTAACATCTCAAATATCTACAATGGATCAAAAGGACTCCCACTTTAAGGATTAAGCATAAGGCTGCTCCCTTCTAGGTGGATCAAGCCTTAAGTTCGCCAGTGTCACCAAATTAGGGTTTCGGTCGACCAGGGCCTCCAGATGGAGATTTTCCTCTGGGCATGAGCCAATGCTTCAAAGCATATCCTAAAATACTCCATGGAACTTCATGGACCCAATCATCAAGTCAATTTGACCTCACGGGATGCATACATCAAATATCAGGAATTAGGGTTTCTTGACCTAATTCACCCCTAAGTTGACTTTTGGGACAAATCATGAGCCAAGACCTCAAGACATAATTTGAAGGTCTCTAATATACCCCATTGATCCATTTGCAACAATGGGTTAATCCAGGAAGCTTGAGCAGCAAGTCTCAATTTCATCAGTACCACAATTAGGGTTTCGTGAGAAAAGTCAACTGTAACGTTGACTTTTGACCAGGACATGCTCCCAAGCCCTAGGACATGATTCAATATACCCTATAACACCCATGAAACATGTCCATCATGTTTGATTTAGTAAAGGACATGATTTCCTAAAGGATTGCACAGTTTGGAATTCATCTGATAAAAAGTCAATTGTGCACAAAAGTCAAACTTTGACTTTTTGAGATTTTTCACTTTTAAGGTTTTTTAACCCTAAAATGATGTTAATGTGTGATTTGAATCATCATTCATCAAGAAAAATCAAGAAAAGTGGGATAGCTTGTAAAAGGGGTAACCATAAAAACTTAGAAAATTTTCTAAGTTATGAAATAAAGTGGCAAGGGTACCAACATTGAAGGATCATAACTCCTAAACCACAAAGCCATTTTTCCCCATCCAAAGCTAGATTTGTAGCCCTCATGGCCCTCTACAAAAGTGTCAACTAAAATTCATTCCAATTTGTCATACCCCAAATTTTGACCACTTAGATTTCCCATTATTGTGAAAATTATCATCACAATAAGGATGGATCATTAGTCTCCCCAAAGATGGGTGAGCATCCACTGCAATCAAATTTAGGGTTTCAAGCCCTCTCAGAGCTTTAGACAAATGATCAATCAAGGAATGACATGATCTTCAACTTGTCTAACCTCTCAAGTAGCTACAAAGGATCAAAAGGACTCCCACTCTAAAGATTAAGCACAAAGCTGCTCCCTTCTAGGTGGATCAAGCCTTAAGATCGCCAGTGTCACCAAATTAGGGTTTTGGTCGACCAGGGCCTCTAGACGGAAATTTTCCTATTGGCATGAACCAATGCTTCAAGGCATAACCTATGATGCTCCAAGGAACATCATAAACCCAATCATCAAGTCAATTTGACCTCAGGGGATGCATACATCAAAAATCAAGAATTAGGGTTTCTTGACCTAATTCACCCCTAAGTTGACTTTTGGGACAAATCATAAGCCAAGACCTCAAGACATTATTTGAGGGTCTCCAACATACTATATTGATCCATTTGCAACAATGGATTGATCCAAGAAGCTTGAGCAACAAGTCTCAATTTCATCTGCACCACAGTTAGGGTTTTAAGGGAAAAGTCAACTGTAACTTTGACTTTTGACCAAGACATGCTCCGAAGCCCTAGGACATGAATCAATATACCCTATGACACCCATGGAACATGTCCATCAAGTTTGATTTAGGTCAAGGACATGATTTCCTGAAGAATTGCACAATTTGGAATTCATCTGGTAAAAAGTCAACTGTGCACAAAAGTCAACTTTGACTTTTTGAGATTTTTCACAAAAATGGATTTTTAACCCTAAAATGATGTTAATGTATGATTTTAATCATCATTCATCAAGAAAAATCAATAAAAGTTGGATAACTTGTAAAAGGGGTAACCATAAAAACTTAGAAAATTTTCTAAGTTAAAAAAATAAAGTGGCTAGGGTACCAACTTTGGAGAATCATAACTCCTAAACCACAAAGCCATTTTCTCCCATCTAAAGCTTGATTTTTAGATCTCATTGCCCTCTACAAAAGCTCCATACTGACCTATGTCCAAATTCCTCATGGATTTTGAGTTATGGAGTGATCAAAATCAAGAAAAGTAACTTTGTTCCAACACTTAGTGAATATTCCACTAAGTCAGAATTGGCCTTACTTTTTTCCAAATGTAGGGGGATTTTTCACTTGGATCCAAAAGGTATCAAAACCAAATATGATCAAATAGTTTTTGTATCATATAAGGGCTTTCCAAAATGACCAAGAACATTACCAAATTCAATTTGAGCCATGAGATATAACATTGGCAAGTTGCCTTTTGAAATCTGTCAAGGCAAGACGGATTTTGTAGTTTTGCTCGATTTGCCAAAATTGTGCAATTCCAAACACTCCTATCCACTTGGACACATCTGAGGATTGAATCTAAAGGGGACAATCACTGAGCCAAGCCTCCAAAGAATTTGGGACCAAAAATAGCACTCAAAACCTAGAATTGCCTAAAATAGGGACAAGACTCCAATTTTGGAATGGAGCATTCAATGGAAGCTCCAAGGTGGCATAGAATGAGCTCTCAGCAACTGAATTCAGTCAAGACTTATCCAACACCAAGGGGACCAGGCTCCTGTGCCCTAACCTCTAGTCAATGGCTAGAGGAGACTTGGATTCTCATTGATCAACATTGGCCAAACCTATTCTGCAATTGCCATTCACTATTCCTTGCAAAACAAACTTGCTCTACTATAAATAGAGCTCAATTGTGATCAGTTTGAGTACACCAAAGCCATCAAACAGATGCTTTCCTCAAAATCTCTTCTTTCACTCCAATTTTGCCTTCTAAGGCAAGTCACTATCGGGTTTTGAGTTTGAGAGCTTTTTCAATCAAACCAATCACTCATACACCTCACATACATCATATAGAAGCTGATCAAACACTTAAACAACATCTGGAACACTGATTTCTCAGAACCACCAGCTAACTGCACAAGGTTTTAACCAAGTTACAATTGAGATGCCATGAAGTGATCCATCCAATTTCCATAAAGTCCAAGCATTCAAACACACTCCATAAGGTGTAGGGAAGCTGTTCAGATCATCACAACTCATCTGTAACACCTCCAACTCAGAAATCAATTTGCTCTTGCTGTCACGACCTAGAGGTAAGCCTAAACTTGGTCATCTCTCAATCTATGCATATTTCGTCGCACAATACTTTTGCCAAAGGTTCATAATCATGCATGGAATGTTTTCCCTCAAGTAAAAGCTTTGTTTGAATCGTGTATCAAAAATCCCAGCCTTCATGCAGAATTTAGGGTTCTTGAGGATTTTTCGTGATTTCTTGTTTTATGTTTAATTTAAATGAAATTAATTGCCATAGACATGATCGTGAGGTTGAAACGAGTTGATTGGTATGTGGATTGCATGATATGATCAAGTATTCAGTGAGACTGGATAGAAAATGCAAATCTGAGAAACTCAGAACACGCGCGTGTTCTTGCCTTTGTTCTTGGCGCCATTTTCACAAATTCAAATACTTGAATTTTGTGATTTTATTTATTTGATTCAAAAATTAATTTCTATCTGAATTTTAATGGTTTTGAGTTGATTCTTTTTTTAATAATTCACAAAAATGTTAAAATATTTGATTTTCCCAAAAAATCCCAAAAATATTATATATTTTATATAATTGATATTTTTGCAAAGAATTAATATTTTAATTGTTTTTGACATTTTGAATATTTTTTCCACCTTGATTTTGCAACTTTTAATGCCATCTAATTATTTTGTATGTCAATACTTAATTTTTGAAGCATTAATCCAAGATCACAATTTGTTTTCCATATGTTAAACAATTTTCGTAATTTTTAATTGAATTTTTATTCAATTAAAATACATTTTTGAAAACAAATTAGGGTTTTTGGATTAATTCAACCCTCATAAATCATTTCTTAAAACACTTGGGCCTCTAATAGAGTGTAAGACCCAACCCCCCTTGTAAAAGCCATTTTGGGCCTCAATTATTGTATAAGTACCACTGTATTTTCAAAAACCTCGGCGCAATCGCCAATTCAAAATCAAATCAACTGGGCCTACCCTCGAGTAGTAAGACCCATTTCATTTCTTTTCTTCAAACTCACTTGGGCCTCTTGAGAGAGTGTAAGACCCATCCCTTTGTACAAAAAAAAACCATTCTTTGGGCCCCAATCACTTGTATAAGTCCCTCTGTACAAAAACAACAGTGTGATCACTGATAAAACCCTAGGCCTCTCCTTGAGCTGTAAGCCCCAAATCTTTCTTTTTCAAAGCACTTTCTCCTTGGATTTTGAAATATACTGTTGTTTTCAATCTTTCTTTGTTGAACAACTAACCAAACAGCATGGATGCTCTACAACCGAGTAAGTGTTTATATGCTTTCATTTACCGCTTTCATATACATATAACTGTATTGTGGGGCTGCCCGCTGTAAGTCTCCATTCATAAAATCATATCGACTGTGTAATAATAGTATATATATTTTGAGTTTCCTCGGCAACTACGTCTAACACTAGGTAAAGCCCTGTTGATCACTCTGAACTTACAGTCAAAACTAGATCCACATAGGATTACCAGACACAGTCTTCCCTCCTCTTGGGGTTAAACAGTATGGAGATGTGAAAGCCAGATTCTTTTTTAACCCTTTCTCAGACTGTCACTCTTAGAAATAGACAAAACTATATCCCCTATATGAGCACCAGATACAGTCTTCTCTTCGGCTGTCCTCCTTAGGAACTGTCAAGAAACTCTACCTCCCCAGAGATGAATGTATTCTCTGTGAATGACATCTCTTGAGTTTCTTCCAAATTCTCGAACATTCCTGGCTTGATCTATTCTCGGTGAATGGCATGTCTTAAATTTCTCGGGGTTTGGGGACCCACAGGCTTCTTAAAAGCATCGGCCTCCTCTTAGGCAGTGTACAAGGACCCACAGGCTTCCTAAAATCACCCCCACCTCCTCTTGGGCTTAGTACAAGGACCCGTCGGCTTCTTAGAAGTCTTCATAGCCTCCTCTTAGGCTTCATATAATGATTTCTTCCTCCGGGAATGATAGCCTCCTCTTGGGCTTTATACAAGGACCGATCGGTTTCTTAGAAGTTTCCAGCCTCCTCTTGGGCTTCGTACAAATTGTCCCGATGACCTCCTAGAGGTATAGGAGCAGATATTAGTCATCTCCATAGAACAGTCTCTCACAGAGTCTATATCTTTCTACCGTAAACGTACTACTACTGTTTCTTTGAACATAGTACAAAAGACGAAACTCTAGACTCGGACAGTCTCAATACCCTTTGGATTTCCCATTTCCTTAAAGAACAAGAAATAACCCTAATCCTCTAATCAGTGCCAAAGAACAACCTTACCTTTAATCAGTCTCTTTATAAGAACTGATTTTCTCTTAACCAACATACTGGACCTGTCACTCAACTGAAACAGAACCTTGTAGCCTCCATCTCGGGCTTTGTACGAGATACAAAGACTCTCTTGTTGAGTCAAACCTTTAGCCTCCATCTCGGGCTTCGTACGAGATACAAAAACACTCTCTTGTTGAGTATAAAAGACTCCCTTGTTGAGTCAACCCTTTTAGCCTCAATCTTGGGCTTTGTACAAGTCAGAAAGAACATTTCCCTTGAAAAAGTCAACCTTATAGCCTCCTCTTAGGCTTCGTATAAGAAAACCCAGGTTGAGCCAATCAACCTTTTAGCATCAAAGTTGTGCCTCGTTCACCGTACACAAACATCAACAACTCCTTCCATCTAATCGCTGTAAGCGGCAAGCCTCTGGATTATTTACATCCACGCCACTTTCCCTCTTTTAGCATGAGAAATTCCTAAGGAAAGATGGCATTGCTCTACACTGAGTTAAAGTCTTCTCCTTCAGGTTAAAACCCCCTATAAAGGAAATTATGGCATTGCTAGGATCCGCGTATCCCGGTTAAAGTAATCCTCTTTTACAGTCAATCACCCAACAGTTGTGATAAACAGACCCCCTTTAGAAATGACAAATTCTCTCTAAAGTCAAAACCTTTTAGCTTCATATCTTGGGCTTCGAACAAGATACAAATAAACTCTTCAGCTTCATATCTTGGGCTTTGAACAAGATACAAACCACCTTTCGCTTCACGTCTTGGGCTTTGAACAAGACACCAAAAACACCCATTTCCTCCCATAGAATAGGAGGAACTACGAACGCTCTGATTTCCCTGTTTCGGTAAACGGGAATACGTAGGCATAAGATTGAAAGAAAAATCTTAGCGAGCACAATAAACCAAAAATTCAAATCCCATATCCTCAAGTATCCCAGACCTAAAATCCTACCAAAAGTCAATATTCTTTCAAAATAACTAGAGAGAGGCCCCCCCACATTGATCGCATCCGTAAAACAACAGTTTTGACTGTTTGACCTCAGTATGCAAGCAGGGTTAATTGGAGACATCTATTTCCCTTCCTTCATCAACTTCAATAGGATAAAAAATGAATCGACCTGTAGTAAAACCTAAGGAGCGACAGTCCTTAAGAACCACGTCCAAAATCGCTCGCTACAGAAAAGTGGCGCCCACCGTGGGGCCTGTCTTTCTTTATTTGGAATTTCACTGGGATAGGAATTTTTGTTGACTTCACTAGGATCTTAGGTCAAAAACCTTTAAATAGGGAAGGAACCACAAAATGGTGACTCCGTCGGGGAGCCATTTTTGTCAGGAACATAGGATTCATAGCTCTTTAAAGTCTAGGACTTTAGGACAAATATATATATATTGCTTTTCCTAATTGTTATACTTGTTTATTTTTCTGCTAATGGGAATGCGTGTGATGCCGTATGTGGAAAGATTGAGTATACACCTAGGAAAAATCACCTTTTTTTGTAGTGCGGTGGCTATCGGGAATGGTTGTTATGCGATAAACTACCCTCTTCTGAGATTTCTTTGAAAGGACACCACCTAGCACGGTTCCCGGCCCACTGGTGTTCTCAGGAATCAATGATTTTGAGTGACAGGTGCAAAAAATCACCCTAGTATAAACCTTTGGGGATGGGTAGAGCCTTGACTTCATGACAACGACCCTTTGACCCCATGTTTTTTCTATGTTTTTGTGTGCTGCATTCATGCATTCATCTAAAAAACATTAAAGCAAGAAAAAATTCTTCTCTTCTAGTCTCTCTTTTTCAAATTAAACTAATACAATGATTGCAAATGTCAGAGAAAAAAATTGCGCTCATGGATTTCGGTAGAAGGAGAACCCATAAGTACACCTTCAAGGTTCCAAACCTAGAAGATTTGAGAAGGTTAGCGAGAATGATCACTAACCCTGAGGCTTTCAGAGCCAAGCACGGAGTTCTGCTACCACTGTTAAGAGTCCATGTGATTGAGGGAATCATGGATGCACTCGTCCAGTTTTACGATCCAGTTTATCACTGTTTCATATTCCCGGATTACCAGCTCGCACCAACGCTGGAGGAGTATTCTCATCTGATTAATCTACACATTACTGATCAAGCTCCTTTTTCTGGAATGGAAGAAATTCCAAAGGATCAGACCATTGCAAGAGCAATTTATTTGGATGAGTCGGAAATCAAGACTCACCTGACCACTAAGGGTGGCATCCAAGGTTTGCCAGCCCAGTTCTTGACAAAGAAAGCCCTGTATTTTGCCAGTATAGGGAACGTGACTGCTTTTGAAAGCATCTTTGTCTTGCTCACCTACGGGTTATTTTTGTTTCCCAACATCAATAACTTTGTAGATATCAACGCCATTAAGGTTTTTCTCATTGGAAATCCTGTGCCGACTTTGCTCGCAGATGCGTATCATTCTGTACACTTAGGAAATTTGTACAGCGGAGGAATGATCACATGTTGTGTACCCTTGCTATATAAATGGTTTACTTCCCATTTGCCTAAGTCTGCTGCTTTTTGGGATTATAAGAGTGCCTTACGTTGGTCGCAGAAGATCATGTCTCTTACCAACTCTGATATAGATTAGTGTAATAGGATCTATGATGGAGTCAGAATCATTGATCGTTGTGGAAACTTCCCCAACATACCCCTCATAGGAACTAAAGGAGGAATCAACTACCATCCAGTATTGGTTCGTCGTCAATTTGGATACCCAATGAGGCATGTCCCACGTAATGCTCATCTGGAAGGTCTTTTCTTCAAGGAAGGAGAAAAAGACAGAGCACTAAAGATGGAAATAGTGCAAGCCTGGAAGCATGTTCATAAGAAAGGACGAGAGTCTCTGGGAAAACCAGACTGTGTCTCGGTGGAGCCTTATCTCCACTGGGTACAAACTAGAGCTCTCAAGCTAAAGATGTCGTGTCCTCGTCACGGAATTCTTCCGCCATGGGAATCTGTCATGTATTTCATGACGGAAATGGAAAAGCTTCAGGTTACTCTCAACAAAGTTCAAAAGGAGAGAAGGTCTTGGAAGAACAAGTACCGCACCCTCAATGTAGAGTGTACCAAGATACAACAATTATTAAAAGATAAAGATGCTCTAATTGAGATTTTGGAGCAACATGCTGTGGAAAATCAAGATGACCAGAGGAATTTGCTCGCTCCTTTCACTTGGCAAAGGAATGACAACCCGACAACGGCCCAAGAGCCCCGGTCAAAGAAAAGGAAAAATTCAGCACCTGAAATCTCTTCAGAAAGGGCTTAGGACCCATTAGCTTAGATTTCTATTTCCGCACCTCGTAATCTACTGTATTTTATTTCTGCAATCCTTTGAAATTCAATAAAAGGGGTTTCCCCATTGTTTGATATTTGCAATCTAATTGTCGAAGTTTATTTTGATTAAACCAAAAGAACAATTAATATAATCATTGCATTCATCATTCTCACGTAACGTATTCTTCTTCTCTACGAATCTCACGTTTGTGTCTCGATTCTAGATTCAAACTGTTTCATTCGTACAATACTCGGGCCAATCGTCAGAAAAAGATGGATGATCTTGAGGAAGAAAATAGAGAGTTGAAGGAAGAGATCGACGTTCTGAGAGAGGATATGAGAAAGCTTCGTAACGACATGCATGCCATGGAAGAAGCTCAGCTACAAAGAATTGTCATCTCAGAGATCACCTCAATGCCCATAGTGGAAAAGTCTGATCCTAGGTATCAAATGCCGAAAGATCGTCCTTGGGGAATGCCTGTTAACTATATCCCGGAAGGATATGTTCCGACGATCGTCGAAGATCAGTGAATCACAACAGAAGCCATTGGGCCTAAAGGTTACAAACTTCGGGAAAGCGAAGATGCCGGAGGCATACTGAGGACTCCTAAAGGTTATAAACTTTGGGAAACGCCAAGATTCACTACCGTAGTCACGGTACCACCCCCTGTGGTGCACACTGTCCCGGAAGGACAGATTCTGCCAATACCTGCTGGTAAAAAGGAAACTTTGTTTGACAGAATGGATGAATTCCAGGAGCAGTTCCTGGAAATGCAGAAGGAGCTGCAAGCCATTCGCGGTCAGGATTTATTTGGAAAGGACGCTGCAGATCTCTACTTGGTCCCCAATGTGAAAGTCCCGCACAAGTTCCAAGTTCCTAACTTTGAAAAGTACAAGGGTAACTCTTGCCCTCAAAGCCATCTGGTGATGTCAGCTCGGCGGATTTCAGCTCAGACGGAGAATCAGGACCTACTGATTCACTACTTCCAGGATAGTTTAATCGGTGCCGCATTAAAAAGGTACATGGGTTTAAACCGTGCCACGATCAGCACTTTCAGAGATCTTGGCATTGCCTTCGTCCAACAATACAAATATAATTTGGACATGGCACTCGACAGAGATCAACTCAGATCAATGTCGCAAAAGGACAAGGAAACCTTTAAGGAGTATGCTCAAAGGTGGCGTGAAATTGCCGCTCAAATTTGTCCACCTCTTGAAGAAAAAGGGATGACAAAGATCTTCTTAAAAGCCTTAAGCTCATTTTACTATGACCGAATGGTTGCCAGTGCACCCAGCGACTTCACCGAAATGGTCGGCATAGCCGTACGTCTTGAGGAAGCCATTCGAGAAGAACGTTTGGTAAAAGACACTGGATCAACGAGCGGTACTAAAAATTATGGTAGTGCTCTCCCTAAGAAAAAAGAGCAAGATATTGGAATTATCTCTCTCGGAAAGCAAAGGCGTCGATATCAACCAGTAGCAGCTGTAACTCCTGCTATCAGCCCCGCGCCTACGTATCAACCTCAGGTTGCACAAAGCCCACCTGATCAGCAAAGGACACAACAGCCTCTTCAGCAGGCTCGTTCCCAATACAACAACAACCATACAACACGGCCACCAATATTTGATCCTATACTCGTATCATATGCAGAGCTGTTTCCATTACTGCTAGCCAAGGGGCACATTCAGACTAAGTCCCCTCTTACAGTACCGAAAAATCCACCTTTCTGGTTTAAGGTGGATCAAACTTGCCCTTACCACTAAGGAGGACCAGGGCATAACATTGAGACTTGTCTCAATTTCAAGTCCGACGTGCAAAAGCTTGTTAGGAGCGGGGTCTTATCCTTCAAGGATAAAAATCCTAATGTTCTCACGAACCCGCTGCCTCAACATGAGAAGGCTACAGTCAATTTGATAGAAGGAGAGACTAACAACATCTATCAAATTCATGATGTACTCTTAATGAGGGCCAACTTGGTCAAGATGCGTTACAGACAAAGTGGATATGGCCATGTGCCACCTCATAACTATCACCAGTGTGATATCTGCTCTAAAGACAACCAGGGATGTTCTGTGGTTCAATCAACTCTACAGGAACAATTGGATCTCGGATGGATCCAACAACACCGAGTTCGTGGAGTTAACACGGTCTATACGAATTCCAACATCATTCAGAATCATAACATTCTAGCAATGAATGTCAACTTGGTCGCGATGCACTCACGACAATGTCTAAACTACGATCTGCCACGACATGATTACCAAGCCTGTTCGATCTGCTCAATAAACAATCAGGGATGCTCTTTCATACAAGAGGCCCTCTAACGTCAGATGGATCTTGGATGGATTCAAGACTACCATGATAGGAATCCATATCAAATCAATATGATCCAGATCTTTGATATTCGCTTGATGAATACCAATCTGGTAGAGTTACACGCAGAACAGGTCTGGCTCGGATTCCTGGTATCACATGATTATCAGAACTGCAGAGCGGGCTGTGAGAGCAATCAAGGTTGTACCCTTGTCCAAGAAACACTTCAACACTTGTTGGACCATTGGTGACTTCCCATCTATATGGATGAAGACACCCAACAAGTTAGTGTCACTAACGGAAATCCTGCTAGATATCAAAGTCAGGATGTCCGATCGATGGAAACAGACCTCGTAAGGTTGCACTGCATTCAAAGTGGACGTGGTCAGGTACCACTACATAATTACAATTGGTGTAGAGTTTGCTCAGTGGATAATCAAGGGTGCTACCTCGTACGAGCGGCTCTTCAAAGTCAGTTGGACCACAAAGAAACTCCACTATGGTCAAGTTCTGGATCAGTCAACTACCTTGCCGATCAAATTGAGGACGTTGTCATAATCTCTGATCATCAGAGGGCAGGGGATGTTTGTACCATCATTCCTCTACTTGACGAATTGAAAGTTCCCAACCAGGAACGAATCGAAATTGCTTACGATGGTCGAAAAAATCAGAAGGCTCCCGTAGTCATCTATCTACCGGGACCATTACTGTATGAATCAACTAAGGCTATCCCTTACAAATATGGTGCAAAAACCATTGAAAATGGAAAGGAAATTCCATTACCCTCCATCGTGAACATTGCAGACATCAGTCGAGTAACACGGAGTGGTAGAATCTTCAACCGAGGGGTTGGGGAACCTAACAAAGAAAAGGAACTTCAGACGGAAGCTCCTGATCTACCAGTCGGTCAATCCAGTAATCCCGACATTTCGAAAAATGACGATGAGATGCTGAAGCTCATCCAGAAGAGTGAATACAACATTATCGATAAGTTGTTGCAGACTCCTTCAAAGATCTCTGTGTTATCACTGTTACTCAGTTCAGAAGCGCATAGGGAGGCTCTACAGAAAGTCTTGGAGCAAGCCTTTGTGGAACTGAATGTGACGATCAGACAGTTCGATAGAATTGTCTCTAACATCACTTCCTGCAATAATCTGGGATTTATTGATGAGGAATTACCTAAAGAGGGTCGCCGTCATAACATGGCGCTCAATATTACGGTCGTCTGCCAGGGCGATGCGTTGGCCAACGTACTGGTAGACATAGGGTCAGCCCTGAAAGTTATGTCGAAGTCTACCTTGATACAATTATCTTTCAAAGGACCTCCGATGAGAACCAGCGAAGTCGTCGTCAAAGCATTCGACGGATCCAGAAAAACGGTTATCGGCGAAGTCGACCTTCCCATAACTATTGGTCCTCATACTTTCCAGGTCATTTTCCAAGTCATGGACATCCGGGCAAATTACAGTTGCTTATTAGGAAGACCTTGGATACATCAGGCTGGGGCGGTTACTTCAACCCTCCACCAAAAGCTAAAGTTCGTCAAGAACGATCAACTTGTCACAGTTTGTGGGGAACAAGCCTTGCTTGTAAACAACTTATCATCGTCTACTTGTGTAGAACCCGAGGAGGTTATTGGAACTCAGTTCCAAGCACTGTCGGTAAGCAAGGACAATCAGTTCAAAGAAGGAACGTCTATTTCTTCATACAATGATGCCATCAAAGCGGTCAAGAGTACCAATACAAAAGGATGGGGATAACTTGTCATTCCTACTGGTAATAAAACAAAGAAGTGTCTTAGTTTTTCTGCAACCTATACTCAGACAGCTGCCAATGATGAAAGTTTTCATCCCCTTCGAAACTTCTTCCACAGTGGAGGTTTCCTTCACCCAGTGTCTCAGGAAGTACACACTATCAATGAGGAGGATCCCTTGGACCCAGATATGGAATGGAAGTCCTACCTCAACGAGGACGGCTATATGTCTCAGGAAAAGGTGCCTACGCCATTTTGCTATCCTGCACAGAGTCCGAGATCTATACCAAGGTCAAACGTCGAAATGATATACAGAGACTGTGATCCAGAAGGATGTCGTGCTCCGCCAAACTCATTAGAGAAAGACACTCTGATGAAAGACCAATTTGACTACAACTACTATGGCCCAATGGATGGTCTGCCAATATGGCAGCCCTACCCAGGAAATTTGGGCCAAGAAAGTCAGCCGAATGATGAAAATCAACTGAGCATCATTGAACAGAATACCTGTGTCCCCACCATGTCATGTGATCAACACTCGGGTCATCCTAAAGCTACTCAACATGAAGATGAATTCGCAATGTTTGCGGGACTTGAGTTCATCAACTATGCTTTTCCCGAGATCAACGTCATCGAGAGAGATGATTCCTCCAGTTCCAAAAAAGTTTGGGACACTCTAGGAGAACCAAGTGGAAAATACGACTTTATGGTCAAGTACACTGCTCCCGAAAGCTCTCGTATCAGGCTCAAAGATATCCAGCCAACTGGATGAGGAGATACAGTTGAGAGCACAACTACTCTGCATAATGCAACAGAGGAATCCTCCTACGACAACTCTACCTGGGAGACAGATTCCAATGATCCTGCACCGCCAGAAATCAGCGTCATTTCTGGGGACAAATCAAAGAAGGTACCAGACTTTGTGATTCACCGAGGAGTTCGCCGCCAATGGGTTATTGTCGATGTTCCGAAGGTCGTTCACCAGTCAAAGTAATTGCCATCTTTTAACCTTTCACCCTGCCTAGGTGGAATGGTTGTTTTGATAGGGCTCACTTTCTGTAAATTTCCCTCTTTGCTTTGCCTAAAGCGACAGAGTTTTGTTTTATAGGGCTGTAGTTTCAAGTTTCGACCTGTTCATAAATAAAAAACATCATTCTGTAATTTCCGCATTAATTGCTGTTTTCGTTTTTTTCTTTTCTCAGAAAATGGTAATCCTAAAAAAACAAATAATAAAAACAAGCAGTAAAATAAAACACTGCACACACTCTTGCATTTTCTCTATCTCTTCTAAACACAAATCATCACGTCATGCAGATTGCTTGTTTTAAACCCCGTTGAAACATACGATCCGATGCCTTCTCCCAATTTTGAGTTCCCGGTATTCGAGGCTGAAGAAGAAAATGACGACAAAATTCCAGAAGAGATCTCCCAACTACTCAGACAAGAGGAAAGGTCCATTGAACCTTACAAAGAGTTGCTAGAAACAGTCAACTTGGGTTTAGAGCAAGAGAGAAAAGAAATCAGGATTAGGGCACTACTCAGTCCAACTGCCAAAGAAGGTTTGACGAAGCTTCTCAAAGAATTCCTCGATGTGTTTGCTTGGTCCTATCAGGATATGCCAGGGTTGGATACCAGCATCGTGGAACACCATCTACAGTTGAGATCGAAATATCCGCCGGTAAAGCAAAGGTTGAGACGAACTCATCCAGACATGGCCATCAAAATCAAGGAGGAAGTACAGAAACAGATTGACGCAGGTTTCCTCGCCACATCAGAATATCCTCAATGGTTAGCCAATATCGTACCCGTTCTGAAAAAGGATGGAAAAGTCAGAATGTGTGTCGATTACAGAGATCTGAACAAGGCAAGTCCAAAGGACGACTTTCCTTTACCACACATTGACATGCTGGTAGACAGTACAACAAAGTTCAAAGTCTTCTCCTTCATGGATGGATTCTCGGGCTATAATCAAATCAAAATGGCGCCGAAAGACATGGAGAAAACTTTGTTCATCACCCCATGGGGCACCTTTTGTTACAAGGTAATGTCGTTCGGTTTGAAGAACACCGGGGCAACCTATCAAAGGGCCATGACTACTCTGTTTCATGACATGATACACAAAGAAATCGAGGTATATGTCGATGATATGATTGCAAAATCAAAAACAGAGAGTGAGCACGTTGAACATCTGTCAAAATTGTTCGAACGTCTAAGAAAATTCAAGCTCCGCTTGAATCCTAACAAGTGCACCTTCGGTGTCCGTTCAGGGAAACTACTAGGGTTCATCGTCAGCCAGAAAGGAATTGAGGTTGATCCTGACAAGGTCAAGGCCATTCAAGAAATGCCTTCTCCGAAAATTGAAAAACAAGTCAGAGGATTCCTGGGACGTCTGAATTACATTTCCAGATTCATATTCCTCATGACCGCGACATGCGCGCCAATCTTCAAATTACTCAAAAAGAATCAGGACTGCATTTGGACAGAGGACTGCCAAACCGCCTTCAACAGTATCAAGGAATACATCTTGAACCCACCGATTCTATCAACTCCAGTGGAAGGAAGACCACTGATCATTTACCTCACAGTTCTAGAGGACTCAATGGGATGTGTACTTGACCAACAAGACGAAACTAAAAGGATAGAGTCTGCCATTTACTATTTGAGCAAGAAATTCACCGACTGCGAAAATCGGTACACGATGCTCGAGAAAACTTGATGTACTTTGGCTTGGGCAGCCAAACGTCTTCGCCAGTACATGATTCGTCATACTACTTGGTTAGTCTCCGAAATGGATCCAATCAAGTACATTTTCGAAAAAACCTTCTCTTACGGGAAGGATTGCCCGTTGGCAGATGCTGTTATCAGAATATGACATAGAGTACCATGCTCAGAAAGCTGTTAAGAGAAGTATTTTAGCCGATCATTTGGCTCATCAACCGATTGACGATCAGGAATCAGTCGGGTTTGACTTCCTAGACGAAGATGTCATGTATCTAAAGATGAAAGACTGCAATGAACCGCTACCCAGTGAAGGGCCAGAACTAGATTCCCAGTGGGGACTTATCTTTGACGAAGCAGTCAATCATCATAGAAACGGGATTGGGGCAATCATTGTTACCCCTCAGGGTACCCACATTCCTTTCACTGCTCGACTGACATTCAAGTGTACATATAACGAGGCCGAATACAAAGCATGTATCATGGGTCTCGAAGAAGCAATCGATTTAAGGATCAAGAACCTAGATGTCTATGGAGATTCAGCTCTGGTTATCAATCAGATCGCAGGAGATTGGAACACATACCAATCAGGATTGATTCCTTACAAAGACTACGCGAGAAGGTTTCTACCTTTCTTTAACAGAGTCGAGTTTTATCACATCCCTCGTGAGGAGAATCACATGGCTGATGCATTAGCCACTATCTCTTCCATGATTAGTGTAGGTCAATGGAATGACATACCTAAGATCGACATAATGCGCCTTGAAAGGCCCGCTTACATCTTCATGATTGAAGCAGTCATAGACGACAAACCTTGGTATTACGATATTAAATGCTTCCTTCAGAAACTGGAGTACCCACCTGGGGCATCCAGGAAAGATAGAAAGACCCTCAAAAGATTGGCTGGAAACTTCTTCCTGAGCGGTGACACTCTCTATAAGAGAAATTTTGACATGGTCTTGCTCCGATGCGTAGACAGACCAGAAGCAGAAGTGCTGATGAAAGAAATTCATGAAGGATCCTTTGGCACTCATGCCAATCGACACGCAATGGCGAGAAAAATTCTAAGAGCAGGATACTATTGGTTGACAATGGAATCCGACTGCTACAAGTACATGAGGAGGTGTTACAAGTGTCAGATATACTCCGACAAAATCCATGTACCACCAACGCATCTCAAAGTTCTCTCTTCCCCATGGCCATTCTCGATATAGGGAATCGACATGATTGGCATGATTGAGCCAAAAGCTTCAAACAGACATCTATTCATCCTAGTAGCCATTGACTACTTCACCAAGTGGGTCGAAGCAGCGTCATTCGCTAATGTAACCCGACAAGTGGTGGTCCACTTTATCAAAAACAATCTCATCTGCCGTTATAGTGTTCCAAGCAAGATCATTACTGATAATGGATCCAACTTGAACAACAAGATGATGAAAGAGTTGTGTGCTGAGTTCAAGATCGAACACCATAACTCATCTCCCTATCGACCCAAGATGAACGGAGCGGTAGAAGCGGCCAATAAGAACATCAAGAAGGTTGTTCAAAAGATGGTTGTAACCTACAAAGACTGGCACGAGATGCTACCCTTTGCTCTTCACGGTTATCGCATATCTGTCCGCACTTCAGCAGGGGCATCCCCTTTCTCTCTAGTGTATGGCATGGAAGCAGTGCTCCCCATAGAAGTAGAGATCCCGTCAATCCGAGTATTGATGGAAGCTAAGCTCACCGAAGTTGAATGGTGTCAAAGCCGACACAACGAACTGAATCTGATCGAGGAGAAGCGAATCACGGTACTATGCCATAGTCAGCTGTATCAACAGAGAATGAAGAAGGCGTTCAACAAAAAGGTTCGACCCCGCATCTTCAGGATAGGAGACCTCGTGCTCAAGAAGATACAATCTTTTCTCACTGATTCTCGGGGCAAGTGGACTCCGAATTACGACGGCCCCTATGGGGTCAAGAAAGCTTTCTCAGGCGGCGCCTTGAGACTCACAACCATGGACGGAGAGGAATTTGCCTACCCCACGAATGTTGATGTAGTTAAGAAATACTTCGCCTAAAAAAAATAAAAAAAAAAGAAAAAAAAGTCTCGGTGGATTGAAAACCCGAAAGGGCGATCCAGGCAAAAATTAGGGACAAAGTCAAAAAAAATCATCCCGATGGATTGGAAACATCAAAGTACAATCCAGGCAAAAATTGGGGATAATGGCAAGTAACTATGTTCAACAGGGGCAAATCCCTCAGCAGCAGTTACATCATCCGTCAGGAAAACTCCAGTCAAGGTCATCTTCGACAGAAGCTCAGGATGCCCCGAAGTCAAAGTTGGTAGAAGGATAATGGTCGTTATGTTTCAACGTAGCCCTTTTCCCCGTAAATTACCATTTTCTAACTTTGTAAATACTCAATGGAATCACGCGTTTGGCTGATTTCCATCCTATCAATAAAATTTGAGCCCTTGTGCTTTTGTTTGTAATTCTTATTTGTTTTAGCTTTACAGAACGACATTTTAATATGATTAACGGTTCTTGAAATAAAACAAAAATGAATTTACTTGTTAAAACTTTTTCTTCTTTTAAAATAAAGTCGGCAATTTCTTTTGACTGTTGAACATCAGAAGAACATCGGTCGCTTCTCCAGAAGTAATTGAACCTCAAAGTGCAGAATCAAAGTACTCCTTCTAAACCAGTACGCCTAAATGAAGGATCAGCTGTATTAGATGTGGCTTTCCCATCTGATACCCCACGGCCGAGTTCTCATCTCCTAAGCCCGGCCAACATAGCTCCAACAAGGACTATCTCTCCTAAGCAAGGTGGAATTGCTATCCTGAACCAACGGTACTTCTTCGCCCCGCGATGGCCGAGTATTCAGTCATGTTCATCCGTCAGTTTATATGTCGCGTCAGTTTTTTCAGCATAAACATACATACAACATGCATTCGATTCGCATTCACATTTCATATTGCATCACTATCACTCCAGTCGATCTTATCCCCTAGTGATAAAAGTCCTCTAAATCGAGTTATCTGTTCTTGCCTCATCAGGAAATGCTGCGTCTGAACGATCTCTCTCCTCCAGTTTATTTCTGGAATGAAGTTGGGCCTTGACCACTTTGATAATTTGAACCTCTGAAAGACCAGAGGACCTTCAACCGATGTCACTCTTCGCCATTGAAGATGATATCCTTGCTTTCCCGGATTAAGGAAAATCCCCAGAGAAAGCCTCTTAATCAGAGATCCCACAGTACGGCAGTTTATCTCTGAAAAACCACTGATGAAAAGGTCATTGGCACCTCAAATCAGATCCCATCATATGGCGTTTCTCCGGGAAGATCCCGAGAAAAGTATGATGCAATATCCCCAAGCAGAAACAGTCTCAAGAGACTCATTTTTCCCCGATAGAGTCGACAAATGGCGTCTCCAACAGAGAAGTTTGTACACGTCTACAACTCAGACGACTGGGTTCCCCAGCAAGTCTGACATCAAAATTTTTCCGTCAAATGGAATCTCCCCAGGAAAATTCGGCGAGAAGTTTGAGGAAAACCGCTACGAATAGCATCCCTTGTCAATAAACTTTATTGACAAAAGAAACTAAGACCAGTTCCTTGGTAGGAAACCAGGATCAAGGGGAAGTTTACATCAGAAACTGAGACCAGCTCCTTGGTAGGAAACCAGGATCGAGGGGAAGTTTACTTCAGAAACTAAGACTAGTTCCTTGGCTGAAGACCAGGATCGAGGGGAAGTTTACCTTTTCTAATCATCATTGCTTAGCAAAAGAAGAAGGATGCGTAAACTACCATTCTTAACCACCTTCAAAATTTTGGGCATTCTGATATTTAATCCTCTTGCACCCCGAATGCCCGAATACCTTCGTCATTCACACCTCCGGGACCAAGAAGATTAAATAGGGGCATCTTTCATACCCCAAATTTTGACCACTAAGATTTCCCATAATTGTGAAAATTATCATCACAATAAGGATGGATCATTAGTTTCCCAAAAGATGGGTGAGCATCCACTGCAATCAAATTTAGGGTTTCAAGCCCCCTCAGAGCTTTAGACAAATGATCAATCAAGGAATGACATGATCTTCAACTTGTATAACCTCTCAAGTAGCTACAAAGGATCAAAAGGACTCCCACTCCAAGGATTAAGCACAAAGCTGCTCCCTTCTAGGTGGATCAAGCCTTAAGAGCGCCAATGTCACCAAATTAGGGTTTTGGTCGACCAGGGCCTCCAGATGGAAATTTTTCTATGGGAATGAGCCAATGCTTCAAGGCATAACCTATGATGCTCCAAGGGACATCATAAACCTAATCATCAAGTCAATTTGACCTCAGGGGATGCATACATCAAAAATCAGGAATTAGGGTTTCTTGACCTAATTCACCCCTAAGTTGACTTTTGGGACAAATCATAAGCCAAAACCTCAAGACATGATTTGAGGGTCTCCAACATACTACATTGATCCATTTGCAATAATGGATTGATCCAAGAAGCTTGAGCAACAAGTCTCAATTTCATCTGCACCACAGTTAGGGTTTTAAGGGAAAAGTCAACTGTAACTTTGACTTTTGACCAAGACATGCTCCCAAGCCCTAGGACATGAATCAATATACCCTATGACACCCACAGAACATGTCCATCAAGTTTGATTTAGGTCAAGGACATGATTTCCTGAAGAATTGCACAATTTGGAATTCATCTGGTAAAAAGTCAACTGTGCACAAAAGTCAACTTTGACTTTTTGAGATTTTTCACAAAAATGGATATTTAACCCTAAAATGATGTTAATGTATGATTTGAATCATCATTCATTAAGAAAAATCAAGAAAAGTTGGATAACTTGTAAAAGGGGTAACCATAAAAACTTAGAAAATTTTCTAAGTTAAAAAAATAAAGTGGCTAGGGTACCAACTTTGGAGGATCATAACTCCAAAACCACAAAGCCATTTTCTCCCATCCAAAGCTTGATTTGTAGATCTCACTGCCCTCTACAAAAGCTTCATACTGACCTATGTCCAAATTCCTCATGGATTTTGAGTTATGGAGTGATCAAAATCAAGAAAAGTCACTTTGTTCCAACACTTAGTGAAAATTCCAATAAGTCAGAATTGGCCTTACTTTTTTCCAAATGTAGGGGGGTTTTCACTTGGATCCAAAAGGTATCAAAACTAAATATGATCAAACTGTTGTTGTATTATATAAGGGCTTTCCAAAATGACCTAGAACATTACCAAATTCAATTTGAGCCATGAGATATAACATTGGCAAGTTGCCTTGTTGAAATCTGTCAAGGCAAGACAGATTTTGCACTTTTGCTCGATTTTCCAAAATTGTGCAATTCCAAACACTCCTATCCACTTGGACACATCTGTGGATTGAATCTAAAGGGGACAATCACTGAGCCAAGCTTCCAAAGTCTTTGGGACCCAAAATAGCACTCAAAACCTAGAATTGCCTAAAATAGGGACAAAAATCCAATTTTGGAATGGAGCATTCAATGGAAGCTCCAAGGCAGCATAGACTGAGCTTTCAGCAACTAAATTCAGTTAAGACTTATCCAAGACCAAGGGGACCAGCAGCCTGTGTCCTAACCTCTAGTCAATGGCTAGAGGAGACTTGGAATCTCATTGATCAACATTGGTCAAACCTATTCTGCAGTTGCCATTCACTATTCCTTGCAAAACAAACTTGGTCTACTATAAATAGAGCTCAATTGTGATCAGTTTGAGTACACCAAAGCCATCAAACAGATGCTTTCCTCAAAATCTCTTCTTTCACTCCAATTTTGCCTTCTAAGGAAAGTCACTATCGGGTTTTGAGTTTGAGAGCTTTTCCAATCAAACCAATCACTCACACACCTCACATACATCATATAGAAGCTGATCAAACACTTAAACAACATTTGGAACACTGATTTCTCAGAATCACCAGCTAACTGCACAAGGTTTTAACCAAGTTGCAGTTGAGATGCCATGAAGTGATCCAGCCAATTTCCATCAAGTCCAAGCATTCAAACACACTCCATAGGGTGCAGGGAAGCTGTTCAGATCATCAAAACTCATCTGTAACACCTCCAACTCAGAAATCAATTTGCTCTTGCTGTCACGACTTAGAGGTAAGCCTAAACTTGGGCATCTCTCATCTATGCATATTTCATCGCACAATACTTTTGCCAAAGGTTCATAATCATGCATGGAATATTTTCCCTCAAGTAATTGCTTTGTTTGAATCGTGTATTAAAAATCCCAGCCTTCATGCAGAATTTAGGGTTCTTGAGGATTTTTCGTGATTTCTTGTTTTATGTTTAATTTAAATGAAATTAATTGCCATAGACATGATCGTGAGGTTGAAACGAGTTGATTGGTATGTGGATTGCATGATATGATCAAGTATTCAGTGAGATTGGATAGAAAATGCAAATCTGAGAAACTCAGAACACGCGCATGTTCTTGCCTTTGTTCTTGGCTCCATTTTCACAAATTCAAATATTTGAATTTTGTGATTTTATTTAATTGATTCAAAAATTAATTTCTCTCTGAGTTTTAATGGTTTTGAGTTGATTCTTTTTTTAATAATTCACAAAAATGTTAAAATATTTGATTTTCAAAAAAAATCCCAAAAATATTATTTATTTTATATAATTGATATTTTTGCAAAGAATTAATATTTTAATTGTTTTTGACATTTTGAATATTTTTTCCACCTTAATTTTGCAACTTTTAATGCCTTCTAATTATTTTGTATGTCAATACTTAATTTTTGAAGCATTAATCTAAGATCACAATTTGTTTTCCATATGTTAAAAAATTTTGGTCATTTTTAATTGAATTTTTATTCAATTAAAATACATTTTTGAAAACAAATTAGGGTTTTTGGATTAATTCAACCCTCATAAATCATTTCTTAAAACACTTGGGCTTCTAATAGAGTGTAAGACCCAACCCCCCTTGTAAAAGCCATTTTGGGCCTCACTTATTGTATAAGACCCACTGTATTTTCAAAAACCTCGGCGCGATCGCCAATTCAAAATCAAATCAACTGGGCCTACCCTCGAGTAGTAAGACCCATTTCATTTCTTTTCTTAAAACTCACTTGGGCCTCTTGAGAGACTGTAAGACCCATCCCTTTGTACAAAAAAAAACCATTCTTTGGGCCCCAGTCACTTGTATAAGTCCCTCTGTACAAAAACAACAGTGTGATCACTGATAAAACCCTGGGCATCTCCTTGAGCTGTAAGCCCCAAATCTTTATTTTTCAAAGCACTTTCTCCTTTGATTTTGAAATATATTATTGTTTTCAATCTTTCTTTGTTGAACAACTAACCAAACAGCATGGATGCTCTATAACCGAGTAAGTGTTTATATGCTTTCATTTACCGCTTTCATATAGATATAACTGTATTCTGGGGCTGCCCGCTGTAAGTCTCCTGCCATAAACTCATATCAACTGTGTAATAATAGTATAGATATTTAGAGTTTCCTCGGCAACTACGTCTAGCACTAGGTAAAGCCCTGTTGATCACTCTGAACTTACAGTCAAAACTAGATCCACATAGGATTACCAGACACAGTCTTCCCTCCTCTTGGGGTTAAACAATATGGAGATGTGAAAGGCAGATTCTTTTTGAACCCTTTCTCAGACTGTCACTCTTAGAAATAGACAAAACTAGATCCCCTATAGGAGCACCAGATACAGTCTTCTCTTCGACTGTCCTCCTTAGGAACTGTCAAGAAACTCTACCTCCCCAGAGATGAATGTATTCTCCATGAATGGCATCTCTTGAGTTTCTTCCAAATTCTCGAACTTTCCTGGCTTGATCTATTCTCGGTGAATGGCATGTCTTGAATTTCTCGGGGTTTGGGGACCCACAGGCTTCTTAAAAGCACCGACCTCCTCTTGGGCATTGTACAAGGACCCACAGGCTTCCTAAAAGCACCCCCGCCTCCTCTTGGGCTTAGTACAAGGACCCGTCAGCTTCTTAGAAGTCTTCATAGCCTCCTCTTAGGCTTCATATAATTATTTCTTCCTCCGGGAATGATATCCTCCTCTTGGGCTTCATACAAGGACCGATCGGCTTCTTAGAAGTTTCCAGCCTCCTCTTGGGCTTTATACAAATTGTCCCGACGACCTCCTAGAGGTATATGAGCAGATATTAGTCATCTCCATAGAACAGTCTCTCACAGAGTCTAAATCTTTCTACCATGAACGTACTACTACTGTTTCTTTGAACATAGTACAAAAGACGAAACTCTAGGCTCGGACAGTCTCAATACCCTTTGGATTTCCCATTTCCTTAAGAAACAGGAAATAAACCTAATCCTCTAATCAGTGCCAAAGGACAACCTTACCTTTAATCACTCTCTTTATAAGAACTAGTTTTCTCTTAACCAACATACTGGACCTGTCACTCAACTGAAAGAGAACCTTGTAGCCTCCATCTCGGGCTTCGTACGAGATACAAAGACTCTCTTGTTGAGTCAAACCTTGTAGCCTCCATCTCGGGCTTCGTACGAGATACAAAGACTCTCTTGTTGAGTCAAACCTTGTAGCCTCCATCTCGGGCTTCGTACGAGATACAAATACTCTCTTGTTGAGTCAAACCTTTAGCCTCCATCTCAGGCTTCGTACGAGATACAAAGACTCTCTTGTTGTGTCAAACCTTTAGCCTCCATCTCGGGCTTCGTACGAGATACAAAAACACTCTCTTGTTGAGTATAAAAGACTCCCTTGTTGAGTCAACCCTTTTAGACTCAATCTTGGGGTTTGTACAAGACAGAAAGAACATTTCCCTCGGAAAAGTCAACCTTTTAGCCTCCTCTTAGGCTTCATATAAGAAAACCCAAGTTGAGCCAATCAACCTTTTAGCATCAAAGTTGTGTCTCGTTCACAGTACACAAACATCAACAACTCCTTCAATCTAATCGCTGTAAGCGGCAAGCCTCTGGATTATTTACATCCACGCCACTGTCCCTCTTTTAGCATGAGAAATTCCTAAGGAAAGATGGCATTGCTCTACACTGAGTTAAAGTCTTCTCCTTCAGGTTAAAACCCCCTATAAAGGAAATTATGACATTGCTAGGATCCGCGTATCCCGGTTAAAGTAAGCCTCCTTTACAGTCAGTCACCCAACAGTTGTGACAAACAGACCCCCTTTAGAGATGACAAATTCTCTCTAAAGTCAAAACCTTTTAGCTTCATATCTTGGGCTTCGAACAAGATACAAATAAACTCTTCAGCTTCATATCTTGGGCTTTGAACAAGATACAAACCACCTTTCGCTTCACGTCTTGGGCTTTGAACAAGACACCAAAAACACCCATTTCCTCCCATAGAATAGGAGGAACTACGAACGCTCTGATTTCCCTGTTTCGGTAAACGGGAATACGTAGGCATAAGCTTGAAAGAAAAATCTTAGCGAGCACAATAAACCAAAAATTCAAATCCCATATCCTCAAGAATCCCAGACCTAAAATCCTACCAAAAGTCAATATTCTTTCAAAATAACTAGAGAGAGGCCCCCCCCCCCCACATTGATCGCATCCGTAAAACAACAGTTTTGACTGTTTGACCTCAGTATGCAAGTAGGGTTAATTGGAGACATCTATTTCCCTTCCTTCATCAGCTTCAATAGGATAAAAAATGAATCGACCTGCAGTAAAACCCAAGGAGCGACAGTGCTTAAGAACCACGTCCAAAATCGCTCGCTACACAATTCATTATGGATTTTGAGTTATGGTTGGATCAAAATCACTAAAAACATGAAAGTACAACTTTTCCAACACTTAGAAAAATTCTGGGCAAGGAAGATTTTTGTTGAAACACCAAAACTTGTGGGATTTTTTCACATAGATGCAAGCTGAATCAGTTCCAAAGATAAACCTCAATGTTGTTGTGCTTGTTTCCTACAATCCAAGCAACTCATTGGCATGAAACCACTCTACTTGAGCCAAGAGTTATGGCTGCTACAACACACCATGCCAAGGCTATCATGAAAAATCAGTTTGTGAGTTTTCTTGCCATCCACGATTTCTGAGTCAAAAGTAATGATCACAATGCCACATGCATCCAATCTGATCATAAGCCAACTGATCCAACTGATAGGATTGAGTCCAAAGGCCAAGGGATCTTCCAACTTGAGATTAATGCATTTTGGCATATATGCCTTGAAATTTAAAGGCATTTATGCGAAATAGGGCACTTTCAACAAAGCCACTTTACTCAGTCAAGTTCTCTGATTAAACAATAATAAAAACATCTGAGGAATGTGAATTTGGTCAAGGTATAGCCCTGCTCTTGGGAGGGGCTAGGTTGCCTTGCATGAGAAGAAATGCCACCATGCCAAAGAGTTTGAATGTGATCTGATCCAGGAGCCATTCACTATTCCTCCAAGACAAGAATTAATCACCTATAAATAGAGGTTCCAATGGATCATTCAACTCACACCAAAGCCAGTTATAGTACTGCTTTCTCTCATTCTCTCTTAAGTGCCAAATTTTCTTGTTTTTGAGCAACCACTATCGGGTTTTGAGTTGCAGCCATAAGCAATCCATTCCAATTGCCCAGACACATCACATATGATGTATTTGAGGTGTCCAAACACTTAAACACCAACTATAACACCCCAGCTGAAAATCACCCATCAACCAAGACATTATGCCTCAATTATGCAGTTGGAGTGCTCCAGCTTGATCCAAAGATTTCCAATCAAGTCCAAGCATTCAAACACACTCCATAGGGTGTAGGGAAGCTGTTCAGATCATCACAACTCATTTGTAACACCTCAAACTCAAAATCACATTGCACTTGCTGTCACGACCTTCAAGTAAGCCTAAACTTGGTCATCTCTTAATCTATGCATATTTCCTCGCACAATACTTTTGCCAAATGTTCATAATCATGCATAAAATGTTTCCCCTTAATTAATTGCTTTGTTTGAATCGTGTATCAAATTTCTCAGCCTTCATGCAAATTTTAGGGTTCTTGAGGTTTTGTCTTGATTTCGTATTCCATATTAAAAATAAATGAAATTAAAGACCATAGACATGATCGTGAGGTTGAAACGAGCAGATTGATAGGTGGTTTGCATGATATAATAAAGTATTCAGTGAGATTGGGGAGAAAATGCAAATCTGGGCAAAACCCAGAACACGCGCGTGTTCTTGGCGCTTTTTTTTGAAAATTCAAATATTTGAATTTTGTGATTTTATTTAATTGATTCAAAAATTAATTTATCTCTGAGTTTTAATGATTTTGAGTTGATTCTTTTTTTAATAATTCACAAAAATGTTAAAATATTTTATTTTGCCAAAAAATCCCAAAAATATTATTCATTTCATATAATTGATATTTTTGCAAAGAATTAATATTTTAATTGTTTTTGACATTTAAAATATTTTTTCCTTTTTGATTTTGCAAACTTTAATGACTTCTAATCATTTTGTAGATCAAAATATGATTTTAGAAACATTAATCCAAGATCACAATTTGTTTTCCACATGTTAAACAAGTTTGATCATTTTAATTGAATTTTTTATTCAATTAAAATACATTTTGGAAACAAATTAGGGTTTTGATTAATTCAACCCTCATCAAACAATTTCAAACACTTTGGGCCTCTATTAGAGTGTAAGACCCAACCCTCTTTGAAAACAAAACCATTTTTTGGGGGTCACCCATTGTATAAGACCCACTGCGTTTTCAAAAGCAACGGCGCGATCGTCACATTTTTTAAAAAATAACTTTGGGCCTCTCCTTGAGCTGTAAGCCCCATCACTTGTAAAAAAATCAACTTTGGGCCTCTAATAGAGTGTAAGACCCAATCCTTTGTAAATACAAACCATTTTTGGGCCTCACTTATTGTATAAGTCCCGTTGTATTTCCAAAAGTTCAACGCGATCATCGTCCGTCAAAAATCAAACCTTGGGCCTCTCCTTGAGCTATAAGACCCATTCAAAACTCTTTGGGCCTCTATTAGAGTGTAAGACCCAAACCCCCTTTGAAAACCAAACCATTTTTTGGGCCTCACCTATTGTATAAGACCCACTGCATTTTCAAAATCTTGGTGCGATCGCCATTTCAAAAAAATATCATCTGGGCCTACCCTCGTGTTATAAGCCCCATTCTTTTTAAAACTCTTTGGGCCTCTTGAGAGAGTGTAAGACCCATCTCTTTGTACAAAAACCCTTTCTCGGGCCTCAGTCACTTGTATAAGTCCCTCTGTACAAAAACAACAGTGCAATCACTGACAAAACCGTGGGCCTCTTCTTGAGCTGTAAGCCCCAATATTTCTTTTCAAAGCACTTTCTCCTTTGATCACTCTTAGAAGTAGACAAAACTAGATCCCCATAGGATTACGAGACACAATCTTGCTTCCTCTTGGGGTTAAACAATATGGAGATGTGAAAGGCAGATTCTTTTTGAACCCTTTCTCAGACTGTCACCTTTAGAAGTTGTCAAAGGAACCCTATTCCCCAGAGATGATCTTTTCTCCGTGAATGGCATCTCTTGAGTTTCTTCCAAATTCTCGAACTTTCCTGGCTTGATCTATTCTTGGTGAATGGCATGTCTTGAATTTCTCGGGATTTGGGGACCCACAGGCATCTTAAAAGCACCCTTAGAAATTGTCAAAGAAACTCTACTCCCCAGAGATGCTCTTTTCTCCATGAATGGCATCTCTTGAGTTTTTTTCCAAATTCTCGGACTTTCCTGGCTTGATCTATTCTTTGTGAATAGTCTGTCTTGAATTTCTCAGGGTTTGGGGACCCACAGGCTTCCTAAAAGTATCCCTGCCTCCTCTTGGGCGTTGTACAAGGACCCGTCGGCTTTTTAGAAGTATTCGCAGCCTCCTCTTAGGCTTCGTATAATGATTCTTCCTCCAGGAATGATAGCCTCCTCTTGGGCTTCGTACAAATTGTCCCTCGGGTTCTTAAAAGTTTCCCGCCTCCTCTTGGGCTTCGTACAAATTGTCCCGACAACCTCCTAGAGGTATAGGAACAGAAATTTGTCATCTTAATAGAACAGTTTTTCAAAGAGTCTAGATCTTTCTACCAAGAACGTACTACCATTGTTTCTTTAAGCATAGTACAAAAGATAAAACTCTAGACTTGGACAATCTAAGACCCTTGAGTCTCAAAGACATTCTCGAGCACCTTTCAAGAATGGGAAGAACACCCGTAGACTTGAACAGTCTCCAATACCCTTCAGATTCCCCGTTTCCTTAAAGAACAGGAAATAACCCCGATCCTCAGATCAAATCCATGAGTACAACATTACTCATATAAGAACTGATTTTCTCTTTGAACCAATATACTGGACTTGTCACTCAACTAAAACAGTAACCTTTTCAACCTCTATCTTGGGCTTCGTACGGGATACAAAAAGACTCTCTTATTGAGTCAATAAATTTTCAGCCTCTATCTCGGGCTTTGTATGAGACACAAAGACTCCCTTGTTGAGTCAAACATTTTTCAGCCTCCATCTCGGGCTTTATATGAGATACAAAAAGACTCTCTTGTTGAGTCACTTCCCTTTCAGCCTCTATCTCGGGCTTCATACGAGATACCAAAAGACTCTCTTGTTAAGTCAACCTTTAGCCTCCGTCTGGGGCTTCGTACAAGACACATACAAAAACACTCCCTTGTAGAGTCAACCCTTTTAGCCTCTCTCTCAGGCTTCGTACGAGACACATAAAAACACCCTCTTGTTGGGCCAATAGCCTCGTCTTAGGCTTTGTATATGAAAACCCCGGTTAAGTCAATCAACCTTTTAGCATCAAAACTGTGCCTCGTTCACAGGATATAAACATCAACAACTCCTTTCATCTAATTCCTGTTAGCGGCAATCCCCTAGATTATTTACATCCATGCCACTGTCCCTCTTTTAGCATGAGAAATTCCAAAGGAAAGATGGCCTTGCTCTACACTGAGTTAAAGTCTTCTCCTTCAGGTTAAAACCCCATATAAAGGAAATTATGGCATTGTCGGATTCACATATCCCGGTTAAAGTAATTTTCCTTTGTAATCAGTCAACCAATAGTTGTGACAAGCAGACCCCTTTAGAGATGACAAATTCTCTCTAAAGATAGACCCTTCAGCTTCACATCTTGGGATTTGAACAAGATATAAACCACCTTTTTAGCTTCACGTCTTGAGCTTTGAACAAGACACCAAAACATCTTTTTCCTCCCATAGAATAGGAGGAACTACGATCGTAAACGGGAATACGTAGGCATAAGATTGAAAGAAATATCTTAGCGAGCACACTAATCCAAAACCCAAATCCCGTACCTTCATATATCAATCGAAAAGCATCAGTCCTAGCATCCTAACAAAATTCCCCATGAACAGTCCCAATATTTCATTTTGAACAAACTAAGAAGAAAGAGGCCCCATCACCATATAGCATACGTAACCTAACAGACCGTTGTTTAAACTCAGTATGCAAGCAGGGTTAATTGGAGACATCAATTTCCCTTCCTTAATCAACTCACAATAGGATAAAAAATGAATCGACCTGTAGTCACCCCTAGAGCGACAATGCTTAAGAACCACGTCCAAAATCGCACGCTACAGAAAAGTTGCGCCCACCGTGGGGATCAGATCCTTTCAATCTTAAAATCTAGGGTGAAAACTGTGGACAAATCTTTTTCATGGCGGTGGCCACCACAGAAAAGTGCTGCCCACCGTGGGGCAGTCATTCTTTCTTACAATTTAAGGTAAAAACCTTAGACAAGTCATGACTTCACGACTTCACTGGGATAGGATTTTTGTTGACTTCACTAGGATCTTAGGTCAAAAACCTTTAAAGTGGGGAAGGTACCACAGAATGGCGACTCCGCCGGGGAGCCATTTTTTTCAGGAACATAGGATTCATAGCTCTTTAAAGTCTAGGACTTTAGGACAAATATATATACTGGTTTTCCTAATTGCTATACGTGTTTATTTTTCTGCTAATGGGAATGCGTGTGATGCCGCATGTGGAAAGTTTGAGTATACACATAAGAAAATCACCTTTTTTTGTAGTGCGGAAGCTATTGGGAATAGCTGTTACACGATAAACTACCCTCTTCTGAGATTTCTTGGATGGACATCACCTAGCACAGTTTCCGGCCCGCTGGTGTTCTCAGGAATCAATGATTTTGAGTGACAGGTACAAAAAATCACCCATAGAAAACCTTTGGGGGGGGGGGGTAGAGCCTTGACTTCATGACACCGACTCTTTGACCCCATGTTTTTTCTATGTTTTTGTGTGCTACATTCATACATTCATCTAAAAAACATTAAAACAAAGAAAAATTTTCTCTTCTAGTCTCTCATTTTCAAATTAAACTAAGACAATGATGGAAAATGACAGAGAAAAAGATTGCGCTCATGGATTTCGGTAGAAGGAGAACTCATAAGTATACCTTCAAGGTTCCAAAACTAGAGGATTTGAGAAGTTTAGCGAGGATAATCACTAACCCTGAAGCTTTCAGAGCCAAGTACGGAGGTCTGCTACCTCTGTTAAGAGTCCATGTGATTGAAGGAATCATGGAGGCACTCATTCGGTTTTACGATCCAGTTTATCACTGTTTCACATTCCCGGATTACCAGCTCGCACCAACGCTGGAGGAGTATTCTCACTTAAGTGATCGACACATTACTGATCGAGCTCCATTTTCTGGACTGGAATAAATTCTGAAGGATCAGACCATTGCAAGAGCAATTTATTTGGATGAGTCAGAAGTCAGGGCTCACATGACCACTAAGGGTGACATCCAAGGTTTGTCAGCCCAGTTCTTGACAAAGAAAGCCCTATACTTTTCTAGTATAGGAAACATGACTGCTTTTGAAAGTATCTTTGTTTTGCTCACCTACGGGTTATTTTTGTTTCCCAACATCGTTAACTTTGTAGATATCAACACCATTAAGGTTTTTCTCATTGGAAACCCGGTGCCAACTTTGCTCGCAGACGCGTATCATTCTGTACACTTAGAGAATTTGTACAGCGGAGGAATGATCATGTGATGTGTACCCCTGCTATATAAATGGTTTCTCTCCCATTTGCGCAAGTCTGCTGCATTTTGGGATCATAAGAGTGCCTTACGTTGGTTGCAGAAAATCATGCCTCTTACCAACTCTGACATAGATTGGTGTAATAGGATTTATGATGGAATCAGGATCATTGACCATTGTGGAAAATTCCCCAACGTACCCCTCATAGGAACTAAAGGAGGAATCAACTACCACCCGGTATTGGTTCGTCGTCAATTCGGATACCCGATGAGGCATGTCCCACGTAATGCTCATCTGGAAGGTCTTTTCTTCAAAGAAGGAGAAAATGACAGAGCACTAAAGATGGAAATAGTGCACGCTTGGAAGCACGTTTATAAGAAAGGACGGGAGTCTCTAGGAAAACCGAACTGTGTCTCGGTGGAGCCTTATCTCCACTGGGTACAAACTAGAGCTCTCAAGCTAAAGGTGTCTTATCCTCATCACGGAGTTCTTTCGCCGAGGGAGTCTGTCATGTACTTCATGACTGAGACGGAAAAACTTCAGGTGACTCTCAACAAAGTTCAACAGGAGAGGAGGTCTTGGAAGAACAAATACCGCACCCTCAATGTAGAGTGTACCAAAATACAACAATTGCTGAAAGATAAGGATGCTCTGATCGATATTTTAGAGCAACATGCTGTGGATAATCAGGATGACCAGAGGAATTTGCTCACTCCTTTCACTTGGCAAAGGAATGACAACCCGACAACGGCTCAAGATCCTCGGTCCAAGAAAAGGAAAGTACCAGAATCAGCACCCGAATTCTCCTCAAAGAGGGCTCGGGACCCATTAGCTTAGGTTTCTGTTTCCGCACCTTGTAATTTACTGTATTTCCATTTCCGCAATCCTTTGAATTTAATAAAATGGGGATTTCCCCACTGTTTGATATTTGCAATCTAATTGTCGGAGTTTATTTTGAATAAATAAAAAATAATAATTAATATAATCATTGCATTCATCATTCTCACGTAACGTATTCTTCTTACCTACGAATCTCACGTTTGTGTCTCGGTTCTAGAATCAAACTCTCTCATTCGTACAATACTAGGGCCATTCGTCAGAAAAAGATGGATGATCTCGAGGAAGAGAACAGAGAGTTGAAAGAAGAGATCGACACTCTGAGAGAAGATATGAGAAAGCTTCGTAATGACATGCTAGCCATGGCAGAAGCTCAACAACAAAGAACTGTGATCTCAGAGATCACCTCGACGTCCATAGTGGAGAAGAATGATCCTAGGTATCAAATACCGAAAGATCGTCCTTGGGGTATGCTTGTTACCTATATCCTGGAAGGATATGTTCTGCCGATCACTGAAGATTAGGGAATCACAACAGAAGCTGCTGGGCCTGAAGGTTACAAACTTCGGGAAAGCGAGGATGCCAGAGGCATACTGAGGACTCATGAAGGTTACAAACTTCGGGAAACGCCGAGATTCGCTGCCGTAGTCACGGTACCACCCCCTGTGGTGCACACTGTACTGGAAGGACAGATTACACAGATACCTTCTGGTAAAAAGGAAACTATGTTTGACAGAATGGATGAATTCCAGGAGCAGTTCTTGGAAATCCGGAAGGAGCTGCAAGCCATTCGCGGTCAGGATTTATTTGGAAAGGACGCCGCAGACCTTTGTCTGGTCCCCAATGTGAAAGTTCTGCACAAGTTCCAAGTTCCCGACTTTGAAAAGTACAAGGGTAACTCTTGCCCTCAGAGTCACTTGGTGATGTACGCTCGACGAATGTCAGCTCCGACAAAGAATGAGGACCTACTAATTCACTACTTTCAGGATAGTTTAACCGGTGCCGCATTAAAATGGTACATGGGTTTAAACCGTGCTACGATCAATACTTTCAGAGATCTTGGCACTGCCTTCATCCAGCAATACAAATACAATTTGGACATGGCACCAGACCGAGATAAACTCAGATCAATGTCGCAAAAGGACAAGGAAACCATTAAGGAGTACGCTCAGAGATGGCATGACATTGTCGCTCAAGTTTGTCCACCTCTTGAGGAAAAAGAGATGACAAAGATCTTCTTAAAGACCTTAGGCTCATTTTACTACGACATAATGGTCGCCAGTGCGCCCAGTGATTTCACCGAAATGGTCGGTTTGGGAGTTCGTCTTGAGGAAGTCGTCCTAGAGGGACGTCTAGTCAAAGACGCTGGATTATCGAGTAGTACAAAGCGATGCGGTAGTGCTCACCTTAAGAAAAAAGAGCAAGATATTGGGAATATCTCGCTCGGAAAGCAAAGGCGACATTATCAACCAGTAGTAGCTGTGACTCCTACTATCAACCCTGCGCCTGCTCCTATGTATCAGCCTCAAGTTGCGCAAAGCTAACCTAATCAGCAAAGGACACAACAGCCTCTTCAGCAGGATCGTCCTCAATACAACAACAATCGTACAACTCGGCCACCAGGATTTGATCCTATACCCGTATCGTACGCAGAGCTATTTCTGTTACTACTAGCCAAGGGGCACTTCCAGACTAAGTCTCCTTTTATAGTACCGAAAATCCGCCTTTTTGGTTTAAGATGGATCAGACGTGCCCTTACCATCAAGGAGGACCAGAGCATAACATAGAGAACTGTCTCAATTTTCAAATCCGACGTGCAAAAGCTTGTTAGGAGCGGGGGTCTTATATTTCAAAGATACGAATCTGAATGTTCTCACAAACCCGCTGCCTCAACATGAGAAAGCTGTCGTCAACTTGATAAAAGGAGAGTCTAACAATGTCTATCAAATTCACGATGTACTCTTGTTGAGGACTAATTTGGTCAAGATGCATTGTAGACAGAGTGAATATGGCCATGTGCCACCTCATAATTATCATCGATGTGATGTCTGCTCTAAAAGCAATCGAGGATGTTTTATGGTGCAAGCAGCTCTACAAGAACAGATGGATCTCAGATGGATCCAAGAGCATTGAGTTTGTGGAGTTAACATGGTCTATATGAATTCCAACGTCATTCAAAACCACGACATCCGTGCGATGAATGTCGACTTGGTGGCAATGCACTCAAGGCAAAGCCAGTATCATAATCTGCCGCGGCACGGTTACAGTTCTTGTTTGACTTGCTCGGTAAACAAACAGGGATGCTCTTTTGTACAAGAGGCCTTCCAGCGTCAGATGGATCTTGGATGGATCCAGGACTACCATGATAGGAACCACTATCAGATCAACATGGTTCATATCTTCGATATTCGCTTAATGAATACCAATCTGGTAGAGTTACATGCTGAGCAGGTCCGACTCGGATTCCTGATATCACATGACTATCAAATCTATACGGCGGGTTGCAAAAATAATCAAGGTTGTGCATTGGTCCAGGAAGCACTTCAGCACTTGTTAAATCATTGGTGGCTTCCCATCTATATGGATGAAGACACTCAGCAGATTAGTATCGATGACAAGAACCCTTCTCGGCGTCAAAGTCAGAATGTCCGATCTATGGAAACTAACCTAGTGAGGTTACATTGCATTCAAAGCGGGCGTGGCTAGGTGCCACCACACAATTATGAACGTTGTAGAGTCTATTTGGAAAGTAACCAAGGATGCTACCTTATGCGAGCAGCTCTTCAGGGTCAGGTGGATCGTAGAGAAATTCGTCCATATCCGGGTTCCGGACCAATCAGCTGGACGCCAAACTACCTCGTTGATCAAATTGAGGACATTGTCGTAATCTCTGATCATCAGAGGACTAGGGATGTTTTCGCCATCATCCCTCTACTTGACGAATCAAGAGCTCCTAACCAGGAACGGATCGAGATTACCTACGATGGTCAGAAAAATCAGAAGGCTCCCATAGTCATCTATCTACCGGGACCACTACCGTATGAATCAACTAAGGTTATCCCTTACAAATACGGTGCAACAACAGTCGAGAATGGAAAGGAAATTCCATTACCCTCAGTCGTGAATATTACAAACATCAGTCGAGTAACGCGGAGTGGTAGAATCTTCAACAGAGGAGTTAGAGAATCCAACAAAGAAAAGGAACCTCTGACAGAAGTTCCCAATCCACCAGTCGGTCAATCCAGTAATCCCGACCTTTCGAAAAATAACGATGAGATGTTGAAGCTCATACAAAGGAGTGAATACAACATTGTTGATCAGCTATTACAAACTCCTTCAAAGATCTCTGTGCTGTCACTTTTACTCAGTTCCGAAGCGCATATGGAGGCTCTACAGAAAGTCTTGGAGCAAGCCTTTGTGGAACAGGATGTAACAATCAGACAGTTTGATAGCATTGTCTCTAACATCACTTCCTGCAATAATTTGGGATTTAGTGATGAGGAATTACTTGAGGAGGGTTGCCGTCATAACATGGCGCTCAATATCACGGGCAACTGCCAGGATGATGCTTTGGCCAACGTATTGGTAGACACAGGGTTAGCCCTGAATGTTATTCCGAAGTCCACCTTGACGCAATTATCTTTCAAAGGACCCCCGATGAGAACCAGTGAGGTCGTCGTCAAAGCATTCGACGGGTCCAGAAAAACGGTTATCGGAGAAGTCGACCTTCCCATAACTATTAGTCCTCATACTTTCCAAGTCACTTTCCAGGTCATGGACATCCGGGAAATGTACAGTTGTTTATTAGGAAGACCTTGGATACATCAGGCTGGGACGGTCACCTCAACCCTCCACCAAAAGCTAAAGTTCGTCCAGAATGGTCAACTCGTCACGATCTGTGGGGAACAGGCTTTGCTCGTAAGCAATTTATCGTCATCCACTTATGTGGACCCGGAAGGGATAATTGGAACTCAGTTCCAAACGCTTTCGCTACACAGTGGCAATCAATCCGAAGAAGGAACCTCGATTTCCTCATATAAAGACGCTATCAAAGCGGTCGAAAGTGCCAATACAACAGGATGGGGACAGCTAGTCATTCCTATTGACAATAAATCAAAGAAGGGTCTTGGTTTTTCTGCAACCTGTACCCAGACAACTGCCAGCATTGAAAGCCTTCATCCCATTCAAGATTTCTTCCATAGTGGAGGTTTCCTTCAACCAGTGACTCAAGAAGTACACACTATCAATGAGGAGGATCCCTCTGACACGGATCTGGAATGGAAGTCCTACCTCAACAAGGACGGTTATATGTCTCAGGAAGAGGTGCCTACGCCATTTTGCTATTATGCACAGAGTCCGAGATTTATACCAAGGTTAGACGTCGAAATGATATACGGAGATTATGATCTGGAAGGATGCTGTGCTCCACCAAATTCATTAGAGGAAGACAATTTGATGAAGGACAACTTTGATCACAACTACTATGGCCCGATGGATGGTCTACCAATGTGGCAGCCGTATCCAGGATACTTGGGGCAAGAAAATCAGCCGAACAATGAAAACCAGCTGAGCGTCATTGAACAGAATACCTGCATCCCCACCATGGCATGGGATCAACATCCAGGTTATCCTGAAAATACTCAGCACAACGATGAATTCGCAACATTTGCAGGACTATAATTCATTTACTATGCTTTTCCCGAGGTCAACATCATCGAGAGGGATGACTCCTCCAATTCCAAAGAAGTATGGGACACCTTGGGACAACCAAGTGGAAAGTATGACTATATGGTCAAGTACACTACTCCTAAGAGCTCTCGTATCAGGCTCGAAGACATCCAGCCAACTGGATGGGGAGATATACCTAAGAGCACAAATACTCTGCAAAATACAACAGAGGAATCCTCCTACGACAACTCTGTCTGGGAGATAGATTCCAATGGTCCTGCTCCACTAGAAATTAGCGTTATTTCAGAAGACAAATCAAGGAAGGTACCAGACTTTGTGATTAACCGAGGAGTTCGCCGCCAGTGGGTTGTTGTCGATGTTCCGAAGATTGTTCATAAGTCAAAGTAATTGTCGTCTTTAACCTTTCACCCTGCCCAGGTGAAACAGATGTTTTGGTAGGGCTTGCTTTCTATAAATTTCCATCTTCGCTTCGCCCAAAGCGACAGAGCTTTGTTTTATAGGGCTGTAGTTTCAAGAATCAACTTGTTCATTAATAAAATAACGTCGTTCTGTAATTTCCGCATTAATTGTTGTTTTCTCTTTTTGCTTTTCTTAGAAAATGGTAATCCTAAAAAACAAACTCAATAATAAAATCAAGCAGTAAAAGAAATACACTGCACACACTCTTGCATTCTCTCTATCTCTTCTAAACACAAATCATCACGTCATGCAGATTACTTGTTTTAAACCCCATTGAAACATACGATCTGATGCCTTCTCCCGACTTTGAGTTCCCGGTATTTGGGGCTGAAGAAGAAGACGGCGATGAAATTCCAGAAGAAATTTCCCGACTACTCAGACAAGCGGAAAGGTCCATTGAACCTCACAAAGAGCCGTTGGAAACGATCAACGTAGGTTCAGAAAAAGAGAGAAAAGAGATCAGGATTGGGGCACTACTCAGTCCAACTGCTAAAGAGAGTTTGATAAAGCTTCTCAAAGAGTTTCCCGATGTATTCGCCTGGTCCTATCAGGATATGCCAGGGTTGGATACCAGCATCGTGGAACATCATCTACTGTTGAAATCAGAATGTCCGCCAGTAAAACAGAGGTTGAGATGGACTCACCCGGACATGGCCATCAAAATCAAAGAGGAGGTCCAAAAACAGATTGACGCGGGTTTCCTCGCTACCTCTGCATATCCTCAATGGTTAGCCAACATCGTACCCGTTCCAAAAAAGGACGGAAAGGTCAGAATGTGTGTCGATTACAGAGATCTAAACAAGGCTAGTCCAAAGGACGATTTTCCTTTACCACACATTGACATGCTGGTAGACAGTATAACAAAGTTCAAAGTTTTCTCCTTCATGGATGGATTCTCGGGCTATAACCAGATCAAAATGGTGCCGAAGGACATGGAGAAAACTTCGTTCATTACCCCATGGGGTACCTTTTGTTACAAGGTAATGTCGTTCGGTTTAAAGAACGTCGGGGCAACCTATCAAAGGGTCATGACTACTCTCTTTCATGACATGATACACAAGGAAATCGACGTCTATGTCGATGATATGATTGCAAAATCTAAGATAGAAGAGGAGCATGTGACCCACCTGTCAAAGCTATTCGAGCGATTGATAAAGTACAAACTCTGCTTGAATCCCAACAAGTGCACCTTCGGTGTCCGTTCAGGGAAACTACTAGGGTTCATCGTCAGCCAGAAAGGAATTGAGGTTGATCCTGACAAGGTCAAGGCCATTCAAGAAATGCCTTCTCTGAAAACTGAAAAACAAGTCCGAGGATTGCTGGGACGTTTGAACTACATCTCCAGATTCATATTCCTCATGACCGCGACATGTGCGCCGATTTTCAAATTACTCAAAAAGAACCAGGACTGCGTTTGGACAGAAGATTACCAAATCGCTTTTGACAGTATTAAGGAATACCTGTTGAATCTGCCGATTCTGTTACATCCAGTGGAAGGAAGACCACTAATCATTTACCTCATAGTCCTAGAGGACTCAATGGGATGTGTACTTGGCCAACAAGACGAAACCAAAAGGAAGGAGTCCGCCATCTACTATCAGAGCAAGAAATTCACCGACTGCGAGACTCGGTACATGATGCTCGAGAAAACTTGTTGTGCTTTGGCTTGGGCAGCCCAACGTCTTCGCCAGTACATGATTCGTCACACTACTTGGTTGGTCTCCGGGATGGATCCAATCAAGTATGTCTTTGAAAAACCTGCTCTCACGGGAAGGATTGCCTATTGGCAGATGTTGCTATCAGAATATGACATAGAGTACCACGCTCAGAAAGCCATTAAAGGAAGTGTTTTATTCGATCATTTGGCTCATCAACCGATTGACGACCGAGAATCAATCGGGTTTGACTTCCTAGACGAAGATGTCATGTATTTGAAAATGAAAGATTGCGATGAACTGCTACCCAATGAAGGGCCAGAACTAGGTTCCCAATGGGGACTTATCTTTGACGGAGCAGTTAATCATTACGGAAACGGAATTGGGGCAATCATTGTTACCCCTCAGGGTACCCACATTCCTTTCACCGCTAGACTTACATTCAAATGTACAAACAACGAGGCCGAATACGAAGCTTGTATTATGGGTCTCGAGGAAGCAATTGATTTGAGGATCAAAAACTTGGACGTATATGGCGACTCAGCCCTGGTTATCAATCAGATCAAAGGAGTTTGGAACAAATACCAATCAGGACTGATTCCTTACAAAGACTACGCAAGAAGGTTGTTACCCTTCTTCAACAGAGTCGAGTTTCATCATATCCCTCGGGAAGAAAATCACATGGCTGATGCATTAGCCACTCTCTCTTCCATGATTAGTGTAGGTCAATGGAACGACCTACCTAAGATCGACGTAATGCGTCTTGAAAGGCCCGCTTACATCTTCACGATTGAAGCAGTCATAGACGATAAACCTTGGTATCACGATATCAAGTGCTTCCTTCAGAAACAAGAGTACCCACCTGGGGCACTAAGAAAAGACAGAAAAACCCTCAAAAGACTGGCTGGAAACTTCTTCCTGAGTGGTGATACACTCTATAAGAGAAACTTCGACATGGTCTTGCCCCGATGCGTAGACAGACCAGAAGCAGACATGCTGATAAAAGAAATTCACGAAGGGTCCTTTGGCACTCATGCCAATAGACACACAATGGCGAGAAAAATTCTGAGAGCAGGGTACTATTGGTTGACCATGGAATCCGACTGCTACAATTACATGAGGAGGTGTCATAAGTTTCAGATATACTCCGACAAAATTCATGTACCACCAACGCATCTCAAAGTTCTCTCTTCCCCATGGCCTTTTTCCATATGGGGAATCGACATGATTGGCTTGATTGAGCCTAAGGTTTCAAACGGACATCGGTTCATTCTGGTCGCCATTGATTACTTCACCAAGTGGGTCGAAGTAGCATCATACGCCAATGTCACCCGACAAGTGGTGGTCCGATTTATCAAAAACAATATCGTCTGCCATTATGGTGTTCCAAGCCAGATCATTATAGATAATGGATCTAACTTAAACAACAAGATGATGAAAGAGTTGTGCGCTGAGTTCAAGATTTAACACCATAACTCATCTCCCTACCGACCTAAGATGAACGGAGCGGTAGAAGCGGCTAACAAGAACATAAAGAAGATTGTTCAAAAGATGGTTGTAACCTACAAAGACTGGCACGAGATACTGCCCTTCGCTCTTCACGATTATCTCACATCTGTCCGCACTTCAACAGGGGCAACCCCTTCCTCTCTAGTATATGGCATGGAGGCGGTGCTTCCCATAGAACTAGAGATCCCATCAATTCGGGTATTGATGGAAGCTAAGCTAACAGAAGCTGAATGGTGTCAAAGTCGACATGACGAACTGAATTTGATCGAAGAGAAGTGAATCACGGCTCTATGCCACGGTCAGTTGTATCAACAAAGAATGAAGAAGGCATTCGACAAAAAGGTTCGACCTCGCGTCTTCAGGAAAGGAGACCTTGTGCTAAAAAATATACAATCATTTCTCACTGATTCTCGAGGCAAATGGACTCCGAATTATGACGACCCCTACGTGGTCAAGAAAGCTTTCTTAGGCGGAGCCTTGAGACTTGCAACGATGGACAGAGAGGAATTTGCCTAGCCCACAAATGTTGATGTAGTCAAGAAATACTTCGCCTAAACTAAAAAAAACGTCTCGGTGGATTGAAAACACGAAAGGGCGGTCCAGGAAAAAATTAGAGACATGATAAAAAATCATCCCAATGGATTGGAAATCTCAAAGTACAGTCCAGGCAAAAGTTTGGGATAATGGCAAGTAACTATGTTCAACAGAGGCAAGTCCTCAGCAGCAGTTACATCATCCGTCAGGAAAACTCCAATCAAGATCATCTTCGACAGAAGCTCAGGATGTCCCGAATTCAAAGTTGGTAGAAGGATAGTGGTCGTTATGTTTCAACGTAACCCTTTTCCCTGTAAATTACCATTTTCTAACTTTGTGTATACTATTTGGAATCATGCACTCGGCTGATTTCCATCCTATCAATAAAATTTGAGCCCTTGCACTTTTGTTTGCAATTCTTATTTGTTTTAGTTTTACAGAATGATGTTTTTAACATGATCAATGATTCTTGAAATAAAACAAAAATGAATTTACTTGTTAAAAATTTTTATGCTTTTAAAATAAAGTCGGCAATTTCTTTTGACTGTTGAACATCAGAAGAACATCGGTCGCTTCTCCAGAAGTAATCGAACCTCATAGTGCAGAACCAAAGTACTCCTTCTAAACCAGTACGCCTGAACGAAGGATCAGCTGTATCAGATGCGGCTTTCCCATCTGATGCCCTCGGGCGAGTTCTTATCTCCTAAGCCCGATCAACGGTTGTCCCCGTAAGGAACTACTTCTCCTAAGCAAGGCAGAATTGCTATCTTGAACCAGCGGTACTTCTTCGCCCCGCGATGGCCGAGTATCCAGTCATGTTCATCTTTTAGTTTGTATGTCGCGTCAGTTTTGTCAGCATATACATACATACATCATGCATTATTGATTTGCATTCACATTCATATTGCATCACTATCACTCTAGTCGGTCTTATCCCGTAGTGGTGACAATCTTCTCAATCGAGTTGTCAAGTTATTTCCTCGTCAGGAAAGGTTGCGTCTGAACAATCTCTCTCCTCCAGTTTATTTCTGGAATGAAGTTGGCCCTCGGCCACTTTGATAACTTGAACCTTTGAAAGACCAGAGAATTAGCAACATAGCAGTTTTTCTCCGAAGAGACCGCCGATGAAAAGGTCATCAGCACCTCAAAATTGGATCCCATCATATAGCGTTTCTCCGGGAAGATCCCGAGAAAAGTATGATGTAATATTCCCAAGCGACAACAGTCTCTCAAGAGACCTGCTTTCCCCAGTAGAGTCGGCAAAAGGCGTGTCCAAACAGAGAAGTTTGTACACCTCTACAACTTAAACGATTGGGTTCCCCAGCAAGTCTGACATCAAATTTTTTCTATCAAATGGCATCTCCCCAGGAAAATTTGGCGAGAAGTTTGAGGAAAACCGCTACGGATAGCGTCCCTTTTCATGAAAGTTTATTGACAAAAAAAACTAAGACCAGTTCTTTGGTTGGGAACCAGGATCGAGGGGAAGTTTGTATCAGAAACTAAGACCAGTTCCTTTGTAGGAAACCAGGATCGAGGGGAAGTTTATATCAGAAACTTAGACCAGTTCCTTGGTAGGAAACCAGAATCGAGGGGAAGTTTATATCAGAAACTTAGACCAGTTCCTTGGTAGGAAACCAGGATCGAAGGGAAGTTTATTTCAGAAACTGAGACCAGTTCCTTGGTAGGAAACCAGGATCGAGGGGAAATTTACCTTTTCTAAGCATCATTGCTTAGCAAAAGAAGATGGATGCGTAAGCTACCATTCATAACCACCATCAAAATTTTAGGTATTCCGATATTTAATCCTCTTGCACCCCAAATGCCCGAATTCCTTCGCCATTCACACCTTCGGGTCCAAGAAAATTAAATAGGGGCATCTGTCATACCCCAAATTTTGACCACTAAGATTCCCATCATTGTGCAAATCATCATCACTGAAATTCTGGTATCATATATGTGATGTCAAGTGTGATGTCACAACATCAATATCTGTTGTATGAACAAGGCAATAATAGTAATCAGAAAATGCACACAGAATTTGTTCACCCAGTTCGGTCTAACAACCTACATCTGGGGGCATACCAAGCCAGAAAGGAAGTCAACTATTAGCAGTATCAAATTACAGACTCAATAAACCAGTTGACAATCCACTAACTTAATCACTACCCAATGACCCTTCCAACTAAGTCCTCCCTAGATAAGAGACTCTATCTCACTCCCAATCATCGCAATGATGTCTAGCAGTCAACATCTCAGTCACTGTATCAATAACTTGATTTCCAAAAACTCTCTAAACACGTAGAAGACACACTCCTATAACAATACCTAGACATGACCCTCATGACTATGAACAATACTTAGAGTTTCTTAACAGCTTCCTCCAAGAACAATACATCTCATACCTACAGGCTTTGTGATAAACACAATGACCATCCCACAAACCGGGTGGTTCATCAACGAACACACCCCTTATAATCTACATGATGGCTGGCTTCCTTCTTTCTAGGTTACAATGCTTTTATTTATAACCTATACCCAACTGGATTTGGGCTTTAAATCATAGCATAACAGCTGCTACAAATCAGCAAAAGATTCTCCTACAAAATAGGTCTTCAATCAAATCCTTCCTAATTTATCTCCATAATTAGAAAGTCATTATTCTTCAATATTCTTCTTGATTCTGACTTGAATATTCCAGACCTTTAAATCAGCTCCATAATATTTCCAGGATATTATGTTTCTTTTAAATCTTCACTTTTTTTAATTCAGCTGCAAGATCTTCTCCATAAAAATAGGAACAAATCTCCAAATAGTTTCCTAAAAAGTCTACAAGATCCTTTTTATGAAATCCAATTAAATCTGCACTTTGTTCCTAATAAATCTCCTTGACCCGGGAATAATGATGAGGTATACCCAAACAGATCTCACCAAATCAAATCTAATCCGTCAAGAGATATACAACATCAGTACTTGCTGTCCCAGACAACTGATGTCGTGACATCTCCTTTGACATCACATGACAGCAAAATAGCAACACCTTCTATACCAGACTAAGATGTCATGACATCTCCTGCAACATCTGTCACATAACAGCAGCAACTGTTGTGCCAGAACCAAGATGTTATGACATACTGTCATGATAGTAATACTCCATATCTGTACTGATGTCTGATTAACCATGTCAGGACATCTCACCCAACATCCTGCAATACAAAAAACACAACAGATGGTTTTTTGATGTTCTGTCAACTGATGTCAAGACATCATGTTTAACATCAGACCTCAAAACTGCAACCCTGCAACAACTAATGTTAGGAACCAATGTTAAGACATCAGACATATGACATCAACATTGTTCAACTTTGTTTTACCAAAATTCCAGCCAATACAAGAACTAACAATCACAATATGGATGTATCTTTATGCCTCATCAATCTCCTCGAAGATGGGTGAGCATCCACTATAACTGGAATTAGGGTTTCAGGCCCTCTCAGAGCTGTTAGACAAAGGATCAATCAAGGAATGACATGATCTTCAACTTTTCTATCCTCTCAAATATCTACAATGGATCAAAAGGACTCCCACTTTAAGGATTAAGCACAAGGCTGCTCCCTTCTAGGTGGATCAAGCCTCAAGATCGCCAGTGTCACCAAATTAGGGTTTTGGTCGACCAGGGCCTCCAGATGGAGATTTTCCTCTGGGCATGAGCCAATGCTTCAAAGCATATCCTAAAATACTCCATGGAACTTCATGGACCCAATCATCAAGTCAATTTGACCTCACGGGATGCTTACATCAAAAATTAGGAATTAGGGTTTCTTGACCTAATTCACCCCTAAGTTGACTTTTGGGACAAATCATGAACCAAGACCTCAAGACATGATTTGAAGGTCTCTAATATACCCCATTGATCCATTTGCAACAATGGGTTAATCCAAGAAGCTTGAGCAGCAAGTCTCAATTTCATCAGTACCACAATTAGGGTTTCACGAGAAAAGTCAACTGTAACTTTGACTTTTGACCAGGACATGCTCCGAAGCCCTAGGACATGATTCAATATACCCTATAACACCCATGGAACATGACCATCAAGTTTTATTTAGGTGAAGGACATGATTTCCTAAAGGATTGCATAGTTTGGAATTCATCTGATAAAAAGTCAACTGTGCACAAAAGTCAAACTTTGACTTTTTGAGATTTTTCACTTTTATGGTTTTTTAACCCTAAAATGATGTTAATGTGTGATTTGAATCATCATTCATCAAGAAAAATCAAGAAAAGTGGGATAGCTTGTAAAAGGGGTAACCATAAAAACTTAGAAAATTTTATAAGTTATGAAATAAAGTGGCAAGGGTACCAACTTTGGAGGACCATAACTCCTAAACCACAAAGCCATTTTTCCCCATCCAAAGCTAGATTTGTAGCCCTCATGGCCCTCTACAAAAGTGTCAATTACAAGTCATTCCAATTCATTATGGATTTTGAGTTATGGTTGGATCAAAATCACTAAAAACATGAAAGTACAACTTTTCCAACACTTAGAAAAATTTTGTGCAAGGAAGATTTTTGTTGAAACACCAAAACTTGTGGGATTTTTTCACATAGATGGAAGCTGAATCAGTTCCAAATATAAACATCAATGTTGTCGTGCATGTTGCCTACAATCCAAGCAACTCCTTGGCATGAAACCACTCTACTTGAGCCAAGAGTTATGATTGCTACAACACACCATGCCAAGGCTGCCATGAAAAATCAGTTTGTGAGTTTTCTTGCCATCCACGATTTCTGAGTCAAAAGTAATGATCACTATGCCACATGCATCCAATCTGATCATAATCCTACTGATCCAACTGATAGGGTTGAGTCCAAAGGCCAAGGGATCTTCCAACTTGAGATTAATGCATTTTGGCATATATGCCTTGAAATTCAAAGGCATTTATGCGAAATAGGGAACTTTCAACAAAGCTACTCTACTCAGTCAAGTTCTCTGATTAAACAACAATAAAAACATCTGAGGAATGTGAATTTGGTCAAGGTATAGCCCTGCTCTTGGGAGGGGCTAGGTTGCCTTGCATGAGAAGAAATGCCACCAAGCCAAAGCCTTTGAATGTGATCTGATCCAGCAGCCATTCACTATTCCTCCAAGACAAGAGTTGATCACCTATAAATAGAGGTTCCAATGGATCATTCAACTCACACCAAAGCCAGTTATAGCACTGCTTTCTCTCATTCTCTCTTAAGTGCCACGTTTTCTTGTCTTTGAGCAACCACTATCGGGTTTTGAGTTGCAGCCATAAGCAATCCATTCCAATTGCCCTGACACATCACATATGATGTATTTGAGGTGTCCAAACACTTAAACACCAACTGTAACACCCCCAGCTCAAAATCACCCATCAACCAAGCCATTATGCCTCAATTATGCAGTTGGAGTGCTCGAGCTTGATCCAAAGATTCCCAATCAAGTCCAAGCATTCAAACACACCCCATAGGGTGTAGAGAAGTTGTTCAGATCATTACAACTCATCTGTAACACCTCAAACTCAAAAATCACATTGCACTTGCTGTCACGACCTTCAAGTAAGCCTAAACTTGGCCATCTCTTAATCTATGCATATTTCCTCGCACAATACTTTTGCCAAATGTTCATAATCATGCATAGAATGTTTCCCCTCAATTAATTGCTTTGTTTGAATCGTGTATCAAAATTCTCAGCCTTCATGCAAATTTTAGGGTTCTTGAGGTTTTGTCTTGATTTCTTATTCCATGTTAAAAATAAATGAAATTAAAGACCATAAACATGATCGTGAGGTTGAAACGAGCAGATTGATAGGTGGTTTGCATGATATAATCAAGTATCCAATGAGATTGGGGAGAAAATGCAAATCTGGGCAAAATCCAGAACACGCGCGTGTTCTTGGCGCTTTTTTTTGAAAATTCAAATATTTGAATTTTGTGATTTTATTTAATTGATTCAAAAATTAATTTCTCTCTGAGTTTTAATGATTTTGAGTTGATTCTTTTTTTAATAATTCACAAAAATGTTAAAATATTTTATGTTGAAAAAAATCCCAAAAATATTATTTATTTCATATAATTGATATTTTTGCAAAGAAATAATATTTTAATTGTTTTTGACATTTAAAATATTTTTTCCTTTTTGATTTTGCAAACTTTAATGACTTCTAATCATTTTGTAGGCCAAAATATGATTTTAGAAACATTAATCCAAGATCACAATTTGTTTTCCACATGTTAAACAATATTGATCATTTTAATTGAATTTTTTATTCAATTAAAATACATTTTGGAAACAAATTAGGGTTTTGATTAATTCAACCCTCATCAAACAATTTCAAACACTTTGGGTCTCTATTAGAGTGTAAGACCCAACCCTCTTTGAAAACAAAACCATTTTCTGGGCCTCACCTATTGTATAAGACCCACTGCGTTTTCAAAAGCAACGACGCGATCGTCGCCTTTTTTAAACAATAACTTTGGGCCTCTCCTTGAGCTGTAAGCCCCATCACTTGTACAAAAATCAACTTTGGGCCTCTAATAGAGTGTAAGACCCAATCCTTTGTAAATACAAACCAATTTTGGGCCTCACTTATTATATAAGTCCCGTTGTATTTCAAAACGTTCGACGCGATCATCGTCCGTCGAAAATCAAACCATGGGCCTATCCTTGAGCTATAAGACCCAATCAAAACTCTTTGGGCCTCTATTAGAGTGTAAGACCCAAACCCGCTTTGAAAACCAAACCATTTTTTGGGCCTCACCTATTGTATTAGACCCACTGCGTTTTCAAAATCTCAGCGTGATCGCCATTTCAAAACAAAATCATCTGGGCCTACCCTCGTGTTATAAGCCCCATTCTTTTTAAAACTCTTTGGGCCTATTGAGAGAGTGTAAGACCCATCTCTTTGTACATAAAACCTTTCTCAGACCTCGGTCACTTGTATAAGTCCCTCTGTACAAAAACAACAATGTAATCACTGACAAAACCGTGGGCCTCTCCTTGAGCTGTAAGCCCCAATATTTCTTTTCAAAGCACTTTCTCCTTTGATTTTGAATATAATATTGTTATCAAAGTTTTCTTTGTTGAACAAACTAACCAAACAGCATGGAAGCTCTACAACCGAGTAAGTGTTTACCCGCTTTCGTTTACCGCTTTCATATGTATATAACTGTACTGTGGGGCTTTTTCGCTGTAAGCCTTCTTTCATAAACTCATATCAACTGTGTAATAATAGTATAGATATTTATAGTTTCCCCGACAACTACGTCTAGCATTAAACTCGTTGATCACTCTTAGAAGTAGACAAAACTAGATCCCCATAGGATTACCAAACACAGTCTTCCCTCCTCTTGGGGTTAAACAATATGGAGATGTGAAAGGCAGATTCTTTTTGAACCCTTTCTCAGAATGTCACCTTTAGAAGTTGTCAAAGGAACTTTATTCCCCAGAGATGATCTTTTCTCCGTGAATGGCATCTCTTGAGTTTCTTCCAAATTCTCAAACTTTTCTGGCTTGATCTATTCTCGGTGAATGGCATGTCTTGAATTTCTCGGGGTTTGGGGACCCACAGGCTTCTTAAAAGCACCCTTAGAAATTGTCAAAGAAACTTTACTCCCCAGAGATGATCTTTTCTCCGTGAATGGCATCTCTTGAGTTTCTTCCAAATTCTCGGACTTTCCTGGCTTGATATATTCTTTATGAATAGCCTGCCTTGAATTTCTCGGGGTTTGGGGACCCACAGGCTTCCTAAAAGCATCCCTGCCTCCTCTTGGGCGTTGTACAAGGACCCGTCGGCTTCATAGAAGTATTCACAACCTCCTCTTAGGCTTTATATAATGATTCTTCCTCTGGGAATGATAGCCTCCTCTTGGGCTTTGTACAAATTGTCCCTCGACTTCTTAAAAGTTTCCCGCCTCCTCTTCGGCTTCGTACAAATTGTCCCGACAACCTCCTAGAGGTATAGCAACAGAAATTAGTCATCTTAATAGAACAGTCTTTCAAAGAGTCTAGATCTTTCTACCAAGAACGTACTACCACTTTTTCTTTAAGCATAATACAAAAGATAAAACTCTAGACTTGGACAGTCTAAGACCCTTGAGTCTCAAAGACATTCTCGAGCACCTTTCAAGAATGGGAAGAACGCCCGTAGACTTAAACAGTCTCCAATACCCATCGGATTCCTCGTTTCCTTAAAGAACAAGAAATAACCCTGATCCTCAGATCAAATCCATGAGTACAACATTACTCATATAAGAACTGATTTTCTCTTTGAACCAACATACTGGACCTGTCACTCAACTGAAACAGTAGCCTTTTCAGCCTCTATCTCGGGCTTCGTACGGGATACAAAAAGACTCTCTTGTTGAGTCAATAAATTTTCAGCCTCTATCTCGGGCTTTGTACGAGACACAAAGACTCCCTTGTTGAGTCAAACATTTTTCCACCTCCATCTCGGGCTTTATACGAGATACAAAAAGACTCTCTTGTTGAGTCACTTCCCTTTCAGCCTCTATCTCGGGCTTCGTACGAGATACCAAAAGACTCTCTTGTTGAGTCAACCTTTAGCCTCTGTCTTGGGCTTCGTACAAGACACATAAAAAAACACTCCCTTGTCGAGTCAACTCTTTTAGCCTCTCTCTTGGGCTTCGTATAAGGCACACAAAAACACCCTCTTGTTGGGCCAATAGCCTCCTCTTAGGCTTTGTATAAGAAAACCCCGAATGAGTCAATCAACCTTTTAGCATCAAAACTGTGCCTCGTTCACAGGATACAAACATCAACAACTCCTTTCATCTAATTGTTGTAAGCGGCAAGCCCCTGGATTATTTACATCCATGCCATTGTCCCTCTTTTAGCATGAGAAATTCCTAAGAAAAGATGGCATTGCTCTACACGGATTTAAAGTCTTCTCCTTCGGGTTAAAACCCCCTATAAAGGAAATTATGGCATTGTCTGATTCATATATCCCGGTTAAAGTAATTCTCCTTTGTAATCAGTCACCCAACTATTGTGACAAGCAGACCCCTTTAGAGATGACAAATTCTCTCTAAAGATAGACCCTTCAGCTTTACATCTTGGGCTTTGAACAAGATATAAACCACCTCTTTAGCTTCACGTCTTGAGCTTTGAACAAGACACCAAAACATCTTTTTCCTCCCATAGAATAGGAGGAACTACGATCGCTCTGATTTCCCTATTTCGGTAAACGGGAATACATAGGCATAAGATTGAAAGAAAGATCTTAGCGAGCACACTAATCCAAAACCCAAATCCCGTACCTTCACATATCAATCGAAAAGCATCGGTCCTAGCATCCTAACAAATTTCCCCATGAACAGTCTCAGTATTTCATTTTGAACAAAGTAAGAAGAAAGAGGCCCTATCACCATATATCATCCGTAACCTAACAGACCGCTGTTTAAACTCAGTATGCAAGTAGGGTTATTTGGAGACATCTATTTCCCTTCCTTAATAAGCTCACAATAGGATAAAAATGAATCGACCTGTAGTCACCCCTAGAATGACAGAGCTTAAGAACCACGTCCAAAATCGCTCGCTACACCATGTATAAAAAATGTTCACGGATCGAACGCAGATTGTAGCCTCTTACTTTCGAATCCCTAACTTTTGCCTAGATCGCCCTTTTCGGGTTTTCAATCCACCGGGATACCCATTTTTGCCAAAGTTGCCTTTCTAGGTTTTCAACTTTGCTGGTTTATTCCTTTTTCTTTTTATCCCTAACTTTTCCCCGAATCTTTTATTTTTATGGTTCGCCGGGATGCCCCTTTTTTTCCTGGACTTTCTTATTGTGTCCAGTGGGTCTCTTTTATGCAAAGTATTTTTTGACTACGTCTGCGTTCATAGGGGACGTAAAATCTTCGCCATTCATAGCTGAGAGTAATAAGGCTCCACTAGAGAAAACCTGTCTTACTACATATGGCCCTTCGTAGTTTGGAGTCAATTTGCCCCTGTGATCCATTTGATGAGGAATGATTATTTTCAAAACCAATTCACTAGCCTGAAAACACCGCGGATGCACTTTCTGATCAAAGGCTTTCTTCATCCTGCTCTTATACAACCGACCATGTGCAATGGCTGCCAATCTCTTTTCCTCGATAAGGTTCAGCTGATTCAATTTGGAACACACTCATTCAGCTTCATCAAGCTTCACATCTGCCAGAATTCTCAAAGAAGGAATCTCAACCTCTACTGGTAGAACTGCTTCCATACCATATACCAATGAGAAAGTAGTTGCCCCAGTTGATGTACGCACCGAAGTACGATAACCGTGTAAAGCATTAGGCAACATCTCATGTCAGTCTTTATACGTCACCACCATCTTCTGCACAATCTTCTGCACAATCTTCTTGATATTCTTATTTGCTGCTTCAACAGCCCCATTCATCTTCGAACGATAGGGAAAAGAATTATGATGTTCAATCTTAAAGCTCTGACATAGCTCCTTCATCATCTTGTTATTCAAATTTAAACCATTATCAATAATGATTCTCTCCGGGACCCCATACCGGCAAATGATGTCCTTGTTGATAAACCGGGCTACCACTTGTCTGGTGATGTTGGCATACGAGGCTACTTCCACCCACTTCGTGAAGTAATCGATGGCAACTAAAATGAAACTATGCCCATTGGAAGCATTCGGCTCAATCTTTCTGATCATATCAATGCCCCACATAGCATATGGCCAAGGTGATGACAACACATTCAGAGGAGTAGGCGACACATGCACCTTATCTGCATAAATCTGGCATTTATGACATTTTCGGGCGTATTTAAAATAATCAGACTCCATAGTCATCCAGTAATACCCTGCTCTCAACAACTTTCTAGCCATAGCATGACCATTGGCATGGGTACCGAAAGATCCTTCATGAACTTCGTCCATTAACAGGCTTGCCTCGTGCTCATCAACACAACATAGCAAAACCATGTAGAAGATTGGTTAAGTTTGTTGGAGTTGAAATGAAATTGAAAATGAATTGAAAATGGAGAGTGAGTGTAATGTTATGGTGAACTCGTATATGGAGGGAGTATGTGATCTTATGGTGTGATCATGATGGATGGTGGTGATGGTTTCATCGAACTTGCAGAAACAAAAGCTTGTCATACAAGTATCTTTTCCTCTTGCTTAAACAAATATGGAAAAGAGTGGTACATGTGCATGTGGTATGTAAGAGCATGTATGGTTCAAAAATGGCAATGTTATGTGATGTATGGCTGATGCGTATGAGAAGCAACAATAACCACACAACCTATTTCCTTTGAATTGAAGTGAAATGTTCTCACTTGATGCATATAAGCATGGTGATGACTTTGATGGGTAATATCTTATTAACCAATGGATGAAATGATAAACTTTTTGGCTCTTTGGAAAGAGGGAATGACATAGAACTGTGTTGGAGTTGTAAGTAATTGGATTGGAGCTTTTGAACATGGTTAAAAATGATGATGAACATGTTTGTTACTAACTACATTAGCCAGCCAACTTGCCTTGGTCGTGCCTAGCTCTTATGTTTGTGAATGAATCAGGTTGAGATCACCACTTTGATCCAAAATATCTCTTCAATGATTGATCAAATGAAAAAACCTTCAACATAAACGTTGAAGAGGAGATCAAGAGGAACAAAAATCATGTCGAACACTTTTTCATTTGGAGTCTCCATCATGGAGAAATTTGCCCTTGAACTTGGACAAACCATGCAAATTGCCTTGATTTCTCTCAACTTGAATTGATCATATCTCCCTTGATTCTGATCCAATGGAGATGTACTTGGTAGGGTTTTGAAGCTTAGAATGTGAGTTTTTGATAGGCCTCTTGAAACTTTTAGTTTGGTGCTTTGAACATAGAAAAAGAATGCCCTAAAGTTGGGTGCTCACCTTGCCAAAACTTGCCATTTTAGGAAACCCTAATTTCTATATTTGGCAACTTTTCACATCTTTTGATTTTTGATGAATCTCTTGATATTTCTTGATCAAATCTCCATCAATGGACATCTTTGACACGAGGAACAAAATTTTGACCTCAAAAAGTCAAGAGTTGACTTTTTCTCTGCACAGTTGACTTTTCCCCAATTCTCCTAATTCTCAACCAATTGTTCAATTGAATATCCTCTGAAATGAATCAATGGCCAATACTTCATCCTTAGACAATTGAAACCATATAGAAATCCTTGAAATCAACCTTTGGCTCAAAAATTCACTTGCACTGACTTTTCACCAAAACCCTAATTTTGCACTAGTTAGGAGAATGTGATTTCCTTTAAATTTCTTGACAAGCTTGATCATGTGATGAGATGGTAGATCAATTAAGATCTCTTGAGGCTCAAGGCTCCTTGGATTTGATTGAGATACCTTGATCCCATGCTAAGGCCAATGATATGAAAAGATGATAATGCAAAGCATGCAATGAAACATAAGCCAGCTAAAGCTAAAACATGAGGGCAAATTTTGAGGTGTTACACCATTAAGTCAATATGATTCAAATCTTTGACATACGCTTAATGAATACCAGTGCGGTAGAATTACACGCTAAGCAAGTCAAGCTCGGCTTTCTTGCTTAACATGATTATCTGGACTGTGAACAATGCCATGAAAACGATCAAGGATGTGCACTTGTCCAAAGAACACTTCAATACTTGTTAGACCACTGGTGGCTTCCAATCTACGTGGATAAGGCTACACAACAGATCGGTATGAATGACGGAAATCCTAGTAGATATCAAAGTCAGGATGTCAGCTCGATGGACACAGATCTAGTAAAGATGCACTGCATCCAAAGCTGGTGTGGCCGGGTGCCACTCCACAACTACGAGCACTGTAGAGTTTGTTTTGAAAATAACCAAGGATGCTACCTTCTTCGGTCAGCTCTTCAAAATCAGTTGGACCGGAAAGGGATTATACCATGTTCAAGTTTTGGGTCGATCGATGTGATACTAGACTATCTCCTTGATCAAAGTAAAGACTTTGTCATAATCTCCGATCATGGAAGGACCAAAGACGTTTGTACCATAATCCCTCTACTCGATGAATCAAGAGTTCCTCTTGATAGTAGAAGGATCCTTAACCTGGAACCAATTGAAGCTGCCTATGATGTTCAGAAAAATCAAAAGGCTCCTGTGGTTATCTATCTGCCAGGACCAATACTGTACAAATCCGATAAGGCTATCCCTTACAAGTACGGTGCAACAACAATCGAAAATGTAAAGGAAACTCCATTACCCTCCGTCATAAACATCGCCGACATCAGTCGAGTAACACAGAGTGATCGGATCTTCAACAGAGGAGTTGGAGAACCTACCAAGGAGAAGGAACCTCAAAAATAAGTTCCAAATTAACCAGTAGGGCAATCCAGTAATCCCGACCTTTAAAAGAGCAACGATTAGATGCTAAAGCTCATCCAGAGAAGTGAGTACAACATTATAAACCAACTGTTGCAAACTCCTTCGAGAATCTCTGTGCTATCGCTCTTACTCAGTTTTGAAGCTCATAGGGAAGCTCAACATAAATTCTTGGAGAAAGCTTTTGTAGAACAAGATGTGATGATAAGACAGTTCTATAGCATCATTTCCAACATCACTTCCTACAACAATTTAGGATTTAGTGATGAGGAACTGCCGAAAGAAGGCAAAAATCATAACATGGCGCTTAACATTACACTTAATTGCCAGGACAATGCTCTAGCTAGCGTACTGGTATACACAGGATCAACTCTAAATGTTATGCCAAAATCTACTCTGATGCGACTATCATTTCAAGGAACTCCGATGAGAGGCAGTGAGGTCATCGTCAAAGCCTTTGACTGATCCAGAAAAACAGTTATCGGCGAAATCGATCTTCCCATAACTATCACTCCTCACACGTTCCTAGTCACTTTCCAGGTCATGGACATCCGGGCTGCATACAACTGTTAATTAGGAAGACCTTGGATACACGAGGTTGGGGCAGTCACTTCAACACTTCACCATAAGCTGAAGTTCATCAAGAATGACAAGCTAGTCACAGTATGCAGAGAGCAGGCCTTAATCGTGAGCAACTTATCATCATTTTCGTGTGTAGAACTGGAAGAAGTTGTTGTAACCCAGTTTCAAGCACTGTCAATGAGCAATAAGAATCAATCAGAAAGAGGGACGTCGATTTCCTCATATAAAGATGCTCTCAAAGCAATCGAGAGTAACGACACAAAAGGATGGGGACAGCTCATAATTCCTATGGATAACAAGACAAAGAAAGGTCTTGGTTTCTCCTCAACCTGTACCCAGACTGCTACTAAAGATGAAAGTTTTCATCCCATTCAGGACTTTTTCCACAATGGAGGCTTTCTCCATCTAGTGTCTCAAGAAGTACACACCATCAATGAGGGTGACTCCTCTGATATAGATGAAGAGTGGAAGTCATATCTCAACTAGGATGATTATATGTCTAATGGAGAGGTACATACTCCGTTTCACTTTCCCACGTAGGGTCCAAGATATATACCAATATCAGACGTCAAGAAAATCTACGGAGATTGTGATCCTGAGGGATGTCATGCTCCACCCAACTCATTAGAGGAGGATACTCTGATGAAAGACAAATTCGACTATGACTATTATGACCCGCTGGATGACTTTCCTATCTGGCAGCCGAACCCATAAGACTTGGGGTAAAAGAGTCAGCCAAACGACGCTTATTAGTTGAGCAATATTGAAAAGAATACCTGCGTCCCCACCAAATTATGGGATCATTACTCAGGACATTCCAAAGATATCCAGCACAATAATGAATCTGCAAAGATTGTAGGAAAAGACTTCATCAACTATGCTTTCCCTGAGGTCAACATCATCGAGAAAGATGACTCCTCCAGTCCCACAGAAGTATGGGACACCTTAGGACAGCCAAGTGGAAAGTACAACTTCCTGGTCAAGTACAGCGCTCCTGAAAGCTCTCGTATCAGGCTCGAAGACATCCAACCAACTGGATTGGGAGATACGCCTGAGAGTGAAAACACTGTGCAAAATACAATAGAAGAGTTCGTTTACGACAACTCTGCCTGGGATGAAGACTCCAACGATCCTGCTCTGCCAGAAATCAACGTTATTTTTTAAGAAAAACCAAGAAAGAAGGTACCAGACATTGTGATTCACCGAGGAGTTCATCGCTGATGGGTTGTTGTCGATGTCCCAAAAATCATCCATAAGTCTAAGTAATTGCCGTCTTTGTTTTGACCTTTCACCCTGCCCAAGTGAAACAGATGTTTTTATAGGGCTCACTTTTCTGTAAATGTCCCTCTTCGCTTTGCCCAAAGCGACAAAGTTCTGTTTTATAGGGCTGTAATTTCAAGAATCGACAAAATCAAAAATAAATAATGTCATTCTGTAATTTTTGCAGTTATTGCTGTTTTCACTTTTCATTTTTCAGAAAATGGTAATCTTAAAACGGCCCAAATATAAAAAAAAATAAAAACAAGCATTTTTCAGAAAAATACACTGCACACACACTTGCATTCTCTCTATCTCTTCTAAAAAAACGAATCATCACGTCTTGCAGCTTGCTTGTTTTAAACCCCATTGAAACATACGATCCAATGCCTTCTTCCAACTTTAAATTCTCGGTATTTGAAGTTGAAGAAGAAGAGAAAGAAGAAATTCCAGAAGAGATCTCACGATTACTCAGACAAGAGAAAGGTCCATTGATCCTCACAAGGAGCCGTTGGAAACGGTTAATTTGGGCTCAGAAGAAGAGAGAAAAGAAGTCAAGATTGGGGCACTGCTCAGTCCAATTGTCAAAGAAAACTTGATAAGACTTCTCAAAGAGTTTCCCGATGTGTTTGCTTGGTCCTATCAGGACATGCCAGGGTTGGATACCAGCATCTTGGAACATCGTTTACCGGTAAGATCAGAATGTCCGCCGATAAAACAAAGGCTGAGACGAACTCATTCAGACATGGCTATCAAAATCAAGGAGGAAGTACAGAAACAGATTGACACGGGTTTCCTCGCCACCTCAGAATATCCTCAATGGTTAGCCAACATAGTCCCAGTTTTGAAAAAGGATTGAAAAGTCAGAATGTGTGTAGACTACAGGGATCTGAACAAAGCCAGTCCAAAGGACGACTCTCCCTTACTGCACATAGACATGCTAGTATATAGTACAACAAAGTTCAAAGTCTTCTCCTTTATGGATGGATTCTCGGGCTATAATCAAATCAAAATGGCGCCGAAAGATATGGAGAAAACTTCATTCATCACCCCATGGGGCACCTTTTGTTACAAGGTAATGTCGTTTGGTTTGAAGAACGCCGGGGAAACCTATCAAAGGGCCATGACTACTCTGTTTCACGACATGATGCACAAAGAAATCGAAGTGTATGTCGATGATATGATTGCCAAATCTAAAACAGAAAAATAGCATGTGATCCACCTGTTAAAGTTATTCGAGTGTCTGAGAAAGTACAAACTCCACTTGAATCCCAATAAATGCACATTCAATATTCGCTCAAGAAAACTCATAGGATTCATCGTCAACCAAAAAGGAATCGAAGTTGACCCTGACAAGGTTAAGGCCATTCAAGAAATTCCTTTACCAAAGACTAAAGAACAAGTCAAAGGATTTTTGGGACGTCTGAATTACATCTCAATGTTTATATCCCTCATGACCGCGACATGTGCGCCGATCTTCAAACTACTTAGAAAGAATCAAAGTTGTATATGGACAGAAGATTGTCAAAAAGTTTTCGACAGTATCAAGGAATATCTGTTAAATCCACCTATTTTATCTCCTCCAGTGGAGGGAAGACCACTGATCATCTACCTAACAGTCTTTGAAGACTCCATGGGTTGGGTACTTGGCCAACAAGACGAAACCAAAAGAAAAGAGTCTGCCATCTACTATTTGAGCAAGAAATTTACCGACCGTGAAACTCGGTACACTATGCTTGAAAAAACTTGATGTGCTCTGGCTTGGGCAGGCAAACGTCTTTGCCAGTATATGATTTGTCACACTACTTGGTTAATCTCCGAGATGGATCCAATAAAGTACGTTTTTTAAAAGCCTGCTCTCACAAGAATGATTGCCCGTTGGCAGGTGTTGATATCAAAATATGACATCGAGTACCATACTCAGAAAGCCGTCAAAGGAAGTATTTTAGTCGATCATTTGGCTCATCAACCGATTGAAGATCAGGAATCAGTCGGATTCGACTTCCCAGACGAAGATGTCATGTACTTAAAATGAAAGAATTCGATGAACCGCTACCCAGTGAAGGGCCAGAACCAGGTTCCCAATGGGGACTAATTTTTGACGGAGCTGTCAACAATTATGGAAATGGAATTGGGGCAATCATCGTAACACCTCAGGTTACCCATATTCCTTTCACCGCAAGACTTACGTTCAAATGCACAAACAATGAGGCTAAATACGAAGCTTGTATCATGGGTCTCGAAGAAATAACTGACTTAAGGATTAAGAACTTGGATGTGTATGGAGATTCAGCCCTGGTTATCAATCAAATCAAAGGAGATTGGAACACATACCAATCAGGACTGATTTCTTACAAAGATTACGCGAGAAGGTTATTACTCTTCTTCACATGACTAATCCCTTGTGAAGAAAATCACATGGCTGATGCACTAGCCACTCTCTATTCCGTGGTCAATGTAGGTCAATGGAACGATGTACCAAAAATTGACATAATGCGCCTTGAAAGGTTCGCTTATATCTTCATGGTTGAAGCAGTCACAGATGACAAACCTTGGTATCACGATATCAAATGATTCCTTCAGAAATAAGAGTACCCACCTGGGGCATCTAGGAAAGACAGAAAGACTCTCAGAAGACTGGCTGGCAGTTTCTTCCTGAGCAGTGATACACTCTATAAGAGGAACTTTGACATGGTCTTGCTCCGATGCGTAGACAGACCAGAAGCAAACATGTTGATGAAAGAGATTCACGAAGGATCCTTTGGCACTCATACTAACGGACACACGATGGCGAGAAAAACTCTAAGAGTCAGGTAATATTGGTTGACAATTGAATCCGATTGCTACAAGTACATGAGGAAGTGTCACAAGTGTCATATATACTTAGACAAAATCCATGTACCGCCAACACATCTCAAAATTCTTTCTTCTCATGGCCTTTTTCTATATGGTGAATCGACATGATTGGCATGATCGAACCCAAGGCTTCGAACGGACATCGGTTCATCCTGGTAGTCATTGACAACTTCACCACGTGGGTCGAAGCCGCGTCATACGCCAATGTAACCCGACAAGTGGTGGTCCGATTCATTGAAAACAATCTCATATGACGTTATGGTGTTCTAAGCCATATCATTATTGATAATGGATCTAACTTAAACAACAAGATGATGAAAGAATTGTGTCCTAAGTTCAAGATCTAACACTATAACTCTTCTCTCTACCGACCTAAGATGAACAGAGCGGTAGAAGCGGCTAACAAGAACAATAAAAAAATTGTTCAAAAGTTGGTTGTAACCTTCAAAGACTGGCACGAGATGCTACCCTTTGCTCTTCACGGTTATCGCACATTTGTTCGCACTTTAACAGGGGCAACCCTTTTCTCTCTAATATATGGCATGAAAGCAGTGCTTCCCATAGAAGTAGAGATCCCATCAATCCGGGTATTGATGAAAGCTAAGCTAACAGAATCTAAACGGTGTCATAGTCGACACGATGAACTAAATCTGATCGAAGAAAAGTGACTAATAGCTCTATGTCACGGTCAGTTGTATCAGCAAAGAATACTACTACAAAATGCCCAAAAAACAATGTCAGGTTTACAACGGCATCCTATACACCATTGTTATAGTGCGTACTGGATGCGTGCGCATTATTTTAATTAGAAAATTCAAGGGTAAAATAACTGTTGTTGTGAACACCGTGGTGATACAATCAAGCTTTCATGGGTTCGAACCTCATCGCCCTCAAATAGTTTATTCCTTTGACATAAATGCGCCCTTTTTAAGTTTTATTTATATTTAACTAAAAAATAATAAGGATATCACTACGGTTATTTCTTAAAACCGTTGTTACAAACTCAAGCTTCTTTTTATATATTTTAAACACCAAGTATATATCAATTTATCCACTGAAAAAATAAACAAGACGAAACAACCCTAACACCAACGCCATCACCATTGTTGGGAAGAAGTCAACAACAACAAGAAAGTGTTCTACTTTAAGGTGTTGCAATGACGCATTTGAAGAAAAAATCATCCAAAGGTGTTTCTATGTCTTCTTCCGCGGTAAAATCTCGATCTGGAAATTTTTGTGGTTGTGATGGTCGTATGGTTTCGTACCAATGCAAAAAGGGACAAAATAAAGGAAGGCTTTTTGGAGATGTCCATTTTGGAGGAGCGATGAAACATGTAATGAAGACGTGGGAGAAAGAGATGGAAATGAATATGAGAGCATTATGAAGTCAGAGTTGGAAGTTGTGGGCTATTTGAAGGTTATGTATGAGGATTTAAAGAAAAAGAACAAGAATTTGAAGAACAAACTGAAATCAGAGATATTTTATGGAAATCTCAAGATGTTATGTTTACTTGTCTCTTTTATGTTTAATGTTTACTTTGTTATGAAATGTAATAGTTGAATTAGGGTTTGAATTACATTGGTGATGTTTAAACTCCAGATGCATTGTGAATTACATTGTTGATGTTTGAATTACATTATGAAGACAGGAATGCACCTTTAACGTTAAGGCACACCTTTTCTTTTTTATTTATTTTAAAATTCACAAATAAAAGGGTTATCACTACGGTTCTTTTGGTTAACTGTAGTGATATATTTATGATAAATAAATACCTATCTATATGATTTTTATTTATTTTAAAATTCACAGATAAAAGGGTTATCACTACGGTTCTTCAAGTTAACCGTAGTGATATATTTATAATAAATAAATACCTATCTATACGGTTGGTATTGTTAACCGTTGTGAAATAGTTTACCCATATATAAGCGAAATAACTTTCACTTATTGACAGTAGTGTCGTTGCCTTCAAAGTGAAACCCTAGAACCCATTTTTTCTCTTCGTTTTCACTATTAGCCGTGAATCTCGTGCTTCATACATTAAGGTATTCTTCTTCTTCCATTTATTGTTTGATATTTCCCATTATCTCGTTTGTTGCATGTTGTATTTGTTGATTGTTCTCATTTTTTCAGATTCGTTTTCACTACCTTAACAAATACCATACTTTGGAAACTACATAATGTTTGTGTAGCTATGGAAAAATGTATAAGAAACATAAATCTATAATGGAAATTTCATCCACCTTATACTTTTTTTTCATAGCTTCACTATTGCGGTGAAAATCGGATAACAAGCTATTAATTAACTTGCATCATATTTCTTTTACAACCGACTTTGATTTATCCAAAGGAAAGGTTCAAGATCGTTAGAAAAACCTAAAGGGGGCGATCTAAGGTTCGGGGGTTGGTTACGCCTAGGGAAGGTATTAGCACCCTAAACGTCTGTAGTACTCTACAGGAGCCTCTTATTAATGGTTACGCTTGCTAAGGGTTCTATGCTAAAGGTTGAAAACCTAAGGGTTAGTATCTAAGTATACTCGACAAAGCATCGCACTTTGCGCCTACGTATCCTCGGGTATAGAATCAGAGTATGCGTAGTTCTATATCTACTGAATGATTGACTGTGGTCAATATTCAGAGGGGAAATGAGTGTGACCTCATTGTAGAGTATAAGAACTCTCTAAGTCTAGTTATAATGGTCCTATGTTATGTTTTAGTCAATAGGGAAAGTGAGTATTCATTAGGATGAATATCACCAAGAGTGTAAGAGCTCTCTCCTAAGGCTAGTTATGATTTCATGGCTCTAATGAGGGCAAGAAATAAGGTTTAGCTCTTATGAGGCTACTAGGTTAAGGTGGGGGCTATGACTTTAAGAGTCAACATTAATTCACCTTCCTTTGGAAACGGGGGGAAAGATAACAGTTGATAAGATACTAAAAGATAACAAGAGACACTAATAAAGATGAATAAGATAACAACAATAGCATGAATATGGCAAAAAGTAATTCATAGATAAGAATGGATAAAAGTGGACATGATCATCATAGAAACATGTAAGCAAGGACAAATCAATATGTTTCAATCTTAAGGAAGACAAACATAAGGAACACTCACAAGATAAAGAGGCATGATATTAATTAAGGATGATATCTAAAGAAGAACCAAATTCATCAAAGTCAAATATAAGATAAGTCAAGAATGGATGAATTAGTTCAAGACCTAAACAAATATTAGTGAAACAAACACTTAAATAATCAATAAGGATGATTCATAAAGCTAACAATTAGTCCAATTAAGAAATAATCAAGAAACAATTAGGCTTGAATAAACAAAAGAGAAATTAAGATAAATCTCATACTAAGAAACAATTAAGCTTAAAGAAACAATTAGAAATAACTCACATATTAATTATTAAGCTTAGATAAACAAACAACACTTAAGAAATAATTTCGATATTAATTAAGCTTACATAAACAATTATGAAACAAAATACATATTAAAATTAAGCTTAAATAAATAAGAGAAAAAAATTAGAACCATCCACATATTAATAAACAATTAAGAAATAATCACATATTAATAAAGATTAAAATATTTTTGGGAGTTTTGAAATAAAGAAAAAGTTTTAAATAAATAAAATAAAAAGGTTTTTTAAAAAAGAGATTTGAAATTAAAATAGTAAAAAAGGAAATAAAGCGCAAGGGGGGTGCATAAGCAAATGGATTAGTTAAAAAAAAACAAGGGAGAGACTTGGGCCAAAAACTGGGGGGGTGGTGATAGCAAGCCCAGGCACAGGTCCAAAAGGAAAAGAAAAGAAAAAAAAACAGGCGAATGAAAAAAACACAAAAGGGTTTATCCGCAGGATCGAACCCAGGTATGGCAAGTGAAAGGTAAAGGCAAGGCAAGTGAGATACCGTTGGGACGACTATTTCATCCAATATATAATTCGCTTCTAATTCAATATAAACCAACACGTTTCATAAAATGAGATAAATGGAAAACATACGCGCGCGTACATAAACTGAGAGTGCAACACATATATCAATTGGTCAGGTCCTTTTTTAAAGCACAACACGACAAAAACTAACGTTAACCAATCAGGAAGCACGCATGGTAATGAAAAACATGCAGCAACATAACACCATCGTGTTTCAAACTGGAATCTCAAAATATACATCAAACTTCACACCAATATAAAAGCCTGCATACTTAATCAAATATCATGAATTAACACACTAGAATGAAGTGCTCAAAACATAGAACCATGATAAACCCTAATCTGGACAAGGTAGTGACCATATCAAGAGCAAGAAGCACAGGAAAACACAGGTTCAAAATGAAAACGCAGTTCAGGAAAGCATGGAAAACCACTCTCTGTTTTAATCCAAAACCCACATAAACCTCAACAACTCAACAACAACATTGTAGTAGTAACAAACTAACACTCAGAAACTCATTCACATGTTAACATGATCAACCAACAAGATTAAAAACTCAAACAAGTTAAGATAACATCAAATAGTCAGCATACATTCCAAACATGAATCCTAATCACTCACACACATGATAAATATCAAAGCTAATAGGTTCAATATACATAGATTAAAGCAACATACCCATTCAAATAGTTATTCATTTTAACATGGCAAGTAAGCTTTTTATCAGAAACGAACTTTATTCGCTATGGCAACCATGGAGAGGTATGAACAAACTCAAACAGAGGTTCATGACAATATAGATATAATGCATAGATACCATGAACACACAAATATTGCAACAGCATGTGATCTTTAATATGAACCAGAATGTACTCAGCATAGCATGATAAGCATGATAAATGGAAGTTTGAGGAACTTACCAGGTTCCTAAGCAAATGACAAGAACTCCTTTCCTTTCTCAGCTGACTCGAGCTCCCAATGCAAGCTTATTTTCAGAGTAGCTTATGAAGATCGTTGATGAGAAATGAAATGAGGAGAAGCTCCCTTTTATAGAAGGGCTTGGCTGGATAATATGCTGAATGTCCAAGGGACAAAAGCTTTGCTTGCAAGAGGAAAATCGTGGAAATATTTTGGAGGTAGGGGCTGTTCTGAACAGAAGTTTATGGAGCCAAGTGAACTTCTTCTTTTTGCCATTAGGTCAGACAGTATAGTATGTTTTGGCTTATATCTGAAGGACCAAGGATGTGCACTAAATGCTCTTGGCAAGTTACTTGTAAATGTGAACATAAGGGTACAAAAGGAGATATACGGTGCAGCTGCTTTTTAATGGATTAGTTGAATAAAAGGAAGACTTGAACTAATGTGTTAGGGCTGTAGGTGTGTACTTGGAGAGAGAGAGAGGATAAAAATTCAAATTCAAATCTGAGGTAGAACTTGGTGCAAATCAGCTTCGAGTGCCCTTGTTCTACATATGATATCTCTTGATTTTGTGATTCAAATTTCATGCTCTTTGGCTCTAATGAAAGCTCATGCATCATACTACAATGTTGGTGTTCAAATGTATTTGAAATAATGCCTTGAATTAGTAGAAAACTGCCCAAAAATCGTGTCCACTAAAAACTGCACAAAATGACTTTCTAAGTTAAAATTTGACAACTTAAAGTACCCTTCTTTGAGAGCCCATAACTTAAGAACGGTTTATCCAAATCAGGTGTTCCACATATGGTTGGAAAGCTCTCATCATGCTCTACAACTTTGATTTGGGGCACAAGTCTTGAATCCAAGTGGAAATGAGTGTAAAGTGATGTCAAAGTTAGAGAAAAATGTGAAGAAAAGTGTTGAAAATTTCTCAGTGTGTTTGGTCAAATATCTTGCAAGCTTCATAACTCAAAAACCAAGCATTTTTGGACAAAAAGTCATATGGAACAAATTGAATATCTTGAAAAGAGCTTTCCAATGAGATTTGAGTCACTCCAATTGGGTGTGTGGTTTAGGAGTTATGGTCATTTCAAAATGTACTATTAGGGGAAAAATCTCACATATGACATCTTTCATGATCAAAACCTTACTTCTCTTGCAAGAAACTTCATGAAACTTGATCTTGATGCTTTAAATACTTCATAAGACATTCTATGATGATTAGAACCATTGACACTTCATTTGAACCAAAATTCCCAAGGATTAGGGTTTCAGTCAAACCCTAATTTTGACTGTGAATGCACTGAGGTCATATCTTGTAAGCTTGCTTCTTCATTTTCATCCAACGGTCTTAGGAGACTCTTGAGGATGTTGATAAACCAATAGAATCAAGAAGTAGGGTTTGGGAGTCCATCTTGATGAAAATCAAAGCCATTGACTGATAAGTGTCACAGAAACCCTAATTTGGCGGCACAGTGAGGCTGAGGCTCAAACTTCTCTTGTTGAGGACCCAAAAACTTGGATTCCTGTTGAATAATGTCTCTTGAATGTAGATGACCCTAAGTGGTAAGTGAGCCACACAAATCTTGACTTGATAGAGCCAGCTTCTTAGTGATTTCTTCAGAGCAAATACCCTAATTCCAAAGTTCTTGCACTGGTGATCTTTTGTTGGCTTGACTTGCTTCAAAACAACTTGTGGAGCTTCATAATGATGAACAAACCTAATTTGATCACAAGGAAATAAACTACAAGATATGGGTTAGTTCAAACAATGCAGAGATGATCCTAAGATGCACAAAAGCTAGATGACATCTAAGGGGTAAAAATTTAGGGTACAACAGTTGCCCCTATTTAAATAGCTTCACCAGATGGCACAAGGAACTGAGATTCCAGGGGAACCAAGGTGAAAGGTATTTAAATATAGCAGACCAAAAATTTTGCCCTTAGATGGAATGCAAATGCTAAGGACAAGCAATAGACATGCAAATGCTGACATGCCATGAACTTCTAAAATGATGACATGATGCCAAGACGGGTGCAAAGATGCAGACAGACCAGACACCGGGGACAACAGGAAACAAACACACAAGAAAAGATTCACCGGGGAAAGACAAAAGCTAGTATCCATGAGAAAAACTCATTGGGGATACAGGCCAACCAACGAAAGAGACTCACCGGGGAGACTCCAAAGAAACACTGGGGAAAAAACCAAAAACAATCTCCACTGGGGAAAGAAAATCCAGGGAGATAGACTACCGGGGACAAAACAAAACCACACTCTTCCTGGGCATGAAACCAGAAAGAAAAACCTGATCCGGGGATCAACCTAAAAAAGACAGACAACCAAGCAAAAACTTCCTGAGGATTCTTATATCGAAGAGTTCAAGATGGGATCTTCAAGAAAAGCCAGAAAGACAGAGACAAACTCTGCGCACCAGATAGGAGTCTTAATAAAGCAAATTATTCCAAGAAGCTTGGCTTAAAAAGGTTTCAAAAACAAGGGTAAAGGTTCATGTTCGACTCGATTCAAACAAAAACAAAAGAAACCTGAGATAAAGGATAAACAATGAACTCACGATAGCTCGAGGTTTAGGTTCAAGTTTGACTCGATTCAAACAAGAACAGATAAACTGGAATAAAAAGGATGAACGACGAGCTCACGATAACTCGAGATTCAGGTTCAGATTTGACTCGATTCAAACAAGACCAAAAGAAAACAAAGAGGCAATGTTTGACTCGATTTAAACAAAGACTCGGTTCAGGTTTGACTCGATTCAAACAAGAGCAAAAGAAAGCAAGGAGGCAATGTTTAACTCGATTCAAACAAAGACTTGGTTCAGGTTTGACTCGATTCAAATAAGAACAAAAGAAAGCAAGGAGGCAATGTTTGACTCAATTCAAACAAAGACTTGGTTCAGGTTTGACTCGATTCAAATAAGAACAAAAGAAAGCAAGGAGGCAATGTTTGACTCGATTCAAACAAAGACTCGTTTCAGGTTTGACTCGATTCAAACAAGAACAAAAGAAAGCAAGGAGGCAATGTTTGACTCGATTCAAACAAAGACTCAGTTCAGGTTTGACCCGATTCAAACAAGAACAACAGAAAGCAAAAGAGGCAATGTTTGACTTAATTCAAACAAAGACTCGGTTCAGGTTTGACTTGATTCAAACAAGAACAAAAGAAAGCAAGACTTCTTGGGGAACAGAAAAGGTGTAAAGATTCAAATATGGCGCGTAAAGGTGAAGACCGAACAAGCACAATACAAACAAAGAAAAACCGGGAATGTCCTTACTTCACTAAGGAAATAAAGACAGGCACAAACAAAAAGCCACAAGCAAGACAAAGCACAAGGATGCAAAGATGCTTAGGTATGATGCGTATGCTTAGCTACATGCGAGAAACGACGCGAGCGACGCAAAAACAAAGAGCAGAAAAGAAGACACAACCAACACCCTGAAATCCACACACCAAGGATAACCGGAGCAATCTTCGTTTCACTGGAGATGGAAGATCCTTGCCAAAAATACATCACTGCTGATTCTTCCTGTACAAACTTGATTCCAACACGTCTTAATTCCAGAGTAAAACTTAGTTTATCTTTGTGCTTTTTTAGAAATTGCAACATTTCCGTTTTCAAAAATTAGGCAAAAATGACAAAGTTTTGCAAAAAGATGATAGCGTATTAAATAAGAAGGTGGTTCAATAGCTGATATTTATTGAAGAATGGTGACTTGCCAAATAGCAGAGTCCCATGAAATATTACAAATGCAACAAAATGGCAATTCGGCAAAGGTTACATTGTATTCAATGACCAAACCCTAATAACTAAAGACTCCAGTTGTAGCAAAACTTGAGCTTCCTTGGGGATTCCTGAATACCGGTGAGGTGTCCTTGTCTCAAGCATAATACTTTTGCACTGAATCAGCATTCACAGGATGCGCAAGCTGTTCACCATCCATAGTTGTAAGAATTAAAGACCCTCCTAAAAACATTGTCTTGACTATGAATGGACCTTCACAATTGGGTGTCCATTTCCCACGGGCGTCTCTCTGTGATGGCAGAATCTTCTTAAGTACCAACTCGCCCACTCAGAATTCCCGAATGCGGACCTTTTTGTCAAATGCTCTCTTCATCTTTTTCTGGTACAACTGACCATGACACATGGCTGTCAGGCACTTCTCGTCAATTAGATTCAGCTGATTATATCTTTCTTGAACCCATTCAGCTTCATCAAGCTTTGTTTCCATCAATATCCTCGGAGAAGGTATCTCAACTTCTATAGGGAGGACAACATTCATTCCATATACCAACGAAAAAGGGGTCACCCCTGTTGATGTTCTGACTGACGTTCTATACCCATGTAGTGTATATGGAAACATCTTATGCCAATCCTTGTATGTTTTGACCATTTTCTGAAGAATTTTTTTTGATATTCTTGTTTGCTGCTTCGACCGCTCCGTTCATCTTCGGACGATATGGTGAAGAGTTATGGTGTTTAATCTTGAAGTTATCACACAACTCCTTCGTGGTTTTGTTATTCAAATTGGTTCCGTTGTCAGTTATGATCCTGCTCGGAATCCCATAACGACAAATGATATTGTTCTTAATGAAACGAGCAACTACTTGCTTAGTCACGTTCGCATAAGAGGCGGCTTCCACCCACTTGGTAAAGTAATCTATAGCCACCAAAATGAAGCGATGTCCGTTAGACGCTTTAGGCTCAATTGCCTCAATCATATCGATGCCCCACATAGAGAACGGCCAGGGAGATGATAACACATTCAACAGAGTAGGAGAAACATGCATTTTGTCCGCATAAATCTGACATTTATGGCATTTTCTAGCGTACTAGATGCAATCAGTCTCCATAGTCAACCAATAGTACCCAGCCCTCAAAATCTTCTTAGCCATGGCATGCCCATTGGCATGGGTGCCAAAAGTTCCCTCATGGATATCATGGATCAGCAAGTCTGCTTCTCTCTTATCGACACATCTTAACAAAACCAAATCATGATTCCTTTTGTATAGTACACCGTTCCTGATGAAGAATTTGGCTGAAAATCTTCGCAGAGTCTTCTTATCAAGAACAGAGGCGTTGGCCGGATATTCTTGATTCTTTAGGAAGTTCAAAATGTCATGGAACCAAGGTTTGTCGTCTGATTCTTCTTCAATGGACTGGCAGTAGGCAGGTTCAGTCCTTCTTCCAATACTGATTTCTAGATCCTCACTGATAAGTCTAACTTGCCACATTGAAGCCAGTGTTGCTAAAGCATCAGCCACATGATTCTCAGTACGTGGCACATGGCGAAAAGTTATCTCATCAAAACACTTGATCAACTCCAAAGCATATGCCTGATAAGGGATCAGCTTATAATATTTTGTCTCCTACTCGCCCCTGATTTGATAAATGACTAGAGCAGAGTCACCTATAACTTCAAGAAAACAGATTCCAAGATCGATCGCAGCTTCCAGACCCAGAATGCACGCTTTATACTCAGCAATATTATTCGTACACCCAAAATCCAATCTGGCTGTAAAAGGGGTGTAGCCACCTTCAGGATTAATTATAACAACACCTACTCCGTGCCCCTTGTAATTGGACGAACCGTCGAACATCATCTTCCACCTATACGGAACCCTGGGATCTTCTTCAGAACTTGACTCCTCACAATCTTTTACTGCCATAATATCCTCGTCGGGGAAATCAAACTTGAGTGGTTCATAGTCTTCAACTGGTTGATCGACAAGGTACTCTGAAAGAACACTTCCTTTAATGGCCTTTTCAGTGACATACTGAATGTCATATTCAGATAATAACATGTGCCAGCGGGCAAGTCTACCCGTTTGAGCAGGTTTCTCAAAGATGTACTTTATTGGATCCATCTTGGAAATCAACAAGGTAGTATGACAAATCAGGTACTGCCTTAGACGTTTGGCGGCCCAAGCCAGACCACAACAAGTCTTTTCCAGAAGTGAGTAGCAGCTTTCACTATCTGCAAACTTCTTACTCAGATAATAGATTGCATGTTCTTTCCGGCCAGTCTCGTCATGCTGTCCCAAAACACAGCCCATGGATTCTTCCAAAATAGTCAAATACATAAAGAGTGGTCTTCCGAGAACCGGAGGAATCAGAATAGGAGGTTCTTGGAGATAACCTTTGAGTTTCTCGAAAGCTTGTTGACAGATAGCATTCCAATCTACTGGCTGATTCTTACGGAGTAATTTGAAAATTGGTGCACATATCGGAGTCATGTTAAAAATGAACCTGGAGATGTAATTCAAACAGCCCAAAAATCCTCTAACTTGAGATTCGGTTCGTGGAGCTGGCATTTCTTGAATTGCTCGCACTTTATCTGGGTCCACTTCAATGCCCTTCTGGCTAACAATGAAACCCAATAATTTCCCTGATCTGACTCCAAAGGTACACTTTGAAGGGTTTAACCTCAACTGATACTTTCGAAGTCTCTTAAACAATTTTAACAAATGGTCTACATGCTCTTCCGCACTCTGTGATTTGGCTATCATGTAGTCCACATACACCTCAATCTCCTTGTGAATCATATCATGGAACAGGGTCCCCATAGCTCTCTGGTAAGTTGCCCCGGCATTCTTCAATCCAAAAGGCATAACCTTGTAACAATAAGTACCCCACGGGGTAATGAAAGTAGTCTTGTCCATATCGGCTGGATCCATTCTAATCTGATTGTAGCCTGAAAAACCATCCATAAATGAGAACATTGCAAAATAAGACGTGTTGTCTACCAGCGTGTCGATATGTGGTAGAGGAAAATCGTCCTTGGGACTAGCTTTTTTAAGATCCCTAAATCCACGCACATTCGTACCTTTCCATTCTTCTTCATAACTGGAACAATATTAGCTACCCACTCTGGGTATTTGGAAACTGCTAAAAATTTGGCATCCAACTGTTTCTTAACTTCATCTCGAATTTTGAGGGCCATGTCAGGATGACTTCTGCGAAGCTTTTGTTTTACTGGCGGGCACTCAGGCTTGAGCGGTAACTTATGGACCACAATATCTGTATCTAAACCAGGCATGTCTTGGTAGGACCAAGCAAACACATCCACATACTCTTCAAGGAGTGAAATCAACCGTTGTTTGGTTTCTGGCTTCAATGATGCCCCAATCTTAATCTCTTTCTTTTCTTCCTCAGTGCCAAGATTGATGACATCCACCTGCTCTTCATGAGGCTAGAGATCCGTATACTGGTAATCACACATATCTGCTAGATCCTTGGGCACCTCATGATCTTCTTCCTCCTCAGCTTGGTAGACAAGGGAGTCGAAGTCAATGGTCAGAGCAAGGTCATTGAATACAATAGGTTTATGATTCATTCTGCATGATAGAATGACTTAACTTATTAAAATGCACGACAATTCAAGCACATGCGAGATGAAGATGTCTTTGTTTTGAAAAGATTGCCATTTTTAGAAACGAAATGCAAATAAAGTAAAGACAACGAGAATTTTAGCAAAATGTCATTTCATTGATTAAAATATTGAAAACGGAGGCCCTTACAAAATAATCCACTAGTTTTAGGCAAGACTAGGGAAATGAAAACAACAAATCAAAACAAGTTACTCTGGTTCTGGGTACAAAGTTGGGATCTCAACAGACTCCCAATTGCTTAACGCACCCTCCTGGCGAAAAACCAAACGATCAATATCTTCCTCTTCTTCAGCACTTCCAATGATTGTGTGGACCTGGTGTCCACCTCTGACAAATGTTTCCTACACAGTCTTCATCTTCATCCTTCTTCTTCCTATACCTGGAGCAGCCTCATCTTCTGGAGTTGGTCTGTAACCCAACCCCTGGTGTCGGTTCCTCTTCTCAATCTCAATAACTTCGCCCCATCCTGCAGGCACGCCTTCTTGAAGGACAGACTGGATACTTTTATACGAAGCAAAGCATGGATACTCTGGTACCACTGGTTTCTCATTATCTAACATAACTGCATTAGCTATTTCCAGGGCTTGGAAAGAAGTCTCCAACGCATCCTCATCAGCCTCGATGTAACGGAAGGACGAAAGATTACTAACCATCAAATCTTCTTCCCCATGTATAATGACCAACTTATCATCAATCACAAACTTCTATTTCTGATGTAGCGTTGAGGTGATAGCCCCTGCCTCATGGATCCAGGGCCTTCCTAGCAGACAGCTATAGGCAGGATTAATGTCTAAGATTTGAAACAGAACATTGAATTCCTGAGAGCTAATCAAGAAAGGTAGCTCAATTTCTCCCATCACCAATCTACGTGAACCATCAAAAGCTTTGATAACTAGCGACGTGGGTCTCATTATTCCTCCTTGGTATGCCAACTTATCGAGAGTCCTCTTTGGTAAAATATTCAGAGAAGATCCTGTATCTACAAGAACCCTAGCGAACGTGTCCTCCTGACATTTCAATGATATGTGTAGCGCAAGATTGTGTGTCCAACCTGCCTGGGTCAACTCCTCGTCACAGAAACTGAGTGTATTGCATGCAGTAATGTTAGCGATAACATGATCAAACTGTCCGGCGGTAATATCCTGAGCTACATGAGCTTGGGCCAATACTTTCTGCAGTGCTGATCGGTGGACTGGTGAATTAATCAACAAAGATAAAATGGAAATTTTGGATGGGGTCTGGTGGAGCTGATCCACAACCTTGTAGTCACTTCTTTTTATTATTCTGAGAAATTCCTCATCATCCTTTTTGGAGACCACTTCTTTACCTTTGTCATTGGCGGGTACATGACTATCACCATCTTTGCTGGGCATTTCTTTGTTCACATGAGTATAAATCCTTCCACTCCTCGTCATCTTCCCCGTTCCTACTATACTAGATACATTCTTCTCCTCAGCCCCCACCTTATTCCTTGGGACTGGTTCTTCTATAACGACCCCCACCTCTTTCCTTGGGATCATTTCTTCCTTCTCCTTACCTCCTGTAATGTCTTCGTAGATCCACGGTACCACTTTGGTTCCTCTGAACCTGAATGGGACTGGTCTTGGGAAATTATTTTGCCTGGCAGGATTAACAGGAGAACCAACTTCAGGTTTGTTGACTCTTGGAACTGATTGTTTAAACACGGGACTCATGGTACTTGCCCCTGGACTGTTGAATACGGGTATCACAGCACTTGGCCTTGGATTGTTGAACACAGGAACTACTGATATGTATTCTTCTTCGTCAAATACTGGCACTTGCTTTGGAAAATTAAACACCGGTTTAATCACTGCTACTCTACTTTCTTTTCTGAAAACCTGTAGGAAACCTTCATTAATTAACTGCTGAATATCATCTTGAACTAACTGACACCCTTCACTACTACCACCACACTCCTTGCAACCATCATGGCAAGCTTTGACCAAACCGGCACTAAACAACTTGGCATAAAATGTTCTCATGGGAGTTTTAATCTTCGCTGCATCTGAGACCAACACTTCATCATTCTCGTCTTCGATAGCATTAGTTGACCCATGCGTTGATAAGGGGTTACTCTTCACATTTGGCTGGTTATTAGCGAAAGATAGAATGTTTTTCTCCATCAGACTTTTCACCAGATTCTTTAATGCCAAACACCCTTCTAAATCATGACCCAGCCCTCCTTGATGGAAAGCACAGGTTACATTGGGGTTGAAGAACTGCATGGACTTCTCAGATGGTGGCCCCAACGGCCTAGTAACAACTAATCCTTGCTCTACCAGAGAAGGATACAATGCTATGTAGGTCATCGGTATGGGTGGAAAATTTGGTGTTACCACTTGTCTTCTTTTAGGGGTATTCTGCTATGGCGCTGGCCGCCTCGGCTGCTGGTAATTCTGATTTTGATTTCTCGGCCACTGCTGTTATTTGGGTGGCTGGGGAATAGGAACTTGTTGCATCATTTGATGATTAAAAGTGGGCATAACAGCCGCCACATAAGGCTGTTGCGCAAACTGCACTAGATAAATCGGTTGTTGAGGAAAACTGGGACCTGGTTGTTGTTAAAAGAGAGATCATTTCCATCTGGGACTCTGACTCTTTGACATAACAGCATTAGTCTCACCTTCTTTCTTCTTAAGAAAATTGCCTGGAGACTTCCTGACACTATTGCTAGGGGAACTACTAGGTGAACTAGCTACTTTTCCGCTCTTCAAACCCGCTTCTACTTTCACACCAATGGCAATAATATCAGAAAAGTTGGCACCAATATTATTGATCATCTTCTCATAAAATTCAGGCCTTATGCTATCAACAAACCAATCAGCTAATTCTTTTTCTGTCAATGGCGGCTCAACCTACGAGGCCATCTCCCTCCACCTTTGAGCGTACTCTTTGAATGACTCGGTGTTCTTTTGAGTCATAGTCAGCAATTGTCTACGATCTGGAGCTAAATCTAAATTATACTTATAATGTCTCACAAAGGCGTCCATTACGTCTTGAAAACACTTGATCTGAGACTGATCCAAACCTAGGTACCATTTTGCAGCAGCGCCCTTCAGGCTATCTTGGAAACAATGTATCAATAACTTATAGTTGTCCATGTACACAGCCATTCTTCGGAGGTACATGACCAAATGCGCTTTGGGGCAAGTAGCACCAGAATACAATTCAAAACCTGGCAGCCTGAACTTTGGTGGGATTACCAGATCTGTAACCAAACACATGTCCTTGAGGTCAGTACTGAAGACATTACTTCCCTCCATAGCTTTCCACTTCCTCTGCATAACCTCCATACTTGCTCTTAACTTCTCATTACAATCATCCTCTTCCACAGACACATTTTCATAATCAAAGTGATGCTAATTCTGAAAAACAGGTTGAATCTGGCTAAGCACCAAAGGCAGAGCATAAGTTGGAATAGTTTGCTAATTCTCACTAAACAACGGTACCACTTGTTGCGTAGATTGAGGAGTCGTGGCTTGTATAGAATCAAATGGCATCCCTAGAGTAGGGTTCACAACAGGTATAACCAGAGGCTCTACAGTTGTAGCAACGACCTCTGAGACTACAGTGACCTGCGTATCCATCTTTACTCGTATAACATTCAAAACTTCCATGATCTGCCCCATACCTCCTCTCAATTCGTTGAGTTCGTTGTTAACCTGATCCAAATTCTCACAATCCTCAAACATTCTTCTTTTTTGAGCCTGTGCCCGGGTGTTGTAACGATGCAGAGAATTCAGGATGACGGTTCTGGAGAAGATAAAACAATGATGAGACACGGAAGAATGCACATGCACAGATGCAAAGATGCAAATGAGATGCAAATGCAGGCTAAACCATCAAGAACTAAAAATTATTCGCAAACAGTGTAAACAATAGGATTACCAACAACATAAACTCCTTCCCATTGAAAGATAATACAAGTGCTTACGAAAAGGAAATATTACAACCATTGTTTGAATTACATTAAAAGAAATACAACTTAAACAGGATTACAACAACTGATCATAAAACAGGAAACCTAAAGCTACATCTCTGAATAGGAGGGCCCTTCGCCTTCCTTGATCCCTTTCATGATCTCCTTGATGCGCTGCTTGGTTCTGGCCTTCTCAATAAACAGCTCCCCCAGCAACTCCATCCTCTTCTGCTTGGCATTCGTGGGTGTCTTGTAGTATGGAAAAGGTTTCTTCATGCTGAGCGAAATCCCTTGCGCCCATTTCAAATGAGCTTCTGTGACAGGACCGGCAGTGGTCCACCTCTGCTGATTAATGTGGAACCAGGCGTGCCCCATTTTGAGTTTGTCTTCAAATCCCTCTCCATACCCAAAATAGATCAACTTCAGCTCCTCGGGATCTGGTTGTTCCTCAATGGGATGAACCAGTTGGTAACGAGCAAGCACCAGATTATAGTTAATGCAACCATTCTGTCCCATGAGTGGCACGTTGGGATAGTCCCCACAGCTTACAATCATAAGGGTCCCTCTTGGGTCTGAATCATACCACCTGATAGCATAATGCTCTAGTTCCATTAATTTCTTAGCCCAAAGGGCGCTGTCCCTTACCTCCCAAAATGTTGGAGTTGTAGGCAAATAAGAAATGAACCACTTATAGAGCAGTGGAGCACAACAAACAATCACACCTTCTCCTTTCATGCATTGTGTAGTAACTGAGAAGTACATATCAGCTAATAGGGTAGGGACAGGATTCTCACTCATAAAGATTCGAATAGCCTCGACGTCAATGAAGTCTTCGACATTGGGAAACAGGAATAACCCGTATACTAGCAGAGCAAAAACTGATTCAAACATTGCAGAGTCTCCCCTTTCTTGAAAGTGAATAGCCCTTTCAATCAAAAACTGAGTTGGTAAACCATGATACCCTTCTCTAGTAGTCATGTTCTCTCGTATATGCTTCTTTCGGATTCCTAACCCTGCAGCGATCTCTTGTTTAAGGAACTCCCCTTCCAAACCAGAAAATGGGGGATGATGCTGAATTGGTAAACTCATCATAGCTGAATACTCCTCTATAGTTGGAACCAGCTGGAAATTAGGAAATATGAAACAACGGTATGCGGGATGGTACAGTTGTACCAAAGTTTCCAGCAATCCTTCCTTCACCTGTAGTTTCATTAGGGACAGAAGGTCTTTATACTTGTCGATGCAACTTAGCGGGTCTTTAATTCTTCCTCCGATCTCGACCAGCTGCTCGACGTTAGGGATCAGGAAAGTAAAGGGCTGGTTTATCTTTTTGGTAGCCTCCATTCCCTACAAAGCCTGCAAAACAAAGTTTAGTATCTTGATGGTTTAGCGAAGATGCAAAATGCAATGCAAAGTTATATGGAATTCAGACATTTTTGCAGAACATCGTGAAATATCAAAAGCCTCATTTTCATTGAAAACGGATTACAATAGTTAATACACTTTTGAGAGTCGTAAAAGAGACTAAATAAAAGCCTAGAAAGTCCTAAGGAGATTCTCCTAAGAGTCGTTGCTTGAGCCTTTTGTTTTCTTCCTCCATCTGATCTTTTTCTGCGACAAGTTTGTCGACGATTGTCTTCCAAGCTGTAGGTTGAACAATAGAAAAACTTGGGCCTTCCTGGACCTTCTTTTTCTTGTAAGAGGTCAGTTCTTCATCCTTGGCGCGCAGTTGTTTTCGAAGTTCAAAATTCTCCTCAACAACCACCTGATACTTGAGTCTCCTTGCTTCCTCTGATCGCTGGGTCTATTTCAATGATATCTCTAACTCCTCCTCTTTCAACATGAAGTACAGAATAAGCTCTTCTTCACGGGAATTGGTTCCTCCCTCTTGTATGGCATCTTCAATTCAATGGTTCTCTTGCTGACCCACTAAAGATATGGCTCCAAAGAAACACAATTGGGTTTCCCCAAAGAGCTACTTCCTCTTTTACACTTGCTACCCCAGGCTTTCAAGATTAGATCCCTTTGTTCTTCATTCTTATCATACTCTTCAAAATAAATTCCCTCTACATGAATGCTTAGAGGTTTATCCTTCAGAGGGTATCCCAATTGACAGCGTACCAACACTGGATTGTAACTGATTCCACCTTTGATGTCAAGAAGAGGCATGTTGTTATACTGGCCACAACTGTCTGTTATTGAGATTTTTTCGTACACTCGATTGTACCAGTCAATGTCTGCATGAGAAAGGACCATAATCTTCTTAGACCACCATCCCTTCTTAGGATCCCAGAACGCACCTTTCTTCGGTAAGTGTGAAATAAACCATCTATATAACACAAGGATACAGCAAGTGATCTGTCCATTACTATGGGCATTTCTTGTATGGACTGAGTGGTAGGCTTCAGCAAGTAAGGTAGGTACAGGATTTTGCTTTAGGAAAATCTTGATTGCATTTAGATCCACAAAGTTGTCAATGTTCGGGAACAGGAAGAGTCCATAGGTGAGTAGAGCAAAAACAACTTCAAAGGCGTCTTTGTTGGAGTGTTTAGCGAAGTAATAAGCCTTTCTAAACAGAAACTTGGTGGTCAACCCAAAAATCCCTCCCTTGGAGATTAAGTTGTTTTTGACGTCAACTAATTCCAAGCGAGTCTCCTTTGCTATCTCTTCCTCTTTTGGATCTATGTTGAAAATATGGAACAGAGAATCATCCTTGACGGGTAAACCAACTATCTGAGAATATTCTTCAAGTGTAGGCAAGAGATGATAGTCGGGAAAGGTGAAATAATGATACTTTGGGTCGTAGAACTGAAGCAAAGTTGAAAGGAGTCCTTCATCGACACTTCTCTTCAACAATATCCATAAATTCCCATACCTGTCTTTGAATCCTTCGGGGTCTGTTAGAAAATCTCCCAATCTCCTTAGGTCATCTAATTTAGGGCTCTTGAAAGTGTGTTTCACTGTTTTCCTTCTTAATTCATCCATGATATCTCTGTGACATTTTACAAAAAGAGGTATGAGTTCCATGAAACAGATATGCTAAGAATGCGTATGCTATATGGATGCAACAAACACAAACATATACAAACACAAGCACATAAAGGTTTGGGTTGAAAGCATGGAGCCAAGGTTCACCCTCCCATTGGTATGTACTAAGATTTTCACCTGCCGAACAAGGTTCTAAGAGTTCCCAGAGTCTACAATCCATCTTTCATATTTTATCGACTTCCCAAATGACTTGGTAATCAACAAAATTCTCAAGAGAATCTCATCTGAGTGTAGTAACGCGTAGCAACTTGAAATTCTGGTATCAGACGTGTGATGTTAAGTGCGATGTCACAACAACACACTATGCACAATGGACAAAATAAACAGCAGAATAACACACCAAATTGTTCACCCAGTTCGGTCTAACTACCTACGTCTGGGGGCTACCAAGCCAAGGATGAAATTCACTACTTGTAGAATTAAATTACAGACTCAACAACCCAGTTGACAATCTCCTAATCTTAATTCCTACTAGTGACTTCCTACCTAAGAAACCACTTAGATATGAGAACACTACTTAATCCCTAAAACACTTCAGTGACACAATTCAAAGATCACACACTTTGAATAACACTACTTGATTTTGCTTCACAGCTTTGATCAAGAACAACTCAAATCAACAATACCAATTCACACTAGAATGGTTTACAAAACATGTACGAAGACACAAAACGACTCTCAGTCTTTAGCTCTCTTTCTTCGTTGCTTTTTCTTCAGTACTGATGCGCTTTATATAGCTCTTTGAATTGGACTTGGACCTACTACAATATCTGACCTGATTTGTTATTTAAAACTGAATATTCAAAACAGATTTTCTCTTAAAATCTTTTCAAATATTCAACCTTTTAAATCTCCTACAAATCTGCACCAGATCTCCTATGCAGCAGAGAATATCTATCCCAAGATATTCGCATCCAATGAGACAGCTTGTTCTCCATAATTCCAGCTAACACGCAAACCCTAGCAACATCACAACCTGATGTTATTAATTCTGCAAATCTAATGTCACAACATCGCTTGTGACATCAGACATCCAAACTTCAGTAACTTAAACACTTAACACAGCCCAGTGTTAAGACTCAATGTTGCAACATCACCACCTTGACATCAACATTGAATAGTTTTTGTTTTACCAAAATTCCAGCCAATCCAAGAAACTAACAATCTCCCCCTTTGGCTAATTTTGGCTAAAACAATCTCTGTACCTTCAGAGACTTCAGCAGCGGAATAAGCTTCAATAAATTATTAAAACTTCAAGCAGCAGCATTTTCACTTTACTTCACACAATGGCTTTACTGCAGCAACAAAACAGCTACAATTTTCATCAATCAACGATGGTGCTCCCCCTCAAAATAAGAACCAGCCTAACAGCTATTGAGATCAGCACTTACTCCCCCTCAATATCTGCACCACTGCACTTTACCATCAGCAATCAACTACATTCTCAGCAGATACAACCATTAACTCCATTGACAGCATATGATATCAGAATATTTGACAACTCTAACTCCTTGGCTACTTCCTTGGCTACATCCTTGGCTACTTCTCCCCCTGTTTAGCCACAATTTGACAATCTTCAACCAGAAGCCCTTACTAACTACAGTTAGCACTACCCTAGCTCTCATTGTTAGCCTCGCAGTTAGCAACCAGGCAAAACAGATCATAGAACAAAAATCATAAAGGGTGCATATACAGCACAATAATCATGATACAAACCAGCACAACAGTGCAAAAAAAACTAAAGCTACTAACTAAGCAAAACATTAAAAGCTTTAATCATCTGAGCTGAGATCATCATCATCTTCTTCATCTTCTTTTGGGCTGTCATTATCAGCCTCATCCTTTTTATCAGCAACTTCTTTCTCACTTTCTTTTTCCTTCATCTTCAGAGTTATAAGTAATTTTTTAAACTTCTCCTTTCTTTCAATGTTTACTCTGATGACTTCATCTAGTTCTTTACAGGCTTCCTCCAGTTCAGAAATCATATCAGTCTTGACATGAGTATGATGAGTAGATGTAGAGGCAGATGTCTTGACATGATCAGCAACATGTTTTCCTTCAAACAACTTCTGATGAAAAAACAAGTCAGGCTTCCTCCTACAAACACTATCATACTGGTGAAGAATCCCAGTATGCTGAGACAGAATTATCCCATAAATTAGGGAAGGAAATGCAATAGGAAATTTCACAGCTCTTGTTGCAGCATGCTTGATAGTCTGATTATAAATGTAAGAGCCATAGTCAAACAATCTTTTTGTTCCAATGGCATAAACTAATTTGCCCAAACCAGCAGAAATAGAGGTCTTGTGGTTTGTAGGAACCCAGTTAACAGCACCTATTCTATGAAGAATAGCATATTTCTCACTTAATAAACTTACTGCCAACTTCCCATTTGAGGGCCAAACTTCTTCCTGACCAGCTGTGATTTCTTTGCAGGTAACATTATTAGAAGCTTCTATTTCTCCATAATCTTCCTCACTTCTTCCTAAGTAGGCATTAATCACCTTAGGAGAGAACCAGACACACTTACCCCTAACAGTAACTCTTCTGAAACTTAGACTTTTGCTGTCATTAATAGACTCAGGGATATTTACTATAAATTCTCAGACCAGTCTATCATAACACTTATTCAATCCTGATACAGTCCTCATGAGGCCAGCAAACTTAATTAGACCTACAATTTTAGTAGACTCTAAATCATCTGTACCTAGTTCTCTTTCCAAAGCTATCCTTCTCTGGCTCACATAATTCCACATGAAAGCACTTTTGACACAGTGAAATGCGATGTCATCAGGAACTGGATCAACAACTCTGTTGATGTCTTGAACATCGCACTCTGAGTCTGATTCTTCCCTTATTCTCCTCTTTTTGCCAGAAATGGAAATTTTGCTCCATGACTTGGGAGATCTTGCAACTGAAATCCTTTTCTTATCCTTCCTCGCATTACCAATGATATCACTATCAGATGAGTCCTCAACATCTATAACCTCAACCCGATCCTTCCCTTTATACCTGTTACTTTTAGGCCTAGGGGAAGATGTTCTGACATCAGGGATGACATCAGTGTCTTTAAGATCTTCTTCTTTCCTACCACCTTTAGCATCTTGAATCACAGACAAGGCCAGTCTATGAAGATTGGTGTCCTCACTTTGAGAGCTCACCTGTTCAGCAGGCATTTTCCTTAAAGGGACAGAAATCCCTTTCACACGTATTCCCTTTTCAAGAATTTTGGTGGCAATCTGCTCCAAATGCATGTCCACATCATACTTTTCCTCAACAGCTTGAGAGGATGATGACCTAGTTTCACTTTTATTCAACTTGGGTGAAGGTTTAGAGTTACCTGAGTCTGGGAGAGCCGTATGAACGAGTTCCTTGTCAATATATTCTTTTTCTGATGAAACCCTAGTTCGTTCATGCGCAGGTCTTTGAGAATTAGAGTTCTTGGATGAAGAATACATCGTTCCTTTGTAACAGACTAGGTTTAGAGAGGATTTTTCTATTCTGTTGAGATTAAGGGAGATGAACCGTTGAGAAGAGAGAACTTTGATGAGTCTTGATATAGAATCAATATGGTAAGGCGCCTGATTTTGAGTACCTCTTAATGACCAATCACTGATTTTCTCCCTCCATAAAGACTTTCCTTTTAAAAATTTAAAAGGATTCACATCAGGACTCATTAACTCTGATTGACCTTTCAGCATCTCTTCACACTTGATGTCACAGTCTAATGTTAAAACATCAGTCTTAACATCAACAGTTGAGCTGACTTCTATAGGTATTCATAGATAACAATTATCTCTGGATCTGACTCCTTTCATGACCACTTCATCATTCTCATTTGTCACCAGACACTTATCCTTGGAATAGCTGACTTTGTAGCCTTCATCACATAGCTGACTTATGCTAATCAGATTAGCATTCAAACCTTGGACAAGGATCACACTATCAAGAGTAAGACCATCATGATTCTTTATACTTCCAACTCCTTCTACTACTCCTTTTTCTCCATTTCCAAACACCACCTTATTCGCATGGCAAGGATTGAACTCCACCAAATGCTCCTTGGATCCAGTCATGTGCTTTGAACATCCACTGTCAAAGTACCATGCATCCATGGCAAAATGTCCATTTGAGGTATGAGCCAATAGAAACGTGACCTGAGCTTTAAGAACCCATTGTTTCACCTCTTTGGGCCTGACCTCCTTCTGTCTGGGTTGAGAAGCAGAATTTGGATAACCATGAAGCTTGAAACACGAGGATTGCATATGTCCAAACCTGCCACAATAGAAGCATCTGACTCTGTCATCTCTGAAGTGGTTAAATCTTCTGCCACTTTGATGATAATGCTGTGGCTGCCACCCATAATGTTGTCTCCTTCTTCCATAGTTGGATTATCTTCTTCTGTACTAAGGATGTTGTCTCCTAGGCTGTCTCCTATGGTGATGAGGCTTCCTTCTTCCATAGTTATGAGGCACAACATTGTTGTATCCATATCCATATCCATACCAGTCTCCCTGATGTTGAGACATCTGATGAGACATGTTCTGTTTGAACCTGGCAGCTTGCATGCTCTTGTGATATTGGGGAGGCATATACTGACTAGCTTCTTGGGGCAGCATCTTCCTCTGATGAGGACCATTCTTCTTCTCAACATTCTGAGGATGAACACCCTTCTTAGGAGTAGGATCCTGTCTCTTTGTTTGATGATGAGACATTTGCTGGGACACCTCCTTCTTTGTTCCTGAAGTGCTTGCTTCAGCAGAAACCTTTTTCTCAGCCACAAATCCTATACCTGACTTATCACCAGCAACCTTTTCTGTCTAAAGGATCTTGTCAAGTGTGTCTGTACCACAGCTCAGCATCCTAACAGATTTGGTCATATGATCAAGATGAGCTTTGACCAGTGAGACTTCATTCTCCAAATCAGCTTTAGCAGTCTCAAGCTGAGCAATCTATTCCTTTTGACTCTTGTTTTCTTGACAGATTTCAGCACTCTTCAGGCAAAGCTCTTGATAAGTAGAAGCTAGCTCCTCAAAAGTTATTTCCCCATCACTAGAATCATCATCAGAAACAACAGTTCCTGCTAAGGCTCTCACATGCCTTGCTGATTCACCTTCACTTTCACTATCAGATTCAGACCAGGAAACTGACATGCTCTTCTTCTGCTTTTTCAAGAATGTGGGACATTCTTTCTTAACATGTCCATAACCTTCACATTCAAAGCACTGAACACCTTTATCCTGGACAGTCTTCTCTTCATCTTTCTCTTTTGAGTTGCTGATGTCAGAAGAGACGTTCTTGACATTAGGCCTGGAGTTATTGTTCATCCTCTTGAACACCTTTTTGAACTGCCTTCCCAACATAGCAATGGCCTGAGATAGATCTTCCTGGGATTCAGCACTAATTCCTTTCTCTTCTTGATCATTTGACACCAAGGCTATACTTTTTGGCTTCTTTTCTGGTTCTTCCTCATTCAAACCAAGCTCAAAGGTTTGAAGAGATCCAATGAGCTCATCAACCCTCATCTTGCTGATGTCTTGAGCTTCTTCAATTGCAGTCACCTTCATCTTGTACCTCTTAGGAAGTGACCTAAGAATCTTCCTTACAAGCTTTTCTTCTGACATTTTCTCTCCAAGAGCACTAGATGCATTGGCCAGCTCAATAACACTCATATGGAAGTCATGAATAGTCTCATCTTCCTTCATCTTTAGGCTTTCAAACTTAGATGTTAGAAGCTGAAGTCTTGACATCTTCACTCTAGATGTTCCTTCATGAGTAGCCTTCAAAATATCCCATGCTTCCTTAGCAACTTCACATGTATTGATCAGCCTGAATATGTTTTTATCCACTCCATTGAAGATTGTATTTAGAGCTTTCGAATTTCCAAGGGAAAGCTCATCTTCTTCCTTGGTCCATTCTTCTTCAGGCTTCGGCTTTGAAGTGCCCTCTTTATCTTTGCCAGCATCATCCTTTTCAAACACAACCGGTGCTTTCCATTCTTTAATTATAGCCTTCCAAGCCCTACTATCCAAGGATTTCAAAAACGTGATCATCCTTGGCTTCCAATAATCATAATTGGATCCATCCAAAATAGGGGGTTTGTTGACAAATCCTCCAACTTTTTTGCCCATCTTTACACCAGAAAGTAACTTCCCTAGATCTCACCCAGAGACAGACAGGATGCCAGCTCTGATACCAATTGAAATTCTGGTATCAGACGTGTGATGTTAAGTGCGATGTCACAACAACACACTCTGCACAATGGACAAAATAAACAGCAGAATAACACACCAAATTGTTCACCCAGTTCGGTCTAACTACCTACGTCTGGGGGCTACCAAGCCAGGGATGAAATTCACTACTTGTAGAATTAAATTACAGACTCAACAACCCAGTTGACAATCTCCTAATCTTAATTCCTACTAGTGACTTCCTACCTAAGAAACCACTTAGATATGAGAACACTACTCAATCCCTAAAACACTTCAGTGACACAATTCAAAGATCACACAATTTGAATAACACTACTTGATTCTGCTTCACAGCTTTGATCAAGAACAACTCAAATCAACAATACCAATTCACACTAGAATGGTTTACAAAACATGCACGAAGACACAAAACGACTCTCAGTCTTTAGCTCTCTTTCTTCGTTGCTTTTTCTTCAGTACTGGTGCGCTTTATATAGCTCTTTGAATTGGACTTGGACCTGCTACAATATCTGACCTGATTTGTTATTTAAAACTGAATATTCAAACCAGATTTTCTCCTAAAATCTTTTCAAATCTTCAACCTTTTAAATCTCCTACAAATCTGCACCAGATCTCTTATGCAGCAGAGAATATATATCCCAAGATATTCGTATCCAATGAGACAGCTCGCTCTCCACAATTCCAGCTAACACGCAAACCCTAACAACATCACAACCTGATGTTATTAATTCTGCAGATCTAATGTCACAACATCGCTTGTGACATCAGACATCCAAACTTCAGTAACTTAAACACTTAACACAACCCAGTGTTAAGACTCAATGTTGCAACATCACCACCTTGACATCAACATTGAACATTTTTTGTTTTACCAAAATTCCAGCCAATCCAAGAAACTAACATAATTCAGAAATAGACTCCTTCATAGTCCTCGCACTACATCTAAACGGCTTAAGTGGGGTTTGGAAACTACGGTTCTCAGCCTCAATGGCACCTACATTGAGAGTAGCACGCTTTCACGAAAAGGATCGTTTAACATGACTAAACTCTCAAGTGGGCCTAAGCTAAGTGATGGTGTCTCAAGTTAACTTTTTCAGGAATCGACTCCATCAAAGCCTCCTTGAATATACCATCGTCCTATCATAAGTGCACTCAAAATCCAGGTTAGGATTTATCTCACTCATGGATACTATATCAACCCAAGATAAACAGGATAATAAATCAAGAACAAAGATACAAGTATATAAGCAAATATGACATACATAAGCATATACAAGCAAACAAGCAAACATGAATAACATAAAAACAAGATAGGCTTAACCCTCTTAGGAAAGGACCAGCAATAGGTCTTACATTCCCCAGTGAAGTCACCATTTCTGTTGCGGGGAAAATCGAATAACAAGCTATTAATTAACTTGCATCATATTTCTTTTACAACCGACTTTGATTTATCCAAAGGAAAGGTTCAAGATCGTTAGAAAAATCTAAAGGGGGGAGATCTAAGGTTCGGGGGTTGGTTACGCCTAGGGAAGGTATTAGCACCCTAAATGTATGTAGTACTCTACAGGAGCCTCTTATTAATGGTTACGTTTGCTAAGGGTTCTATGCCAAAGGTTGAAAACCTAGGGGTTAGTATCTAAGTATACTCGACAAAGCATCGCACTTTGCGCCTACGTATCCTCGGGTATAGAATCAGAGTATGCGTAGTTCTACGTCTACTGAATGATTGACTGTGGTCAATATTCAGAGGGGAAATAAGTGTGACCTCATTGTAGAGTATAAGAACTCTCTAAGTCTAGTTATAATGGTCCTATGTTATGTTTTAGTCAATAGGGAAAGTGAGTATTCATTAGGATGAATATCACCAAGAGTGTAAGAACTCTCTCCTAAGGCTAGTTATGATTTCATGGCTCTAATGAGGGCAAGAAATAAGGTTTAGCTCTTATGAGGCTACTAGGTTAAGGTGGGGGCTATGACTTTAAGAGTCAACATTAATTCACCTTCCTTTGGAAACGGGGGGAAAGATAACAGTTGATAAGATACTAAAAGATAACAAGAGACACTAATAAAGATGAATAAGATAACAACAATAGCATGAATATGGCAAAAAGTAATTCATAGATAAGCATGGATAAAAGTGGACATGATCATCATAGAAACATGTAAGCAAGGAAAAATCAATATGTTTCAATCTTAAGGAAGACAAACATAAGGAACACTCACAAGATAAAGAGGCATGATATTAATTAAGGATGATATATAAAGAAGAACCAAATTCATCAAAGTCAAATATAAGATAAGTCAAGCATGGATGAATTAGTTCAAGACCTAAACAAATATTAGTGAAACAAACAATTAAATAATCAATAAGGATGATTCATAAAGCTAACAATTAGTCCAATTAAGAAATAATCAAGAAACAATTAGGCTTGAATAAACATAAGAGAAATTAAGATAAATCTCATACTAAGAAACAATTAAGCTTAAAGAAACAATTAGAAATAACTCACATATTAATTATTAAGCTTAGATAAACAAGCAACACTTAAGAAATAATTCTCATATTAATTAGGCTTACATAAACAATTATGAAACAAATTACATATTAAAATTAAGCTTAAATAAATAAGAGAAAAAAATTAGAACCATCCACATATTAATAAACAATTAAAAAATAATCACATATTAATAAAGATTAAAAATATTTTTGGGAGTTTTGAAATAAAGAAAAGGTTTTAAATAAATAAAATAAAAAGGTTTTTTAAAAAAGAGATTTGAAATTAAAATAGTAAAAAAGGAAATAAAGCGCAGGGGGGTGCATAAGCAAATGGATTATTTAAAAAAAAACAAGGGCGAGACTTGGGCCAGAAACTGGGGGGGTGGTGATAGCAAGCCCAGGCGCAGGTCCAAAAGGAAAAGAAAAGAAAAAAAAAACAGGCAAATAAAAAAACACAAAAGGGTTGATCCGCAGGATCGAACCCAGGTATGGCAAGTGAAAGGTAAAGGCAAGGCAAGTGAGATACCGTTGGGACGACTATTTCATCCAATATATAATTCGCTTCTAATTCAATATAAACTAACACGTTTCATAAAATGAGATAAATGGAAAACATACGCGCGCGTACATAAACTGAGAGTGCAACACATATATCAATTGGTCAGGTCCTTTTTTAAAGCACAACACGACAAAAACTAACGTTAACCAATCAGGAAGCACGCATGGTAATGAAAAACATGCAGCAACATAACACCATCGTGTTTCAAACTGGAATCTCAAAATATACATCAAACTTCACACCAATATAAAAGCCTGCATACTTAATCAAATATCATGAATTAACACACTAGAATGACGTGCTCAAAACATAGAACCATGATAAACCCTAATCTGGACAAGGTAGTGACCATATCAAGAGCAAGAAGCACAGGAAAACACAGGTTCAAAATGAAAACACAGTTCAGGAAAGCATGGAAAACCACTCTCTGTTTTAATCCAAAACCCACATAAACCTCAACAACTCAACAACAACATTGTAGTAGTAACAAACTAACACTCAGAAACTCATTCACATGTTAACATGATCAACCAACAAGATTAAAAACTCAAACAAGTTGAAGATAACATCAAACAGTCAACAAATATTCCAAACATGAATCCTAATCACTCACACACATGATAAATATCAAAGTTAATAGGTTCAGTATACATAGATCAAAGCAACATACCCATTCAAATAGTTATTCATTTTAACATGGCAAGCAAGCTTTTTATCAGAAATGAACTTTATTCACTATGGAAACCATGGAGAGGTATGAACAAACTCAAACAGAGGTTCATGACAATATAGATATAATGCATAGATACCATGAACACACAAATATTGCAACAGCATGTGATCTTTAATATGAACCAGAATGTACTCAGCATAGCATGATAAGCATGATAAATGGATGTTTGAGGAACTTATCTGGTTCCAACCAAATGAAAAGAACTCCTTTCCTTTTTCAGCTGACTCGAGCTCCCAATGCAAGCTTATTTTCAGAGTAGCTTGTGAAGATCATTGATGAGAAATGAAATGAGGAGAAGCTCCCTTTTATAGAAAGGCTTGGCTGGATAATATGCTGAATGTCCAAGGGATAAAAGCTTTGCTTGCAAGAGGAAAATCGTGGAAAGATTTTGGAGGTAGGGGTTGTTCTGAACAGAAGTTTATGGAGCCAAGTGAACTTCTTCTTTTTGCCATTAGGTCAGACAGTATAGTATGTTTTGGCTTGTATCTGAAGGACCAAGGATGTGCACGAAATGCTCTTGGCAAGTTACTTGTAATTGTGAACATAAGGGTACAAAAGGAGATATACGGTGCAACTACTTTTTGATGGATTAGTTGAATAAAAGGAAGACTTGAACTAATGTGTTAGGGCTGTAGGTGTGTACTTGGAGAGGATAAAAATTCAAATTCAAATCTGAGGTAGAACTTGGTGCAAATCAGCTTCGAGTGCCCTTGTTCTACATATGATATCTCTTGATTTTGTGATCCAAATTTCATGCTCTTTGGCTCTAATGAAAGCTCATGCATCATACTACAATGTTGGTGTTCAAATGTAGTTGAAATAATGCCTTGAATTAGTAGAAAATTGCCCACAAATCATGTCCACTAAAAACTGCACAAAATGACTTTCTAAGTTAAAATTTGACAACTTAAAGTACCCTTCTTTGAGAGCCCATAACTTGAGAACGGTTTATCCAAATGAGGTGTTCCACATATGGTTGGAAAGCTCTCATCATGCTCTACAACTTTCATTTGGGGCCCAAGTCTTGAATCCAAATGGAAATGGGTGAAAAGTGATGTCAAAGTTAGAGAAAAATGTGAAGAAAAGTGTTGAGTCACTCCAATTGGACAAAAAGTCATATGGAATAAATTGAATATCTTGAAAAGAGCTTTCCAATGAGCTTTGAGTCACTCCAATTGGGTGTGTGCTTTAGGAGTTATGGTCATTTCAAAATGTGCTATTAGGGGAAAAATCTCACATATGACATCTTTCATGATCAAAACCTACTTCTCTTGCAAGAAACTTCATGAAACTTGATCTTGATGCTTTAAATACCTCATAAGACATTCTATGATGATTAGAACCATTGACACTTCATTTGAACCAAAATTCCAAAGGATTAGGGTTTCAGTCAAACCCTAATTTTGACTGTGAATGCACTGAGGTCATATCTTGTAAGCTTGCTTCTTCATTTTTATCCAAAGGTATTAGGAGACTCTTGAGGATGTTTATAAACCAATAGAATCAATACTTAGGGTTTGGGAGTCCATCTTGATGAAAATCAAAGCCATTGACTGATAAGTGTCACAGAAACCCTAATTTGGAGGCACAGTGAGGCCGAGGCTCAAAATTCTCTTGTTGAGGACCAAAAAACTTGGATTCCTGTTGAATGATGTCTCTTGAATGTAGATGACCCTAAGTGGTAAGTGAGCCACACAAATCTTGACTTGATAGAGCCAAATTTTTAGTGATTTCTTCAGAGCAAATACCCTAATTCCAAAGTTCTTGCACTGGAAATCTTTTGTTGACTTGACTTGCTTCAAAACAACTTGTGGAGCTTCATAATGATGAACAAACCTAATTTGATCACAAGGAAACAAACTACAAGATATGGGTTAGTTCACACAATGCAGAGATGATCCTAAGATGCACAAAAGCTAGATGACATCTAAGGGATAAAAATTTAGGGTACAACATTCACGAACAAGATGTTAGTAAATAAAGAAACAACAGTGTAAGTAAACTTCATCTAGTTTTAGAAACAATGAAAAGAAATATAAGAAGTATGAAGCTTTTGTGTAAGCTTCTTCCTCCTTATATTTCTTCTTCATTGATTCCCAAACTAGTTGAACATCATAATTGTTTCATGTTCCCGGTTAATTTCATTAAAAGGTGTGTTATTCATGTTCCTCTCTTTACTCTTCATTGGATTATGGTTTTAGGGTTTGTTTTCAATAGAGGATGCCCATTTTTTAAGTTTGTTGTGTTTCCTTACAGGTTAAGGGGATGATACAGGGTGATGATGCTGGTGGTAGCAAGCGTATTATATGAGTTTATAATATCTGGATCTGGTATAGAATGTTGTTTGAAATACATTCATTTAATTTGACATAGATACTTATAATCTACAAATTAAGTTGTATTTGAAAACCAACTTATATGAATCAATGTTTTCGAATTGCACCCCTCTCACCGTTCATATCACGATGTTTAATATATATATTATGGTATAATGATATGGCTCCTTAGATGTATCGCCATCTTCCATTATAGTTAAATTTCATTAACAACAAATTACTAGTTAATCTGCCTCTCCATCAACACTTATAATCGTAAAACTTCCGATTATAAAAATTATGATGATAAGTGATGATGATGATAAGGCAGATTATCTAATGTCTTGTACTTATGGAAATTTAACTATAATCGAAGATAGCGATATATCGAAGGAGTCAGATCAATAAACCACAATATATATGTAAAACAACGTGAAATGCACGATGAGACGAATGCAATCAGAAAACATTGGTTTGTTTAAGTTGGTTTTCAAGAACAATTTAATTTGCAGATTATAAACTTCTTCATCAAATTGATTCCATGTATATTTCTTTAGTGAGGTGTTTGGAAAACAAGCAATCTATATTTAATATAATAAACTCAGGGTTCTTATAACAACGGTAATCTATTGTAACCGAGATCATAGGTAATTTATGTTTTACATAATTCGCTGTTGATGGGTTTCGAACCCAGCACCTAAGTGTATGTATCACTACGGTTTATTATCATAATCGTTGTGATATATGGCGCGCGTCCTGCCTTTCAATAACGGTTTCCAGACCATTGTAGAAACAACGAACTTACAATGACAATCTACATAACAACGCCTTCGCCCGCATCATTATATGTCATTCCCAACCATTGTTAAATGGGTTTTTCGTAGTAGTGGAATGAAGAAAGTGTTTGACAAAAAGGTTCAACCTCGTGTCTTCTGAAAAGGAGACCTTATGCTCAAGAAGATACAATCATACCTCACTGATTCTCGAGGCAAGTGGACTCCGAATTATGACGCCCCCTATGTGGTCAAGAAAGCCTTCTCAGGCGGTGCCTTGAGACTCACAACCATGGATGGAGAGGAATTTGCCTACCCCACATATGTTGACATAGTCAAGAAATACTTTGCCTAAATAATAAATAACAAAACATCTCGGTGGATTGAAAACCGGAAAGGGCGGTCCAGGCAAAAATTAGAGACATAAGCAAAAATCATCCCGATGGATTAGAAATCTCAAAAGACAATCCAGGAAAAAGTTAGGGATTAAGGGCAAGTAACTACGTCCGACAAAGTTAAATCCCCAGCAGTAACACTATTCGTCGACAAACTTCCAGTCAAGGTCATCTTCGACAGAAGCTCAAGATATCCAGAATTTAAAGTTGGTAGAAGGATAACGGTCGTTATGTTTCAATGTAGCCCCTTTTCCCTTAAATTACCATTTTCTCGACTTTGTAAATGCTCTATGGGATCACGCGTTTGGGTGATTTCCATCCTATCAATAAAATTTGAGCCCCGGTGCTTTTGTTTTCAATTCTCAGTTGTTTTAGCTTTACAGAATGACATTTTTAACATGATCAACGATTCTTGAAATAAATCAAAAATGAATTTACTTGTCAAAAAGTTTTATGCTTTTCAAAATAAGGATGGCAATTATTTTTGACTGATGAGCGTCGAAAAGAACTTCGATGGTTTCTCCAGAGGTGATTGAACCTCAGAATGCAGAATCAAAGTACTCCTTCTAAACCAGTACACCTGAGCGAAAGATCAACTATTTCAGATGCCATGTTTCATCCGATATCCCTGACCGAGTTCTTACCTCTTAAGACTAATTAAACCATCCTTTCTCCCCACAGGGATCGTCTTTCCTAAGCAAGGCAGGACTGCTATACTTTTTATCCCCCGCAGTGGCCGAGTATCCAGTTGTGTTCATCTATTAGTCTGTATGTCACGTTAGTTTTGTCAGCATAAACATACATACCTCGTGCATTATTGATTCACATTCATAATCATATTGCATTAATATCACTTTGGTCATTCCCAAGTGATAAAGTCCTCTTGTCAGCCCAGTTGTCAGCCCTTTCCTCATTAGGAGATGTGTCGTCTGAGCAACCTCTCCCCCAATTTATTTCTAGATTGGAGCCTGTCCTCAACCACTTTGATAACTTGAACCTCTGAAAGACAACGATACATTCGACGAACGTCACTCTTCACCATTAAAGACGATATTTTTGCTTTCCCGGATTAAGGAAAATCCCCAGAGAAAGCCTCTCAACCGAAGACTCTCAGCAACACATAGGTTTTTCTCCCGAAAAAGTCAATAATAATGAAGTCATCAGCGCCCCAAAATTGGATTACATCAAATGGAATTTCCCCGAGAAGATCTCAAAGAAAAGTATGATGTATCCCCAGGAAGAAAGCAGCCTCTCAAGAAACTCGCTTTCCCCAGTAGAGTCAACAAATGGCATCTCCAACAGAGAAGTTTGCACACCTTTGCAGCTCAGACTAATGGGTTTCCCCAGCAAGTCTGACCTCAAACCTTTTTCAATCAAATGGCGTCTCCCCAGTAAAACTCGGTGAGAAGTTTGATGAAAATCGCTATGCATAGCGTCCCTTGTCATGGAAGAAACTAGACAAGAAGAAACTAAGACCAGTTCTGTGGTTGAAGACCAGGATCAAGGGGAAGTTTATTTCTAAAACTTAGACCAGTTCCGTGGCTAAAGACCAGGATCGAGGGGAAGTTTATTTCAAAAGAAACTAAGACCAGTTATGTGGCTGAAGACCAGGATCGAGGGGAAGTTTTTACCTTTTCTGAATATCATTACTTAGCAAAAGAAGATGGATGAGCAAACCGCTAACATTCATAACCACCGTCAAAATTTTGGGTATTCCGATATTTAATCATCTTGCACTCCGAATGCCCGAATACCTTCGCCATTCACACCTTCGGGTCCAAGAAGATTAAATAGGGGCATCTGTCATACCCCAAATTTTGACCACCAAGGTTTCCCATTATTGTGAAAATCATCACGACAATATGTATGTGCCATAATGCCTCATCAATATCCCCAAAGATGGGTGAGCATTCACTACAATCAAAACTTAGGGTTTCAAGCCCTCTCAGAGCACTTAGACAAAGGATCAATCAATAAATGACATGATCTTCAACTTGTCTAACCTCTCAAGCACCTACGAAGGATCAAGAGGACTCCCACATCAAGAATCAAGCTCAAAGTTGCAAAATTCCAAGTAGATCAAGCCTCGAGATCGCCAGTGTCACCAAATTAGGGTTTTGGTCGACCAAGGCCTCCAGATGAAAAGTTTCATCTGGGCATGAGCCAATACCTCAAAGTATAACCTAAGATGCTCCAAGGGACCTCATGGACCTAATCATCAAGTCAATTTAGCCTCAGGGGATGCATTCATAAAAAATCAGGAATTAGGGTTTCTTAACCTAATTCACCCCTAAGTTGACTTTTGAGGCAAGATATGAGCCAAGACCTCAAGACGCGATTTGAGGGCCTCAAATACACCACATTGATCCATTTATAACAATGGATGGATCCAAGAAGCTTGATTCACAAGTTTCAATTTCATCTGGACCACAATTACAGTTTTGAGGAAAGAGCCAACTATATCTTTGACTTTTGACCAAGACATGCTCCCAAACCTTGGGACATGATTCAATACACCCTATAACACCTTTTGAACTCATACATTAGGTTTGAATTGGGTCAAGAACTTGATTGCACAAAGAATCTCACAGTTTGGATTTCATCTGACAAAAAATCAACTGTTCACAAAATCAAGTTTGACTTTTTGGAATTTTTCACAAATATGATTCCCCTAAGTCAAAAATAATGTTAATGTATTATTTTGATCATCATTCATCAAGAAAAATCAAGAAAAGTGAGGTTTCTTGCAAAAGGGGCAACCATGAGAAACCCAAATTTTTCCAAGTTAAGGAACAAAAGTGAATTTGTACCAAACTTTGCAAGGTCATAACTCCTAAACCACAAGGCCTTTTTCTCCCATTCAAAGCTCAAATGAAAGTCCATATGACATAATTTAAAAGTGTCAACTACAAGATACTCCAAATCCTCATGTATTTTGAGTTATGGATTGATCAAAATCACAAAAACATGAAAATGACCACTTTTCCAACACTTAATGAAATTTTCAATAAGTCAGAATCTGTCTTACTTTTTCCAAAATGTAGGGACATTTTTCACCTTGATCCAAGTTAAACCAGGTCCATTGGTGGACATTAAAGTTAAAGTATGTCATGAGGGCTTTCTAACAAGTACCAGATCATCTCCAAATTCAATTTGAGTAGGGAGTTACAACCCTTGGAACATGGCATCATGGACTGATTTTTACAAGACAGAATTTTGCACTTTTGCTCGATTTGGAAAAATCAGATAAGTGCAAGCCTTGTCATCCATTTGGACATGTCAGAGGATAACATCCAAGAGAAAATATCTGATCCACAAGCCTCCCAAGTCCAAGGAACTACATGTAGCCATGAGTGCCCTAAAAAGGCTAAAAAGCTCCAAGACTCCAATTTTGTTTCCAAGCATTCAATGGATGCATCAAGGTGGCATGGTGTGAGACATTGCTAACTGAATGAGTCAAGATTCAGCCCTGAATCAAAGAACCATAGGCTTGTGCTCTAACCTCAAGTTAATGGCTAGAGGAGACTAAATATTCCTTTTGCTACAATTGGCCAAGGGACTGTTGTAGCTTCCATTCACTATTGCTGCCAAAACAAACTTGACACACTATAAATAGAGCTCATTTATGGTCAGTTTGAGTACACCAAAGTACTACAACACTTGCTTTCCTCAAAATCCCTCTCATTACACAAAAATGCCTTCTTTTGCAAGTCATATCTGAGTTTTTGAGTTAGAGAGCAATTCCACCACAGCTCATGATCCAAACATATCCATTGTATCATATATAAGCCATTCAAACACTCACCCTTGAACTGAAACATCAAAATCAGAAAGTCAACCTCCAAAACCTCAAATTTTGACTTTTCTGCATTTTTCAAGCCATGTCTTGATTCGGTCACTTCCAAAACCAAACAAAGCCGTAAAAACACTCCTAATATCATCCTCAAACTGTCCCATTTGGTTTCTCTCATCTGGAACACCATTTGAGAGAGTTACTATTTTGGTCACTTATGCCACTTTTGCAAGAAAGAGCCTATACTTATTCTTGAGGATTCCATCTGGTTTTGATAATCCTAAAAGCTTCTAAGGGATCAATCAAGAGTGTCTAAAGCATTGAATTCAAATCTTCGCGTCGAACAACACTCCCCCGTCTTCGGTTGAAAACTCTTCCAAATTCTTAGAAATATTTCTATGTCTCTTAAGTCTTCTCTTCTTTACAGAAGAATAGCTTTCGGCTAGATTCTCTTATAGCCATACTTCTGTCGAGGCTTCATAGAACTTTGGAAATTCTATCTCTCATAAAAACTCTTCTCGTAACATCAGGCGTCGAAATTTAGGAGTCAACAGGGAGGAAAGGGAGAAGTGGATGGAGGAGCGGAGGATGTTGGAGGAAAAGAGGGAGAGGTGGAAGGAGGAGAAGGAGAGCATCTTGGAGAAGGAGAGGGAGAGGTTGTTACAAAAGGTATGGGAGAGTGTCTAGAAGGAGAGAGTGAGAGAGAGAGAGAGAGAGAGAGAGAGGGAGGGATAGAGAGAGAGAGAGGGAGAGGAAGGCCAAGAAGGATCGAAAGAGGATGGTCGAGGAGGATCTTAAGAAGATGTCTGAGAAGTGTACCAGGGGATGTGCTTTAGGTAGAAATTGTATGTTGTTGTTATTATTGTTTGGGCATTTTAATTTTGAATTATATTTATATTATTTTTATGATGCAAAATTTAAATTCTATGGTTCTACTCAACCACACAAATTCAAATCAGATGAAAATTCAAGAGAATGTTATTCTGAATGTTTATGCAGTGATCATTGTCAATTAATTACTATATGTTTGAGAAAAATGCTAGAGTAGTGTTTTGCTCGTTGCGTTATGTGTTGCTTGAAATTCTGGTTAACGTTTTGAATGGGTAAGTTGTACTATTCTTATTGTATTATTCTTAATACTCAAATTTTAACTTTAGATTTGAATAGTTTTTCATTCATGTTTAGTTTTAACCGACATGTGTAGAGGGATGAAGGGACATAATGTAATAACAAAAATTTTACTTGGTAAAAAGCCACACTTTTTATGAACAAAAGTAAGTATATTACTTGTTCTTTTTTACTTATAATATTTTTGTTTATTAGTAATATAAATTTATAAAAATTATTTGTAGTGGCGAAAACAACTTAATGGCTATTCTTGTGGTTACTATGTTATAGGATATATGATTTAAATTGTCTTCGCAAACATTACAAATGGATGGATGAAGCATCATATATATATATATATATATATATATATATATATATATATATATATATATATATATATATATATACATAGACACACACACACACACATACATATTTATATTTCTTAAGTTAATGTTGTCGTTGTTAGCTTATCATAATTTAAATTTTGTTCTAATTATAGGAGTTTATCGATAGAACACCATACTCAAAAGAAGATATAGATGACATCTGATCACGTTGGACCAATGCTTTCTTATCTTGTTTTGAATCTCGAAAACAATAGTTTCCTTGGTTGTTATAATCTTAATTTTTATAAGTACAAAGGTTTTGTCTATTTTATGTGCAAATATGTAAATGTGTGTATTCTATCTTGATGAGAACAATGTAAATTTGTATATTTGGTTTTGAAAACAATGATACTTTGTTATTTTGTGTTTACAAGATTTAAAATGATATGATATTTTCCTATTTTGTCACATATTTTGTAGTTTTTGTGTAATATATGATACAGGCCAATGAAAATAAGATTTAAAACAATATAAATTTGATATTCTCTATTTACATGATTTATAATTATATGATACAGGCCAAAAAAAATAAGATTTAACCCCTTGGTTATTACTTAAAATCGAGGTAAAGTATACCTTATTAGCTTGTTTTTAAATAAAATCGAGAGGTATATTACGTTGCAACAAAATTTAGAAAATAAAAATATGTTGTTGCTAGGGATCGAACCAATGACCATTTATTTTTTAACCTCAATTTAAAAAAACCGAGTGGAAAATGGCAAATTTTTATGTCTCCCTTCGTTACCTAGCCTAGATAACCAATTAAGGTAAATGTCATTTCACGAACGAGGTAAAATGTGTTATTTTTAGTAGGCAATGCAGTATTATAGTAGTTTAAAATGAAATCATCAGAGACAACCATTATTCCTTAAATCAACATACGCTTACATATTAAAGATTGTTGATTTTAGCATGACTTAAGACCTAAGATTTCCATATAAACTTATCAAGATCAGAATATTGAGAGTTTTGAGTCATATCAACTTGCAAGTTATATGTTGATAATAAAGGAATCTCCCCTTGAAGAGTGGATATAAAAAGTATAAAATCTAAGTCAAACATTAATCCAGATTAGATATATCATCTAAGTAAAGTAAATTTACGAAGTTATAACACATGTCTTTGAACTTCTTGATTTCATCTATCGTAACATCATTGATTATTAACTTTGTGTTATTCCATGCATTGGACACAATTGTCATACCCCAAATTTTGACCACTAAGATTTCCCATCATTGTGAAAATTATCATCACAATAAGGATGGATCATTAGTCTCCCCAAAGATGGGTGAGCATCCACTACAATCAAATTTAGGGTTTCAAGCCCTCTCAGAGCTTTAGACAAATGATCAATCAAGGAATGACATGATCTTTAACTTGTCTAACCTCTCAAGTAGCTACAAAGGATCAAAAGGACTCCCACTCCAAGGATTAAGCACAAAGCTGCTCCCTTCTAGGTGGATCAAGCCTTAAGATCGCCAGTGTCACCAAATTAGGGTTTTGGTCGACCAGGGCCTCCAGATGGAAATTTTCCTATGGGCATGAGCCAATGCTTCAAGGCATAACCTATGATGCTCCAAGGGACATCATAAACCCAATCATCAAGTCAATTTGACCTAAGGGGATGCATACATCAAAAATCAGGAATTAGGGTTTCTTGACCTAATTCACCCCTAAGTTGACTTTTGGGACAAATCATAAGCCAAGACCTCAAGACATGATTTGAGGGTCTCCAACATACTACATTGATCAATATGCAACAATGGATTGATCCAAGAAGCTTGAGCAACAAGTCTCAATTTCATCTGAACCACAATTAGGGTTTTAAGGAAAAAGTCAACTGTAACTTTGACTTTTGACCAAGACATGCTCCCAATCCCTAGGACATGAATCAATATACCCTATGACACCCATGGAACATGTCCATCAAGTTTGATTTAGGTCAAGGACATGATTTCCTGAAGAATTGCACAATTTGGAATTCATCTGGTAAAAAGTCAACTGTACACAAAAGTCAACTTTGACTTTTTGAGATTTTTCACAAAAATGGATTTTTAACCCTAAAATGATGTTAATGTATGATTTGAATCATCATTCATCAAGAAAAGTCAAGAAAATTTGGATAACTTGTAAAAGGGGTAACCATAAAAACTTAGAAATTTTTCTAAGTTAAAAAAATAAAGTGGCTAGGGTGCCAACTTTGGAGGATCATAACTCCTATACCACAAAGCCATTTTCTCCCATCCAAAGCTTGATTTATAGATCTCATTGCCCTCTACAAAAGCTTCATACTGACCTATATTCAAATTCCTCATGGATTTTGAGTTATGGAGTGATCAAAATCAAGAAAAGTCACTTTGTTCCAACACTTAGTGAAAATTCCACTAAGTCAGAATTGGCCTTACTTTTTTCCAAATGTAGGGGGATTTTTCACTTGGATCCAAAAGGTATCAAAACCAAATATGATCAAACAGTTGTTGTATCATATAAGGGCTTTCCAAAATGACCAAGAACATTACCAAATTCAATTTGAGCCATGAGATATAACATTGGCAAGTTGCCTTGTTGAAATCTGTCAAGGCAAGACAGATTTTGCACTTTTGCTCGATTTGCCAAAATTGTGCAATTCCAAACACTCCTAACCACTTGGACACATCTGAGGATTGAATCTAAAGGGGAAAATCACTGAGCCAAGCCTCTAAAGTCTTTGGAACCAAAAATAGCACTCAAAACCTAGAATTTCCTAAAATAGGGACAATACTCCAATTTTGGAATGGAGCATTCAATGGAAGCTCCAAGGTGGCATAGACTGAGCTCTCAGCAACTGAATTCAGTCAAAACTTATCCAAGACCAAGGGGACCAGCAGCCTGTGCCCTAACCTCTAGTCAATGGCTAGAGGAGACTTGGATTCTCATTGATCAACATTGGCCAAACCTATTCCGCAGTTGCCATTCACTATTCCTTGCAAAACAAACTTGCTCTACTATAAATAGAGCTCAATTGTGATCAGTTTGAGTACACCAAAGCCATCAAACAGATGCTTTCCTCAAAATCTCTTCTTTCACTCCAATTTTGCCTTCTAAGGCAAGTCACTATCGGGTTTTGAGTTTGAGAGCTTTTCCAATCAAACCAATCACTCACACACCTCACATACATCATATAGAAGCTTATCAAACACTTAAACAACATCTGGAACACTGATTTCTCAGAATCACCAGCCAACTGCACAATGTTTTAACCATGTTGCAGTTGAGATGCCATGAAGTGATCCAGCCAATTTCCATCAAGTCCAAGCATTCAAACACACTCCATAGGGTGTAGGGAAGCTGTTCAGATCATCACAACTCTTCTGTAACACCTCCAACTCAGAAATCAATTTGCTCTTGCTGTCATGACCTAGAGGTAAGCCTAAACTTGGTCATCTCTCAATCTATGCATATTTCCTCGCACAATACTTTTGCCAAAGGATAGTAATCATGCATGGAATGTTTTCCCTCAAGTAATTGCTTTGTTTGAATCGTGTATTAAAAATCCCAGCCTTCATGCAGAATTTAGGGTTCTTGAGGATTTTTCGGGATTTCTTGTTTTATGTTTAATTTAAATGAAATTAATTGCCATAGACATGATCGTAAGGTTGAAACGAGTTGATTGGTATGTGGATTGCATGATATGATCAAGTATTCAGTGAGATTGGATAGAAAATGCAAATCTGAGAAACTCAGAACACGCGCGTGTTCTTACCCTTGTTCTTGGCGCCATTTTCACAAATTCAAATATTTGAATTTTGTGATTTTATTTAATTGATTCAAAAATTAATTTCTCTCTGAGTTTTAATGGTTTTGAGTTGATTCTTTTTTTAATAATTCACAAAAATGTTAAAATATTTGATTTTCCCAAAAAACCCCAAAAAAATATTATTTATTTTATATAATTGATATTTTTGCAAAGAATTAATATTTTAATTGTTTTTGACATTTTGAATTTTTTTTCCACCTTGATTTTGCAACTTTTAATGCCTTCTAATTATTTTGTAGGTCAATACTTAATTTTTGAAGCATTAATCCAAGATCACAATTTGTTTTCCATATGTTAAACAATTTTGGTCATTTTTAATTGAATTTTTATTCAATTAAAATACATTTTTGAAAACAAATTAGGGTTTTTGGATTAATTCAACCCTCATAAATCATTTCTTAAAACACTTGGGCCTCTAATAGTGTGTAAGACCCATCCCCCCTTGTAAAAGCCATTTTGTGCCTCACTTATTGTATAAGTCCCACTGTATTTTCAAAAACCTTGGCGCGATCGCCAATTCAAAATCAAATCAACTGGGCCTACCCTCGAGTAGTAAGTCCCATTTCATTCTTTTTCTTAAAATACACTTGGGCCTCTAATAGAGTGTAAGACCCAACCCCTTTTTTTAATACAACCTATTTTTTGGGCCTCACTTATGGTATAAGTCCCGTTGTATTTCAAAAAGTTCGACGCGATCATAGTCCATTGAAAAAACAAACCTCTTTGGGCCTACCCTCGAGTAGTAAGACCCATTTCTTTTCTTAAAACTTTTGGGCCTCTAATAGAGTGTAAGACCTAATCCTTTTTTGACCAATCATTTTTTGGGCCTCAGTATATTGTATAAGTCCCGATACTGTCAAAACAAACGGCACGATCCTCGCCTTTTCAAAAACAAACACTTTGGGCCTACCCTCGAGTAGTAAGACCCATTTCTAAAACTCTTTGGGCCTCTGAGAGAGTGTAAGACCCATCCCTTTGTACAAAAAACCATTCTTTGGGCCCCAGTCACTTGTATAAGTCCCTCTGTACAAAAACAACAGTGTGATCACTGATAAAACCTTGGGCCTCTCCTTGAGCTGTAAGCCCTAATATTTCTTTTCAAAGCACTTTCTCCTTTGATTTTGAAATATACTATTGTTTTCAATCTTTCTTTGTTGAACAACTAACAAACAGCATGGAAGCTCTACAATCGAGTAAGTGTTTATATGCTTTCATTTACCACTTTCATATACATATAACTGTATTGTGGGGCTGCTCGCTGTAAGTCTCCTTTCATCAACTCATATCAACTGTGTAATAATAGTATAGATATTTAGAGTTTCCTCGGCAACTACGTCTAGCACTAGATAAAGCCCTGTTGATCACTCTGAACTTACAGTCAAAACTAGATCCACATAGGATTACCAGACACAGTCTTCCCTCCTCTTGGGGTTAAACAATATGGAGATGTGAAAGGCAGATTCTTTTTTAACCCTTTCTCAGACTATCACTCTTAGAAATAGACAAAACTAGATCCCCTATAGGAGCACCAGATACAGTCTTCTCTTCGGCTGTCCTCCTTAGGAACTGTCAAGAAACTCTACCTCCACAGAGATGAATGTATTCTCCGTGAATGGCATCTCTTGAGTTTCTTCCAAATTCTCGAACTTTCCTGGCTTGATCTATTCTTGGTGAATGGCATGTCTTGAATTTCTCGGGGTTTGGGGACCCACAGGCTTCTTAAAAGTATCAGCCTCCTCTTGGGCATTGTACAAGGACCCACAGGCTTCCTAAAAGCACCCCCGCCTCCTCTTGGGCTTAGTACAAGGACCCGTCGGCTTCCTAGAAGTCTTCACAGCCTCCTCTTAGGCTTCATATAATGATTTCTTCCTCCGGGAATGATAGCCTCCTCTTGGGCTTCGTACAAGGACCGATCGGCTTCTTAGAAGTTTCCAGCCTCCTCTTGGGCTTCGTACAAATTGTCCCGACGACCTCCTAGAGGTATAGGAGCAGATACTAGTCATCTCCACATAACAGTCTCTCACAGAGTCTAGATCTTTCTACCGTGAACGTACTACTACTGTTTCTTTGAACATAGTACAAAAGACGAAACTCTAGACTCGGACAGTCTCAATACCCTTTGGATTTCCCATTTCCTTAAAGAACAGGAAATAACCCTAATCCTCTGATCAGTGCCAAAGTACAACCTTACCTTTAATCAGTCTCTTTATAAGAACTGGTTTTCTCTTAACCAACATGCTGGACTTGTCACTCAACTGAAACTGAACCTTGTAGCCTCCATCTCGGGCTTCGTACGAGATACAAAGACTCTCTTGTTGAGTCAAACCTTTAGCCTCCATCTCGGGCTTCGTACGAGATACAAAAACACTCTCTTGTTGAGTATAAAAGACTCCCTTGTTGAGTCGATCCCTTTAGCCTCCGTCTTGGGCTTTGTATAAGACACACAAAAAGACTCCCTTGTTGAGTCAACCCTTTTAGCCTCAATCTTGGGCTTGGTACAAGACAGAAAGAACATTTCCCTCGGAAAAGTCAACCTTTTAGCCACCTCTTAGGCTTCGTATAAGAAAACCCAGGTTGAGCCAATCAACCTTTTAGCATCAGAGTTGTGCCTCGTTCACAGTACTCAAACATCAACAACTCCTTCCATCTAATCGCTGTAAGCGGCAAGCCTCTGGATTATTTACATCCACGCCACTGTCCCTCTTTTAGCATGAGAAATTTCTAAGGAAAGATGGCATTGCTCTACACTGAGTTAAAGTCTTCACCTTCAGGTTAAAACCCCCTATAAAGGAAATTATGGCATTGCTAGGATCTGTGTATCCCGGTTAAAGTAATCCTCCTTTATAATCAGTCACCCAACAGTTGTGACAAACAGACCCCCTTTAGAGATGACAAATTCTCTCTAAAGTCAAAACCTTTTAGCTTCATATCTTGGGCTTCGAACAAGATACAAATAAACTCTTCAGCTTCATATCTTGGGCTTCGAACAAGATACAAACTACCTTTTGCTTCACGTCTTGGGCTTTGAACAAGACACCAAAAACACCCATTTCCTCCCATAGAATAAGAGGAACTACGAACGCTCTGATTTCCCTGTTTCGGTAAACGGGAATACGTAGGCATAATATTGAAAGAAAAATCATAGTGAGCACAATAATCCAAAATTCAAATCCCATATCCTCAAGAATCCCGGACCTGAAATCCTACCAAAAGTCAATATTCTTTCAAAATAACCAGAGAGAGGCCCCCCCACATTGATCGCATCCGTAAAACAACAGTTTTGACTGTTTGACCTCAGTATGCAAGCAGGGTTCATTGGAGACATCTATTTCCCTTCCTTCATCAGCTTCAATAGGATAAAAAAGGAATCGACCAGTAGTAAAACCCAAAGAGCGACATTGCTTAAGAACCACGTCCAAAATCGCTCGCTACAGAAAAGTGGCGCCCACCGTGGGGCCTGTCTTTCTTTATTTGGAATTTCACTGGGATAGGACTTTTTGTTGACTTCACTAGGATCTTAGGTCAAAAACCTTTAAATAGGGAAGGAACCACAAAATGGTGACTCCGTCGGGGAGCCATTTTTGTCAAGAACATAGGATTCATAGCTATTTAAAGTCTAGGACTTTAGGACAAATAAATATATTGCTTTTCCTAATTGCTATACTTGTTTATTTTTCTGCTAATGGGAATGTGTGTGATGCCGCATGTGGAAAGATTGAGTATACACCTAGGAAAAATCACCTTTTTTTGTAGTGCGGTGGCTATCGGGAATGGCTGTTACGCGATAAACTACCCTCTTCTGAGATTTCATTGAAAGGACACCACCTAGCACGGTTCCCGACCCGCTGGTGTTCTCAGGAATCAATGATTTTGAGTGACAGGTACAAAAAATCATCTGTAGAAAACCTTTGGGGGGTTAGAGCTTTGACTTCATGACACCGACCCTTTGACCCCGTGTTTTTTCTATGTTTTTGTGTGTTGCATTCATGCATTCATCTAAAAAACATTAAAACAAGAAAAAAATCTTCTCTTATAGTCTCTCTTTTTCAAATTAAACTAAGACAATGATTGCAAATGTCAGAGAAAAAGATTACGCTCATGGATTTCGGTAGAAGGAGAACCCATAAGTACACCTTCAAGGTTCCAAAACTAGAAGGTTAGTGAGAATGATCACTAACCCTGAGGCTTTCAGAGCCAAGCACGGAGGTCTGCTACCACTGTTAAGAGTCCATGTGATTGAGGGAATCATGGATGCACTCGTCCAGTTTTACGATCCAGTTTATCACTGTTTCACATTCCTGGATTACCAGCTCGCACCAATGCTAGAGGAGTATTCTCATCTAATTTATCTACACATTACTGATCAAGCTCCTTTTTCTGGACTGGAAAAAATTCCAAAGGATCAGACCATTGCAAGAGCAATTTATTTGGATGAGTCGGAAATCAAGACTCACCTGACCACTAAGGGTGGCATCCAAGGTTTGCCAGCCCAGTTCTTGACAAAGAAAGCCCTGTATTTTGCCAGTATAGGGAACGTGACTGCTTTTGAAAGCATCTTTGTCTTGCTCACCTACGGGTTATTTTTGTTTCCCAACATCAATAACTTTGTAGATATCAACGCCATTAAGGTTTTTCTCATTGGAAATCCTGTGCCGACTTTGCTCGCAGATGCGTATCATTCTGTACACTTAGGAAATTTGTACAGCGGAGGAATAATCACATGTTGTGTACCCCTGCTATATAAATGGTTTACTTCCCATTTGCCTAAGTCTGCTGCTTTTTGGGATTGTAAGAGTGCCTACGTTGGTCGCAGAAGATCATGTCTCTTACCAACTCTGATATAGATTGGTGTAATAGGATCTATGATGGAATCAGAATCATTGATCGTTGTGGAAACTTCCCCAACGTACCCCTCATAGGAACTAAAGGAGGAATCAACTACCATCCGGTATCGGTTCGTCGTCAATTTGGATACCCAATGAGGCATGTCCCACGTAATGCTCATCTGGAAGGTCTTTTCTTCAAGGAAGGAGAAAATGACAGAGCACTAAAGATGGAAATAGTGCAAGCCTGGAAGCATGTTCATAAGAAAGGACGAGAGTCTCTGGGAAAACCAGACTGTGTCTCGGTGGAGCCTTATCTCCACTGGGTACAAACTAGAGCTCTCAAGCTAAAGATGATGTATCCTCGTCACGGAATTCTTCCGCCCAGGGAATCTGTCATGTATTTCATGACGGAAACGGAAACGCTTCAGGTTACTCTCAACAAAGTTCAAAAGGAGAGAAGGTATTGGAAGAACAAGTACCGCACCCTCAGTGTAGAGTGTACCAAGATACAACAATTACTAAAAGATAAAGATGCTCTAATTGAGATTTTGGAGCAACATGCTGTGGAAAATCAAGATGACCAGAGGAATTTGCTCGCTCCTTTCACTTGGCAAAGGAATGACAACCCGACAATGGCCCAAGAGCCCCGGTCAAAGAAAAGGAAAAAGTCAGCACCTGAAATCTCTTCAGAAAGGGCTTAGGACCCATTAGCTTAGATTTCTATTTCCGCACCTTGTAATCTACTGTATTTCATTTCCGCAATCCTTTGAAATTCAATAAAAGGGGTTTCCCCACTGTTTGATATTTGCAATCTAATTGTCGAAGTTTACTTTGATTAAACCAAAAAACAATTAATATAATCATTGCATTCATCATTCTCGCGCAACGTATTCTTCTTACCTACGAATCTCACGTTTGTGTCTCGATTCTAGAGTCAAACTGTCTCATTCGTACAATACTCGGGCCAATCGTCAGAAAAAGATGGATGATCTTGAGGAAGAAAATAGAGAGTTGAAGGAAGAGGTCGGCGCTCTGAGAGAGGATATGAGAAAGCTTCGTAACGACATGCAAGCCATGGCAGAAGCTCAGCTACATTGAACTGTGATCTCAGAGATCACCTCAACGCCCATAGTGGAAAAGTTTGATCCTAGGTATTAAATGCCGAAAGATCGTCCTTAGGGCATGCCTGTTAACTATATCCCGGAAGGATATGTTCCGTCGATCGTCGAAGATCAGGGAATCACAACAGAAGCCGCTGAGCCTAAAGGTTACAAACTTCGGGAAAGCGAAGATGCCAGAGGCATACTGAGGACTCCTGGAGGTTACAAACTTTGGGAAATACCAAGATTCGCTGTCGTAGTCATGGTACCACCCCCTATGGTGCACACTGTCCCGGAAGGACAGATTCCGCCAATACCTGCTGGTAAAAAGGAAACTTTGTTTGACAGAATGGATGAATTCCAGGAGCAGTTCCTGGAAGTGCAGAAGGAGCTGCAAGCCATTCGCAGTCAGGATTTATTTGGAAAGGACGTTGCAGATCTCTGCTTGGTCCCCAATGTGAAAGTCTCGCACAAGTTCCAAGTGCCCGACTTTGAAAAGTACAAGGGCAACTCTTGCCCTCAAAGCCATCTGGTGATGTACGCTCGGCTGATGTCAGCTCAGAAGGAGAATCAGGACCTACTGATTCACTACTTCCAGGATAGTTTAACCGGTGCCGCATTAAAATGGTACACGGGTTTAAACCGTGCCACGATCAGCACTTTCAGAGATCTTGGCACTGCCTTCGTCCAATAATACAAATACAATTTGGACATGGCACCCGACAGAGATCAACTCAGATCAATGTCGCAAAAGGACAAGGAAACCTTTAAGGAGTATGCTCAATGGTGGCGTGAAATTTCCGCTCAAATTTGTCCACCTCTTGAGGAAAAAGAGATGACAAAGATCTTCTTAAAGACCCTAAGCTCATTTTACTATGACCGAATGGTTACCAGTGCACCCAGCGACTTCACCGAAATGGTCGGCATGGGCGTACGTCTTGAGGAAGTCGTCCGAGAAGGACGTTTGGTAAAAGACAGTGGATCGACAAGCGGTACTAAAAAATACGGTAGTGCTCTCCCTAAGAAAAAAGAGCAAGATATTGGGAATATCTCTCTCAGAAAGCAAAGGCGTCGATATCAACCAGTAACAGCTGTAACTCCTGCTATCAGCACCGCGCCTACGTATCAACCTCAGGTTGCGCAAAGCCAACCTGATCAACAAAGGACACAACAGCCTCTTCAGCAGGCTCGTCCCTAATACAATAACAACCGTACAACACGGCCACCAGGATTTGATCTTATACCCGTATCGTACGCAGAGCTGTTTCCATTACTGCTAGCCAAGGGGCACATTCAGGCTAAGTCCCCTCTTACAGTACCGGAAAATCCGCCTTTCTAGTTTAAGGTGGATCAAACTTGCCCTTACCACCAAGGAGGACCAGGGCATAATATTGAGACTTGTCTCAATTTCAAGTCCGACGTGCAAAAGCTTGTTAGGAGCGGGGTCTTATCCTTCAAGGATACAAATCCTAATGTTCTCACGAACCCGCTGCCTCAACATGAGAAGGTTGCAGTCAATTTGATAGAAGGAGAGACCAACAACGTCTATCAAATTCAAGATGTACTCTTAATGAGGGCCAACTTGGTCAAGATGCATTGCAGACAGAGTGGATATGGCCATGTGCCACCTCATAACTATCACCAATGTGATATCTCCTCTAAAGACAACCAGGGATGTTCTGTGGTGCAATCAGCTCTACAGGAACAATTGGATCTCGGATGGATCCAACAACGCCGAGTTAACATGGTCTATACGAATTCCAACATCATTCAGAATCATAACATTCTAGCAATGAATGTCAACTTGGTCGCGATGCACTCACGACAAAGTCTACACTACGATCTGCCACGACATGATTACTAGGCCTGTCCGATCTGCTCAACAAATAATCAGGGATGCTCTTTCATACAAGAGGCCCTCCAACGTCAGATGGATCTTGGATGGATTCAAGACTACCATGATAGGAATCCCTATCAAATCAACAGGATCCAGATCTTCGATATCTGCTTGATGAATACCAATCTGGTAGAGTTACACGCAGAACAGGTCCGGCTCGGATTCCTGGTATCACATGATTATCAGAACTGCAGAGCGGGCTGTGAGAGCGATCAAGGCTGTACCCTTGTCTAGGAAACACTTCAGCACTTGTTGGACCATTGGTGGCTTCCCATCTATATGGATGAAGACACCCAACAAGTTAGTGTCACTAACGGAAATCCTGCTAGATATCAAAGTCAGGATGTCCGATCGATGGAAACGGACCTCGTAAGGTTGCACTGCATTCAAAGTGGACGTGGTCAGGTGCCACTACACAATTACGATTGGTGTAGAGTTTGCTCAGTGGATAATCAAGGGTGCTACCTCGTACGAGCGGCTCTTCAAAGTCAGTTGGACCGTAAAGAAACTCCACTATGGTCAAGTTCTGGATCAGTCAACTACCTTGCCGATCAAATTAAGGACGTTGTCATAATCTCTGATCGTCAGAGGGCTAGGGATGTTTGTACCATCATTCCTCTACTTGACGAATCGAAAGTTCACAACCAAAAACGAATCGAAATTGCTTACGATGGTCGGAAAAATCAGAAGGCTCCCGTAGTCATCTATCTACCGGGACCATTACCGTATGAATCAACTAAGGCTATCCCTTACAAATACGGTGCAACAACCATTGAAAATGGAAAGGAAATTCCATTACCCTCTGTCGTGAACATTGCAGACATCAGTCGAGTAACACTGAGTGGCAGAATCTTCAACCGAGGGGTTGGGGAACCAAACAAAAAAAAGGAACTTCAGACGGAAGCTCCTGATCTTCCAGTTGGTCAATCCAATAATCCCGACCTTTCAAAAAATGACGATGAGATCCTGAAGCTCATCCAGAAGAGTGAATACAACATTATGGATCAGTTGTTGCAGACTCCTTCAAAGATCTCTGTGTTATCATTGTTACTCAGTTCAGAAGCGCATAGGGAGGCTCTACAGAAAGTCTTGGAGCAAGCCTTTGTGGAACAGGATGTAACAATCAGACAGTTCGATAGCATTGTCTCTAACATCACTTCCTGCAATAATCTGGGATTTAGTGATGAGGAATTACCTAAAGAGGGTCGCCGTCATAACATGGCGCTCAATATCACGGTCGACTGCCAGGGCGATGCGTTAGCCAGCGTACTGGTAGACACAGGGTCAACCCTAAATGTTATGTCGAAGTCTACCTTGATACAATTATCCTTCAAAGGACCTCCGATGAGAACCAGCGAAGTCGTCGTCAAAGCATTCGATGAATCCAGAAAAATGGTTATCGACGAAGTCGACCTTCCCATAACTATTGGTCCTCATACTTTCCAGGTCATTTTCCAAGTCATGGACATCCAGGCAAATTACAATTGTTTATTGGGAAGACCTTGGATACATCAGGCTGGGGCGGTTACTTCAACCCTCCACCAAAAGCTAAAGTTCGTCAAGAACGATCAACTTGTCACAGTTTGTGGGGAACAAGCCTTGCTTGTAAGCAACTTATCATCGTCTACTTGTATAGAACCCGAGGAGGTTATTGGAACTTGGTTCCAAGCACTGTCGGTAAGCAAGGAGAATCAGTTCAAAGAAGGAACTTCCATTTCTTCATACAACGATGCTATCAAAGCGGTCGAGAGTACCAATACAAAAGGATGAGAACATCTTGTCATTCCTACTAGCAATAAAACAAATAAGGGTCTTGGTTTTTCTGCAACCTGTACCCAGACAGCTGCCAACGATGAAAGTCGTCATCCCCTTCAAAACTTCTTCCACAGTGGAGGTTTCCTTCACCCAGTGTCTCAAGAAGTACACACTATCAATGAGGAGGATCCCTCTGACCCAGATATGGAATGGAAGTCCTACCTCAACGAGGACGGCTATATGTCTCAGGAAAAGGTTCCTACGCCATTTTTCTATCCTACACAGAGTCCGAGATCTATACCAAGGTCAAGCGTCGAAATAATATACGGAGACTGTGATCCGGAAGGATGTCGTGCTCCGTCAAATTCATTAGATAAAGACACTCTGATGAAAGACCAATTTGACTACAACTACTATGGCCCAATGGATGGTCTGCCAATATGGCAGCCCTACCCAGGAAACTTGGGGCAAGAAAGTCAGCCGAATGATGAAAATCAGCTGAGCATCATTGAACAGAATACCTGTGTCCGTACCATGTCATGGAATCAACACTCGGGTCATCTTGAAGCTACTCAACATGAAGATGAATTCGCAACGTTTGCGGGACTTGAGTTCATCAACTATGCTTTTCCCGAGATCAACGTCATCGAGAGAGATGACTCCTCCAGTTCCAAAGAAGTTTGGGACACTCTGGGAGAACCAAGTGGAAAATACGAATTTATGGTCAAGTACACTGCTCTCGAAAGCTCTCGTATCAGGCTCGAAGATATCCAGCCAACTAGATGGGGAGATACAGCTGAGAGCACAACTACTCTGCATAATGCAACAGAGGAATCCTTCTACGACAACTCTGCCTGGGAGACAGATTCCAATGATCCTGCTCCACCAGAAATCAGCGTTATTTCTGAGGACAAATCTAGGAAGGTGCCAGACTTTGTGATTCACCGAGGAGTTCGCCGCCAATGGGTTACTGTCGATGTTCCGAAGGTCGTTCACCAGTCAAAGTAATTGTCATCTTTAACCTTTCACCCTGCCCAGGTGAAACGGATGTTTTGATAGGGCTCACTTTCTGTAAATTTCCCTCTTCGCTTCGCCCAAAGCGACAGAGTTTTGTTTTATAGGGCTGTAGTTTCAAGATTCGACCTGTTCATAAATAAAAAATGTCGTTCTGTAATTTCTGCATCTATTGTTGTTTTCTCTTTTCGCTTTTCAGAAAATGGTAATCCTAAAAAAAACAAATCAATAATAAAAACAAGCAGTAAAATAAAACACTGCACACACTCTTGCATTTTCTCTATCTCTTCTAAACACAAATCATCACGTCATGCAGATTGCTTGTTTTAAACCCCGTTGAAACATACGATTCGATGCCTTCTCCCAACTTTGAGTTCCCGGTATTCGAGGCTGAAGAAGAAAATGACGACGAAATTCCAGAAGAGGTCTCCCGACTACTCAGACAATAGGAAAGGTCCATTGAACCTCACAAAGAGTTTCTAGAAACAGTCAACTTGGGTTCAGAGCAAGAGAGAAAAGAAATCAGGATTGGGGCACTACTCAGTCCAACTGCCAAAGAAGGTTTGACGAAGCTTCTCAGATAATTCCCCGATGTGTTCGCTTGGTCCTATCAGGATATGCCAGGGTTGGATACCAGCATCGTGGAACACCATCTACCGTTGAGATCGGAATATCCGTCGGTAAAGCAAAGGTTGAGACAGACTCATCCAGACACGGCCATCAAAATCAAGGAGGAAGTACAGAAACAGATTGACGCAGGTTTCCTCGCCACATCAGAATATCCTCAATGGTTATCCAATATCGTACCCGTTCCGAAAAAGGACGGAAAAGTTAGAATGTGTGTCGACTACAGAGATCTAAACAAGGCTAGTCCAAAGGACGACTTTCCTTTACCATACATTGACATGCTGGTAGACAGTAAATCAAAGTTCAAAGTCTTCTCCTTCATGGATGGATTCTCGGGCTATAATCAAATCAAAATGGCGCCGAAAGACATGCAGAAAACTTCATTCATCACCCCATGGGGCACCTTTTGTTACAAGGTAATGTCGTTCGGTTTGAAGAACGCCGGGGCAACCTATCAAAGGGCCATGACTACTCCGTTTCATGGCATGATACACAAAGAAATCGAGGTATATGTCGATGTTATGATTGCAAAATCAAAAACAGAGAGTGAGCATGTTGAACATCTGTCAAAATTGTTCGAACGTCTAAGAAAATTCAAGCTCCGCTTGAATCCTAACAAGTGCACCTTTAGTGTCCGTTCAGGGAAACTACTAGGGTTCATCGTCAGCCAGAAAGGAATTGAGGTTGATCCTGACAAGGTCAAGGCCATTCAAGAAATGCCTTCTCTGAAAACTGAAAAACAAGTCCGAGGATTGCTGGGACGTTTGAACTACATCTCCAGATTCATATTCCTCATGACCGCGACATGTGCGCCGATTTTCAAATTACTCAAAAAGAATCAGGACTGGATTTGGACAGAGGACTGCCAAACCGCCGTCAACAGTATCAAGGAATACCTGTTGAACCCGCTGATTCTATCACCTCCAATGGCAGGAAGACCACTGATTATTTACCTCACAGTTCTAGAGGACTCAATGTGATGTGTACTTGGGCAACAAGACGAAACTAAAAGGAAAGAGTCTGCCATTTACTATTTGAGCAAGAAATTCACCCACTGCGAAACTCGGTACATGATGCTCGAGAAAACTTGCTGTGCTTTGGCTTGGGCAGCCAAACGTCTTCGCCAGTACATGATTCGTCATACTACTTGGTTGGTCTCCGAAATGGATCCAATCAAGTACGTTTTCGAAAAACCTGCTCTTACGGGAAGGATCGCCCGTTGGCAGATGCTGTTATCAGAATATGACATAGAGTACCATGCTCAAAAAGCCGTTAAGGGAAGTATTTTAGCCGATCATTTGGCTCATTAACCGATTGACGATCAGGAATCAGTCGGGTTTGACTTCCCAGACGAAGATGTCATGTATCTAAAGATGAAAGACTGCGATGAACCGCTACCCAGTGAAGGGCCAGAACCAGGTTCCCAGTGGGGACTTATCTTTGACGGAGCAGTCAATCATTACGAAAATGGGATTGGGGCAATCATTGTTACCCCTCAGGGTACCCACTTTCCTTTCACTGCTCGACTGACATTCAAGTGTACAAATAACGAGGCCGAATACGAAGCATGTATCATGGGTCTCGAAGAAGCGATCGATTTAAGGATCAAGAACCTGGATGTCTATGGCGATTTAGCTCTAGTTATCAATCAGATCGCATGAGACTAGAACACATACCAATCAGGATTGATTCCTTACAACGACTACGCGAGAAGGTTGCTACCTTTCTTCAACAGAGTCGAGTTTCATCACATCCCTCGTGAGGAGAATCACATGGCCGATGCATTAGCCACTGTCTCTTCCATGATTAGTGTAGGTCAATGGAATGACATACCTAAGATCGACATAATGCGCCTTGAAAGGCCCACTTACATCTTCGTGATTGAAGCAGTCATAGACAACAAACCTTGGTATTACGATATCAAATGCTTCCTTCAGAAACTGGAGTACCCACCTGGGGCATCCAGGAAAGATAGAAAAACCCTCAGAAGATTGGCTGGAAACTTCTTCCTGAGCGGTGACACTCTCTATAAGAGAAATTTTGACATGGTCTTGCTCCGATGCGTAGACAGACCAGAAGCAGAAATGCTGATGAAAGAAATCCATGAAGGATCCTTTGGCACTCATGCCAATGGACACGCAATGGCGAGAAAAATTCTAAGAGCAGGATACTATTGGTTAATAATGGAATCCGACTGCTACAAGTACATGAGGAGGTGTCACAAGTGTCAGATATACTCCAAAAAAATCCATGTACCTCCAACACATATCAAAGTTCTCTCTTCCCCAGGGCCATTCTCGATATGGGGAATCGACATGATTGGCATGATTGAGCCCAAGGCTTCAAACGGACATCGATTCATCCTAGTAGCCATTGACTACTTCAACAAGTGGGTCGAAGCAGCGTCATTCGCCAATGTAACCTGACAAGTGGTGGTCCGCTTTATCAAAAACAATCTCATCTATCGTTATGGTGTTCCAAGCGAGATCATTACTGATAATGGATCCAACTTGAACAACAAGATGATGAAAGAGTTATGTGTTGAGTTCAAGATCGAACACCATAACTCATCTCCCTACCGACCCAAGATGAACGGAGCAGTAGAAGCGGCCAATAAGAACATCAAGAAGATCGTTCAAAAGATGGTTGTAACCTACAAAGATTGGCACGAGATGTTACCCTTTGCTCTTCATGGTTATCGCACATCTGTCCGCACTTCCACAGGGGCAACCCCTTTCTCTCTAGTGTATGGCATGGAAGTCGTGCTCCCCATAGAAGTAGAGATCCCGTCAATCCGAGTATTGATGGAAGCTAAGCTCACCGAAGCTGAATGGTGTCAAAGCCGACACGACGAATTGAATCTGATCGAGGAGAAACGAATCACGGCACTATGCCATGGTCAGCTTTATCAATAGAGAATGAAGAAGGCGTTCTACAAAAAGGTTCGACCCCGCATCTTCAGGAAAGGAGACCTAGTGCTCAAGAAGATACAATCTTTTCTCACTGATTCCCGGGGCAAATGGACTCCGAATTATGATGGGCCCTATGTGGTCACGAAAGCTTTCTCAAGCGGCGCCTTGAGACTTGCAACCATGGACGGAGAGGAATTTTCCTACCCCACGAATGTTGATGTAGTCAAGAAATACTTTGCCTAAACTAAAAATAAAATAAAAAACGTCTCGGTGGATTGAAAACCCGAAAGGGCGGTCCAGGCAAAAATTAGAGACATAATAAAAATCATCCCGATGGATTGGAAATCTCAAAGTACAATCCAGGCAAAAATTAGGGATAATGGCAAGTAACTATGTTCAACAGAGGCAAGTCCCTCAGCAACAGCAGTTACATCATTCGTCAGGAAAACTCCAGTCAAGGTCATCTTCGACAGAAGCTCAGGATGCCCCGAAGCCAAAGTTGGTAGAAGGATAGTGGTCGTTATGTTTCAACATAGCCCTTTTCCCTGTAAATTACCATTTTCTAACTTTGTAAATACTCAATGGAATCACGCGTTTGGCTGATTTCCATCCTATCAATAAAATTTGAGCCCTTGTGCTTTTGTTTGTAATTCTTATTTGTTTTAGCTTTACAGAATGACATTTTAATATGATTAACGGTTTTTGAAATAAAACAAAAATGAATTTACTTGTTAAAACTTTTTTTGCTTTTAAAATAAAGTCGGCAATTTCTTTTGACTGTTGAACATCAGAAGAACATCGATCGCTTCTCCAGAAGTAATCAAACCTCAAAGTGCAGAATCAAAGTACTTCTTCTAAACCAGTACGCCTGAATGAAGGATCAGCTATTTCAGATGTGGCTTTCCCATCTGATACCCCACGGCCGAGTTCTCATCTCCTAAGCCCGACCAACATAGCTCCCAACAAGGACTATCTCTCCTAAGCAAGGTGGAATTGCTATCCTGACCCAACGGTACTTCTTCGCCCGGCGATGGCAGAGTATTCAGTCGTGTTCATCCGTCAGTTTGTATGTCGCGTCAGTTTTGTCAGCATAAACTTACATACAACATGCATTTGATTCGCATTCACATTTCATATTGCATCACTATCACTCCAGTCGGTCTTATCCCCTAGTGATAAAAGTCCTCTCAATCGAGTTATCTGTTCTTGCCTCGTCAGGAAATGTTGCGTCTGAACGATCTCTCTCCTCTAGTTTATTTCTGGAATGAAGTTGGCCCTTGACCACTTTGACAATTTGAACCTCTGAAAGACCAGAGGACCTTCAACCAATGTCACTCTTCGCCATTGAAGATGATATCCTTGCTTTCCCGGATTAAGGAAAATCCCTAGAGAAAGCCTCTTAATCAGAGATCCCACGGTGCGGCAGTTTATCCCTGAAAAACCACTGATGAAAAGGTCATCAGCACCTCAAATCAGATCCCATCATATGGCGTTTCTCCAGGAAGATCCCGAGAAAAGTATGATGTAATATCCCCAAGCAAAAACAGTCTCAAGAGACTCGTTTTTCCCATATAGAGTCGACAAATGGCGTCTCCAACAGAGAGGTTTGTACACGTCTATAACTCAGACGACTGGGTTCCCCAGTGAGTCTGACATCAAAATTTTTCCGTCAAATGGCATCTCCCCAAGAAAATTCGGCGAGAAGTTTGAGGAAAACCGCTACGAATAGTGTCCCTTGTCAATAAAATTTATTGACAAAAGAAACTAAGACCAGCTCCTTGGTAGGAAACTAGGATCAAGGGGAAGTTTACATCAGAAACTGAGACCAGCTCCTTGGTAGGAAACCAGGATCGAGGGGAAGTTTATTTCAGAAACTAAGACCAGTTTCTAGGCTGAAGACCAGGAACGAGGGGAAGTTTACATTTTCTAAGCATCATTTCTTATCAAAAGAAGATGAATGCGTAAGCTACCCTTCATAACCACCATCAAAATTTTGGGCATTCCGATATTTAATCCTCTTGCACCCTGAATGCTCGAATACCTTCGTCATTCACACCTTCGGGTCTAAGAAGATTAAATAGGGGCATCTGTCATACCCTAAATTTTGACCACTAAGATTTCCCATCATTGTGAAAATTATCATCACAATAAGGATGGATCATTAGTTTCCCCAAAGATGGGTGAGCATCCACTACAATCAAATTTAGGGTTTCAAGCCCTCTCAGAGCTTTAGACAAATGATCAATCAAGGAATGACATGATCTTCAACTTGTCTAACCTCTCAAGTAGCTACAAAGGATCAAAAGGACTCCCACTCCAAGGATTAAGCACAAAGCTGCTCCCTTCTAGGTGGATCAAGCCTTAAGATCGCCAGTGTCACCAAATTAGGGTTTTGGTCGACCAGGGCCTCCAGATGGAAATTTTCCTATGGGCATGAGCCAATGCTTCAAGGCATAACCTATGATGCTCCAAGGGACATCATAAACCCAATCATCAAGTCAAATTGACCTCAGGGGATGCATACATCAAAAATCAGGAATTAGGGTTTCTTGACCTAATTCACCCCTAAGTTGACTTTTGGGACAAATCATAAGCCAAGACCTCAAGACATGATTTAAGGGTCTCCAACATACTACATTGATCCATTTGCAACAATGGATTGATCCAAGAAGCCTGAGCAACAAGTCTCAATTTCATCTGCACCACAGTTAGGGTTTTAAGGGAAAAGTCAACTGTAACTTTGACTTTTGACCAAGACATCCTCCCAAGCCCTAGGACATGAATCAATATACCCTATGACACCCATGGAACATGTCCATCAAGTTTGATTTAAGTCAAGGACATGATTTCCTGAAGAATTGCACAATTTGGAATTCATCTGGTAAAAAGTCAATTGTGCACAAAAGTCAACCTTGACTTTTTGAGAGTTTTCACAAAAATGGATTTTTAACCCTAAAATGATGTTAATGTATGATTTGAATCATCATTCATCAAGAAAAATCAAGAAAAGTTGGATAACTTGTAAAAGGGGTAACCATAAAAACTTAGAAATTCCACTAAGTGAAAATTCCTCATGGATTTTGAGTTATGGAGTGATCAAAATCAAGAAAAGTCACTTTGTCCCAACACTTAGTGAAAATTCCACTAAGTCAGAATTGGCCTTACTTTTTTCCAAATGTAGGGGGATTTTTCACTTGGATCCAAAAGGTATCAAAACGAAATATGATCAAACAGTTGTTGTATCATATAAGGGCTTTCCAAACTGACCGAGAACATTACCAAATTCAATTTGAGCCATGAGATATAACATTGGCAAGTTGCCTTGTTGAAATCTGTCAAGGCAAGACAGATTTTGCACTTTTGCTCGATTTGCCAAAATTGTGCAATTCCAAACACTCATATCCACTTGGACACATCTGAGGATTGAATCTAAAGGGGACAATCACTTAGCCAAGCCTCTAAAGTCTTTGGAACCAAAAATAACACTCAAAACCTAGAATTGCCTAAAATAGGGACAATACTCCAATTTTGGAATGGAGCATTCAATGGAAGCTCCAAGGTGGCATAGACTGAGCTCTCAACAACTGAATTCAGTCAAAACTTATCCAAGACCAAGGGGACCAGCAGCCTGTGCCCTAACCTCTAGTCAATGGCTAGAGGAGACTTGGATTCTCATTGATCAACATTGGCCAAACCTATTCTGCAGTTACCATTCACTATTCCTTGCAAAACAAACTTGCTCTACTATAAATAGAGCTCAATTGTGATCAGTTTGAGTACACCAAAGCCATCAAACAGATGCTTTCCTCAAAATCTCTTCTTTCACTCCAATTTTGCCTTCTAAGGCAAGTCACTACCGGGTTTTGAGTTTGAGAGCTTTTCCAATCAAACCAATCACTCACACACCTCACATACATCATATAGAAGCTTATCAAACACTTAAACAACATCTGGAACACTGATTTCTCAGAATCACCAGCCAACTGCACAATGTTTTAACCATGTTGCAGTTGAGATGCCATGAAGTGATCCAGCCAATTTCCATCAAGTCCAAGCATTCAAACACACTCCATAGGGTGTAGGGAAGTTGTTCAGATCATCACAACTCATCTGTAACACCTCCAACTCAGAAATCAATTTGCTCTTGCTGTCACGGCCTAGAGGTAAGCCTAAACTTGGTCATCCCTCAATCTATGCATATTTCCTCGCACAATACTTTTGCCAAAGGTTCATAGTCATGCATGGAATGTTTTCCCTCAAGTAATTACTTTGTTTGAATCGTGTATTAAAAATCCCAGCCTTCATGCAGAATTTAGGGTTCTTGAGGATTTTTCGTGATTTCTTGTTTTATGTTTAATTTAAATGAAATTAATTGCCATAGACATGATCGTGAGGTTGAAACGAGTTGATTGGTATGTGGATTGCATGATATGATCAAGTATTCAGTGAGATTGGATAGAAAATGCAAATCTAAGAAACTCAGAACACGCGCATGTTCTTGCCCTTGTTCTTGGCGCCATTTTCACAAATTCAAATATTTGAATTTTGTGATTTTATTTAATTGATTCAAAAATTAATTTCTCTCTGAGTTTTAATGGTTTTGAGTTGATTCTTTTTTTAATAATTCACAAAAATGTTAAAATATTTGATTTTCCCAAAAAATCCCAAAAAATATTATTTATTTTATATAATTGATATTTTTTCAAAGAATTAATATTTTAATTGTTTTTGACATTTTGAATATTTTTTCCACCTTGATTTTGCAACTTTTAATGCCTTCTAATTATTTTGTAGGTCAATACTTAATTTTTGAAGCATTAATCCAAGATCACAATTTGTTTTCCATATGTTAAACAATTTTGGTCATTTTTAATTGAATTTTTATTCAATTAAAATACATTTTTGAAAACAAATTAGGGTTTTTGGATTAATTCAACCCTCATAAATCATTTCTTAAAACACTTGGGCCTCTAATAGAGTGTAAGACCCAACCCCCCTTTTAAAAGCCATTTTGTGCCTCACTTATTGTATAAGTCCCACTGTGTTTTCAAAAACCTCGGCGCGATCGCCAATTCAAAATCAAATCAACTGGGCCTACCCTCGAGTAGTAAGACCCATTTCATTCTTTTTCTTAAAATACACTTGGGCCTCTAATAGAGTGTAAGACCCAACCCTTTTTTTTTAATACAACCTATTTTTTGGGCCTCACTTATGGTATAAGTCCCGTTGTATTTCAAAAAGTTCGACGCGATCATAGTCCGTTGAAAAGACAAACCTCTTTGGGCCTACCCTCGAGTAGTAAGACCCATTTCTTTTCTTAAAACTATTGGGCCTCTAATAGAGTGTAAGACCCAATCCTTTTTTTACCAATCATTTTTTGGGCCTCAGTATATTGTATAAGTCCTGATACTGTCAAAACAAACGGCACGATCGTCGCCTTTTAAAAAACAAACACTTTGGGCCTACCCTCGAGTAGTAAGACCCATTTCTAAAACTCTTTGGGCCTCTGAGAGAGTGTAAGACCCATCCCTTTGTACAAAAAACCATCCTTTGGGCCCCAGTCACTTGTATAAGTCCCTTTGTACAAAAACAACAATGTGATCACTGATAAAACCTTGGGCCTCTCCTTGAGCTGTAAGCCCCAATATTTCTTTTCAAAGCACTTTCTCCTTTGATTTTGAAATATACTGTTGTTTTCAATCTTTCTTTGTTGAACAACTAACCAAACAGCATGGAAGCTCTACAACCGAGTAAGTGTTTATATGCTTTCATTTACCGCTTTCATATACATATAACTGTATTGTGGGGCTGCCCGATGTAAGTCTCCTTTCATAAACTCATATCAACTGTGTAATAATAGTATAGATATTTAGAGTTTCCTCGGCAACTACGTCTAGCACTAGGTAAAGCCCTGTTGATCACTCTGAACTTACAGTCAAAACTAGATCCACATAGGATTACCAGACACAGTCTTCCCTCCTCTTGGGGTTAAACAATATGGAGATGTGAAAGGCAGATTCTTTTTGAACCCTTTCTCAGACTGTCACTCTTAGAAATAGACAAAACTAGATCCCCTATAGGAGCACCAGATACAGTCTTCTCTTCGGCTGTCCTCCTTAGGAACTGTCAAGAAACTCTACCTCCCCATAGATGAATCTATTCTCCGTGAATGGCATCTCTTGAGTTTCTTCCAAATTCTCAAACTTTCTTGACTTGATCTATTCTCGGTGAATGGCATGTCTTGAATTTCTCGGGGTTTGGGGACCCACAGGCTTCTTAAAAGTATCGGCCTCCTCTTGGGCATTCTACAAGGACCCACAAGCTTCCTAAAAGTACCCCCGCCTCCTCTTGGGCTTAGTACAAGGACCCGTCAGCTTCTTAGAAGCCTTCACAGCCTCCTCTTAGGCTTCATATAATGATTTCTTCCTCCGGGAATGATAGCCTCCTCTTGGGCTTCATATACGGACCGATCGGCTTCTTAGAAGTTTCCAGCCTCCTCTTGGGCTTCGTACAAATTGTCCCGACGACCTCCTAGAGGTATAGGAGCAGATATTAGTCATCTCCATAGAACAGTCTCTCACATAGTCTAGATCTTTCTACCGTGAACGTACTACTACTGTTTCTTTGAACATAGTACAAAAGACGAAACACTAGACTCGGACAGTCTCAATACCCTTTGGATTTCCCATTTCCTTAAGGAACAGGAAATAACCCTAATCCTCTGATCAGTGCCAAAGTACAACCTTACCTTAAATCAGTCTCTTTATAAGAACAAATTTTCTCTTAACCAACATACTGGACTTGTCACTCAACTGAAATAGAACCTTGTAGCCTCCATCTCGGGCTTCGTACGAGATACAAAGACTCTCTTGTTGAGTCAAACCTTTAGCCTCCATCTCGGGCTTCGTACGAGATACAAAAACACTCTTTTGTTGAGTATAAAAGACTCCCTTGTTGAGTCGATCCCTTTAGCCTCCGTCTTGGGCTTTGTATAAGACACACAAAAAAGACTCCCTTGTTGAGTTAACCCTTTTAGCCTCAATCTTGGGCTTTGTACAAGACAGAAAGAACATTTCCCTCGGAAAAGTCAACTTTTTAGCCTCCTCTTAGGCTTCGTATAAGAAAACCCAGGTTGAGCCAATCAACCTTTTAGCATCAAAGTTGTGCCTCGTTCGCAGTACACAAACATCAATAACTCCTTCCATCTAATCGCTGTAAGCGGCAAGCCTCTGGATTATTTACATCCACGCCACTGTCCCTCTTTTAGCATGAGAAATTTCTAAGGAAAGATGGCATTGCTCTACACTGAGTTAAAGTCTTCTCCTTCAGGTTAAAACCCCCTATAAAGGAATATATGGCATTGCTAGGATCCGCGTATCCCGGTTAAAGTAATCCTCCTTTATAATCAGTCACCCAACAGTTGTGACAAACAGACCCTCTTTAGAGATGACAAATTCTCTCTAAAGTCAAAACCTTTTAGCTTCATATCTTGGGCTTCGAACAAGATACAAATAAACTCTTCAGCTTCATATCTTGGGCTTCGAACAAGATACAAACCACCTTTCGCTTCACGTCTTGGGCTTTGAACAAGACACCAAAAACACCCATTTCCTCCCATAGAATAGGAGGAACTACGAATGCTCTGATTTCCCTGTTTCGGTAAACGGGAATACGTAGACATAAGATTGAAACAAAAATCTTAGCGAGCACAATAATCCAAAATTCAAATCCCATATCCTCAAGAATCCCAGACCTAAAATCCTACCAAAAGTCAATATTCTTTCAAAATAACCAGAGAGAGGCCCCCCCACATTGATCGCATCCGTAAAACAACAGTTTTGACTGTTTGACCACGGTATGCAAGCAAGGTTAATTTGAGACATCTATTTCCATTCCTTCATCAGCTTCAATAGGATAAAAAATGAATCAACCTGTAGTAAAACCCAAAGAGCGACAGTGCTTAAGAACCACGTCCAAAATCGCTCACTACAACAATCAAGGGAAAACTTCATAAATATATATATAAATTAGTATAGTGGACATGAGTTCTATTGACAACAGATAGTATAAATGTTGATTTCATTCTTAAAATGAACCGAGAAAATTCACTGTTTAATGGAGGGTTAAACAAAAAGCCAATATCAATACCTTCAGCTCATTTGATTCTTGCATTTTGTAATAGTACAGTGACATGATCATGGTCATTTTTATTGTCGTAGTAATTGTAGAACTGTGATGTAAGGTCACCCAAAAAGTACAATGAACTAAACAACTATTACAATAAAAGAATCAAGCAATAATGCATTAGATTCAATAAAGTAATGAAATATAATCTAAACTTCATAACTTTTCAAATAATAATATGGAAATACTTCATATCTGTTATGGTAAAGATAACTATATTTTTGTTGTTTGACGTTCTCATATGGGTCTGAATGATTTCATGCACTTATTAAATAACATCTATACATAAATGACATCATTAAAGAAAGCAAAAAAATGTGATTACAAATAAGGAAAAACTAATATCAAGAATTAGATTACCAGCTAAGAATTCGGGTCGATATTTTCCCGCAAGTATGTCAGTCAAACTAATTAAATTCAAATGCATCGAAGGACTGTTAGGAAAATCTGCATTTTTAGTTGACAATGCACCACGAAATATCAACTTGAAGTTATAAGTGGTTGCTTTGAAGGAGAAATCATTTTTAGCAACCTTGAAGTTCTGCATGATGTATGTATTTCCTCCAATAAGTGTAAATTTATGTTTCTAAACCAAATGGGGTGGTACGATGTCTTGGATCATGTCACAGTAAAATATCAAATAAAAAATAACCCGCATGAGATACGAAAGAATAATTCTGTTTGAAACAACAACCTATAATTATTATCAGGAGAGATAAAACATATACCTTTGTATCCATTATAACCATTTCCAAGTGCTCTTTGTTTGACATGTTTGTGACAGATCGCATATCTTTAATCCTAACAACAATTTTCCACAAATCTTCAGAGTCGTTGATATCTTTAAATTTTCAATTGGACGTGCCATTTGGTTTGTGAGATACACTTAAACAACAAAACAAATTGAAGAACATTACCAACTTTAAAATTCATATTCGCTCGGATATTAAATAATCAACAGCATTATCAACAGATTGAACTTATTAATCATAGCGTAAAAATTTTAAATCTATAACTTCATTATTTTTCAAATAATAAAATTGTAGCCACTGAAGATGTGAAAAAACGAAGTGCAGAACATAACAAATAACAAATCTATAGACAAGTAAAATAAACATAGCTACTAAATAAAGTACGTCTTTGAAAGCGAAAAACACAAAGAAAATAAGAAACCAAGAACAAAATGGTTATTCGAAAATCAAGGTCATAACTTGAACTGTAAAACAAAGATTTCATAGAAAAATTCAAAAACTCATGACATGAAGAGCGAATATAACAACAACGTTAAAGAATGAACTTCGTTGTTCGGAAACTTTGAACTCAATCAGAGCTTGAATCAACCAATTCTTCTTCCTTCTTTTGTTATCTTCGGTAAGACTGCAATAAAAAATCAATGGGGGATCTTAAATGAAATCGTGGCTTTTTAATGGTTTAACAGAGAAAGATGATTTAGTAGAGAAGTGACTTTACCTTTTCCAAAACAGAGTGAAAGGCGTTGCAACCTACAGTGTGACTTTTCAGGAGTTGTCCATGCATTAGGTTTAAATTTTATTGAAAAATGGAATGTGACTCTTAATACTTGCATGAAGAACTTGAAATGTAATTAATGTGTAAGTTAAATAAGTACGGTAAAAGATGGGTAAACTAGTGAAAGTCATCAATTAATAAAATTAAGTGTGTTTAATCTAAATTAACCCACGAGGCTTAGGAAAATTAATTGTATGTGATTTTCATAGATAAATATTAGATCATTTTGAGTTGATTGTTTATCATCAAATGTGAAAAAGTAATAAGGTGATGTCAAAGGTGAGTGCTTTTGCATGACAACTTTTTATAGATCGCCTTAACTCGAAAGGAAATATGTTTTCTTTCGTACTTTTTTCTTTGATTAATTAGTAAAATTCAGTTCGCATGTTTATTTTTTCCTGCAAATTTAGTAAAATCTGTTTGTCCAACAGATAAAAATTAAGAATAAAAATGATTATTTAGTCACGAGTTAGTACTCAAGATTCAAGAATCTTTAAGGTAAACTTTTTTTTCTTCCAGTTTGTCTTTTCACGGATATTTGCCTTTGATCAAGATAGAGTATTCATGCTACGTACTAATATGACAAGTTAACTTCATTAAAGATTTGTTGAAGCATTTGATTATGTTTCTTGATTTTGTTCTTGTTTTGTGGCCAAATAATAGTGTTGTTGTTGTGGTTGTTAGCATTTGATTTTGTTTCTTGATTTTGTTCTTGTTTCGCGGCCAAATAATATTGTTGTTGTAGTGGTTGTTAGCATTTGATTTTGAAATTGTTGTTGTAGTAAGGTTGAAGATGATGAATAGTGATATTTGGTGAACTAATTTTGAGAATTGGTGTTAATTTTGTAAATTTAATATTGAATGTTAGTGATGAATTCTTGGAATTAATTGATGATAATGACACTGTTGACGAATAATTTTTTAGTGATTACTTTGTTAGTTGTTAAGGTTAAAGATGATGAATATTGATGAAATTAATTGTTAATTGTTGAGGTTGAAGTTGCTATTGAGTTTAAATGTGGACTTGATAATCTTGGTGATTGATTCATGCTCGAATTGATGATTCTTTGTTGAGGTTGAAAATGATTACTTTGTTAATTGTTGTGACCTACTAAATTTGTCTTGTTATATTTGGTATACACCATCAGTTACTAACTTAGTGAATTTGATATAGGGGCTACCTGAGAAGAGTGATATTCAGATCGTTTTCAAGAATCTTACACTTTGTGGTTAAGTCCAGAAGTTGCTGACTTCTATACAAGTACTTATAATTAGTTGTTCTTTTGTGTTTGTTTAGCTTACTAAGTAAAACCATGGATCGAAAATGGATGTCTTCCAATCGATTGTCAAAAGAATACGAGACTGGGGTATCATAATTCCTTAAGTTTACGGTTGAACACGCCAAAGACCCCAGTCGAATTACATGTCCTTGCTTAGTTTGATGTTATGGTCGTCGGATTGACGCAGTTCAGTTGGAATCGCAGTTAATGAGGCATGAAATTGATCGAAGTTATACATGTTGGATATTACATGGTGAGGGTAACGAGAATGTTGAACCGGGGGATAATACAACCTATGCTTCAAACGACAATGGCACAGATACACACGATTGTGATCGAGTCGAAGAGATTGTAGAAGCACTTGAAGAAGATCTTCAGGATTGTCCCAAAATGTTTGAGAGGTTGGTAAGCGATGCAGAGAAACCGTTGTATAAAGGTTTCACTAAATTCACAAGATTGTCTGCGGTATTAAAGTTGTACAACTTAAAGGCGAGCAATGGATGGTCGGATAAAAGTTTTACAGAGTTATTAGCCCTTATGAAAGATATGCTTCCGGAGGATAATGCTCTTCCCAATCGAACCTATGAGGCCAAAAAAATGTTGTGCTCTATTGGCATGAGTTATGATAAGATACATGCTTGTTCAAATGATTGCATTTTGTTTCGGAATGAATATGCATCGTTAAATGAGTGCCCTAAATGCGGTGTCTCTCGATATAAGAAAAAAATGTCTCCACTAAAAGTCTTATGATATTTTCCTATAATTCCGAGATTTAGACGCATGTTTCGTAGTGAAACCGATGCAAGACACTTGACTTGACATGCAGATGAAAGAATTATAGATGGAAAGTTTCGGTACCCGGCAGATTCACTACAGTGGATGAAAATTTATAATGATTATCCCGATATTGTAGAAGAAGCAAGAAGTCTTCGCTTGGCATTATCTACTGATGGAATTAACCCACATGGTCTTCAAAGTATCTCACATACCACATGGCCTGTGATTATTTAGATTTATAACCTACCTCCATGGCTATGTATGAAGTGTAAGTACATGATGTTATCTATGTTAATCTCCGGGCCTAAACAACCAGGGAATGACATAGATGTATACTTGACACCTTTAATCGAAGACTTAAAGATTTTGTGGGAGAACAATGTGGAGGTTTATGATGGATATAGGAAAGAAAGTTTCAATTTGAGGGCGCTGTTGTTTGGCACAATTAATGATTTTCCAGCATACGCAAATCTATCAGGGTATAGCATTAAAGGTCAATGTGCGCGTCCTATTTGTGAAGAAAACACAGATTGGACACGTTTGGAATTTTGTCAGAAGAATCTCTTTCTTGGTCATCGTAGATTTTTAAATTCTAATCATCACTACTGTGGATGGAGAAAAGCATTAAATGGAAATCCAGAACAAGGTAGAGCTCCACCTACATTGATAGGTGACCAAATTTTTGAAAAGGCGAAAGATGGGACTACTCAGTTTGGAAAGCCTTTTGCACATACGCTTGGCAAACGTGGGTGGAAGAAGAGGTCAATTTTTTTTTAATTGGCATATTAGAAGTCGTTGTATGTAAGACATTTTCTTGATGTTATGCATATTGAAAAAAATGTATTTGAAAGTGTTATTGGTACTTTACTCAATATACAAGGAAAGCCGAAGGATGGCCTTAAAGCAAGAAAGGACTTGGTGGCGATGGGAATAAGAAATGAATTAGGACCCATGATGAAAGGAAAACGAACATATCTACCACTTGCTGCTTATACTCTATCTAGAAAGGAGAAAAAGATATTGTGTAAGTTTCTGAGTGATGTTAAAGTTCCAGAAGGATACTCTTCAGATATTAGAAGACTTGTGTCTATGAAAGATCTTAAGTTAAAGAGTTTGAAGACACATGATTGTCATGTTATAATGGAACATTTTCTACCAATAGGTATACGTTTTATTTTGCCAGAAAAAGTAAGAAGCACAATAACTAAATTGTGTTTTTTCTTCAGGTCAATTTGTAATAAGGTGATCGATCATGCGATATTACCAACATTGCAAAAAAAAAAAATAGTTATTACATTGTGTGAGTTTGAAATGGTTTTTCCTCCCTCATTTTTTGACATAATACCCTGAATTCATGGAACAGAAATAGTTACCAGATACAACCCCTCCATTGGCTCATGAACGGCGACTTTAAGCAATGCCACCAATAACCAAAATGCATCCTCCTCGCTCATGTAAAGAAGCAAAACACCACCTAAAAAACCCATTCTCTGGATTATTAATTGATGAATACTAGGAATAACTTTGCAACAAGCAGAAAAAAAAAGTGTTAGGTTCCTGAGTAAAACCTGAACATATCCTACGTCCAATGTTATCAAAATCGCGATCCAGATCGTGGAATCGCACGATTTTGCGATCTCAACCACCTCCACCGATCTGGATCGCAAGCAAGATCTTACACTAGCAGAAATCACGGGAAAAATCTTAGTTTCGGTAAACAAATTATGAAATCATACGATTTCCAGAAAATTTTCAGAATCATAACCTTTAACTACCTGGGTCAAATTCGACCCGGTTTGAAACCCGATGTATTCTATTGTGTCCTTTCGCGTTTTTGCTCATTCTGTAATGAAAGCTTCGAAGTTTGTTTTTGTTTACACCTGCATTTTTCATTTTCATTTTCATTTTTGTTTACCTGCGTTTGCAGTTTTTCCTTTTGAAAGCTTCACTGATTCTTCATCTTTTGATTTCTTTTTATTTTTGTTTTTGGTTTTTGCGGTTGTTTTGAAAATACTAAATAATTTTTCTCTCAAAAAAAAAGAAAATACTAAATAATTTTACAGTCACGTGATATGCCAGCTTTTAAAAATGAGTTGAATTGTTTTTATTGTACAAATTAAGCTTTCTCTTATGTACAGTGTAGCTTGTTCAGTGTAACTGACACAACATCACAAACACGCCACCACACCACACATATTTCCTTTTTCTTTTTTCTTTTTTTTATAGTTTTTAATTAATTTTTATATATATAGTATTTAATATATATATAATATTTAATATTTAATTAGTTTTTAATTAATTTTTATATATATAGTATTTTTATATCCTCTAACAATTTTATAAAAATAAATGTGTAAAATCTTTCGATCTTAATTACAATTTTATATTTTACGATCTTAATTACAATTTTATATTTTACGATTTTGATATTTTTTTTCAATTTTATATGAGATCTCGATTTTAACAACATTGTTACGTACTAAGTTGACAAAAAGTTAACTTCATTAAAGATTTGTTGAAGCAATACAAAACAACATCTAAATCATAATATTCTTATTCATAATACGGAGAACAAAAGCACAATTTTATTCCCCGCTTTACAGTGCCATTCATGTCTTGGCAATATCACTGTAAACAAAGGATTGAAATGAAGATAACAAGAATATATATTCCTTGCCTTCAAACATTATATATCTATTTTATTTAATTATATTCTTAATAGCATTTTCTAGACACAAGTACCATCATATGTCGCAGGGGGTATTGGAATGTGAGGTGGCTTTTAGTACGGAGGTTTGTACACTGGTGGTTTGTAGACAGGTGGTTTGTAGACAGGTGGCTTCTCTACTGGGGGTTTGTAGACAGGTGGCTTATACACAGGAGGCTTTTCGACAGGTGGCTTGTACACAGGTGGCTTGTAAACTGGAGGCTTCTCGATGGGTGGTTTGTAGACAGGTGGCTTGTAGACTGGAGGCTTCTCGACAGGTGGTTTGTAGACAGATGACTTCTCTACTGGGGTTTTGTAGACAGGTGGCTTGTAAACTGGAGGCTTCTCGACGGGTGGTTTGTAGACGGGTGGCTTCTCTACTGGGGGTTTGTAGACAGGCGGTTTCTTTACGGGTGGCTTGTAAATCGGAGGCTTTTCAACTGGTGGTTGATACACGGGTGGTTTCTCTATAGGTGGCTTGTAGACTGGAGGTTTGTATAAGGGTGGTTTTTCTACAGGTGGCTTGTATACAGGTGGTTTCTCAACTGGTGGCTTATAAACGGGAGGTTTCTCATAGTTGGCAAACCCCTGTGGAATGATAAGAGCAAGAAGAAGCAACACTAGGAAGCTTAAGGAAGCCATGTTAGCGACTTTTGAGTTTGATGCATAAAACACAAGAGTGACTAACTGCTTTTATACTAATCATGGTCTTACTGATTCCCCTCACAGCTGCATATCAAAATCTTATCGGGAATGACTTGGCACTCTCTTGAACCAAAAGTCAATAGTTTTTGTTACATACCATTTTATTTTCTTATGGTGCGAAGTTTGAAATTATGGGTGAATTTGCAAGTACATGTTGTATCATGATAACATTTTTAATACACCGACGCGATCAATAATAATATATGCAAAATATGTATTATTTTCAACATGACTAATGAGGATCTGGTACAAGTACAAGATGGTACAAATCTTAAAATAACATGAGAAACAAAGACGTGAAATTATTTTTATAATTATGGATTGAACTTGCCATTTTGAACTTGTAGTTGTATTTCGTCATAATGGATCAAGTATATATATGCAAATTGTAATATCTAATGCTTTGTTGTTTTCCACTTTACTTTTCTTAATTATGTTCCCTTTCACCTACTCCTTTGTCTTAGTGAAAACATTGCTTTGACTAAAATTAGGTGGGACTAGAGTTTTGTAAAATGGATTAATTCAATGACTTATGGTGATCATATTTGCACCGCCAGAGTTTTATATTATTATGGCAAATTTTTGACAAATTGTGTGAATTAGAGTTGCACCAAAAGTGCATATAAAGGGAATTGCATCACTATGTTATTAGATGATCAAAGTTATGACTGAAATGATTTTGTGATCAAACCATATAAGAGTTTTTTTTATCAAGACCCTGATAGGGTTAGAGTAAATCTATAATATAAGAAAAGAAAAGGTTCTGGAAAATTCACTTTTGCCCCTTTTTCTTTTAATGCTACATCTTAATTTTAAGGGCAAAAAGTGTCCAAAAATTACTTTTTCTAACTATTGATGTCACACTATTGTAATCCAACTATATAGTTAATGTTATAAGTCTTTCTTGGTTAAAATTGATTCAAATGATGATGTCATTTACTTCATATCCAATTATATCATTTGTAATAGTTTACTTTAATTAAAAGTTGTTGACATTTAGGTGTCTTGTCTCTCTTCTCTTCCTTTCTCTTTCATGCTATGTCTTGGCCTCTTTCTCATTCTCACTGTTCCTTTCTCTTGCACGCTTTGTCTTTCCCTCTTTCTCTTTCTCACTGTCACTGTGAGATTCTCTTTCTTTGTCTCTCCTCTTCGTCTTCGTCATTGATTTGTGTCCGGACAATGGTGCTGTGGATGGAAATGGTCGCAAAACTGTTAAGGGTTTGTTCTTCGTCAACTTCGTTTCTTTGATAAATCTGTTAATCGTTTTTCTTCTTTTTCTGATTTTAGGGTTTAGGGTTTGTTTTTCGGATAAATCTGTTACATCTACAAAACTGTGGTTCAGATTTTAAGGTGAAATCATTATATGAGATTCATATCTATCATTCTCGCTCGTCCTTATCTGTGTTTCCGATTTTGAAGCATTGAAGGCATTATTTTGGATCTTGATTTTTGGATTTTGTGTTTTTGATCTATTACTTTCAATCTATAGAGCATTGCAGGTTAGGGCTTGAGTGAGAATGGCAGAAAGATCTCAGATTTTCGACTGAAGAGGCAGTAAGCTTGCTTTTGCTTTTAACTGAAAAACATTTGAATTTAATGCATGTAAAAAAAAGATTTCAGTTCTTGTAGATGCTCGTCTTTGTGTTTTGTGCATAAATATAAACGTGTTAATGGCTAAACATTTTGTTTATGTCTTAACAGTTGAAAAGATCTGTGGAAAAAAATGGACCGGAGAAAAGAAGTGGTGCTTTGGAGAGACCATCCGTAGTAATTGCTTACGCCGAATAATAAAGAGATAAGTTGGTTTTCATTGTTTTTCTTCTTTCATTTAATGTTGAAATCAGAAACCTGAACTTTGAAGGTTGAGGCACTTGGGTTGTTTGTGATGAAAATCTACGAATGGTAGATGTTTGATTAAATGTTTGTGTATGCAATTGATAATAGTTGTCTTTTGTTGATTGTCTCAAGCGTAAAACACGAAATTACAAGATCCTTCTAAAATGGACACATTGAATTGATTTGAAATAGATGGATTACTAACTTTGTAACTCCATTTGGGTTTAAACATTGGTAGTGTTGTATTATTTATTTCTGATACTGTAATGTTTAACTACATAACTCAATCTATAATTATATTAATGTTTTTTCCTGTTTTCAGATGGTCGACAGATTGGATGATGCGATCATACAAAGTTAACGAAGTGTTTTCTGAATAGTGTAAGTATAATTGACCATCTTTCCTTAATATTTTGCAGATGATGTTCCTTCCTGAATCTGTTTTTCTACTAACAGTTTCATTATTGGAATGTGACAGATGTTACATTACATCCTCTTCATTCCCTTAGAAAGGATCTTATAGGTATTACTGAGATTAATTTTTTATTGACACATGATACATGATATGCTCTTGGTCCTGATACACCTGCAATCTAATATATCTATATGTGTTATATTTACCTTAACTATCTTAGGTGGTAGAAGCAATGAGGTGCCTAGAAATGTCTCTATTTAGAGTAAGTTTTCCCTAAAGGAAGTGGTTGTATATCATTGTTACATGTTCCTGCAAATTGATATTGCAACATAGCGTGGATTTTTTCTCATGGATGAGCGCATGAGAGTAATTATTGCAAATGGAAACCTGTTTTGTTTCAAGGTTCTTACAACATAAATTTTTTCATGCTGACCCATTATCCTTACCCATACAATTGACATATGAACCTTATTTGTGGTTATAGGAGCAGGAAATGGGCGTCTCTGCAGTGGTTTTGTAAACATAAGGTCTTTGTTTTGATCTTTGTTTTGTAAATAGTATATACTATAATTGTTAATTTTATATGATTTGATTTATCTCTTAAGGTGTGGTCACTGTAAAATGTTGGATGAAGGTTATGGATTAGTAGGCCTTAAAACTGATGTTTCTTGGACGATAGATAACGTACATGTACTTTCTGCAACATAACATTTTATTGTTTTAAATAGCACATCTAATATCCCATGGTTTTATATAATTGTGTGTTTCTTAATTTTTACTTATATAGATATGAAATATTCAAATTATATTTATGTCTTTGAAATATATTTACCAATGTTTTGCTTCCCAATCCCCCATATTAAATAATTATGTATTTTAAAATAAATGAGAAACTTGACCATTGATATTCAAATACCAGCAGTGGTTATTGAACTACCCAACCAATAATTACAGCTCAAAACAAAACGTTTAGAATCTCAACGTTAAGCATTATATAAACCTTTTCCTCTTCATTTTATCACACAACCAACATCATTCAAGAAGGAAAACGAACATGAGTTCCAATGATGCTGTCCATACACAACAAAGTTCAGATGCTCAACAATCAATCTCAGATGTTCAGAGACCCACTTCTGATGTTCAACAACCAGTTCATACCCAACAAGTCCAGCCCGAGCAAGCTGTGCAGAGGCTACAGTCGGTCTCAGTTGAAAGAAGACGGAGGAGGAGGAGAATTAACAGAGCAAGAAGGATACGGAAGAAACATACGTTTGATTCAGATGATGAAGACTTAGCACCAATCGGTTGGAGCAATTTCATGTCGTTCAAGCCTTTTAGATTTGACATTTAGGAGTTTTATTTTTCTTAATGTTGTAACTTTCTTTCTGAATCCACCACTTTGAATGAAATAGATTTCAATTCATATGAATGAATTTGGTTTTGATTTTTTGATTTCCTTTTCTGCGTTACATATATGTTTACAAATACAACTTTTGCATTCAAGTTTTTTGTTGTTTGAATGTATGATTCTTGACAAAGTGTAACGTTTATGAGTGACGCATCTCTGTTTCCCATCCTTTATACCTGTAACGTGTATCAGTATCAAAAGTATAACATGATGATGACATAAATAACATGCCCCAAAACGACTTGGTGTTGAAATTTAAGATTTGACAGGTACCATCAGATATAGCTGTATTTTGTACTCTTTTTTGACCTACTTGTGTTGTGGCTTGTCAAAGGCATATTTTAATTTTGTAACAAGGTTGTCATCTATGCAGTCACATCTCTCTGTTTTTCTCTGTTGCTGCTAATCATAACAAACTTCTTCCAGGATTGGTTCAGGGATTTCAAGGGAAAGTTTATATTTATCTTATTTGACAGTCGCTCTAAAGACACATTTATTTCTGCGGTGAGTTATGAGTTATGCTTGATTCACTTTTTTTGTTGTCTTATAAGTATTTTCCCATTGTTTAATTCTCTAAGTAACATCCATATGTAACAGGATGAAGATCGCAGTGTTCCCTTCTTATGAGGGACTGACATTGATGAAAACATAGTTCTTTCCGATCAGACTGAGACGGTAGCTAAGAGTTGTGGGATTTCTTCCACACCATTCTTAAAAGGTAATATTTAGATTGACATGGAAATGCAGTTTGAGTATAATACAAGTTTCCTCCCTGTATTGAAAATTAAGTAATATGTGCTTTCAAAAATTGTTTGGTGTGTTGTTAATTGTGATCATGAGTACCAAACTAATTTAGTCTTCATTGTTAGCATACTAAGAAAGTTTTATGTTACCAGTATGCTTTAAATTTATGTAATTTCCCTGATATTTTCATTCATGGTTATAGGTACTGAAGAAGCAGCAAATGAATTTGCAACGAGGCATGGTTGGAAATATGTAGTATGTTTTTATTACTGAAAGGTCAAATATAATGGTGGACCAATTGCTCTGGTTATATCAGGAAATTTTACAAAATAAAGAGGTTGCTCATTGCAATAGTATTTCTTTCAATACTAAGAAATTTTAGCACATGCAATTTTTATGTGTGTTACTAAACCTAATATTTTTATGTTGAACACCATTGAGCGATTGAGAAATGTGTTCTACGTTAAACTAAAAACATTGAGCCATCAAATTCGTTCTGGTTTATGCATGTTTAATATGTTGATTTGTATGTGTTGTATCTCTTGCATTGTATTGCAAGTCTTATTTGAATGTTAATTTGATTTGTGTTTTACTATCACAGGTAGCCACCGGAGATGGAATTGCAATGGCACCCCGAGCTCATGCTGTGATTTCAAACATGGAGTAAGTTAATAAAAAAATTCATAATTATCGTTGTAGAAATATGCTACAAACAATCACGTGCCTAAAATGCAGGAGAGAGGTCTATTAGGTCCTTCAGAGCAAAGTAGGTATACAGTAAAAGGTTTTGCAGACTCAAAACATCCTATTTATTATCTTTTGTCTCACTTAAAATTCATAGCTGCAAAGGTTGGCCAATTCATAGGGACTTGGTGAGTATGACTAGGATGGTTCAAAAGCTTCAAGAGACCTAAAATTCATATTGGAAATTTGGAATGCATTAAAAATTCTTAGTCTTAATTGCAGGAACCACAAAGACCCAATTGTGCTAATTATTAAGGATAAAGATGGTTATAAATATGGAGGATATGCTTCTCAACAAAGGGACTAGCATGTTGAATTTTATGGACACATGAAATGTTACCTTTTCCAACTACATCAAAAGGCATCTATTTTTAGGCCGACTGGAGCAAACACTAATCTACAATGGGAAAAAATATGTCTCTAACATACTTCACATGAATAGAAGGGAGTAGAAAATGATGGAGTTTTGAGCTTTGGTTATAGGCTCCACTTTGGTTATATGTCTCTGTGAGATATTTCATAATTGTTGAGATCTCAACTGAATATTTTCTGTTTAATATTTTGAACTTCAATGAATGAATGAATTGCAATGGGTGTAGTCTATCTATAGACTCACATCACTAACTAACTATTGTAGTCATTTTTTTTAGATCTTCTATAGGTTACTGAAACAATATTTCATATTCCATAATTGTTCCCTGTTTTTCTCAGTTGACTCTTTAGGAAGGATAATTAGAAATTTATGCTATTATGCATTTTTCTGTTGTATATTGTTAAGGAAAACATATTGTAGTGAATATGAAACATATTGCCACTGAAATCTCATGGATTTTTTTACAATATATAGTTGTGTAAACATATACAATGAATGTATAGTATATCCTTAGAAAATACAATAGTAAAATGGAAGTTAAGCCTAAAAATATGGTTGGGATAAGTTTGAAATCTTAGCCATAAAAGTTTGGACTCATGTTTCAAGTGTAGCAATGTGTGAATTGGTTTGTCAAAGAAACTTATTGGTTGAGATTAAGAAGAGTTGCTTATGTCTAAACACTCTAAACACTTACTGCAGAGTTTAAGATTTGGAAATATAGTAGTAATCCAAGCCATTGCCAAGGAACATATTGGTTTGGATTAGAAAACATTTATATGTCCAATGACTTTTTTTAACAAACGACAGCAATGTGATTTTTGAATTTATTTAATCAAAATAAAAAGAAACTAAATTGGAAAGTTGGAAAATTAGGCAAAATCCAAAATGAACAAACTGCAATTAGGCATATACAACAACATATCATATGACAATATGAGTAATGATGATCTAAAGACACAAAATAAACAAACTACCAAGACATGAAGGAAGAAAAATGAATAAAAAAAATGTTAAAAGTATAAAGTCCAACACCCTCTATTTGTATAGCTAATTAGGAAAATTATATTTATTTAAAATTTTAATAAATTTTGTTTTTTTCTAATATAGAAATTATATGAAATGAGGAAAATTAAGTTATTGATCAAAATATTGATAACGTGAACAACTTTACTATTGATTCAAATATTTTTATAAATAATGTCAAAACAAAAATAATATTTTTATACAGAAAAAAAACACATTGTTAATTCAATTCAAATATTTTTACATACGAAAAAAAATACTATTGTTATAAAAGGGTACAACTTTACTTTGATTCAAATATTTTTATATACGAGAACAACTTTACTACTGGTTCAATTTTTTTTATAAATAGTGTCAAAACAAAATTAATATTTAAACACGGAAAAAAATACATTGTTGATTAAAGTATTTTTATATAGGAGAGAAAATACTATTGTTATAAACGGGAACAATTTTACTATTGATTTAATTATTTTTATAAATATTGTTAAAACAATAATATTTATATGTTGATTCAAATATTTTTATATACGATAACAACTTAATTATTAATTTAAATATTTTTTATAAATATTGTTAAAACAAAAATAATATTTATATACCGAAAAAAATACTTTTATATATGGAAATACCTTTACTATTTATTCAAATATTTTTTTAAATAACGTCAAAACAAAAATAATATTTAAATACCTCGAACAGACATGCCCGTGCGAACGCACGGGTTAGTTACTAGTTCTAAAATAACTCAATAAAATAAGACATTTTTTATTCATTGCCTAATTTTCACTCTCTCTTACACGTATATAATGATAATAGCAGAAATTAACCTGTCACCTCATTATACCTCACATCCCTCCATTCTATATAAAAAAATAAAATTAACTCTGCAAAATATTTTTTTTAAATTTCATATTTGGGGCGATGCCGAAAATTTCAAGTGAACTACTTTAAATTTAATAAATAGTGAATTTTTCAACGGAAATTATAGAATTACGGTATTTTGTACTGGAAATTTTAAAATTTCTGATATTTACTACCTAAAATTTCATAATTTCTGATATTTTCTACCTAAAATTTTAAAATTTCAACGACGGAACCGATTTTTTATCGGAATTTTCAAAATTTCTGGTAGTTTTGTACCGGAAATTTTGAAATTTCCGATAATTATAAAAATCTAGTTTTGTATCGGAAATTTTTAATTTTTCGATAGTTATAAAAATCTAGTTTTATATAGGAAATTTTGAAATTTCCGGTAGTTCCAATTATTATTTTGTTTTTCAATATTTTTTCCTTCTTTTACAGTGAAATCTAGAGGCAGAGACGACACTATTGCAGGGAGAGCTGTAGATCGAGCAGCATACTAGATTAGGGGTGCTGATGCAGAGTCTTCCCAGCTACGTGCAGGACGAGTGGTTCCAACTGGTTCACACCGGAAGCGGTTGGCAGAGCGGGGTCATTTCCGAGCACCTTGTTTCACTCGACGTCAACCAGTTTGATTAGTAGAGCAAACTATGGATGAGGTTCTTGTATATGATCTCGTTGGTGTGTCGGTGGTTGAGCAGGTAGTTGATCCAATTGTTGCTCAACAGGTTGCTCAACAAGTTGTTGGGGATGTTGGTTCGGAGGAGGTTACTCGGGTTGTACAGGCAGATGCTACTGTTGGTGAGTCGGGACAGTAAGAAAAAGATTTGTCCTTGATATTTTCTATTTTAGTTTTGATGATAACAAAAGTATTAAAAGTATAATGGTTTATTTTATGTGTGTTTTATTTATGTAGGTTCTTATTCTTGAACATAAATAATCAGAATTTGTTTTACTTAAGACACACTTGGAGTTGCTTCATTGCTAGCTTCTGGTGGCAGAGTTTGAAGAACAATTTCTAGTGTGATTTGATGAAGACTCTGAACTGGAGTCCTCAGCATTCAGACGAGTTTCTACACTTAGTAATAGTATATCAACATCTGGTACCATTTAGAGTAGGTGATAAACTTGTGGACTAGTCGTACTAATGAAAGCAGCTGTATTGTCTTATCATCCTGTCAGCTCAAGTCTACAAGATTGCAAGGCTCAAGAAAAGCTGGTACGTTCTATGGATGTCTGCCCCCAATGGCTCTATTAGTACAGAACCTCTTGAAGACTCAAAGGTTAAAAGTGTTACACACTAGATTCAAAATCTGATGTGCATCCATCTTCAACGTCTCTTGTACTATGGAGCAAGCAAAGACACTTGATCAAGTCACCTTCTCAACTGCTAGTTTCTGGAAAGCCTATATATATGGCTAAAGATTCAAGCCTGAATTTTTAACAAGGATTCTTCTGTTGAAGGAATGGCAAGATCAAGCAATTATCAACTCTATGTAATATGCAGATTTTATGTTTTAGGTTGTAATTGTAAAAGCCTTAAGATTTCTTACCCATGTACATATTAAGAAATCTTAAGTGCTTTAGGTCTTTGTTATGGTGATCTCCCGTACCTCTGATGCTTGCATCATGTACACCTTGTTCTCTATTCTATGAGCCTTCAATAGATTAGATTAAGTCTCCTTCTATGTGCTTGAGCAAAAAGTCTTGTCTCATTGGCATTCAAGCAACAATTCTTGAGCCAAGATGCTTAAGCCATGTAAGTCTCATTGCTTAAGTGCTTGACTTATGAAAGTATTATTCAACTACTATGGTTGAGCAGAAAGTCTCGAGTGTGGCTTGATCAAGGGAAGTCTCAGTCTTGATGGCCAGAAGAGCAGATGGCTCGACCACAGGTTGTAAGCAAAGCGAAGTCTTAGATAGGTGCTCTAAGCAAAGGGAAGTCTCAACCAGAAGATAGATGATCAGGTGGATATGTCAAATAGTGTGAGCTAGGGAAGTCTTAGACATGAGTTCTAAGCAAAGGAAGTCTCAGACAGTTGGTTTGAGCAGTTATAAAAGTCTTATGCAGAAGCATATGCGATTGTAATCATGAAGTGGTTATAATAAAAAGCTCTTGTGAGACAAAGGAACTGGACTACTCTCAGCTAGGGGAGGAACCAGTATAAATCTTTTGTGTCTTCTGTTGTTATTTTATTTATTTATGTTGTATCCACTGCCAAACAAATTAACTCAGAATCCGAATATTAGTTCTAATTTTGAAACTCTGATCAAAAGCTAAATAATAAGAAAACGTGAAACACAATTCAACCCTCTTTCTTTGTACTTTTCACACCTTTAATTGGTATTAGAGCATGGTATGTGCTTAACACTTAACAGTGGTGCAAATATTTATCCAATAAGAAAAGTATATTTATTCTTTAAGAAGGAATCAAGTGCCACATGAAAAATATCTTATAACTTTTCCTTCCATATTCAAATGGGTGATTCCAATGAATTTAAATGATGGCAAAGCTAAACATATTTTTAACTCATTGGACTTGATAAAGGCTTGCTGAAGGTCTATAGAATATCCTTGAAAAAGGTGTTACTATAGAAGTTGATGGTGTTAAAGATGATCATCTTGAAAATCTATTTCACCAACTCAGAAGATGCATATTGATTATCTTCAGAGGTAGTTGAATTCTTGTAGATGCATTATCTCACTTCTGATTATATCACCATCATTCATATAACTGGTGTTTGGACTATCTTTGAAGTCTTGTGCTTGGGTTTGTGGAGATCAGTTTTTGAAGCTTGAAGTTGTTACACTTCATCTAATCTTTTCAAGAAAATACTAAGAAGATTGTTCCTTGACTTAAATCTAAAGTCAATTTTTTTTTTTTTTTTTATGTTTACATCTTAAATTTGATGTGTTCTGAAGGTTTGTCTGGTAGTCTTTAAAGGAAAGAAATGAAGTTAGATGATGAAAAACTATTCAACCGATCACCTTCTTTTTTTTTCTTAAGTTCTTTGGATTGACTAATGATGAGAAACTTAGGTTGCTCGTTGTAGCGCACGATTTTTGTCGGCGACGCGACCACCTTATCGCGGAATTGGTTTTTCCTCCTCGAGGAGAAAGGGGATGCTACTTTCTGATTTCTTATGTATCCCATGAAGCTGGAAGGGAAAGGGAAGGTATCTAAAACTAACCTTGCACGCGAATGTTTAACTGAACAAACGCTTAAAGAGATTGGGGGGTCCGGGGTCAGGTTATACAATGGGGAGTTGTCAGTTACCTATCCTATATATGGTTATCCACAGGATGTTAGCATTAGGTTTCGCTTTGTACTTGATGGTGTTTATCTGTTAATGGGTTGGGAAAGTTTCTTGGGGAAATATGAGCGAAAGATTGAGTTTTGGTTGATGTTTTTGGTAAGGTGCTAGACCTAAGTTTTGATTGATATGAAGGTACTGGACCTAGAGTTTTTGATTGGTATGCTCGCTAAGATTTCGCAATCTTATGCCTACGTATTCCCGTTTAAATGAAACAAGGAAATCAGAGCAATCGTAGTTCCTCCTATTCTAAGGGAGGAAAAGATGTTTTGGTGTCTTATACAAAGCCCAAGATTGAAGCTACAAGGTTGAGTATTTGTGTCTTGTTCGAAGCCCAAGATTGAAGCTAAAATTTTGACTGAGAGAGAACTCGTCATCTCTAAAGGGAGACATCTTTGTCTGTTTTTCACAACTATTTGGTGACTGATTATAAAGGAGGATTACTTTAATTGTGATATGCGTATCCAGTAATGCCACAATTTCCTATATAGGGGTTTTTGACCTGAAGGAGAAGACTTTAATTCAGTGTAGAGCAATGCCATCTTTCCTTAGGAATTTCTCATGCTAAAAGAGGGACATGGGCGTGGATGTAAATAATCCAGAGGCTTGCCACTTACAGCAATTAGATGAAAGAAAATGAGTTTCTGTTTTGACATATGATAAACAGAGAAATGACTTCCTACAGAGGGACTTTAATTTTCTCTTAGGTGATGTTGATTTTTGTGTGCCTTGATCAAAGCCCAAGGTTGAAGCTAAGAGGTTGATTGACTTCACTGGGGAAGTCCTTATACAAAGCCTAAGAGGAGGCTGGGAATGGATGACTCAACAAGAGAGTGTTTATATATGTCTTGTACAACGCCCAAGATTGAGGCTAAAAAAGACTGACTCTTTTGGGGATATTATTATACAAAGCCTAAGAGAAGGCTAACTCCGCTGGGGAGGTATTCATCTGTCTTGTATAAAGCCCAAGATTGAGGCTAAAAAGAAACCTTACTGACTCGGCTGAGGATATTTTACGGTATCTTGTACAAAGCCCAAGATTGAGGCTGAAATGAGTTTGACTCTGCGGGAGAGGATTATATGTCTTGTACAAAGCCCAAGATTGAGGCTGAAATAAGTTTGACTCTGCTTGGGAAATTATTCCTCAAAGCCTAAAAGAAGGCTAGGAGGAATTGACTCGGCTGGGAAGATATTTGTCCCAAGCTTGAGAGAAGGTTATGACGATTTATGTCTTGTACAAAGCCCAAGATTGAGGCGAAAAGGGTTTGACTCAACAAGAGAGTAATTTTATCTGTCCTGTAGAAAGCCCATGATTGTGGCTGAACAAGCTGGAGAAATCATTATACAAAGCCTAAGAGGAGGCTAACTGTTGCTAGGGGAAATCTTTAGATCAAACCTATGAGGAGAATAAAAAAAAATTAACTCAACAAGAGAGTTTTTATCTATCTCGTACAAAGCCCGAGATTAAGGCTAAAAGGGGTGGACTCACAAAGAGAGTACTTATATCTGTCTCGTACAAAGCCCGAGATTGAGGCTAAAAAGTGGTTGACTCAACAAGAGAGTACGTAAACGTGATTGACTCAACAAGAGAGTCTAAAAAAAAGTGATTGACGCAACAAGAGAGTCTGAAAAAGTGATGGAATTAACAAGGGAGTCTGAAAAGGTTAGCTCCGTTGGGGGAGAATCATTGTACAAAGCCCAAGAGGAGGCTGACTATGCTGAGGAAAGGATCATTATACAAAGCCTAAGAGGAGGTTATCTTATGCTGGGGATTCTTGAGATCCTGAGGCATGCCCAAATGGGGAAATCAACTCTTGCTGAGGATACAGCAGAGTTAATAGATCAGAGACGTTGAGGTTCTGATTTGAGATAGTGTTATACTGATGATAAGTTGACCTTGGTTGGGGATTTTTAAGAGAGAGACGAGGTTTTAGGACCTGCAAGTTTTAACTCTGTTGGATATTAATCCAGAATCCAGGGTTTCTCCTATATTTGTAGGGTACTTGAGAATGTCTTTGAGACTCAAGAGGTGATTAGACCGTCCAAGTCTATTGGAAAGGTTTATCTTTGTACAACGCCTAAGAGAAGGTTGACTCTTTTAAGGGATGAGTATCAACCCTAAAATTGGTCTGAGGGTTTTTGACTCCTTTTTTAGAAAGACAACTCTAACGAAGGATGACTAAGTTCTGTCCTACACCTTTAAGAGGTCTTGAGGGTCCTTGTACTAAGCCCAAGAGAAGGCATGAGAACTTTTAAGAAGCCGACGGGTCCTTGTACAAAGCCTAAGAGGAGGCGGGGATGCTTTTAGGAAGCCTGTGGGTCCCAAACCAAGAAAAATTCAAGAAATGCTACTCACCGAGAATAGATCATTTAATGAAAGCTCTGAGGTTTGAAGAAATTCAAGAGATGCTATTCACCGAGAAAAAATCAACTCTGGGGAGTAGAATTTCTTTGACAATTTCTAATAGTGACAGTCTAGGAAAAGGTTCACCGAGAATACTGCATTTCTCTTTGTTCCATATTGTTTAAGCCCAAGAAAAGGCAAGACTGTATCTGAAAGTCCTATGGGGATCTAGTTTTGACTGTAATAAAGAGTGACCAAACTGGCTTTACCTAGTTCTAGACCCAGTTGTCGGGGAAAACTCTAAATAACTATATTAGTATATATACAGTTGATATATGAGAAGTATTTAAAATGATATGAAAGAAGACTTACAGCGGAGCAGCTTCCCACAATACAGTTATATATATTTGACATGTATTTAAAAGAATGAAAGAAGACTTATAGTGGAGCAGCTTCCCACAATACAGTTATATATATATATATATATATATATATATATATATATATATATATATATATATATATATATATATATATATATATACATGTCAAATGATATGAAAGAAGACTTACAGAGTTATATATATATATATATATATATATATATATATATATATATATATATATATATATATATATATATATATATATATATATATATATATATATATATATATATACATGTCAAATGATATGAAAGAAGACTTACAGAGTTATATATATATATATATATATATATATATATATGAAAGCGAGTAAACGAAAGCTATTAAAACTTACAGGTGAGCAAGCTTCCATACTGTATTGTTAGTTGTTCAAAGAAATTAAAGAAAGTTTTGATAACAACTGTATATTGAACCTAAATCAAAAGGGAAAGTTTCTTTGAAAAGATTGTTGGGGCTTATACTCAAGGAGAGGCCCAAGGCTTTAACAGTGATTGCACTGTTGTTTCTAAACTGTTTTGGCACTTGTACAATGAATGAGGCCCAAAGAAGTTTTCTGTCCAACGCGATGGGTCTTACAACTCAAGGAGAGGCCCAAAGTGTTTTAGGAGAAAAGAAATAGGACTTACAACACAAGGGTAGGCCCAGATGATTTTCATTTTGAAATGGCGATCGAGCCGAGATTTTTTAACGCATAGGGACTTATACAAGGTCTGAGGCCCAAAAATGGTTTTGGTTAAAAAGGGATTGGGTCTTACACTCTATTAGAGGCCCATGAGTGTTTGAAAAAGATTTGTTAGGGTGAAAAACAAAGAAACCCTAATTTCATCATTTTTAAAAGTAATTTCTTAAGGAAAATCAATAAAAAAATGACAAAACACCAAATAAGTTTGAATAAACAACTTTTGATTTTTGATTGAGATTTGGAAAATGATGTGTTTAATCACAAGATGAATTAAAACTCATTTGGTTTTGATTTTCAAGATAAAAATTCACTTTAAAAATGTTTAAAAATAATTAAAAATGAATTTATTTACAAAAACACCAACTATATTAAATAAATAATATAAATCAAATTTTTTTGTAGAATAAAATAGTTTAATCTTTTTGTGATTTTTCATAAAAAGAACCAATAAAAAATGATTAAAATTGAGAAAGAAATTAATTTTTCAAATCATTAATGAAAATAATATGAAAAATGAAAAAAATAGAAAAAGTGGTAATAAAGGGTCTGGGGCGAGGGGGATTCGAACCCCAGACCTCCAAGTTGCAGTGCGCGCCTTTTACCACTGAGGTGGTGATACATCCGTGTATCAAAACCACCCCACAAATAGATGAGGCATGTCTTGTTTTAGGCCTGGCCAAGGCAAGGCAAGGCAAGGCAAGTTCTTGGGCCAAAAACGTAAAGCCTGTAACTTTCTCATTTCTCCATGGATTGGGACAAAATTTAGATCTATCCTGCCTAGAATTTTACAAGAAATCTAATGGAGCCCTTGGTTTTTTCAGATGAGGTCCCCATTTAAAAACCCGATAGTGGTTTTGAAATAGGCCTCCATTTACATTTTCTGTGCTACCTCATGGCACATGTAGCGCGATTTTTGTGGTCTTGAAGCACTATCGCTCGGGTACTACAGTTCGATTCATTTTTTATCCTGTTAAGCTGATTAAGGAAGGGAAATAGATGTCTCTAATTAACCCTGATCGGATACTGAGGTTAAACAGTCAAAACTGTTGGTTTACAGATGCTATTAAGACGTGGGCCCCTCTTTGGTTTATTTTGTTAAAAACACAATGTTTGGACTATTTATGAGGTCTTTTGGTAAGGTATTAGGTCTGATGCTTTACGGTTGATATACGAAGGTACTGGATTTTGGGTTTTTTTATTAGTGTGCTCGCTAAGATTTTTCAATCTTATGCCTACGTATTCCCGTTTAACGAAACAGAGAAATCGGAGTGATTGTAGTTCCTCCTATTCTAAGGGAGGAAAAAGGTTATTTTGGTGTCTTGTTCAGAGCCCAAGACATGAAGCTAAAGGTGATTTGTATCTTGTTCGAAGCCCAAGATGTGAAGCTAAAAGGGTTCTGGATGAGAGAGAATTTGTCATCTCTAAAAAGGACTTGTAGATGTTTCTATGTTGTGAGCAAGGCACAAAATTGATGCTAAAAGGTTGATTGACTCAACTGGGGATTTCTCTATACAAAGCCTAAGAGGAGGCTATTGACCCAACAAGAGGGTGTTTTTTATTTGTCTCGTACGAAGCCCGAGATAGAGGCAAAAAGGGTTGACTCAACAAGAGAGTGCTAACAAGTGAAAGACTCAACAAGAGAGTGCTTTTATATGTAGCTTGTACGAAGCCCAAGGCGAAGGCTAAAAAAGGGTCTGACTCAAGAAGAGAGTCTGTTTTATCTGTCCTATATAAAGTCAAAGACGGAGGCTAAAAAAAGTTGACTCAACAAGAGAGTCTTTTATACTCAACAAGAGAGTAATTTGATGTCTCGTACGAAGCCCGAGATAGAGGCTAAAAGGGGTTTGACTCAACAAGAGAGTCCTTTATACTCAACAAGTGAGTGATTTAGTATCTCGTACGAAGCCCGAGATGGAGACTAAAAGGAGATTGATTCAACAAGAGAGTCCTTTATACTCAACAAGAGAGTGTTTTAGTGTCTCGTACGAAGCCCGAGATAGAAGCTAAAAGGGAAGTGACTCAACAAGAGAGTGTTTTAGTATCTCGTACAAAGCCCGAGATGGAGGCTAAAAGGGAAGTGACTCAACAAGAGAGTCTTTTGTACTCAACAAGAGAGTGTTTTAGTATCTCGTACGAAGCCCGAGATGGAGGCTAAAAGGAGATTGACTCAATAAGAGAGTCTGAAAAGGTTAACTCTGTTGGGGAGAGTCATTTGTACAAAGCCCAAGACGAGGTTATCTTACTGCTGAGGATTAGATCCATAGGGATGACCAAGGGGGAGAATCCTCCTGAGAGAGGCCGGGTTTCCGAGTGACCAGTGTTTTTTCTTATGTTTGAAAGGAACTTGAGAACGTCTTTGAGGCTCAAGGGGTTTAGACTGTCCAAGTCTAGAGTTTTATCTTTTATACAATGCCCAAGAGGAAGCACGAGCATTTAAGGGATGAGTATCAACCTTAAAGTGGCCAGAGGTTTGACACTGGAAAGACTGCTCTAGCAAAGGATGACTAAGTTCTGTCTTATACCTTTAAGAGGTCATCAGGGTGCTTGTATTAAGCCCAAGAGAAGGCATGAGAACTTCTAAGAAGCCGAAGGGTCCTTGTACAACGCCCAAGAGGAGGCGAGGATGCTTTTAGGAAGCCCGTGGGTCCCCAAACCAAGAGAAGTTCAAGAAATGCAATTCACAGAGATGAGATCATTCCAGGAAAGTTCGAGAATTTGGAAGAAACTCAAGAGATTCTATTCACGGAGGATAGATTAACTCTGGGGAGTAGACTTTCTTTGACAATTTCTAAGAGTGACAGTCTGAGAAAGGGTTCACCGAGAATGCTGCCTTTCTCTTTGTTCCATATTGTTTAACCCTAAGAGAAGGGAAGACTGTGTCTGGTTATCCTATGCGGGATCTAGTTTTGTTTGTATTTAAGAGTGACAAACATGGCTTTACCTAGTGCTAGACGTAGTTGCCGTGGAAATCTCTAAATAACTATACTAGTATTACACAGTGGATATATGACGAGTATTTAAAAGGTTGTGAAAGAAGACTTACAGTGAAACAGCCCCACAATACAATTATATACATATGAAAGTGATAAATGAAAGCGGATAAGCACTTACCCGTTGTAGAGCTTCCATGTTGTTTGGTTAGTTATTCAACAAAGAAAGCTTTGATAACAATATTATATTCAAAATCAAAGAAGAAAGTCTTTGAAAAGATTGTTGTGGCTTACAGCTCAAGGATAGGCCTCAAGGAGAGGCCCAAGTTCTAACGATGATCGCACCGTCGTTTTGAAAACTGTAGAGAGGGACTTATACAATATATGAGGCCCAAAATTTTTTTAGGTACAAAAGGGGTTGGGTCTTACACTCTATTAGAGGTCCAAAAGTGTTTTTGTACAAATGATGGGGCTTACAACACGAGGGTAGGCCTAGGGTTTTTTTTTGAAAGGTGACGATCGTGCTGAACGTTTGAAAATATACAGAGGGACTTATACAATGTGTGAGGCCCAAAAGGTTTATTTACAAAAGATTTGGGTCTTACACTCTACCAAGAGGTCCAAAGATTTTTTAAGAAAATAAATGGGTCTTATAGCTCAAGGAGAGGCCCATATGATTTTAACCTGGCGATCGCGTCGATATTTTTTTCGTGTCGGGACTTATACAATATCTGAGGCCCAAAATGGTTTTTGTACAACAAGGGTTGGGTCTTACACTCTATTAGAGGCCCAAAAGTGTTTTTGAGAAAAGAAATGGGACTTATAACACGAGGGTAGGCCCAGATGATTTGAATTTTGAACTGGCGATCGCGCTGAGATTTTCTTTTAACGCAGAGGGACTTATACAATATCTGAGGCCCAAAATTGTTTTGGTTAAAAGGGGATTGGGTCTTACACTCTATTAGAGGTCCAAAGAGTTTGAAAATGATTGATGAGGGTGAAAATCAAGGAAACCCTAAATTTTGTTTTCCTTTAAAAGTAAATATTCAAAGAAAATCAATAAAATGATAAAAATACCAAATGAGTTTGAATAAAACACTTGTGATTTTGGTTTAAGGTTTGAAAAATGAGGTTTTAATCACAAGATGAATTAAAACTCATTTGGTTTTGATTTTCAAGATAAATATTCACTTTTAAAATGTTTAAAAACAATTAAAAATGAATTTATTCACAAAAATACCAATTATATTAAATAATTAATATAAGTTTGATTTTTTGGTGGAATAAAATATTTCAACATTTTTGTGATTTTTTACAAAAAGAACCAATAAAAAATTATTAAAATTGAGGGAGTTATTAATTTTTCAAATCATTAAAAATAATATGAAAAAATAATAAAAAGTGAAAAAACAATTAAAAATGGGTCTGGGGCGAGGGGGATTTGAACCCCAGACCTCTTGTGTGCAGTGTGTGTGCCTTACCACTGGGGTGGTGATACATCCGTGTATTGGAACACAACCACAAATATACAAGGCTTGCCTTGTTTTTTGGCTTGGCCCAAGGCAAGGCAATGCAAGATTTTGGTCAGAAACGTGAAGGCCATAACTTTCTCATTTTTCCATGGATGGAGACAAAATTTATATGCATATGGCCTAGAATTTCACAAGGAATCCAATGGTGATGGTAGTTTTTTCAGAAAACAAATCCTCCTCAAAACCCGATAGTGGTTTTGAAATAGGCCATATTTTGCATTTTCTGTGCTATCTCTTGGTGCAGGCATGAATTACATGATAAATTGGTGCAAACACAACACATATAACATGTATGAGATGGGCATGATTTGTGGACCTCAAAGCAAGGCATATTTTAAAGAGTTCAAGTTGAGATGCTTACCTCCTTTGGAGCTTTCTAGGAAATCTGTTAAGTGCCTTGTTCCAAAAATGTTTTCATGCTTTGAACAATCTCAAATGATCCCTTGGAAGCTTTTAGGATGATTGGAATCAGTTGGAAACCTCAGGAATGGAAACTGGCCCTTTCTTGCAAAAGGGGCAAAAGTGGCCAAAATAGCAACTCTCTCAAATGGTGCTCCAGATGTGTGAAACCATTTGGGATAGTTCAACGATGATATTTAGAGTGTGTTTGAGGTTTTATCTGGTTTGGAAAGTGACTGAATCAAGACATGGCTTGAAAAATGCCAAAAGGCCCTATTTTGAGGTTTTGAGAGGGGACTTTGTGATTTTGGTGTTACAGGTCACTTGTGAGAGTTTGGACAGCTTAGATATGACATATTGGATGTGTTTGGATCATGATCTATGATGGAATTTCTCTCTAACTCAAAAACTCAGAGTTACCATGCTAAAGAAGGTATTTTTGCCTAGAGAAAGAGATTTTGAGGAAAGCAAGTGTTGTAGTGATTTGGTGTACTTTAACTGAGCACAAATGAGCTCTATTTATAGTAGAGCAAATTTGTTTTGGCTACAATAGTGAATGGCAATTGCAGCAGAGGTTTCGCCAATGTTGATCAAGGGGAATCCAAGTCACCTCTAGCCATTGACTAGAGGTTGGGGCACAGGCTGCTGGTCCCCTAGTTCAGAGATCATCCTTGACTCATTCAGCTGGAAATGGTTCAGTCCATGCCACCTTGGTGCATCCATTGAATGTTCCAAAACAAAATTGGAGTCTTGTCCCCTCTTTAGGGTTTTTTAGGTTTGGCATGCTATTTTTAGTTCCAAAGACTTGGGAGGCTTATGGATCAGTGTTTGTCCCTCCTTGGTCTCCCGCTGAGGTGTTCAGATGGATAGACTTGTTTGTCATTTGCACAAATTGCCCAAATCGAGCAAAATGCACAAATCTGGCTGGCCATGACAGTTTGCAGCAAGGCATATTGCCATTGTCATATCTCATGGCTCAAGTGGAATTTGGTAGGGTTCTTGGCCGTTTTGGAAAGCTCTCATATGATACAACAAATGTGTGATCATAGTTTGTTTTGATACTTTTTGGATCTGAGTGAAAAATTCCCTTACATTTGGAAAAAAAGTGAAACTGATTCTGACTTAGTGAAAATTTCACTAAGTGTTGGAAAAAAGTGACATTTCCACTTTTTGTGATTTTGCCCGTTCCATAACTTGAAATCCTTGAGGAATTGGAATGAGGTGTAGTTGACACTTTTAAAGTATGCCATGAGAGCTACAAATCCATCTTTGGATCAGCCCAAATGGTTGTTTGGATCTCAATTTATGATCCTTTGAAGTTGGTAGCCTAGCCACTTTGTTCCATAACTTAGAAAAATTCTAAGTTTTTCATGGTTACCCCTTTTACAAGTTATCCCACTTTTCTTAATTTTTCTTGATGAATGTTGATTCAAATCACACATTAACATCATTTTAGGGTTAAAGAATCATAATTGATCAAAAAATAAAAAAGTCAAACTTTGACTTTTGGGCACAGTTGACTTTTTATCAGATGAACTCTAAACTGTGCGATCCTCTATGAAATCAAGTCCTTGACCTAAATCAAACTTGATGGGTTGATTTCATAGGCGTCATAGGGTGTATTGAATCATGTCCTAGGGTTTGGGAGCATGTCTTGGTCAAAAGTCAAAGGCACAGTTGACTTTTTCCGCCAAACCCTAACTGTGGTTCTGATGAACCTTGAAACTTGGGAATCAAGCTTCTCGGATGAATCCATTGTTGTAAATGGATCAATGTGGTGTATTAGAGACCCTCAAATCTTGTCTTGAGGTCTTGGTTCATGATTTGTCCCAAAAGTCAACTTAGGGGTGAATTAGGTCAAGAAACCATAATTCCTGATTTTTAGTGAATGCATCCCCTGAGGCTAAATTGACTTGATGATTGAGTTCATGAGGTCCCTTGGAGTATTTTAGGATATGCTTTGAAGCATTGGCTCATGCCTAGAGGAAAATTTCCATCTGGAGGCCCTGGTCGACCAAAACCCTAATTTGGTGACACTGGCGATCTTGAAGCTTGATCCACTTGGAAGGTTGCAGCCTTGTGCTTAATCCTTGATGTGGGAGTCCTCTTGTTCCTTTGTGGATGTTTGAGAGGTTAAACAAGTTAAAGATCATGTCATTCCTTGATTGATCCTTTGTCTAAAGCTCAGAGAGGGCTTGAAACCCTAATTCCTGTTTGTAGTGAATGCTCACCCATCTTTGGGGAGACTGATGAGGCATAATTGTTCATCCATATTGTGGTAATGATTTACAGAATGATGGGAAATCTTAGTTGTCAAAATTTGGGGTATGACAGATGCCCATTTTTAATCTTCTTGGACCCGAAGGTGTGAATGGTGAAGGTATTCGGGCATTCGGGGTGCAAGATGATTAAATATCGGAATACCCGAAATTTTGACGGTGGTTATGAATGGCAGTTTTCCAGTTCATCTTCTTTTGCTAAGCAATGATACTTAGAAAAGGTAAAACTTCCCCTCGATCCTGGTCTTCAGCCAAGGAACTGGTCTTAGTTTCTGGATTAAACTTCCCCTCGATCCTGGTTTCCTACCAAGGAACTGGTCTCAGTTTCTGAATTAAACTTCCCCTCGATCCTGGTTTCCTACCAAGGAACTAGTCTTAGTTTCTTTTGTCAATAAACTTTCTTGATAAGCGAAGCTATCTGTAGCGGTTTTCCTCAAACTTCTAGTCAAATTTTCCCGGGGAGATGCCATTTGACGGAAAAAGTTTTGATGTCAGACGTGCTTGGGAACCCATCCGTCTGAGTTGTAGAGGTGTACAAACTTCTCTGTTTGGAGACGCCATTTGTCGACTCTAATGGGGGAAAATGAGTCTCTTGAGAAGCTGCTTTCGGCCAAGGGATATTACATCATACTTTTCTCGGGATCTTCTCGGAGAAATGCCATATGATGTGATCCAATTTTGAGGTACTGATGACCTTTTTGTCAGCGGATTTTTTTTGGAGAAAAATTGTTGTATTGCCGAATCTCTACTTAAGCGGCTTTCTCTGGGGATTTTCCTTAATCCAGGAAAACAAAAATATCATCTTCAATGGCGAAGAATGATGTTCATCGAAAGTTATCTGGTCTTTCAGAAGTTCAAGTTATCAAAGTGGTCAAGGACCAACTTCATCCCAGAAATAAACTGGAGGAGAGAGATTGTTCAGACACACCATTTCGTGAAGAGGAAAGAACTGACAACTCGATTGAGAGGACTTCTATCACTAGGGGATATGACCGACTAGAGCGATAGTGATGCTATATGAATATGAATGTAAATCAATAATGCATGATGTATGTATGTTTATGCTGACAAAACTGACGCGACATACAGACTAATGGATGAACACGACTGGATACTCGGACACTGTAAGGGACAAAGAAGTATCATTTGTTCAAGATAGCAATTCTGCCTTCCTTAGGAGAGATCGTCCCTGTGGGGAACAACCGTTGGTTGGCCTTAGGAGGTAAGAACTCGGCCGGGGGTATCAGATAGGAAAGTCGCATCTGATACAGCTGATCCTTCATTCAGGCGCACTGGTTTAGAAGGAGTACTTTGATTCTGTACTTTAAGGTTCAATCACCTTTGGAGAAACAATTGATGTTCTTTCGATGTTCAATAGTCAAAAGAAATTACCATCTTTATTTTAAAAGCAGAAAAATTTGACAAGTAAATTCATTTTTGTTTTATTTCAAGAATCGCTAATCATGTTAAAATGTCGTTCTGTAAAGCTAAAACAAATAAGAATTGCAAACAAAAGCACTAGGGCTCGAATTTTATTGAAAGGATGGAAATCAGCCAAATGCGTGATTACAAAGTTAGAAATGGTAATTTAAGGGAAAAGGGCCACATTGAAACATAGCGACCATTATCCTTCTACCAAGTTTGAATTGCGGACATCCTGAGCTTCCGTCGAAGATGACCTTGACTGGAGTTTTCTGATGGATGGCATGACTGCTACTGGGGGATTTGCCCCTGTTGGACGTAGTTACTTGCCATTATCCCTAACTTTTTCCTGGATTATACTTTGAGATTTCCAATCCATCGAGATGATTTTTGATTATGTCTCTAATTTTTGCCTGGACCGCCCTTTCGGGTTTTCAATCCACCGAGACGTTTTTTTTTAGTTTAGGCAAAGTATTTCTTGACTACATCAACATTCGTGGGCTAGGAAAACTCTTCTCCATCCATGGTCGCAAGTCTCAAGGCACCGCCTGAGAAAGGTTTCTTGACGACATAGGGGTCATCATAATTCGGAGTCCACTTGCCCCGAGAGTCAATGAGAAAAGATTATATCTTTTTTAGCACAAGGTCTCCTTTTTTGAAGATGCGAGGTCAAACCTTTTTGTCGAACTCCTTCTTCATTATTTGTTGATACAACTGACCATGGCATAGAGCCGTTATTCATTTTTCTTCGATCAGATTCAGTTCATCGTGTTGACTTTGACACCATTCAGCTTCTGTTAGCTTAGCTTCCATCAATACCCTAATTGATGGGATCTCTACTTCTATGGGGAGCACTGCCTCCGTGCCATATACTAGAGAGAAGGGGGTTGCCCCTGTTGAAGAGCAGACAGATGTGCGATTACCGTTAAGAGCAAAGGGTAGCATCTCGTGCTAGTCTTTGTAGGTTACAACCATCTTTTGAACGATCATTTTGATGTTCTTGTTAGCTTCCTCTACCGTTCCGTTCATCTTGGGTCGGTAGGGAGATGAGTTATGGTGTTTGATCTTAAATTTAGCGTACAACTCTTTCATCATCTTATTGTTCAAGTTAGATCCATTATCCGTAATGATCTGGCTCGGAACACCATAACGGAAGATGAGATTGTTTTTTATAAAGTGGACCACCACTTGTCAGGTTATATTAGCGTATGACGCTGCTTCGACCCACTTGGTGAAGTAGTCAATGGCTACCAGGATGAATCGATGTGCGTTTGAAGCCTTAGGTTCAATCATGCCAATCACGTTGATTCCCCATATGGAAAAAGGCCATGGGGAAGAAAGAACTTTGAGATGCTTTGGCGGTACATGGATTTTGTCGGAGTATATCTGACACTTATGACACTTCCTCATGTACTTGTAGCAGTCGGTTTCCATGGTCAACCAATGTACCCTGCTCTTAGAATTTTTCTCGCCATTGTGTGTCCGTTTGCATGAGTGCCAAAGGATCCTTCATGAATTTCTTTTATCAGCATGTCTGCTTCTGGTCTGTCTACGCATCTGAGTAAGACCATGTCAAAGTTCCTCTTATAGAGTGTATCACCGCTCAGGAAGAAACTGCCTGCCAGCCTTTTGAGGGTCTTTCTGTCTTTCCTTAGTGCCCTAGGTGGGTACTCTTATTTCTGAAGGAAGCATTTGATATCGTGATACCAAGGTTTGTCGTCTATGACCGCTTCAATCGCGAAGATGTAAGCGGGCCGTTCAAGGCGCATTATGTTGATCTTAGATAGGTCGGTCCATTGACTTACACTAATCATGGAAGAGAGAGTGGCTAATGCATCAGCCATGTGATTCTCATCACGAGGGATGTGATGAAACTCGATTATGCTGAAGAAGGGTAACAACCTTCTTGCATAATCTTTGTAAGGAATCAGCCCTGGTTGGTATGTGTACCAATCTCCTTTAATCTGATTGATAACCAGGGCTAAGTCGCCATATACATCCAAGTTTTTTATCCTTAAGTCGATTGCTTCCTCGAGACCCATGATACAAGCTTCGTATTCTGCCTTGTTGTTTGTACACTTGAATGTAAGTCCGACGGTGAAAGGAATGTGGGTACCCTAAGGTGTTATGATGATTGCCCCAATTCCATTTCCGTAATGATTGACAGTTTCATCAAAGATAAGTCCCCATTGGGAACCTAGTTCTGGCCCTTTACTGGGTAGCGGTTCATCGCAATCTTTCATTTTCAAGTACATGACATCTTCGTTTGAGAAGTCAAACCCGACTGATTCCAGATTGTCAATCGGTTAATGAGCCAAATGATCAGCTAAAATACTCCCCTTGACGGCTTTCTGAGCATGGTATTCTATGTCGTATTCTGATAACATCTGCCAACGGTGATTCTTCCCGTGAGAGCAGGCTTTTCAAAGACATACTTGATAGGATCCATTTCGGAGATTAACCAAGTGTGTGACGAATCATGTACTGGCGAAGATGTTTGGCTGCCCAAGCCAGAGCACAACAAGTTTTCTCAAGCATGGTGTACCGAGTTTCGCAGTTGGTGAATTTCTTGCTCAGATAGTAGATGGCAGACTCTTTCCTTTTGGTTTCATCTTATTGGCCAAGTACACAGTCCATGGAATCTTCCAAGACTGTTAAGTAGATGATCAATGGTCTTCCTTCCACTGGAGGCGATAGAATCAATGGGTTCAACAGGTATTCCTTGATACTGTCGAAGCCGGTTTGGCAATCTTCTGTCCAAACGCAGTCCTGGTCCTTTTTAAGTAATTTGAAAATCGGCGCGCATGTCGCGGTCATGAGGAATATAAATCGGGAAATGTAATTCAAACGTCCCAGGAATCCACTGACGGGTTTTTCAGTTTTTGGAGAAGGTATTTATTGAATGGCCTTGAACTTGTCAGGATCAACCTCAGTTCCTTTCTGGCTGACGATGAACCCTAAAAGTTTCCCTGAACGAACACCGAAGGTGCACTTGTTGGGATTCAAGCGGAGTTTGTACTTTCTTAACCGCTCGAATAGCTTTGACAGGTGGGTCACATGCTCCTCTTCTGTCTTAGATTTGGCAAACATATCATCGACATATACCTCGATTTCTTTGTGTATCATGTCATGAAAAAAAGTTGTCATGACCCTTTGATAGGTTGCCCTGGCGTTCTTCAAACCGAACGACATTACCTTGTAACAAAAGGTACCCCATGGGGTAATGAACGAAGTTTTCTCCATGTCTTTCGGCGCCATTTTTATCTGATTATAGCCTGAGAATCCATCCATGAAGGAGAATATTTTGAATTTTGTTGTACTGTCTACCAGCATGTCAATGTGTGGTAAGGGAAAGTCATCATTTGGACTTGCCTTGTTCAGATCCATGTAGTCTACACACATTCTAACTTTTCCGTCCTTTTTGGGAACTGGTACGATGTTGGCTAACCATTGAGGATATTCTGATGTGGCGAGGAAACCCGCGTCAATCTGTTTCTATACTTCCTCTTTGATTTTGATGGCCATGTTCGGATGAGTCCGTCTCAACCTCTGTTTTATGGCGCGGACATTCCGATCTTAACGGTAGATGATGTTCCACGATGCTGGTATCCAGCCCTGGCATGTCCTGATAGGACCAAGCGAACACATCGGGAAATTCTTTGAGAAGCTTTGTCAAACTTTCTTTGACATTTGGACTGAGCAGTGCCCCAATCCTGACTTCTTTTCTCTCTTCTTCCGAACCTAAGTTGATTGTTTCCAACGGCTCCTTGTGAGGTTCAATGTAACTTTCCTCCTGTCTGAGTAAGCGTGAGATCTCTTAGGTAATTTCGTCGTCAACTTCTTCTTCAGCCCCAAATACCGAGAATTCAAAGTTGGGAGAAGGCATTGGATCGTATGTTTCAACGGGGTTTAAAACAAGCAATCTGCATGACGTGATGATTTGTTTTTAGAAGAGATAGAGAGAATGCAAGAGTGTGTGCTGTGTTTTTCTGAAAACGGCTTGTTTTTATTATTTGAATAGTTTTTTAGGATTGCCATTTTCTGAAAAAGCAAAAATAGAAAACAATAATAAATACAGAAATTACAGAATGACGTTATTTTATTTATGATTGTTGATTCTTGAAACTACAGCCCAAAAAAACAAAACTCTGTCGCTTTGGACGAAGCGGAGAGGGATAATTACAGAAAGTGAGCCCTATCAAAACATTTGTTTCACCTAGGCAGGGTAAAAGGTTAAAGACGACAGTTACTTTGACTTATGAACAATCTTCGGAACATCGACTGCGACCCATTGGCGGCGAACTCCTTGGTGAATCACAAAGTCTGGAACCTTCCTTGATTTGTCTTCAGAAATAACGTTGATTTCTGGTGGAGCAGGATCATTGGAATCTGTTTCCCAGCCAGAGTTATCGTAGACGAACTCTTCCGTCGTATTTTTCACAGTATTTGTACTCTCAGATGAATCTCCCCATCCAGTTGGCTGGATGTCTTTGAGCCTGACACGAGAGCTTTCAGGAGCTGTGTACTTGACCAAGTAGTTGAACTTTCCACTCGGTTTTCCTAGGGTGTCCCACACTTCTCTGGAACTGGAGGAGTCATCTCTTTCGATGACGATGACCTCAGGAAAAGCGTAGTTGATGGATTCTAGTCCGGTAAGCTTTGCCAATTCATTGTTGTATGGGATATTTTCCGAATGCCCTGAGTGTTGATCCCATGATATGGTGGAGACACAGGCATTCTGTTCAATGATGCTCAGCTGATTTTCATTGTTCGGTTGATTTTCTTGCTCCAAGTCTCCTGGGTACGGCTGCCAGATAGGCAGACCATCCATTGAGCCATAATAGTCGTGGTCAAAGTTGTCTTTCATTAGAGTGTCCTCCTATAATGAGTTTGGTGGAGCACGACATCCCTCGGGATCACAATCTCTGTATATCATTCTGACGTCTGACCTTGGTATAAATCTCGGACTCTGTGCGGGATAGCAAAATGGCGTAGGCACCTCTTCCTGAGACATATAGTCGTCCTCGTTAAGATAGGACTTCCATTCCTCATTCGTACCAGAGGAGTCTCCCTTGTTGATGGTATGGACTTCTTGAGATATTGGGTGAAGGAAACCTCCACTGTGGAAGAAATCCTGAATGGGATGAAGACTTTCATCGTTAGTAGCAGTCTGGGTACAGGTTGCAGAAAAACCAAGACCCTTCATTTTTCTATTATCAGTAAGAATGACAAGCTGTCCCCATCCTTGTGCATTGTTACTTTTGATCACTTTGAGAGCATCTCTGTATGAGAAAATAGAGGTTCCTTTCTCTGATTGATTCTCATTGCTCACCGAAAGTGCTTGGAACTGGGTTCCAACAACCTCCTCTGGTTCTACACAAGTAGATAATGAAAGGTTACTCATGATCAAGGCTTGTTCTCCATAGACCATGACGAGTTGATCGTTCTTGACGAACTTCAATTTCTGGTGCAGTGTCGAAGTGACTGCCCCGGCCTGGTGTATCCAAGGTCTTCCTTATAAACAGTTGTACGCTTCCCGGACGTCCATGACCTGGAAAGTGATTAGGAAAGTGTGAGGACCGATATTTATGGGATGGTCGACTTTGCCGATAACTGTTTTCCGAGACCCGTCAAATGCTTTGACAATAATCTCACTGTCCCTCATCGGGGATCCTTTGAATGATAGTCGCATTAAAGTGGACTTTGGCATAACATTGATGGCAGATCCGGTGTCTACCAGTACACTGGCTAAGGCGTCGTCCTGGCAGTTGACTGTAATATTGAGAGCCAAGTTGTGGCTTCTTCCTTCTTGTGGCAATTCCCCATCACTAAACCCCAAGTTGTTGCAGGAAGTGATGTTAGAGACAATGCTATCGAATTGCCTTATTATTACATCATGTTCCACAAAGGCTTGCTCTAAGACTTTCTACAGAGCTTCCTTGTGAGCTTCAGAACTGAGTAATAGAGATAACACGGAGATCTTTGAAGGAGTTTGCAACAGGTTATCAACAATGTTGTATTCACTCTTTTGGATGAGCTTCAACATCTCATCGTTGTTTGTTGAAAGGTCAAGATCATTGGATTGACTGACTAGTTGATTGGGAACTTCTGTTTGAGGTTCCTTTTCTTTGATAGGTTCTCTAACTCCTCAGTTGAGGATTCGACTGCTCCGTGTTACTCGAGTGATATCTACAATATTCACGACGGAGGGTAAT